>CM037864.1:21210733-22410733 GCA_021292105.1 Anadara kagoshimensis
TACATTTACATCAATGTCACAACATACAGCAAGTTACATTAACACCAATGTCACAACATACAACAGGTACATTTACATCAATGTCACAACACACAACATGTTACATTTACATCAATGTCACAACACACAACAGGGTACATTTACATCAATGTCACAAACACAAACAGGTTACATGTACATCAATATCACAACATACAGCAGGTTACATTTACTCAATGTCCACAACATACAACAGGTTACATTTAACATCAATGTAACAACATATAACAGGTTACATTTACTTCAATGTCACAACATACAACAGGTATATTACAACAATATCACAACATACAATAGGTTACATTACATCAATGTCACAACATACAACAGGTTACATTTACATCAATGTCACAACATACAACAGGTTACATTTACATCAATGTCACAACATAAACAGGTTAATTTACATCAATGTCACAACACACAACAGGTTACATGTACATCAATATCACAACATACAACAGGTTAATGTACAATAATATCACAACACACAATAGGTTACATGTACATCAATATCATAACATACAACATGTTACATATACATCAATGTCACAACACACAAACAGGTTACATTTAATCAATGTCACAATACACAACAGGTTACATGTAACATCAATATCACAACATACAAACAGGTTACAGTTACATCAATGTCACAACATACAACAGGTTACATTTACTTCAATGTCACAACATACAACAGTTTATATTTACAACAATATCACAACATACAATAGGTTACATTTACATCAATGTCACAACATACAACAGGTTACATGTACATGAATGGAACAACATACAACAGGTACATTTACTCAATGTCACATCATACAACAGGTTACATTTACATCAATGTCAAAACACACAACAGGTTACAATTACATCAATGTCACAACATACAACAGGTTACATTTACATCAATGTCACAACATACAACAGGTTACATTTACATCATGTCACAACATACAACAGGTTACATATACATCAATGTAACAACATACAACAGGTTACATTTACATCAATGTCACAACACACAACAGGTTACAATTACATCAATGTAACAAAATACAACAGGTTATTTACATCAATGTCACAACATACAAACAGGTTACATTTACATCAATGTCACAACATACAGCAGGTTACATGTACATGAATGTGACAACATACAACAGGTTATATTTACATCAATGTCACAACATACAACAGGTTACATGTACATCAATGTTAAAACACAGCAGGTTACATTAACATCATTGTCGCAAAAACACAACAGGTTACATGTACATGAATGTGACAACATACAACAGCTTACATTTACATCAATGTCACACATACAACAGGTTACATGTAATCAATGTCATAACATACAAAAGGTTACATTTACATCAATGTCACAACATACAACAGGTTACATTACATCAATGTCACACCAAACACATGTTACGGTACATCAATATCGCACCAAACAACAGGTTACATTTACATCAATGTCTTATCATACAACAGGTTACATGTACATGAATGTCACAACATACAGGAGGTTACATTTACATCAATATCACAACACATAACAGGTTACATTTACCTAAATGTCACAATATACAACAAGTTACATTAACATCAAAATCACAACAAACAATAAGTTACATGTGCATCAATGTCACAACATACAGGAGGTTACATTTACATCAATGTCACAACACACAACAGGTTACATTTACATCAATGTCACAACACACAACAGGTTACATTTACATCAATGTCACAACACACAACAGGTTACATTTACATCAATGTCACAACATACAGCAAGTTACATTAACACCAATGTCACAACATACAACAGGTTACATTTACATCAATGTCACAACACACAACATGTTACATTACATCAATGTCACAACACACACAGGTTACATTTACATCAATGTCACAACACACAACAGGTTACATGTACATCAATATCACAACATACAGCAGGTTACATTTACATCAATGTCACAACATACAACAGGTTACATTTACATCAATGTAACAACATATAACAGGTACATTTACTTCAATGTCACAACATACAACAGGTTATATTTACAACAATATCACAACATACAATAGGTTACATTACATCAATGTCACAAACATACAACAGGTTACATTACATCATGTCACAACATACAACAGGTTACATTTACATCAAGTCACAACATACAACAGGTTACATTTACATCAATGTCACAACACACAACAGGTTACATGTACATCAATATCACAACATACATACAACAGGTTACATGTACATAATATCACAACACACAATAGGTTACATGTACATCAATAATAAACATACACATGTTACATATACATCAATGTCACAACACACAACAGGTACATTTACATCAAATGTCACAATACACAACAGGTTACAGTACATCAATATCACAACATACAACAGGTTACATTTACATTCAATGTCACAACATACAACAGGTTACATTTACTTCAATGTCACAACATACAACAGGTTATATTTACAACAATATCACAAATACAATAGGTTACATTTACATCAATGTCACAACATACAACAGGTTACATGTACATGAATGTAACAACATACAACAGGTTACATTTACATCAATGTCACATCATACAAACAGGTTACATTTACATCAATGTCACAACACACAACAGGTTACAATTACACAATGTCACAACATAAACAGGTTACATTTACATCAATGTCACAACATACAACAGGTTACATTACATCAATGTCACAACATACAACAGGTTATATACATCAATGTAACAACATACAACAGGTTACATTACATCAATGTCACAACACACAACAGGTTACAATTACATCAATGTAACAACATACAACAGGTTACATTTACATCAATGTCACAACATACAACAGGTTACATTTACATCAAATGTCACAACATACAACAGGTTACATTTACATCAATGTAACAACATACAACAGGTTACATTTACATCAATGTAACAACATACAACAGGTTACATTTACATCAATGTCACAACACACAACAGGTTACATTAACACCAATGTCACAACATACAACAGGTTACAATTTACATCAAGTCACAACACACAACAGGTTACATTAACACCAATGTCACAACACACAACAGGTACATGTACATCATGTCACAACATACAGTAAGTTACATTTACTTCAATGTCACAACATACAACAGGTTACATGTTCATGAATGTAACAACATACAACAGGTTACATTTACATCAATGTCACATCATACAACAGGTTACATTTACATCAATGTCACAACAACACAACAGGTTACAATTACATCAATGTCACAATATACAACAGGTTACATTTACATCAATGTCACAACATACAACAGGTTACATTTACATCAATGTCACAACATACAACAGGTTACATTTACATCAATGTAACAACATACAACAGGTTACATTACATCAATGTCACAACACACAACAGGTTACAATTACATCAATGTAACAACATACAAACAGGTTACATTTACATCAATGTCACAACATACAACAGGTTACATTTACATCAATGTCACAACATACAACAGGTTACATTTACATCAATGTCACACCAAACAACATGTTACGTGTACATCAATATCGCACCAAAACAACAGGTTACATTTACATCATGTTTTAACATAAACAGGTTACATGTACATGAATGTCACAACATACAGGAGGTTACATTTACATCAATATCACAACACATAAACAGGTAACATTTACCTAAATGTCACAACATACAACAGGTTACATTTACTTCAATGTCACAACATACAACAGGTATATTTACAACAATATCACAACATACAATAGGTTACATTTACATCAATGTCACAACATACAAGGTTACATGTACATGAATGTAAACAACATACAACAGGTTACATTTACATCAATGTCACATCATACAACAGGTTACATTACATCAATGTCACAACACACAACAGGTTACAATTACATCAATGTCACAACATACAACAGGTTACATTTACATCAATGTCACAACATACAACAGGTTACATTTACATCAATGTCACAACATACAACAGGTTACATATACATCAATGTAACAACATACAACAGGTTACATTTACATCAATGTCACAACACAAACAGGTTACAATTACATCAATGTAACAATATACAACAGGTTACATTTACATCAATGTCACAACATACAACAGGTTACATTACATCAATGTCAAACATACAAACAGGTTACATTTACATCAATGTAACAACATACAACAGGTTACATTTACATCAATGTAAAACATACAACAGGTTACATTTACATCAATGTCACAACACACAACAGGTTACATTAACACCAATGTCACACATACAACAGTTACATTTACATCAATGTCACAACACACAACAGGTTACATTAACACCAATGTCACAACACACAACAGGTTACATGTACATCAATGTCACAACATACAGTAAGTTACATTTACATGAATGTCACAACACACAACAGGTTACATGTACATCAATGTCACAACATACAACAGGTTACATGTACATCAATGTCACAACATCAGCAGGTTACATTTACATCAATATCACAACATACAACAGGTTACATTTACATCAATGTCACAACATACAACAGGTTACATTTACATCAATGTAACAACATACAACAGGTTACATTAACATCAATGTCACAACATACAACAGGTTACATGTACAATAATATCACAACACACAATAGGTTACATGTACATCAATATCATAACATACAACATGTTACATATACATCAATGTCACAACACACCAGGTTACATTTACATCAATGTCACAATACACAACAGGTTACATGTACATCAATATCACAACATACAACAGGTTACATTTACATCAATGTCACAACATACAACAGGTTACATTTACTTCAATGTCACAACATACAACAGGTTAATTTACAACAATATCACAACATACAATAGGTTACATTTACATCAATGTCACAACATACAACAGGTTACATGTACATGAATGTAACAACATACAACAGGTTACATTTACATCAATGTCACATCATACAACAGGTTACATTTACATCAATGTCACAACACACAACAGGTTACAATTACATCAATGTCACAACATACAACAGGTTACATTTACATCAATGTCACAACATACAACAGGTTACATTTACATCAATGTCACAACATACAACAGGTTACATATACATCAATGTAACAACATACAACAGGTTACATTTACATCAATGTCACAACACACAACAGGTTACAATTACATCAATGTAACAACATACAACAGGTTACATTTACATCAATGTCACAACATACAACAGGTTACATTTACATCAATGTCACAACATACAGCAGGTTACATGTACATGAATGTGACAACATACAACAGGTTATATTTACATCAATGTCACAACATACAACAGGTTACATGTACATCAATGTTAAAACATACAGCAGGTTACATTAACATCATTGTCGCAAAACACAACAGGTTACATGTACATGAATGTGACAACATACAACAGCTTACATTTACATCAATGTCACAACATACAACAGGTTACATGTACATCAATGTCATAACATACAAAAGGTTACATTTACATCAATGTCACAACATACAACAGGTTACATTTACATCAATGTCACACCAAACAACATGTTACGTGTACATCAATATCGCACCAAACAACAGGTTACATTTACATCAATGTCTTATCATACAACAGGTTACATGTACATGAATGTCACAACATACAGGAGGTTACATTTACATCAATATCACAACACATAACAGGTTACATTTACCTAAATGTCACAATATACAACAAGTTACATTAACATCAAAATCACAACAAACAATAAGTTACATGTGCATCAATGTCACAACATACAGGAGGTTACATTTACATCAATGTCACAACACACAACAGGTTACATTTACATCAATGTCACAACACACAACAGGTTACATTTACATCAATGTCACAACACACAACAGGTTACATTTACATCAATGTCACAACATACAGCAAGTTACATTAACACCAATGTCACAACATACAACAGGTTACATTTACATCAATGTCACAACACACAACATGTTACATTTACATCAATGTCACAACACACAACAGGTTACATTTACATCAATGTCACAACACACAACAGGTTACATGTACATCAATATCACAACATACAGCAGGTTACATTTACATCAATGTCACAACATACAACAGGTTACATTTACATCAATGTAACAACATATAACAGGTTACATTTACTTCAATGTCACAACATACAACAGGTTATATTTACAACAATATCACAACATACAATAGGTTACATTTACATCAATGTCACAACATACAACAGGTTACATTTACATCAATGTCACAACATACAACAGGTTACATTTACATCAATGTCACAACATACAACAGGTTACATTTACATCAATGTCACAACACACAACAGGTTACATGTACATCAATATCACAACATACAACAGGTTACATGTACATTAATATCACAACACACAATAGGTTACATGTACATCAATATCATAACATACAACATGTTACATATACATCAATGTCACAACACACAACAGGTTACATTTACATCAATGTCACAATACACAACAGGTTACATGTACATCAATATCACAACATACAACAGGTTACATTTACATCAATGTCACAACATACAACAGGTTACATTTACTTCAATGTCACAACATACAACAGGTTATATTTACAACAATATCACAACATACAATAGGTTACATTTACATCAATGTCACAACATACAACAGGTTACATGTACATGAATGTAACAACATACAACAGGTTACATTTACATCAATGTCACATCATACAACAGGTTACATTTACATCAATGTCACAACACACAACAGGTTACAATTACATCAATGTCACAACATACAACAGGTTACATTTACATCAATGTCACAACATACAACAGGTTACATTTACATCAATGTCACAACATACAACAGGTTACATATACATCAATGTAACAACATACAACAGGTTACATTTACATCAATGTCACAACACACAACAGGTTACAATTACATCAATGTAACAACATACAACAGGTTACATTTACATCAATGTCACAACATACAACAGGTTACATTTACATCAATGTCACAACATACAACAGGTTACATTTACATCAATGTAACAACATACAACAGGTTACATTTACATCAATGTAACAACATACAACAGGTTACATTTACATCAATGTCACAACACACAACAGGTTACATTAACACCAATGTCACAACATACAACAGGTTACATTTACATCAATGTCACAACACACAACAGGTTACATTAACACCAATGTCACAACACACAACAGGTTACATGTACATCAATGTCACAACATACAGTAAGTTACATTTACTTCAATGTCACAACATACAACAGGTTACATGTTCATGAATGTAACAACATACAACAGGTTACATTTACATCAATGTCACATCATACAACAGGTTACATTTACATCAATGTCACAACACACAACAGGTTACAATTACATCAATGTCACAATATACAACAGGTTACATTTACATCAATGTCACAACATACAACAGGTTACATTTACATCAATGTCACAACATACAACAGGTTACATTTACATCAATGTAACAACATACAACAGGTTACATTTACATCAATGTCACAACACACAACAGGTTACAATTACATCAATGTAACAACATACAACAGGTTACATTTACATCAATGTCACAACATACAACAGGTTACATTTACATCAATGTCACAACATACAACAGGTTACATTTACATCAATGTCACACCAAACAACATGTTACGTGTACATCAATATCGCACCAAACAACAGGTTACATTTACATCAATGTTTTAACATACAACAGGTTACATGTACATGAATGTCACAACATACAGGAGGTTACATTTACATCAATATCACAACACATAACAGGTAACATTTACCTAAATGTCACAACATACAACAGGTTACATTTACTTCAATGTCACAACATACAACAGGTTATATTTACAACAATATCACAACATACAATAGGTTACATTTACATCAATGTCACAACATACAACAGGTTACATGTACATGAATGTAACAACATACAACAGGTTACATTTACATCAATGTCACATCATACAACAGGTTACATTTACATCAATGTCACAACACACAACAGGTTACAATTACATCAATGTCACAACATACAACAGGTTACATTTACATCAATGTCACAACATACAACAGGTTACATTTACATCAATGTCACAACATACAACAGGTTACATATACATCAATGTAACAACATACAACAGGTTACATTTACATCAATGTCACAACACACAACAGGTTACAATTACATCAATGTAACAATATACAACAGGTTACATTTACATCAATGTCACAACATACAACAGGTTACATTTACATCAATGTCACAACATACAACAGGTTACATTTACATCAATGTAACAACATACAACAGGTTACATTTACATCAATGTAACAACATACAACAGGTTACATTTACATCAATGTCACAACATACAACAGGTTACATTTACAACATACAACAGGTTACACATCAATCACAACACACAACAGGTTACATTAACACCAATGTCACAACACACAACAGGTTACATGTACATCAATGTCACAACATACAGTAAGTTACATTTACATGAATGTCACAACACACAACAGGTTACATGTACATCAATGTCACAACATACAACAGGTTACATGTACATCAATGTCACAACATACAGCAGGTTACATTTACATCAATATCACAACATACAACAGGTTACATTTACATCAATGTCACAACATACAACAGGTTACATTTACATCAATGTAACAACATACAACAGGTTACATTAACATCAATGTCACAACATACAACAGGTTACATTTACATCAATGTCACAACATACAACATGTTACGTGTACATCAATGTCACAACATACAACAGGTTACATTTACATCAATGTCACAACATACAACAGGTTACGTGTACATCAATGTCACAACATACAACATGTTACGTGTACATCAATGTCACAACATACAACAGGTTACGGGTACATCAATATCACAACATACAACATGTTACGTGTACAACAATGTCACAACATACAACATGTTACATTTACATTAATGTCACAACATACAACAGTTTACATTTCATCAATGTCACAACATACAACAGGTTACATTTACCTCAATGTCACAACACACAACAGGTTACGACACACTACGCGTTACATTTACATCAATATCACAACATACAGCAGGTTACTTTTATCTGTGTCACAACACATACAGGTTAGATTTACATCAATGTCACAACACACAACACGTTACATTTACCTCAATGTCACAACATACAACAGGTTACAGTTACCTCAATGTCACAACACACAACAGGTTACGACACACTACGCGTTACATTTACATCAATATCACAACATACAGCAGGTTACTTTTATCTCTGTCACAACACACAACAGGTTAGATTTACATCAATGTCACAACACACTACGCGTTACATTTACATCAATATCACAACATACAGCAGGTTACTTTTATCTCTGTCACAACACACAACAGGTTAGATTTACATCAATGTCACAACACACAACACGTTACATTTACCTCAATGTCACAACACACAACAGGTTACATTTGCCTCAATGTCACAACACACAACAGGTTTCATTTACATCAATGTCACAACATACAACAGGTTACATTTGCCTCAATGTCACAACACACAACAGGTTACATTTGCCTCAATGTCACAACATACAACTGATTACATTCACACCAATGTCACAACATACAGCAAGTTACATTTACTTTTGTGCCAATATCCTTTGTTTTACATTTCAGCTATGACTGCGATTGCAGAATTAGCCTCCTACAGAAACATTCCAATATTTGGTTGGCTGTCTAATGAAGAATCACTAGATGACAAAACAAAATTAAACACACTAGTTCGCTCTGTTCCACCACTGTCTGCCTTAGGTAATATTAATACTTACGAGGGGAAGTCAGAAAGTTTTTAGATCAGCGTATTCAGCCAAGCGTTACACACATTTTCTTTACTTATTTAGACAACACAACATTTTGACCATATCAAGTGTATTTGTCACAACACAATTGTGTAATTCTCAAAAGCATTTAAAGTTGGTGACCATCAAGCAATGATGGAAAATCAAAATGTTGAGTTTAGGACAGTAATAAAGTTCCTCACAGTAGAGGGATCAAATGCCAAAAAAATTTACCGGCGAATGGCCGAGGTGTACGGTGACAGTGGTCTTGCCTATTCCACAGTGGCAAAATGGTCAGCTGAATTTAAACGTGGGCGCACCTCACTGAAGGGTGACCCACGGTCAGGTAGGCCAGCTGATGCCATCACAAAGGAAATTGTCACGTCTGTGGAGACCCTCATCGTGAATGATCATCGAATTAGGATTGATGACATAGGTAGGGAGTGTTATATTTCCATTTCACATGGAAGTGTATACACGGTTATCCACGAGCATCTTGGGATATCGAAAGAATCCAAAGTATCCGCAAGATGGGTCCCCAGAAACCTTAATGTGCAAGATCGCTTACAAAGACTCCAGTCGGAAGCTTCTTGACATTTATAATTATAACCCGGAGAGCTTCCATTTACATTTAGTAACTGGTGATGAAACATGGATTCATCATTGGGACCCAGAAACCAAAAAAAGAGTCCATGCAATGGAACCAACCTGGCTCACCCCCACCAAAGAAATTCAAAACCCGTCCATCAGCTAACAAAGTCATGGCCACTGTGTTTTGGAATTCTAAGGGTGTTCTGTTAATCAATTATAAACCTGCTGAAATCTCTATCGCTGTTGCTTACTATGCTGATCTAATAAAGCAGTTGAAAGCTGCTAATAAATTAAAAGGAGGGGAAAGTTGAGCCGCCGAGGGGTATTGCTTCTTCACGTCAATGCTTCTGTGCACAAGCTGATGATTGCTCTAGCAGCGATTCGTGAATGCAAGTTGGAACAACTTAATCACCCACCCTACAGTCCCGATTTGAAACCCAGTGATTATTTCCTATTTAGAAAGAAATTTGAAATCCCATTTACGGGGAATCAGATTTCTTGATGATGATGATGGACTTAAGGCTGCCACAGAGGCATTGTTTCAGGACCAAACCGAAGTCTTCTATTTCAAAGGTATAGAGAGTGTGCTAAGTGCATTGTGGTAAATGGGGACTATATTAAAAAATAATAATAAAATGTATCGCTTGTTTTGTTGCGGCAATATATACCCCGTTCTATGAACTTTTTGACCTCCCCTCGTATATAAACATACAGGAGTGGAGTGGTGACACACTAGTTCGCTCTCTTTAACCGCTGTCTGCCTTAGGTAATATTACTACTTATATTAACATACAGGAGTGGTGTTGAGACACTGGTTCGCTCTGTTCCACCACTGTCTGCCTTAGGTAATATTCCTACTTATATTAACATACATGAGTTGTGTGGAGACACGCTGGTTCGCTCTCTTCCATCACTGTCTGCCTTAGGTAATATTACTACTTATATTAACATACAGTAGTGGTGTGGAGACACTGGTTCGCTCTGTTGCATCACTGTCTGCCTTAGGTTATATTGGTACTGATATTAACATACAGGAGGGTGTGGAGACACACTGGTTCGCTCTGATCCACCACTGTCTGCCTAAGGTAATGTTACTACTTATATCAACATACAGGAATGGTGTGGAGACACACTAGTTCGCTCTGTTCCACCACTGTCTGCCTAAGGTAATGTTACTACTTATATTAACATACAGGAGAGTGTGGAGACACACTGGTTCGCTCTGTTCCACCACTGTCTGCCTAAGGTAATGTTACTACTTATATCAACATACAGGAGAGTGTGGAGACACACTGGTTCGCTCTGTTCCACCACTGTCTGCCTAAGGTAATGTTACTACTTATATCAACATACAGGAGAGTGTGGAGACACACTGGTTCGCTCTGATCCACCACTGTCTGCCTAAGGTAATGTTACTACTTATATCAACATACAGGAATGGTGTGGAGACACACTGGTTCGCTCTGATCCACCACTGTCTGCCTAAGGTAATGTTACTACTTATATCAACATACAGGAATGGTGTGGAGACACACTGGTTCGCTCTGATCCACCACTGTCTGCCTAAGGTAATGTTACTACTTATATCAACATACAGGAATGGTGTGGAGACACACTAGTTCGCTCTGTTCCACCACTGTCTGCCTTAGGTTATATTATCATCAATACGAAGCTAACACTGTAACACTGTCCCATCTTACTCAGAAACTGTGTTGTGCATTAACAATAGGGGTGTTTATATTATCGTTAATTTAAATATTATTTATTTTTTATGTATTTATTTTATTTATTAGTTCTTTGATATCATACTGACGGATTTGTATATTTCGTATAAACGTATATTTTATGACATTAATAAGGGTTTCATCATCCAATTTAAAGTATTGTTTATTGAAATTATTCTCAGAGAGTAACCCCAAAATTCCATCGTTTTTATCAAATATATTCACCTGTTATCAGTTTATCACCTGGAATATACACTAATCTAATTTATAAGCAAACTCATAATTACCTGATTAGGGAGCATATATTGAAAGTAGCTGAAGGGATTGAAACATGTGTATTGATTGTTAATTCTGGGTTTAAAAGGTAACATTCCTTAATGACATCAGATAAGAGCTAGTTTTAATTGGTATATATCAGTAATTTGCACTCCATCATAAATAAACACATCCAAGCTTGAAATAGTTGTGTCATTCTCGAATGAACTAAAGTGTGTGATTTCTGTGCGTTAGTGTTAGCCTTGTTAAGGATTTTTAGGCTAATGTGAGAAGGGTCTATTTCCAGAGGGGGGGGGGGGGTCAATAATTGACCACATGTACGAAAGATACGAACCCTACAAATTTGGTAGGACGTCCATAATTTTAATTTCAGGTGGTATAATGGCGTTGATATTTGCCACTTTTGATTGGCTTCGGTTGATCGTCATATCATCATCGTCACCAGAATGTGTAGCTTATGCTGAGGCTATAGTTAAGACGTTTGAGTCTTTATCATTTGCCGGTTTTAATGTAGCTCATCATTACAGTGGAGTATCAAATACCATATCAGATACTGATTTAGATACAATGCTGAATGCTATCAAACGAGAGGGTAGAAGTAAGTGAACACACACACACACACACACACCTTTTTAAGTACTTTTTCCTACTCTTTATCATCGTTTAAACGAGTCCGTTGAAATGAAATTTAACTTTTAACTTATTCATGCCAGAGCAAATACAATCCTACTATTTTATCTATAACAACAACCATGACTTTAAAAAGACGTAATGTTTACATTGCCATCAGATTGTGCAGCCCATACGAGACATGTAACAAGATAGTGTCCAATGACATATAGTTGTCCTTCTTGTATTAAACTTTTTATATATTTTTGTATTTTACAGTAATAATCTTAATTATCCCAAAATCGTATTTACGACGTTACATGATCAGAGCGGATTATCTCGGGATGACAGGGGGAGATTATCAGTTCCTCTTTGTACAGACACTGATTCTGACAGATGTTGAAATACAACAACTAAATAGTCAAGAATTCTGGAAATATGGCGATGGTTATGACGACTCAGCTAAACGAGGCTTCGAAAATATGTTGTTTGTAAGTTTATCTAGGTAAACTAGCGCAACGCAGATAACATACTATGTAGCTTTTATAGATGCAACATTGGGCCTGGATAAAATGCAAAAAAAGTAATATGACCAAAATTATTTACCAAAATATGGATTTTCTGTGAGAGAAGTATTCTGTATTCTAGCCAAGGACATTATCCGTTAATATTTCCGGCAAAAGAATTTTCGACTCCATCTGAATCTCGGATCAATTTTTCCGCCCTAGCCTTGGATAAGCATGGGTCACAATTACACACAATTTCTAAGCATTAAATATCGCATTTTAATCATCAGGACCCAGTTGTTCGAAGCTTGATTAGTTTATCAATGATTAACTAAAATTAAAAACATCAACATATCATTTTTATAACAATTTGCCAAGCTTGATTTTTTTTTTCATTTCTAATCATTTTAAAATTAATTTCACAATATACAGTCTAACCTGCCTTAAGGCCACTTCTATATACGGGTCACCTGCTTATAAAGACCAGTAGAATTGTATCTCAAAGGTTCTGTTTGCATATTATTTGAACCTGTATATAAAAACCACCTGCCCAGAAAGGCCACTTTGACTGGTTCCCTTTGGTGGTCTTTATAGACAGGTTTGACTGTATCTGAAATTTTACAAAATTTAAATTTTGACTCATCAGTTCAATAAACTACTCAATCTTCGTACTGTCCTCAGATAAGAAAGAAATAATTAAATAATATGTAGTGATTTATTATGAAAAATTAAGCATTGTTCTTTTACTAACTATTAAATGTATTAGGATTACCAGTTGTTATGTCAGTATTACGTATAGCGATATATCACCTACTATTAAAACAATCTAACGATGTGTGTTGAGTTGTTATACTCTTGTTTTTTGCAGCTTAATTTTGGAAATATAGATAACAATATCGATGTGTGGTCAACAATAGCTGTTGATGCAGCTAACAGATTATTTGGAAGCAATACTGACTTTCCTCCAGCAGTCTTTGTAAGTATATAAATAAAGTCATTCGTAGAAATTATCACAAGTCATTGCTGCAGTAAGATTATATTTATTTGATAGGAAACAACTTAGGTAGTTTGTAAGTAAACGACTAAAGTTGGTTAAATGTGGAGACCTCTCTATATTATATCCTAACACTTTTGCCTGTGATTTTCTTTTTCGTTGAAATTGTATCTTCCAAAACTAGGACAATAAAATAGTATACTTCCTGTATGATCTTCTACTAATCTGTGATCTTTGTCTGATAGGTATAGCTTTCCAAACTGCATGTGTTGTCTTAACCCTGAAAATGAAAGTGACAAGACAGTTTTTTCCTGTTATTTAGAAATATTATATTCTATAAGGTTAATTGTTTACCATTTTTTTCTGGAGAACAAGTTTTAACAAGTTTTATTCAAATCCAATTACATCGTACCAAGGATATATTCTAGAAATTACCAAACCTTGAAAAAGGTATCAGTGACAATACACTCATGACAAAATAGATACGGTACAACAGAGCGGATGCATTGTACAAATTTGAATGTGCTTCAATTATAATAAATAAATAAATAAATAAATAAATAAATAAATAAATGGTATGAATAACATAAATGTTTTAATGTCATTTCTTAGTTTTAATCTATCATTGTCATCGTTATTATAGCCTGATGTTTATTCAGTGTTCCTACATGACGCTGTATATCTGTATGGGTTGGCACTGAATAAAACTACAACATCAGTACCGCAATTTATAAATGGAACTACCATAGCCAATGCGACACATAGCATATCTTTCCCAGGTAAATACAAATGCTTGCAAACACAACTGTAATAACCAATGCTATTGATTTTACAAATGATCAGACAATTACTAACAATAATTTCATAGCTAATTGTCCATATAACGTCCCAGGTGTAAGATAGATAGATCTATATCAAGACACCTTGGTCTATATAGCAGAATGATTGTATTTATACCTACAATTTTCAAATAAAATATAAAGGAATGAATGCTTTTCCAGATAGAGGATGCCTTTTTCTTTGTTGATTAATTGTTTATATTTCCAAGATGGGGTCATTAAAACACTTTTATTTATTATCATATGAATCATTAATACCAAACATTGAAAAATTAAGCTATAACTTGTATTTATTTTTTCTGCACTTGGCTAATCTGGGTTTATTTTTTTTTGTAATTAGATGAAGAACACTCGAGTATTTTATACATTTTGTCCTAATGACCGTTCTTCATACAATCTAATGTCAGAAGTTTATTATTAGTATTTATATTTCGCATTACTGACTCTAAGTATTCCGTTTTATGACTTGTTTTTGGTTGGGTATTGCAAATTATATTATTTTTCTGCAATAACTGTCTATTTAACTATTTTTGATGGGCTAACCATGTTCTTCACTTCAGGTTTATCTGGTGATGTTGTTATGTCGTCTGTAGCCGACAGATATCCTTTTATGCAAATATACGACCTAAACAGTAGTGGTATTATGGAAATGGTTATGACATTTAGATACGCTATTGATAACAGTGGTGGCATAACTACGGTACTCTCTCTCTCTCTCTCTCTCTCTCACACACACACACACACACACTCTATTTATATCACTAATATAAAGGCAAGGTACAAAGCAGCAGATTGTAAGCTTCATAGTGTTTAACCTAATGATTTTTTTTACAAAATCCCACATGTTTTGACTATTTTTCATGTAAGTGCTTGTAGCTTAATAGTTATATCATAGTTACGTCGTATCTGTACAGGTTGTATATCTATAGGAGGGAAGGTCAAAAAGTTCATAGAACGGGGTATATATTGCTGCAACAAACCATACATTTTATTATTATTATTCAATATAGTCCCTATTTACCCCAATGCACTCACCCCACTTTTCTTTCAGAATGCCTATACCTTTGAAATAGAAGTCTTCGGTTTGGTCCTGAAACCATGTCTCTGTGGCAGCCTTAAGTCCATCATCATCAGGAAATCTGATTCCCCGTAAATGGGATTTAAAATTTCTAAAAAGGAAATAATCACTGGGTGCCAAATCGGGACTGTAGGGTGGGTGATTAAGTTGTTCCAACTTGCATTCACGAATCGCTGCTTGTGCAATCCTTGACTTGTGCACAGGATCATTGTCGTGAAGAAGCAATACCCCTCGGCTCAACTTTCCCCTCCTTTTAAATTTATTAGCAGCTTTCAGCTGCTTCATTAGACCAGCGTAGTAAGCAACAGTGATAGAGATTCCAACAGGTTTATAATTAATTAACAGAACACCCTTAGAATTTCAAAACACAGTGGCCATGGCTTTGTCAGCTGATGGTTGGGTTTTGAATTTCTTTGGTGGGGGGTGAGCCAGGGTGCTTCCATTTCATGGAATCTTTTTTGTTTCTGGGTCCCAATGATGAATCCATGTTTCATCACCAGTTACTAAACGTAAATGGAAGCTCTCCGGGTTATCATTATAAATGCCAAGAAGCTCTCTACTTGACTGGAGTCTTTGGAAGTGATTCTGCACATTAAGGTTTCTGAGGACCCATCTTGCGGATACTTTTGACATCCAAAGATGCTCGTGGATAACCGTGTATACACTTCCATGTGAAATGTCACACTCCCTTCCTATGCCATCAATCCTAATTCGACGATCATTCATGTTGAGGGTCTCCACAGACGTAGCAATTTCCTTTGTGATGGCATCAGCTTGCCGACCTGACCGTGGGTCATCCTTCAGTGAGGTGCGCCTACGTTCAAATTCAGCTGACCATTTTGTCACTGTGGAATAGGCAGGACCACTGTCACCGTACACATCGGCCATTCGCCGGCGAATTTCTTTGGCATTTGATCCCTCTACTGTGAGGAACTTTGTTACTGCCCTAAACTCAACATTTTGATTTTCCATCATTGCTTGATGGTCACCAACTTTAAATGCTTTTGAGAATTACACAATTATGTTGTGACAAATACACTTAATATGTTTAAAATTACGGAATGTTATGTTGTCTAAATAAGTAAAGAAATGTGTGTTATGCTTGGCTGAATACGCTGTTCTATGAACTTTCTGACTTCCCCTCGTATTTGTATTCTACAAGTATAAAAGAGATAATTAACGAAGAGATTAATCAAGCCTACCAACGTATATATGTTACATTCTGAAAAGTTTCTACATTTGTTATACGAGTTCTCAGAATTGTTTTTTTTTCTGCAGGTTTCAGAAGTGTCTGCTATAACTTGGGGTAATGGCTTGACAAGCGATACCTACATTCCACTAGATACCCCAGTATGCGGATTTTATGATGAATTCTGTCCTGAAACCTGTAAGTATTTAAAATTTGACAAATTGGCTGTAAATCTCTTTGTCAAGTATACTGAGCAAGTAATATTGAAACTGAAATATCCAATAATAAGGTAATACCAATCCACTAAAAACTTAGTAGAAATTTATACTATTTGACAAAATAAATCGCTCAAGAGGTTTTAGTGAATATGGTTATCATCAAACGATATATATATATATATATTAACATTTTTGCCAAAATTGATATGAGTATTTGTTTTATATGTGTACCGAGAGTGATAATTATCATTTCCATAAAATTGAGCAAGAGGTACAGCTTATCACATTTTTATCCCCTGCCTTTCGAAGAAAGAGGGATATATTAATTAGAGTTTCCATTTGCCCTTTCTTCCGTTCGTCTGAAATTCTTGTCTGCGAAAAAACTATGAAGCACTATTTCACGAAACTTGGTGCAAAGCAACTACTAACTTTTTCACGCTTTGAAAAAAATGTATTTTCTCGAGACAAAAACTACCCAGATCAAATTTAAAATGTTTATCTGCCGTTATGTTAAGATTTTGTAACGTTTATCTCAGTAAAGAATTCATAACTTTGTATTTATATCATAGTTGTTTAAATGCTGCCACTGTTTACTTTTCGATTATACCTGTTCTTCATATATTTGCATGTTTGTGTCCAAAAGAGTTAAATCTTGCGCAATGTAAGAATTTGCAACCTTGACCTCTTCAAGAAATATCTGCTGGTTTAAGACTAAAAAGAGACAAAATATGCCTATATGCAACGAAATGTCCAACGTGTGATAAAATGTGTAATGATGTGAAACTATTATCCAAAAAGAAATATCAGCATTAATACATTTTTAATTCGTGGCACGGGTACGTTTCTACTCTTACGTTTTCTTGTGTCAGGTTCATGTAGAAAAGCTGTTTTACACGAATCTGTATTTGTATCAATCTTTTATTGCATTAGTTGCGTTGCGTTGTGTTAAATTGCAGAGCCAAATATTGTTAAAATTAGAAAAATGATTAAAGTTGTATTTTTTGTCATACTTGAAGTAATTCGGCTTTTTCGTAATTATGACATCAACGAAGGGCTACAAATTTAGTTGTATGACAAACCCGATGACTTCAATTTTCTATTGTAATTTTTTCTATGCAGCAATATACCTGTTTGTCCTACTTATGGTGTATTTGTTTTACAACACAATTTATATGCCATCACACCAATATAGCAACGGTTTTTAACGAAGCCATTAACTTACAAAAATGTTGACGCATAGATTTTATAATACTTATATCAAGGCTCTCAAAACCTTTTGGTCGTCGTCACAATATCTTTGATAAATATGATATTTCTGTAACCAAAATTACCCTAGATATATTTGACGTCCCATAGTTCCATGTTCTTTCCATTATCAATTTAGATCTCACATGAGGCGGTGTAGCTAACTAAACAGTCGGTCTGTACCCTTCTAGAGCACCTGGCCCTGGTGCACAGACGAACTTTATTTTCTAGTTTTCAACGTTTTTACTTTATTATCTTATTGTAATTTGGACATGGACTGGAATATATGTTTTTGATGTGTTGTAAATGTGTCATTAAACTGATTATTCTAAAGTTTTCTGTATAAAATTCCAATCAAATACGGAAATTGAAAATAAAATGACACATTACCGTTTTATTAGAATACGATTCAGCAATACTATTTTTGGTAAAGATATAACAACCAAAGGAGTGCTCAACACTCTATTATTATTGACTTTTTGGAACTTTGTGACTTTCCCTCCAAAAAATGTTTGGTAAACAAGAGTAAATTTCAATCATACTCTCTTAAGCAACTTTTATCCCGTTTTTACTTATTTTGCCAAAATACCTGTTTTTAACATTTTAAATTTGTCTGATATATTAAGTTAAGTTGACTTGTTTATTGTTTTCTTGTTTTACAGCAAATCAACCAGCAATATTTGGTGGAGTCGGTGCGGGACTTGTAGTTATATTTGCAGCTGTTATTGTTGGATATATGTGAGCATA
Source organism: Anadara kagoshimensis (assembly GCA_021292105.1). Classification (NCBI taxonomy): domain Eukaryota; kingdom Metazoa; phylum Mollusca; class Bivalvia; order Arcoida; family Arcidae; genus Anadara; species Anadara kagoshimensis. Next base: position 21,230,989 of record CM037864.1, read on the forward strand.
TATTTTGTTTTAGTGAGATTTTCAGAAATGTTTCAAAGAAAATTTTTTAATCCAGAAACTATCATCTAAATGACCTTTACATCTCACTGGAATTGACTGTGGATTTTCATTTATGCGTTTGTTTTATTCAAACGATTTGACAAAACAATCGAAATCAATTAGCTGGTATGGCTTCTTGGTGTAAGATGTCTATTTTTCTAACATTTAACACCTTGTAATAGTGTTTATTAGAAATTTACAGCTTATCATTAGACAAACATAGTTTTTCGGGTAAAATTTATTACTATTCACTTTGAACCTCCATTTAGAGACTATAAAATGATTTAATGACATCACTGACACGAATAATTGCTTAAAATAGTTAAATAAGAAGCAAATTAAACATTAAAATAAAAAACAAATTAAACAGTTAAATAAAAGGCTAATATAGCGTTTTACCTGTACTTTCAAAAAAGTTTGATTGGATTGAAGCATTCGATTATGTATAAATTACCGTGTGATAAAAAACTAAATTGACGTTTGAAATCTTTTTTGTTAAAATTTTGCTCATTGTAAATGTAATTTAGCACCAACGCTCGCACGCGTTTAATAAATTGTGTGATTTATTAGATTTTTAAAGACTTTTCCAAATATTAAACTTTTGGTATATCAAACTATCTCATTAGTTTTTGTCAGTCTTGTTCTGTTTAAGATTATGTTAGACAGCTGATTTCTTTGGGTTACACATGTGACGAATAAAGCTAACTAAACACAAGTTTCTTAACTCCCCGGAACACTCAGCCTTATTTCTCTCTCAGAAGTCCGCCTGTGTAACGCATTTTGCCATTTTCAAAGTATTTAGTTTGCTTTGGGATTGTGATTTGGAGATGGATTGGTAAAGTAGACATCACAAGTCGCCTGAAAACAAATAGTGAAGTTTTGATATGTTATATATGGTCCTTTACTCTACAATAAGTTCCAAATTATAGCGTAGATAAACAAATCACAAGATATGGTAGTAAAAAAATAACTTCCTCAGATCAAAAATTTAAAGTGGTTTGCAATCAAATTGATAAGAATAACATAGCTATTATTTCTACCGACGAAATTTTACACCCGGCCACGTGGCACAGACAAAGCGCTATCTATCAGGGAATGTATTTAAATTTCTGAATACTAAAAGTACAACTCTTTGGTAAGGTTGTAGATTATAAAGGAACTAATGTCAGAATCGTTCCTGATTTTTTCATCTGTTGCACATAAATATATAAGATTGAATTTCAAAAACAAAACATAGGGGTCGTCAGGCTACTTTAAACATTAAACACAAAACTTACTTTGAATACATTTCAACTTACTACAAAAGCCCTGAATAGTATATATTGCACCCAATTTCTTAAGTTAAACATGTATATATATGGGCAACGTTTTAAGAAAACATCAGGCTTTACAATACTAAACCAAATTAAAAAAAAATATGTGTACCCATAACAACTTTTTCAAGCAAGCAAAGCTTGGTTAAAGTGAAAAAAAGTATCCGCATGTCATAAAAAGCCATTGATATGGTTACTGTGGTCAATTGTTAAAATTCCTTACATATAAAACTATATAGTCAAAACTTAATAGTAAGCTAAAATTTGTCTTTAACATATAAAACATACATGAATTTATTCTTTGTGAAACATGTTTCATCGTGTAACTGTACAATCAGTAAAGTTTTAGAAAGAACCGCACACAACGGTGATATACGTTTTACAAAGACTAAGTTCATTATTGTTTTAGAAAACTTATTTGCTTATTTTCAAGTTTTATATTTATTCATTCACCTCGCATTAAGGATAAACTTTATTGCCAGATTTGGTAATCAAAAACAAACATACCAATCCATGTCTCAATAAAAATCCAGAAGCAAAGAAAAAACTTGGGAACTTACAAGTTAGGTTAGACACGTGAACTTCCAACAGGGAAGTGAGACCGGGTGCTCCGGAAGGGTAGGCACCTCCTATTTAGCTAGCTACACCCGCCACGCGTGTAATCAAAATTGTGTGAAAGAACATAGAACTCTGGGACGTCAAATATATCCAGGACAATCCTGGACACAGAGACATAAAACTTATCAACAAAACTGTGGTGACGGCCATAAAACTCTTTGAGACCTTGATAAGCCCAGGCTTGCAATATCCCTGAGTCAACAATTTAATTGCAAGTAGCTTGCTTTGTTGTTCAAATTCCCTGTAGTGGGAACAAGCTCTACCATATCGTATTAATAGGGAAACAAGACATTGATATAAATATGGTATGTCCAATGCCAACTGTCTTTATTAACATTCGGCATCACTTCTTGGTGGAAGTTCTCGTGTTTGTTGTGATTTGTCAGTGTTCAAAGTTTTTACTTTTCCATTTTTATGTGCGTGTATGTGTTTGTTTGCCAATCCAAATTATTTTATTTACAAATTATTATTATTGATTATTATTAGTAGTATTAGTAGTATTGGGGTAAATGGACATTAACCATACCACATATTTAACAAAAAGCGGGTTGTAAAATGAAATGCAAAATCATTTTAAAATACCGTTATTGTCTTTTGTGTGTTTCAGACTATGGAGAAGAGAACAAGAAATACAAAATATGACCTGGAGGGTAAAACATGAAGACTTAGATTTTAATATTGCTTTACGATCCAAATCGTTTATGGTACGTTTTTAGTCAAGTAAAGCATTTTTTCCATAAACACAAGTATAGGAACTCTTCTTCATTTTTAACTGCTGTGAGATGCATAATATTGACATTATGAACATTGATAAAACCCGAAATCATCAAAGCATATGATTCAAAACATCTTTTCTTTGCTAATTAAACTATTGATAAACAAGTGGAATTAATAAGCCGATAATGAGGCATAATTTTATTTGAATATGGAAGATCAGGTATGTACATTAGTTTCCATTAATTCTATCACAACTGTATTAATTAAACGTACCGGACACAATCGAAAAATCAAACTAAAAACTTTGGAACCTAGAAATTAATATGAATAGTAGACCTTCTATCAGGAAAGAGCAACTTGGTGTTCCAAAAAGTAAGTTCTGCCTTCCTTGGTAAACCAGTCACGTGTGAAATCGAAATTGAGAATAAAAGGAACACGAAACGATAGGACGTCAAGTATAACAAGGGTAATTTTGGATTCATAGACATAATTCTAATCAACAATATTTTGATGACGGCCATAAAACGTTCAGTGGGCATTTAGATTTAGATTTGCAATATACCTGAGACAAAAATATTTTAAGCAGTTTGCTCTGTTGTTCCCGAAGTGTAAGCAACCTCTACTACAGCGTTTCAACTATTAAACAAATAAATTACAAATAGGACAATCAGAAATATTGCTTGCTCATAAAAAGAAACGTTGACATTTGGAATAATTGAAGTTATGAAATTCTTATATGGCTTCAAATGTAGCCTTTATTCGAGTCGTGATCCAGGTGCCTCGGATGGGTACAAAACTCCTGATAAGCTAGCTAGACCCGACTCGTGTAAAATCGAGCTATGATGAATGGAGAATATCTTGTAAAATCTGTCAAAAGAAACATTTTATCAATTAAACATTTAGACAAAGAGTAAAACGAAACAATTCTCATGAGCTGTATTCATTTCAGAATGCATCCAGTGCTTTGCCGAGAAGAAACAGTATTTTAACACATACTGGCACAGAGAGTGTTAACGCACAAAATACCATGAACGACACATTGTCAAATATAACAGCAATAAAAGGAGACAGTAATGTCATCATAGCTAGATATCGTGATAATACAGTGGTAGTGAAATATCTGGCAAAGAAAAAGATCAAAGTGGACAGAAAACTTCTAAAAGAAATGAATTCGGTATTTAATCTCTAGATTTTATTTTATTTAAAGAAAAAGAAATTGTAGTATATCAGAAACTCTCGATATGTGTATAAGCATTTAAATGTTGGAATGGCTTTGTTAAACATGTAATGAAAACCGTGCTGTTTTTAATTTCATGAAAATTAATTGTGTTTTGCAAAGTTGCATTTGTAATCTAGGAATCAGCAACAAGAAAATGTTACCATTAGTAAATTGGCCTAGTTTGGTAAGTTTGCAAAAAACATCGAAATGAGGAAAAGAAAAGTGCATAGTTTAGTTTAGTTTAGTGCATGAAATACCTGTTATAATCTGTTAATATTTTGTTTACATCTAAATTTGACTCTGTTAAAACGGTCGTTTGGGTCAGTAAAACAGATTTAAGAATAATTAGAACAATAGGTTAATCTGATGAGTGTAACAAGTGCCATTAAAGTTTGTAATGCGAGTCTGTCTACATGGTTGATAAATATAGTTGAGAAATTTAAACATTTTAAAAACGAGTTTTTTTTAATGTTTTTGAACAAATTATTAATCATGATAATGCACTCCATATTCTTATGTTACAAAAATATCTTTAGAGTGTTTCTAAAAGAATTTTCAATCTACCATTACAGAAAATTAAAAACATTAATTTTGTATATAATACTTCAGAAATGTGAATAATTTTGTTTGACGTGACAAAATATAAATCTAATAAAAGTTTCTGCTTAGTTCTTAATGATTGTTCAGTTGAAATATTAATTCATTTTTCATTTTAAATATATCCATTTTGGTGTATAAATTGTTTAACTTGTATGTTAAATTACCGCAAATAGAGACCAGAAAATATCATATCTCTTGTAGATCATAATACACACATGTTGTTTTTTGTACTGGAACTTTGTTTTTAATCTTGTACCTTTTCGATATTAAAAAGCAATAATATCATTTGACTTTGCAGTTTACAAATATCAAACACAGTAACCTGGCCATCTTGACTGGACTCTGTATGGATACTAACAACATCTGTATTCTTTGGGAATTTTGTAGTAAAGGAAGCTTACAGGTATGATGGCACTTAATAAAATCATCTGATGTAGGTAACAGATATGAACTAAAATTGTAAATGTAACAAAACCTAAATATGTTTTCAAAAAAGCGATGATAAACACAAAAAATCTTATTCATTTCATTTTCACGAAACATCAGTTAATGTTTACGATTTGTAGCTGAATAGAATCAAATCATGTTTTTAGAGAATGCATTTAAAAACATAGGAAGTAACAAACATGCATATATTCAACCATATACATATAGACGCCAAGTATGAGGTATCATACAACAAAATAAACATTGGAAAATAAGGAAAACAAAACGTATGAAAGTTATTAATTAAGTAAAATCAAGTTAAATATTATAGTCATTTTATCCTGCACCTTAAAACAAGTTGGATTTTTCAGAAGTGTGTAGGCTATATTTTATTTTTTATGTAAAGTCAGCAAATAACATCAATTGTCGATACTTATTTCTTAATACTGCATTTCATTAAAAATCTAAATTTTCATTTCATAAAAACGTAGCTCATGACATTTGTATCAGTATATATATGGATAACATTGTGTAAAATGTTTAAGAACCGTTTGTCTGTTATCACAAATATGCCAGTCTAAAATTTTATAGCACTAGACGGCCGTTTCGGAATACAATTCCTCATCAGTAGTGCTTAAACCAAAATTATGAAACCAAAACTTTTTTTGAAAATGTTAAAAAGAAACGCAAAAGGACCCAAATATATTTTATTGTTATCCATTCTTCAAACTTTTTAAAGATTTTTCCAAGATATATTGATTAACTAATCTAAAAGAAACTAATTAAATTTATGAATATATTTATATTTATAAAATTAGGATATACGGAAGAGCGACGGTATAAAACTAGACACCATGTTTAAATTGTCTATAGCAACGGACATAGCAAAGGTAGGCAAGTTTTCACGCATGACTTATTATAATCGCACTCATACAAGACTAAACATAATCAGTATATACAAACAGATGTCTTTGTTTTAATAATCTACTATTGAACAAATAAATGCTTCCATGATCTCCTCTTGTATTGGGGATTTTGATCTAGTCTGTTACAATAGAAATTCCTATATTTATATCTGATCATATTCTTAAATAAACTACAGACAAAACAGAAAATTTCAATAAGTGGGTTTTATAGTTCCACAAAATGTGGACATGCACATAATGCATTTAAGCTAATTTAATTCCTACGTATTCATAAAATGAATAAAATCACGTTGAATGACAGTATAAAGTATAGCCTCAAAAGTTCTCTGATGTAACGTAAATCTATATGTGTAAACATTTATTGTTTAGCTTTTGAAGATTTTTAAGACAATCGTTATACCTACCATCTGTTAGTTGGTGTTTATAAAGTTATTAGATATTGTTATAGCAATACACCATTGACATGAGACTCACTCTTTTGTCAAGGTATTACTCTTCATTTTTATTAGGGCTTAGAATATCTACACAAAAGTGAGTTCAAATATCATGGGAATTTAAAGAGTAGTACATGTGTAATTGATAGCAGATGGACATGTAAACTAACAAATTTTGGCCCAAAGACATTACTGGAGGAAGACAAAATAGATTTAAGTAATGCTGAAGAGGTTCAATACAAAGGTAACATTGTAGCAAGAGTCGCTAAGCACATTGTACAACGCAAAGAACTAAAATGCAAGAAATTAAACGGTTTTAAGAGTCATTCTCTGTAAGAATCAGGCGATTTGAATATACATGTATCTTGGAAATCACAATTTCAGATTTTGATGATGTTACATATAATTGTTAAGAACGTGTAAAAACCAAAATGAAAAGCCCCATGAAAAAATTAAAATGTCGTTTCCATGGTAACCAAGTACAAAAAACCCACCTTTTCATGTATTTCAGCCAAATGTGGGAACATAACAAAAGCTTCTAGAATATGCCTTTTAAAAAAAACAAAACTGTATGATTTTATACATTTTCATTTATTTATACTCACTTTTATCTCAAAAAGCTGTTAAAATGGCCAATACTGGCTGGACTTTAAGATTGATCGTTTCGAAAACGTGTGCACTTGAATATCCAAACATTAGTGCTACGCTTTTTATAAAATTATCTTCACTTAGCAAAAATGGTATTTATGTTTTTCTTTTTCAAGTCATGGTCAGACACGGGGTTCGAACCCACGAGCTCCTACTTAGAAACGAGCACTCTACCACTGAGCTGTATGTTTTTGTTTTTACCAAATGTGTTTGTTTTTAGAATTAACAAAGAATGATTTATGTAACGTTTTACAATTGTTAGTACTCCAAATGTATTTTTAACATCATTTTGATGGTTTTAATTTTTTAAAAAGCAACTTGAGAATAAAAAATAAGAATCCAAGCATAAGAAATTTTTCTTTTATTTTATTAAGCATCAAACAGATCTAGACTTCCTATGTGTAGTTTTTAGAAGAAATATATTTCAAAGAGTTCATGAAATTTTTATTTTTGTTGTAAACTGGCGACAAATAATGAGAACTATTTTTGCACACTCTGTTATAATAGATTATACTTTTATTGTTATATTTAGATGTTTAACATCTTATGTTTTTTATTTTATTTAATAAAGCGCATACTCATGTATATGTATGCAAATTTTCCGAAAAAATCTATTTCAGGGAAAATTTTCGCCTCAGGTGCAGGGAACTACATTAATGTCAAAAGTCAAGGTCATGTTTTTATTGATTTTCCTATTATTTTAGCTATTGATTTTAGCACCCACCATTATTCTACAGAAGATAAGATTAAGAAGTTAATTTATGGCATATTTTGCAGAAAATTGTTCTTTTTCTGCTATTTTAAGTTTTTTAAAGATATGTCAACACAAATTTAATTTTTGTTATTTTTGTTTGTGTCCCGTAAAAACTCTTGAACATAGTCACGACCTCATTTACACAAATGAACTGTATATAAATAGCGTTCATAGTCAATATAAATGCCAAAACTTTGCACGACAAACTGAATAATGCGCGATGCAAGTATTTATACGAGGTTAAAGCGATAGAATAAGGAATAAAAATAACAAATTCTAGTAAAAAAGAAACTACAAACACGACATTACACAAGATAATGATATAAACAAGATAACGTGACTAGATAAAAGACACACAAAGTTACACGTCCGGGCTATTGAATTTAAACCTCTTATTTTGGAAAATAAGAAAATGAAGGAAATGACCATTGGTGTGGTTTCAAAGCTGTTAAAATAAAGAAACAAATCAGCAAGCAATGGTGCAGTTTGTACCAATCGGTATACTGATTGTTTGCTGGAAAACTATATAACCAAACACAGATGTTATCTATCAAAAATTTCAACATTTTGTTGATGGTATCATCAGTATACTTTTGTTTGGAATCCGTGTGATGCTTGATAAAATAACCAGAATTCCTGTTCTGTACTAGATATTCGTTTCTTGAATTACCGTTTTTGTAAAAGAATAACAAGTGAATATTTTGTTGAACTTTCTATCAATTTAGAAGGAAGGATAGTGGTGTAAAGTATGGGAGAATCAAACGTTTTTATACCAAAAATAATTTCAGATTTGTTCTGGACAGCTCCGGAGATACTCAGACAATCCAATTATCCTGAACAAAGGAAAGGTTCATCGCATGCTGACATCTATGCATATGGTGTGATATGTAAAGAACTGCTGACGATGACTGACCCTTACTCATTATATATGGATTTGACCCCACATGGTAGGTCTTAATATAATATTATGGTTTTACTTTATTTGTCATTTTGGAAAAATCGTTTTTTGTTCGGATTGGATTATACACTATAACCTGCTATAGAGTCCACCTCTGTATAAAGTCCACCTGTCTATAGCAACCGGTCTGAAGTATCCCCAATGGATTTTACTATATAATGACCCTGTGTATAAAGTCCACCTGTCTAATGTGAATAGAGTCCACCCTTTTTAGTCGCAAATGACTCCTCAACCTGTCTATAAAGTCCACTATTTCAATAAACTTTTTTTTTGGTTTTGGAATTTTATAATTTCTAAAAATTTAAGCAAAAATTTTGTAATCAAGTAAGTCTAATACAAGAATTCCTAATGCATGAAGATTATCAATATAAATATAATTATTATAATTCAAATCTTTGGTTAGTGTATTTAGTAACACAAAGTTTAACAACTTCCTGTTGTAAAGAGCATTATAAGTTCTTAGTAATTATAGGTAAAAATTTAAGAAAAAAACATATGAAGTCATTATTCTCATGTCAGTCGCTGAAGCCATAAGATTAGACGGTAGAAATAGTCTTTGTTATTTACAGGTACAGGTAGTATGTTTCCTATACCTATTGTATTAATTAGTGACACCCAAGATCATTAGTAAGGCATATACTGATAGATAACTGTTACCATGTACAGTCCATCGAGATTAACCTATATATTTTCTCAAATTAATTCTAATTTTAAAAAATCATAATAATAATAATAAAATTATTGTATAATAATATAAATTATTGTATTATAATATAAATTATTGTATAATAATATAAATTAATATGTAATTTAACAAAGTTAACAAGAAAGTACTACATATTTTTCACCCATTAGTATATCGGTATCAACAATACATGGTTACTTGTTAATAAGAGGTGACCCTCTATATAAAGTCCAACTGTCTATTAAGTCCATTTTTGTACAGTCCCCAGGGTGGTCTTTATACACAGGTTATACTATACATGAACATTCCTTTCTGATTTATACCCCTGGAAAACAAACCATAAGATATAAGCATAACTTTGTGGTTTATAAGTAATCCTAGTCTAGTAAATTTGACAAATGTCAAGTATATTTCTCAAGTGCAAGTTATATCTATAAACAATTTCTAAATGGAAGTATTTTTATGTAAAATGTTCACACCAAGTGTTGATGCGATAGTCAATTAATATGAAAATTCTTGTAAGTTTCGATTATTGGAATTGTTAAAATCATATTCAAGGGCTCGTGTCTCATTCTTCAACAACTTGAAAACTCTAAACTCAATTCTAGTTATCAGAGTACGAGGGAAGTCAGAAAGTTCATAGAACAGCGTATTCAGCCAAGCGTATTACACATTTTCTTTACTTATTTAGACAACACAACATTCCGCCATTTTAAACATATCAAGTTTATTTGTCACAACATATTTGTGTAATTCTCAAAAGCATTCAAAGTTGGTTACCATCAAGCAATGATGGAAAATCAAAATGTTGAGTTTAGGGCAGTAATAAAGTTCCTCACAGTAGAGGGATCAAATACCAAAGAAATTCACCGGCGAATGGCCGAGGTGTACGGTGACAGTGGTCCTGCCTATTTCACATTGGCAAAATGGTCAGCTGAATTTAAACGTAGGCGCACCTCACTGAAGGATGACCCACGGTCAGGTCGGCCAGCTGATGCCATCAAAAAGGAAATTGTCACGTCTGTGGAGACCCTCACCATGAATGATTGTCGAATAAGGATTGATGGCATAGCTAGGGAGTGTGACATTTCACATGGAAGTGTATACAAGGTTATCCACGAGCATCTTGAGATGTCAAAAGTATCCGCAAGATGGGTCCCTAGAAACCTTAATGTGCAGGATCGCTTCCAAAGACTCCGGTCAAGTCGGGAGCTTGACATTTATAATGATAACCCGGAGAGCTTCCATTTACGTTAGTAACTGGTGATGAAACATGGATTCATCATTGGGACCCAGTAACCAAAAAAGAGCCCATGCAATGGAAGCACCCTGGCTCACTCCTACCAAAGAAATTCAAAACCCAACCATCAGCTGGCAAAATCATGGCCACTGTGTTTTGGGATTCTAAGGGTGTTCTGTTAATCAATTATAAACCTGTTGGAATCTCTATCACTGGGGCTTACTATGTTGATCTAATGAAGCAGCTGAAAGCTGCTATTAAATTAAAAGGAGGGGAAAGTTGAGCCGAGGGGTATTGCTTCTTCACGACAATGATCCTGTGCACAAGTCAAGGATTGCACAAGCAGCGATTCGTGAATGCAAGTTCGAACAACTTAATCACCCACCCTACAGTCCCGATTTGGCCCCCAGTGATTATTTCCTATTTAGAAATTTGAAATCCCATTTACGGGGAATCAGATTTCCTGATGATGATGGACTTAAGGCTGCCACAGAGGCATGGTTTCAGGACCAAACCGAAGACTTCTATTTCAAAGGTACAGACAGTCTGAAAGAAGAGTGGGCTAAGTGCATTGGGGTAAATGGGGACTATATTGAAAAAATAAAAATAAAATCTATGGTTTGTTGCAGCAATATATACCCCGTTCTATGAACTTTTTGACCTCCCCTCGTATTTAATGTTTTAATATACCCATTCTCTTTGCATCTGTATAAACAACGGATATAGAATAAATGTCTTAAAATCCGATGAGATCACACATAAGACAATTTCTAAATATATTTACAGAAAAAGTGTTTTTTACATTTTCATTTCAGAGATTATCCAACGAATAATTAACCCAGTAGAAGACAAAATATTTCGACCTAAAATCGTACCAGAGGAAATACAAGGTTTCCAAAGCACAAAACAAGTATTTTCAATAAGCAAGTTAATAGATAAATGTTGGGCAGAAGATCCAAAAGTGAGACCAACAGCCAAAGCCGTGCTTCAAGGTCTTCATAAAATAAGCCCCTATAAGTAAGTATGAAAAATACGAGGCAGTAAGCTGAACCAATTACAGTAGTTTTACAGGACCTAGTAAAATATACAATCTTTTTGGATAGTAAAATATCGATGTAAACAACAAACAAAATTAAAATAAAATGAATTTACATTAGGATTAGCTGTAGTGCTCGCCAGCCAAACTAATTATAGTAGATTGAATTATTAACTCAGACTCCGAGTTTCAATTTCTTATAAGCATTTATACATGTATTCAATTTCGTTAAAATTAGTATCCGAAATATATATTTCATTTTTTGTGCGGTGGTTACTTGATTCTCCTGCTTGTTGTAATTTATTTTACATTTGATATGCTCTGGTGGAAATTGATCCCACTACGGGAACGAAGCTGTCTACTATCGAATATTTACAATATGAAATGGCCTACTTTATATGAACCTATTTTTGTTGGCATTCAATCACTCATGAATACGTGTTTTGGTTATGACCTCTGATAACGTAACGTTTAACTATCCGATGACGTGATAGAATGTCATCCTCAGAATGTCATCCTCCTACTTCATGTATTGTCAAATTGGTCAGCATTTAAACCTACTCCCGTTTTTACCTTTTTTGGAAAAAGGCTGTTCCATCAGTCCAATATGTTTGTCGAATTCTTGAGCAAGATTAGATATTGTAGCGATAACTTTACATTTTAACATGTAAGTATAAGAAATAATATTCTATTTGAGTGCATTCATTCTGTATTATAAATGAGAGTCGGGAATAGCATATTTAACATGAATGTTATTTCTTAAATAAATTGACTTAAGCGATTTTGTTAGGCTAGATTATGCTGAATAAGTGTAATTCCATGTTCATCCCTGTATGACTAGCATTAGGGATCTTACCCTTTCGGAGCACCCGGCTTCACTAAAGTTTGAAGTTAACGTGTTAAACTTAAATTGCCAGTTTTTAAAGTGTTTACATTGTTTTTGGATTATGATTTGAACATGAATCGGAATCTGTTTTCAATTTGATAAAAACATTCAAACTAAGTACATGGCAACTTGTGACACAATAATGTTTTCACAAATTTTATGTTCATAATTCGTATTCATTCATGAAATATGTTGATTTTACATAATACTCGGAAAATGTCGGATCATTACACTGTGTTTAGTTTGTTTCAAATCGATCCCTTTTTATCAAATATAATTTTTCAAATCTACATTCAAAGTGCTCTCTGTCCAATAGAAAGTAAAATGTTATTATTAAGTCAGAGGTGGGTAACTCGGAGCATTCTTAAATCTGATTTGTAAGTAGATGATACGACAATCGTAAGTATGTACTACGGCAGATATACACTGGTAACTCGAAACGTACTCAACGCGTACTTACGATCACGGTTTACATATAGAGTTACGAATTCGTTATCACATTCTGCAATAAACAGCGTTTTTCTTTTACTTCTTCGTAGTTTCTTCTAATGTTCGGTTACCCCGTTATTACTTTTGAAAGTAGAACTTACAAAAGTCAAAAGAAATACGGCAAATTAAAGTCACTAACTAAATAGCAACTGCTTCGAACAGGGTAAAAAAGTAACACTGGATTACGAAGTGGGCCTGTTGAATTTTGAAAACGTTAACCCTATAAAATTCAATATAGGAACATGAACTAATTATGTAATGTAGTACTTTGAAAACACAACGTACACTTAAATAGGGAAAGTTTCAGGGTGAAATTAAATTATTGTACCCATCGGATCATATACTTTACGAAAAATCCTGCACTTGTCTATGTTTTCACATTTTTGCATTTAGTTTCACCGATACTTCCAATGCAAATCTCTCTCTCTCTCTCTCTCTCTCTCTCTCTCTCTCTCTCTCTCTCTCTCTCAATATTGGGATCTAAAAGAAATATTGAAATGGGCATTGAAGTTAGGTTGGTTCATTTTCGAATAGGAAAAGTATGGTATATAGAATACATGTAGATACGTTTGCTAAATTCCATTGTGACTTTTAATAATATTGTGACATTCCCTTGTTTTCTTTATCCTATTTTGATTAAATAATCATTCTTAATAACAAAATACGTGTCAATAACAATAGGCAAGTTTCAAAATGGAAAATCATTGAAGCAAATTCGTCGAAAATTGTTTTTTTAATGTTAAATAAATTATACAGTTTCCGTAGTTTTCAAGAGAGCATGCTTCGCGCAGATCTGTAGTTTACATGAAATCTATTGAAACCTAAAATCCATAAATGATTCAGTGTCATACACAAGTTACTTTGTTAAATATTATGGAAAAAAATGCACATAGACATAGGATAATTTTGACTTAAGGCGCTAAAATAGCAGTATTCAACATGAAATGGTTAAATTCTGCTGTGAAAAATTTCCATAGAGAAGGAATTACTAACAAACAATTTTGATGCAGTATGAAATGCTACACATGTAGATTTTTATGTCATTTATAAATATTAATCTTATTTTCCATAAAGATTACGACCCAAGACACACACACACACACACACACACACACTCTCTCTCTCCCAATTATATAATATTAAATAATTCAAGGTAAAACAAATGCTTACGGTTTTAAGCATAAGTTGAGAACTGTTCCGATTTAATTTTAATTAAATAATTATTATCACAATACATGTATTATTAATGATCATAATTATGAAACAAACCATTGTTTTAAAAACACAGTCACTTTAACGTTTAAGTTTTTTTAAAGAATTTATCACATAATAAAAAAAACTTTAATTGATGTTGTCAAAATGAAATAATAACTAGAACACATGCAATCAATGTTTAAATCTCTTGTTTGAGTGTTCAGTGTTACGCTAAGTACGGTCTAAGGGAGGTATTCCGCTGTCGAAAAGTTAAGGACACGTTACGATGACTACCTTACTTACGACTGTTTCGAGTTACCCGAATTTATTCTACGAGTTTCGTAAGTAGGCGTTAAGTATTTGTAATTTTTAAAGACAAGGTATACATCCGAATGGTACCGCTGAATGTGCTTAATACATATTGCCGTAAAGTCCCGACAATAAGGCTAATCTGTCTATAAGACGGGCAGGGGTTTTCCTGTCCTTTTTTACATTTCCGGGTTTTTAAAAACTTAGAAGAGGACCATGATTTTCAGTCAAGACAATACCGGTAAAGGTATTTGAAGCTATATCGATCGGACTAAATTTTCCACCAATTTTCGTCTGATGACTGATGTTCACTTGTTACTGTAATGATCTGTGTTAAGGAAAAGAATGAATCAAAAGACGTAAAAAATGGAAGAACTTATCATCAGAAACCCTATAGACTTTTCCTATTTGTAGAAGAAGTATCAGCTACTCCGTTTTTATTATGAATTGAATAAAAGTACATTTTAAAAATCTTGTCTTGTTTACTCGATCAGCTGTTGAAGACAGGGTCCCTTACAACCTGAAACTATGGCCCCTTTACATGCAAAGCAGACACATTTGGGTACATGTATTTTCCAGATTCTTATGAAAGAAAAAAAAAAAAAATGTTTTACCGCCTGTTTGATATGTGTACTTACCGTATACTTTTGTTTTCTTTTTATTTATTTATTAAAAATTTAATCAAAATAATCAATACAAATACAAAATTACAAAAATTTAAAAGCATGTATTTTCCGTTTCTTGTGGTTTGTGAATCTGTAAAATATATCAACTGTTATAAAACTGCAATATACAAAATCAAAGATGGCGCCATTGACGATCACAAGTGGTCACTCGTCTTACCACTACTCTGAAGAAACACTCAGGAAACAGCACCATCACATCCACCACACTTACCACCTGTATCGTTGCCATCATGCGTATAACCACCATCCGTATCAAGTATCACGCGCAAATGATTCATTACACAGTAATGTTTTAGTAATTGTTTAATTTTACCAAATTTTCGCCTCAATCAAAATTAACATTCCGTTTCGTTTACGAACGAAGTATTGTTATGTAAGTTCGTTTGACGAAAAAACAATATAAAGTCACTCTTGTGGTTTGTGTGATTCTAATATATAATTAGAATATATAACATATATATATTGTATTTCTATGGTTTTCTTATAATCGTACAGCAATCGTATCAAATTTTCCATCGGTAAATCTAATTACGTCAATGATTATTAACCGATATTCAACACTTGTTGAGTTTATATGAATTGTCAAAATTGTAAAACTTATGTTGACCTGAAATCTTGAAATGTTTTAATATCAAACTTAAATCTTAATAGTTGGGCAATTTGAAAAAAATTACTGCTGCTTGCGAATAAATTGTTGACTCGGGGATATTGCATACCTAGGCTTATCAAGGCCCTCCAAAAGTGTTATGGCCGTCATCACAGTATTGTTGATAAGTTTTATGTCTCTGTGTCCAGGATTGTCCTGGATATATTTGACGTCCCATAGTTCCATGTTCCTTTCACATAATTTTGATTACACACGTGGCGGGTATAGCTAGTTAAACAGCAGGTGCTTACCCTTCCGGAGCATCCGGCCTCACTTCCCTGGTGGAAGTTCACGTGTCTAACCTAACTTTTCAGTTCCAAATGTTTTACTTTGCTTCTGGATTGAGGTTCGGACAAGGATTGGTATGTTTGTTTTTGATTTGTAACTAGTAAAAGTACATGTACTTTGTATGAAGATATAAAGACATAATTTATCCACTTAGCAAGTATGATTTTTTGTAGAAAAACCAATGTTATTGAGAATATGATAACAATGATGGAAAAGTACTCTAATCAACTCGAGGACCTAGTATCGGAGAGAACACAGCAACTAGAGGAAGAGAAACTTAAAACAGACACTCTTCTTTACAGGATGTTACCTAGGTAATACACGACTCAAATAATGAAATGGACATTACATCCCTTCAAAGTATTCTCCACAGTTTGAAATACATAATTTTAACCTCTGAACCCATTTCTGAAATGCGTGAGAGTACGCAGATTTAGGTAGACCTAGGAGGCACTGACTGGTGGTTGAGTCAAGGGCTTGTCGGTATTTGTAACTGCGACCAGATAAGAACTTTGTATGTTTTTGAAATAGGAAAAAGTCGCATGGGTTTTGTTCTGGAGAGTACAGTGGGTGTGGTAAGACGGTAATCCTCTTCGACTTCAAAAATTGCTTCGTAAGCTCAGATGTATGCGATAGAGAATTATCATGAAGTAGACGAAGATGACTAAATCCTGACATAGGGCGTTGTTTATGATAATATTTCTTGAGGTTTTTTAGTATAACATCTCGGTAATACCGAATGTAACACTTTTGCCCTTAAGCATCGGAATGTGTACGGCTATACAATCACTTGATAACAATATACAATAAAGAACCTTATTTGTGCTTCTGCTTCTTTTTGGTAACTACATGCCTTCTACCGTGTTTAGTAAGCCGTATTTTGTTTCCAATTTTTCTTACTTTTTCGAAATAATGAACCCATGTTTCGTTACCAGTAACAATGTTTGCAAATTGTCTTTGATTGCATTTGGGAAACATTTTGAGCAATTACATAGATATTTGTATTCGTTCCCGTTTTTTCTCATCTGTCAATATATGCGGAATCAATCTGGCAGAAAACTTTCGTACCTTCAGAATACTCTTCAAAATGAAATGCATCTGCGTTAGCGATATGCCAACAGCTTTAGCAATAACACTAAAGGTGTATCTGCTATCACTGTTAATTATTGTGCTGACTTTTGAGATATTTGCTTCGCCTGTCACAGTCACATGTCGCCCAGATTTTGCTGCATTTTTGACGGACTCTTTGCCACTCAGAAATTTTTTTCACCAACTATCTATCTCATAAGATACCTTATCAGGCCCATAAACCTCCCCCAATTCCGTAAAATTCTGTATTACCGAATGACCGAATTTTGTGCGAACTTTCTTATAAGCTCTAATTTCTTCAATATTCTCAATCCGTTTCCCAACCATTTTTTCAACAGTGGTCAACGACTGGCTGTATTGAATATTGAAATTACTAACTTCAAAATTATCCGGAGCCAAAGACACATGTTTATACTTCTAAAAAGATATCATCCAATAGAGCTATTCAAGCGTATTGTCATCACAATACACATTACATATCAAACAGTCCTTATATTTTTTATCAAAGTATAAACTGTGACAATTTATTGGATAAACATTCTGACAACTAGCAACAAGCACACATTCTTGTTACTAGTTTTCATAAAGATAAAACAGTGGGGATTATATAAACACAAACTTGTTCAGGTGTCGTGTAATTAGTCATCTAAGTGATGACAAACCCACACTTATCGACACATTTTGCATGAGTGTACGTATTTATGTATGAATGCTTCTTCTATTCGTATGGGACACTTACGTTTAACTGTTTAACTGTACAAAAAATGTTTTGGTTAGAAAACATGAGCCCATGATGTCACACTAATTTCTCAGAATGCAATTATAACATCGAATTTATGCATTGAAAACTATGCATGAAACAGAAAAAAGAACATAACTTTTAACGATTAAAATGATAAAAAAGCATAATAATTTTCCTAACATCGAATAATAAAGAAATATATTGCATTATAACAAATAATTATGCAACGTTTCACACGCCATTCACTACTGATGCTTGAGGTAGATCATCCTATATGAATACACATCGACGAATAAAGTGGTAATGTTGACATCCTTCTTTTGAAATAATTTTAGTATCAGCTATAACAACCAAATCTCACCTGAAGACAATTTACACGGAAATCAATAAACAATAAGTTATAAATTGTTGGATTGTTGTTAATCGATAACTTTTATCAAAAACCTTTCACGTTTAGACATTTCTAAGTATACATAAACTGTATTTCCATAAATGGAGAGCAGATGGTTTTTATTATTTATTTCTTTTAATTAAAAAAATTCATTAAACTATCAATAACATGACAAATGCACTTACCTAATGAAATTATATTTTTAAATGAAAACATCGTTATTCAGTTCCCTCGCACATAGATATTTTTGGAAAATTTGTAGAAATTTTATCATAAATATACCAAGTGTGCCTCATTCAAAGTTACATCAGGTATTTGGCCGCATTCAAAGTTACACCAGGGTATTTAGAGTCAGGTAAGTTATTGTTGTTCGAGATTTTTCCAGGTGTGGACGGCACGAATATTCCAATCATTACATCACATTTAAAATTGCCCTTAGTTAGAAGGTACAGAAGAACTATTTTGATAAAGTTATATTTGTTATTTTGTTAAAAATAAAAAATTTTAAAAATGATCTCCTGCTAATTGCTCTTCTTCATGCAAACTATTTAACAAAGAAACTAGACCACGTTTAGTTATAAAAGAGGTTAAATATAATTATTATTCACTGATGCAATACAATGTCATAATTACATATTATACAAGTTTAATGTTTTTAAATTCACGTTTAATTTAAGAAAAGTAGCAGAAGAACTTAAGGTTGGAAATCCCATTACAGCAGAATCATTTGAGTTGGTAACGCTTTATTTTTCCGATATTGTCGGTTTCACCAATATTGCCGGCGAAAGTACACCTATACAGGTAAGACAATAGTGATCAAACGTGTGAGAAATTATGGCATTGCTCAGAATATGGTGTTCTTTGTAGCAAATAAATAACTTTTTTTTTATTTTTCCAATAAAATTTGATTTTAATTTTAATAGAATCGAGAAACATATTGCTTCAAAACAAAGAAGAAATCTATTACTCCATCGACAGTATGGAGGTCTAGTCTTAACACTGCCTAGCAAGACAGTGTATCCACCTGAATTTGTTCCTAACAATTGAACTTGTAAATAGTGATTCAATAAGATCACAGCGCATCGATTGTAAAATCTTGCAACAAAATGCTCATAATCAAGTGTCAAAATTTGCAGTTAGATAACCTGAATAGTTGAATCGGTCAATAAGTCGAAAATCGCTTTAGTTGTAAATATTAACTCCTGAAAGAAATCAATTATTAAAATACGTGTGTAAAATTTTAAATACAGCATTCTTTCGTTCAAAAATGCTACTTAACAGAGGTACTGTCACCAAAACGCAACTTTTAGCGCAATTCATGCAAATAACCTTATGATTCGTATTCCTAGGGTTATCACTAATAAAACACGTATCATGTTTCGAATTTTGATAATAGTTTTCTAATGTTACTAAAGCGTGTTTCTAATTATTATGGCAATGCTAAATTCTTTTGATGATTTGTGTGTCAAAATTGATCTTTACATGTTTAATGTCATTTGAGATTTTTTTCTCAAATGTACATTTTGCGTGAGAATGCGTTACATATAACAGCCATACATTTTAAGAACACGCCACTCCAAAGATACTTAAAAAGAAAGACCAAACAATTTAACACACATTGGGACAACTGTTTTTAAATGAAAACATCAATGTAGCTTAAAACTGGTAGCAATATGTACTGTTACTAACTAATCTATATAACTATCTAATATTTCTGATTAATTAGGTTGTTAATCTACTGAACGCATTATATACATTATTTGACGATACAATTCAGCAATACGATGTTTACAAAGTAAGTATAGTTTAAATTCAAAATAGTAAAACATGTTACTAAAGTTTAACGCTGACCACTACTAGCAATATTTACATAATTCATATTCCATTTGATAATGATATATTATATCATGGGGCTTTCTTTTCAATATCAGATTCTCGATGTCGTTTTATGACCATTGACCGATATCAGATCTTGATATTGAAAAAATGGACTCAATAAAATAAAGAATCTTGAAGCTGAATCGCATATATTTGATGAAAGTCAGAATCCTCTTGTTGCCAAAGAAGTATATCAACAGTTTTTTGCAATAATTAATTGTCTAAATAAAATATTTTAATTTCACCTTAAACATCCTGTTATTTTCTTTTTCAAATGCAGAAACTCTTATCTTATTGATATGATTACTTAAAAGCATCACCTGTTAACCAAAAGCAAACATACTTATCCATGTCCTAAACAAATTCCTAACAGCATACACCATCTTTGAAACGTCTACAAAGTTCGTAAAACGTTTTCCGTTACGTGACTACGCCTGAATAAGACCAACAAAAATTATAATTGAAATAGTCTGGTATAGTAAAATTATTTAAATAAATACAATTATAACAAATAAAAAACTAGTATAATTTCTGGTAACATGAGGAATTAACGATGTTTTACGCCATGTTGTAATGTAAAAACCAATACGCATGAATTATATTATATTATATGATGAAAGGGACAAGCAGTTTTGAATACACTCATTACTAGATTTACATGGCATAAAGAGTTTCAAATTATGTCAGACTCCATTTTCATGTGAAAAGCCTGAATCTTCATTTTATAAAAAATAAATGGATAGTTTAAAAAATAAGTTGTCATAAATTGGATTTTTCTATATTTAAAATTAAGTTTGCTGGTTTAAAAAAGTTAAATGAAGCCTGATTAATAAAGCTTTATTTTTGACTGTTTGACTTTCAGTCTGTGCGATGATATACTTTCGATGAATGATATCTAGTAAAAACAAAGTGCCACAAACTGGATCCTACCACAAAGTTATAAATCTTTATATTTTATTGCATTATTTCATATGCATCTCCTGTCAGTAATTACATATTATACAAGTGTTAATTTTAATAGACGACCGTCATTAGTGCTTAGACCAAAATTGTGAAACCAAAATTTCTTTAAGGGGTTGAAAAAGTAAATGTGTAAATGTTCAAACCTGTCAAAGTAGTTATGATGAAAATGAAACCATTAAAGATAGATATTGTTTCCAAAAACTTTAGAAAATAACATTTAACATCCTTGAAATTAAATCACTTTTGTATTAAGCCCAGAAAGCTGTGCATCTTGTTAAAATATACAAAATATATAATAATGGATCACATAGATATAAATTTTAAAATCGCTTAAATCTTTTTTTAAGGTTGAAACCATTGGTGATGCATATATGATTGTAAGTGGATTACCAGAGAGAAATGGAAATAAGCATGTTGCTGAAATTTCTGCAGTCGCTATTAAACTACGTGACAAAATTGTCTCGGATTTCAAAATACCACATCTACCAGAAAAACGTTTACAGATACGAATAGGTATAATATTATTGACATTTAGGTTAGTTTAAATATACAATGTTGACTAAATTGGGGAAATATTATTGATTTTGAATTAGATTAGCGTAGTTCAATTTTGGTTGAAAAAATTTAAAATATTTTGGGAAAAAATCCTTGAAATATCGACTAAATGGATATAAAATATTGAAAGGGACTATAAAAACTAAGTTCCATGTGATCATCAAGCACATTCGAAGAAACATATATAATTCGATCAGTTAAAATCTATTCTGTATTTAGATTGCTAAAATAATAAGAAATGGGACCCAATCTGATTTGTGGTATGTGTAGAGGTCCAACCCGAAAGTTTAGATACCCCCAATAAATGTAGTTTAAATCTAGGAGTTCGTAAGCTTTAACAAATTTTGAGGTGGTTTGTCACTACTTTTTAAAAATATACTCACAAATGACATACTATTAGATAAAACCGAAACAAATTTAGACCAAAAAAAGGAAAAAAACCACTTATCTCCCTTTATGTATTTTTGCATTCCTTTTGCAAAAAAGCTTTTAGACACTTAAAGCAAATGTTCCATAACATAAATGAAAATATTTTTTCTTCATCCAATGATATTATGAAACATCTTTTAAGTAGGAAATGGACGTTACACGAAAAATACTTCAGATTTTGTAACATTTCTTAATATTTAAATATTTCCACTACAAAATGGCTTGTAAGAAATAAAACGTTATCTTTTTTATCACATTAAGTTTTTATTGTTCTTTTTAATATTTTTTATTCATTTAGTCCATATCTCAATAAAATTAATTATTGAATATTCCATATTTCAAGAAATGTTTTCCTAAATATCTTTATTTTGTTTTACCATTCGACGTTCGCTTGAACCCTTTATTATTTATGCCATTTGAAAAACATTCTAGACAGTAGATGAAAATGGCATTTTGAAAACTATAAAGTTAACAAAACATAGAGTACTAAGACCGTCAAATCTGGTTGGCGCCACAAAACTTTCGGGTCTGACCTGAGTTTAAAGACTATTTATTTTTCATGTAACGTCCATTTCCTAGTGTGTTTCATAGTATCATTTGACGAAGAAATTTTATATTAATGTTTTGGACATGTTTTGCCAAAGGACAACAATTTTTGTATCTTAAATGTATAAAAGGGCACATCTCTGTCTGTTTGGAATTCTTGCTTAGCTATAAAATACATTTAATTGATGAGATCTTTAAGCTTTTGGGTTGGACCATTATACATATACATTATAACACTGAACACAGACAATTAAGAAATAACATTCTATCTGAGTGTATTCATTCGGTATTATGATTGAGAGTCAGGAATAGCATATTGAAGGAACTGCGAATCATATTTTTTTATTTTGATAAATGAACAATCTTTTCCCTGTCAGCTGGTATTTGTTATTGAACTGTAATAAACAAGTATAAAGCAAAAAAAGTTAGAACTTTTGTAACATATATTTTATTCACATCATCACACACACATATATATAAGAAATATACAATACAATGTAGCAGTTTCATCTTTAAGTCAAACTCATAGCAATATATATATAATATACACATAAAGATATCCCAATAATTCCGAAACAGTATTAAATATTGTTTAACAATTCCCATCTTTGTCTGATTCGTGCAGCTTTTGGCGGAGAGTATAAGTAAACAGATTAATTTTCTATTTTCCTAAAATATTTGATATATTCCAAAGCAGCAGTTATAGATGACACTGGTCGGTTACATCTACTTTTATTGAGGCAATATTTGATTAAAAGAATGCATATATTTATAGTTTTGTCTGAAATTCTGTTAGTTACTATACAAAATAAAAAGGTTTTTGCATCAAGTGTTAAATTAATTCCCCATAAGTTCTGGCACAAGCATATAAATTTTATTCAAGAGAAGAACAAATGTTGAAGAGTATTGTTTCTCCACGTAATTCAGTTTCTATTAACTTTCTATTTGTGTAATATATTCTATGGATAATTTTATACTGAAATGATTGTAACTTTGTGTCATCAGTAATGGCAAAAGGTATTCTGTATATCATCTGCCACTCTGATGATTCAATTGTAATGTCTAGATTTCGTTCCCAAGATTGCTGCGATGTTGAAACATTTTCAATATTTTCCAGAAAAATCTTATAAAATATTTTTGATACCTTTTCTTATTTTTTAAACATTCTATAAAGGAAGATTGTATCATATTAGATTTATCCGACAGTGAGTGGACAGGGCGATTTCAATATAATCTTAAACATCGTTTGCGTGGGGTATGAATATATACTATTACCTTGTACCTTATGCACAGACACACACATGTTTTGACCTTGTTTAAAATAAATTTATTTTAGGACTACACACAGGACCAGTGGTCGCTGGAGTGGTCGGTTTGACCATGCCTAGGTATTGTTTATTTGGCGACACAGTAAATACTGCTTCAAGGATGGAATCAAATGGACAAGGTACTATGATAAACTTATTTTTATTATCAGAATCTGTCAGACAACATTAATATGACAAAAGATTTCATACTCAAAGCAAATATATATTGAAGATACTATCAACAAAATGTTAGAGTTTTGAAAAACAACATATGTGTTGTGTTTGCAATATAATTTTTCAACAAACACTCATTATACCATTCGGGCACAAACTGCACCATTGCTTCCTGATTTGTTTCTTTATCCATATAAAGTTGAATTTATACAGAACCTTATTAATTCTGGATAGAAGACTGTCGCTCAATCATTTAACATTTTACAGATATACAGATGGCGTTTGTCTTTTTATTATCCTTATTTTGGAGATTATATGAATGCCATCTATCCTAAAAAGATAGGACTGATTCTTGAAGTTCTCTTTCATATTTGGACTTATACCTCAATCAACAACAAACATACTAACCCATGTCCGTGTTAAACACTTCCATCAGGGAAGTGAGACCGGGTACTCTGTATGGGTAAGCACCTCCTGTTTCAGTGAAAGTGATATCAAATATATCCATGGGAATCCTTGACACAGAGAATCAACCTTATCAACAATATTGTGATGACGGCCATAAAACTTGAGGTCCCAGAAAAGCTAGGCTTGCAATATCCCTGGGTCAACAATTTATTTGTAAACAGCTTGCTTTGTTGTATAAAGTTCTCATAGTGGTACAGCTCTACCATAGCGTATGAACTTGGAAACAAATACACCGTAAGCAGGAGAAGCAGGTATATTGCTGCATAGAAAAGGAAAGGCTTAAACAGGCTTATCAAGGCCCTGAAAACGTTTTAAGGCTGTTATAACAATATTGTTGATAATTGCATATTATACAAGTGTTAATTTTACAGTACTAGACGGTCGTTTCAGAATACAATTCCTCATCAGTAGTGCTTGGACCAAAATTGGGAAACCAAAATTTCTTCAAGGAAATATATCTAACAAAATTTAGCTAAATATGATGTATCTGTATTCAAAAGCACCTTAGATATAATTGACGTTCTATGGTTCTTTCTTCATTCTCAAATTTGATAACACACATGGTGGTTGCAGCTGGCTAAACAGGAGGTGCTTACCCTTACGCACCCGCATTATTTCTCTGGTGATTTTTACTTTATTTTTTTATTGCGATTTAGACATGGATTAGTATATTTGTTTTTGATGCACGACAATTGATAGGGATTTTGTTCAGTTTTGTTTTTTGGTAGTTCTTTGCAGTTTGCTAAAGGTTCTTTCTGTCTTTGTCAAATTAGTATAACATAGAACAATAAATAGAGCTCACTTTCAATTTTCTTGGTTGTGTGATTGAAAGCCATAAGTTGTTATAGTAGCAGCCCTTGCTTTACTTTAAAATTAGATATTAATCTGTAGGTGAAATTATGAAAAGTTTTATATCACAATTTATGACAATCAATGATATTTTCAACATAATTTCTTGATTTTGATTTTATGACGTGCAAAGGTTTTCAATATTTGGCCAATTTGATACTACTTTTACAATCTCAGAAATTAGTACTTCTGTCTCAATGGCTTTTCTACTGAAAGCAATTTTCATTACCTGGTAAACAGTCTCAACGTTTTGAATTTTAACAGCACAGAAAATACATGTGAGCGGTTCTACATACCACCATTTATCTCTGCATGGAGGGTTTCAGTTGTCTAGAAGAGGAGAACTTGAAATTAAGGTACATATGGTGTATTTTACGAAATATTGGCTTTTCAGTTATGATGTGCTTAAATTTTATACAGGGGAATAAAATCTCTCATTTTAAGAGTGAGGAGAGTCATATCGACAGTAAGATTCATTCTTGTAACGTGGGTTTCTGTTTCTTTTAGATGATTAAGGAAAACTAAACAAAAAGTTCCATGGACTTTATCTCTCATATAAAGCATGTACGTGTCTATCTTCCCTTGAAGTATTTTGATATAGTTTTTCAAGTTGTTGTATAATATTCAGATATAATTTTAATTGCTTTATAGTATAGGAACCCTCTATTATTTTGCCATTTGGGACTCCAAAGCTAAGGTTTAGGCAAATAACATATTAATTTTGGTTTGATTACTAACTATTGCACTATTAGTTGGATATGATTTACGATTTACACTACAATTAACCCAGCTAGAGTACTGTACATTCAACAAATCACATAATGCTTGTCATAAGTTTGATATACATGTAACTCAAATATTTAAGGTCTAGTTATTGTACATAAGTGATATACATGTATGTTTTATGTAATCCATAGGGAACCTTGCCACAGCTTCCCAATGACTAAACCCGTATACCTGTCTAATTTTTATTTTCAGGGAAAAGGTACGATGGTAACTTATTGGTTAGATGGATGGATGCTACAGGATGATTCTGAACAACCGAAAAAAGCTGAACCCCCATTTATTACACGTTTCAATACATCTACTGGTAGTCTTACTGATGATGATGATAACAAAACTAAACTTTTGAACAGCAATTCTTATTTCAAATTTCCGTCTATTCCAAATCCCAGCGATTTGTTTTCGAAAGATTCGTTTGACATGCTAGATTAATTTATACATACAGCATCATCTTTGTTTTTTTTAATTAAGCTGGATATCACTATTATTAATAGCCCGTGCCTTTGAAATTCAGTGCATGCTCCAGACTAATTCATACGCTTAGTTGGTGTGATAATTACTTCACAATTTGTGATGTAATTGTATTATCCTTTGGGCATCACATGATATAATCATTTGTTCAAATAATTGTTTTTGCAGCAAATACAAAATAATAAAAATAAACATTTTTACACACATATTGATATACAGTACCTTCACTTCTGACAAAAATTTGATAAAACAATCTGTTAAAGTAGAATCTGTCCAAACTTATTTAAAGATTATGTTTTAAATCATATTTTCAACAATGTAAAACATTTCGTAATTTTGCACGTTATAATACCTCCAATATACACCAGACATGGGGTTAATTATACTGAAAAGTAATTAATTGAATTATCATTACATTGGAACTCTTCAATTACCATTACTATTACATCAATTTAACAAAGTAATTAATAAAATTACAATTGCTTTGTAAAAGTATCAATTACCATTACACATTTCTTTTGAAAAATGATGAAAACACGCCCACATGCACAAAAAAGTTTTGAAACTATCTATAATTCATTAGCATATTTATTTTTCTTTAAGTTCACTTACAGTTTGAAAATACATATTCATATCAAAACCAAACATACTAATCCATGTCCGAATTACAATCTAGAATCAAATAAAAACTTTGGAACTGATAAATTAGTTTAGACACGTGGACTTCCGCCACCAGGGAAGTGAGACCGGGTGCTCCTCCTGTTTAGCCAGCTACACCCGCCACGTGTGTAATCAAAATTGTGTGAAAGGAACATGGAACTATGAGACGTCAAATATATTTAGGGCAATCCCGGACACAGAGACATCAAACTTATCAGCAATACTGTGATGACGGCCATAAAACTTTTTGAGGGCCTTGATAACCCTAGGCATGTAATATCCCTGAGCTGAGTCAACAATTTATTTGCAAGCAGTCTGCTTCGTTGTACAAAGTCCCTGTAGTGGAACAAGCTATACCATAACGTTTGTTGAAAAACTATATTATAAGTTATACAGGGCTTTGGCAGGTTACACAACCCCATGTACCCCGTCAACGGCTCAGGGTACATTAATCTTTGACGGGGTACATGGGGCCGTGTAACCTGCCAAAGCCCTGTATAACTTTTTTGTCACCCTTCAAAGCGTAACCAGTTGGATCTTTTTAACTTCCATTTCGTATTTTGTGTGACTTACGTACGTTGTCGCCATGTTTGTTTACTGTAACTAGACGTCAGCGATGTACGAGTTACTTCCCTTTTACCGCTAAACGTCGCGTGCGTTTATGTACCCCGGCAGATTTCCGAACATAGTTCCGTGTACCCCGGCAAGTTAACCAATCGCTATGCGAGAAATTTTTTTGAAAGGTGACAATACCAAATAAATATGTTATCTATAAAAAAATCCAACATTTTGTTGATGATATCTTCAGTATAGTTTTGTTTGGAATCCGTATGATGACAAAATAACCAGAATCCCTGTTCAGCACCAGATATTTGTATCTTGGCTTACCGTTTTTGTAAAAGAATGACAAGTGAATAATTTCTTTAAGACGTTCTTTCAATTTAGAATGTGGAATAGTGGTGTATAATGTAGAAAAATCAAATGTTTTTATACTTTTTACATGACATAAAGTAATAGAAGCAAGATGTTCAAGTAATTCTTTAAAATTTTTGAGAATCCCCATTTGGTTGATTCCAGATGTAAAATATACTTTTTCTTAATAAGACCATCTTTGACGATTGTCAAATTTTGTGTTAGAGTTACCGATAATGATTTAGTAGTACATTTAAATAAGCCCGCTATATATTTTTCCTTGTATAGATTTTTATGGAGTTTGGGAAACCAATACAAGTAAGGAAGATCAAGATCTTCCTCTTTAAGATTGATACCGAAAGACTTGAGAACACCCCAATGGTTGGAAAGAACTTCATCTTTGGTAAAATAAGTTCTAGTAAATGCAGGGCTATTTGATATACTGTCTATAGCAAGCTCTTTAATAAGACATTCAAGGTAGACTCTCTTACTAACGTAACAATACATATACTCTCTTTTAATATTCCATTATACATGAACTGTTGCATTTGATCATCATTAAGGTTTCAAATGTGCTGTCTCTCATTTTACATCTCTCTGGTCGTAAAACCTTCCCAGATACCCTAAATAATTTCTCCACAGGAGATAATTGATAACAATTGGTACT
Source organism: Anadara kagoshimensis (assembly GCA_021292105.1). Classification (NCBI taxonomy): domain Eukaryota; kingdom Metazoa; phylum Mollusca; class Bivalvia; order Arcoida; family Arcidae; genus Anadara; species Anadara kagoshimensis. The sequence goes on from CM037864.1 coordinate 21,259,984, forward strand.
TTGTACCATTCATTGCCAAAATAATAACGGATCATTATTCATCTCTATACAGGGTTCATATAAGAAATTTTCAATTTCAGAAACTTGGAAACGACCTGGTACATGTCTTTTTCGGGATCGTGTAACAGGCAAAAAAACTGAAAAACATCATCATATTTAGGTTGTTAAGGTGGTGGGGAATCAGTTTTACTCATGGCTGGCTCAAATCTAAGCTTTTCTACTTTACACTTCAAAAAGCTTACACCATTCTCAACTCATTCAGTTTCACCACATCACCTAATTTTAAACCCAAGATTGTGGACAGAATAAAAGTATCATAATGCTCGTAGTGAGAAAGTCTGGTACTAACAGGTTTTTTCAAAGCCAAAAGCATTTTACAATTTTTATCTACCGAGAGCTCTGATACTTTGTGTTTTAACCCGAAAGTAACCGGTATTGAAAAACTGCCTGTAACATGGTTTTGTTTTTGAACTTGCATTGTTGCTTGTTTAAATTGAACTACGAGGGGGAGTCAGAAAGTTCATAGAACAGCGTATTCAGCCAAGCGTAACACACATTTTATTTACTTATTTAGACAACACAACATTCCGCCATTTTAAACATATCAGTCTATCTGTCACAACATATTTGTGTAATTCTCAAAAGCATTCAAAGTCGGTGACCATCAAGCAATGGTGGAAAATCAAAATGTTGAGTTTAGGGCAGTAATAAAGTTCTTCACAGTAAAGGGATCAAATGCAAAAGAAATTCACCGGCGAATGGCCGAGGTATACGGTGACAGTGGTCCTGCCTATTCCACAGTGGCAAAATGGTCAGCTAAATTTTAACGTGGGCGCACCTCACTGAAGGATTACCCACGATCAGGTCGACCAGCTGATGCCATCACAAAGGAAATTGTCACGTCTGTGGAGAGGAGTGTGACATTTCACATGGAAGTGTATACACGGTTATCCACGAGCATCTTGGGATGTCAAAAGTATCCGCAAGATGGGTCCCCAGAAACCTTAATGTGCAGGATCGCTTCCAAAGACTTCAGTCAAGTCGGGAGCTTCTTGGCATTTATAATGATAACCCGGAGAGCTTCCATTTACGTTTAGTAACTAGTGATGAAACATGGATTCATCATTGGGACCCAGAAACCAAAAAAGAGTCCAAGCACCCTGGCGCACCCCTACCAAAGAAATTCAAAACCCAACCATCAGCTGGCAAAATCATGGCCACTGTGTTTTGGGATTCTAAGGGTGTTCTGTTAATCAATTATAAACCTGCTGGAATCTCTATCACTGGGGGTTACTATGCTGATCTAATGAAGCAGCTGAAAGTTGCTAATAAATTAAAAGGAGGGGAAAGTTGAGCCGCCGAGGGGTATTGCTTCTTCACGTCAATGCTTCTGTGCACAAGCTGATGATTGCTCTAGCAGCGATTCGTGAATGCAAGTTGGAACAACTTAATCACCCACCCTGCAGTCCCGATTTGGAACCCAGTGATTATTTCCTTGCTATTACATTAAAAAGGAGGGGAAAGTTGAGCCGAGGGGTATTGCTTCTTCACGACAATGTTCTTGTGCAAAAGTCAAGGATTGCACAAGCAGTGATTCGTGAATGCAAGTTCGAACAACCTAATCATCCACCCTACAGTCCCGATTTGGCAACAAGTGATTATTTCTTATTTAGAAATTTGAAATTTCATTTACGGGGAATCAGATTTCCTGATGATGATGGACTTCAGGCTGCCACAGAAGCATGGTTTCAGGACCATACCGAAGAGTTCTATTTCAAAGGTATAGACAGTCTGAAAGAAAAGTGGGCTAAGTGCATTAGGGTAAATGGGGACTATATTGAAAAATAATATAAAATGTATGGTTTGGTGTGGCAATATATACCCCGTTCTATGAACTTTTTGACCTCCCCTCGTAAAATATCACACAATTCATTCAGAAGTTTCCTCTCATTGAGTCATTTTGACTTTGCACTCGGTAGTATTTAATTTTGTCTAAGACACCTTCAAGGATTGACGTTAACATGTATAACTGAAAATTCTATCTAGTTGCATAAGTTGCTCGTAGACGATTTTCATTTTCAAGTACATCTGTTGCAATTGTAGACTTCCTAACAAAATTTACTATAGAAGCAGCTTTCTGTATGACAGTTTTCATTTGTTGAGAACACTCTTTCATACCATCCTTAATGCACTACTGAAGACTGCGTGCATAACATGTTGTATGCCTAGGTAAACACTCTAAGTCACTTTCACCCATACACTCATCGTCAACATTTTCACTTTCAAGTTCATCATCATCATCATCGTCATCATCTATGACGTCATCACTAAATTTAATATTTTCAAAGCCTGGAAGTAAAAAGGCTTTTTTATACTACAAATGTAGATGCATTGTCTGTTACAATGCAAGTGATTTTGTTATTCAAGTCAAAATTTGAAATTGCCTCTTTATACTCATGTTGTATATTTTCAGATTGTGTCTGCCCCTAATTTTTTTGCAACAAATCATTACAGAGTTTTATTTCCAGTGAACAAAAATATTCAGTTATCCCTAAAAACCCTTCATTGTTCTGCTTGACCACAAATCAATGGTCAAGCACAGACTTCTTTGAGTTTAGCTTTTAATTCTGACCTCAAATTTGATGTCATTTTATGTATCAAAGTTCCGGATAAAAGTTTTCTGCTAGGCATAATATATTTCCATTCACATATATCCATTAATTTCTTGAAGTTCAATCTATCGAAAGAGGTAGTAGATCCCCAACAATGAACATCACATCCGTTATCTGAATTTGTCTAGGGTCATTGTTTGAGAATTTTGATTCTACTTTCACAAATGGTTTAAGGTTTGATTTTTATGAGGAAGAAGGTTGATGATATTTTTTTTGGTCCAGTAACATTTCTCTATGTTTTCTCTACAAAAAGGAAAAATAATTTTCAGAATTTTTGTCTTCAACAGTTATTTTTTACTTCCGGTTGGTAATTTCATATAAATTCATACTTTTTCCATTTTACTATATTTTTCAGAAAAATAATTTCATAAACAAAATTGCATTTAAAAAACAAATGCATGTATATCAATATTAATTATTCAAAATAATAAGCAAAATTTCATATTATGCAAAGTTCATTATAAGATATAAATATAATGTTTTCAGTAATAGCTAATTGGCTTGACAAGAATTTTTATATCAACTTACCTTCATATGAGTAATACAGTTTGAAGTGATATTCAAACTTCCAGCAATCTATAAGGTGCAGTGACTGCATTTAGCCTTAAATTTTACTGTGGAAGATGAGACAATATATTTGGAAGTGACATGTTTGACACTTAAAGTGAAAGTGAAATCCTAAATTGTATGCAGATGTTTAGATAAGATTACTGTTCAAAAATGAACAAAGCTTGAGAAGTATTCATGATTTAGTTTGTTGTTATGTTTTAGTATTATTAGCAGATTATTCATTCTTGATAAACACAGCTATATATACTCTCCAAACAAATTATGATTTAAAGTAATTACTGTTTATAGCTTTATTATTTTGGAAGCTTGTTTCAAGGACTCTAGCTATGATTAATAAAATAATAACAAAGCTATTTAAATAATAATAATAATAATAATAATAATAATACTAATAATAATAAATTTGAAAAATTCAGATAACAGATCTGATGATGTATGTAACTTCATCATAGTTTTATTTCAATTAAAATTAAAAACTAAAAATAAAAGACATTATATAAATTATGTTTTGGATTATTAAGAAAACAACAAATGGAGTGAGAAGAGGAATAAGATGAAACTTTACAATGTCATTTGATGATCGTGACTTTGCTGATGACAAAGCACTTTTATTTCCAACATAACAAGACTAGGTAAATGACTGAAGAGGCGTCAAGAATAGGGCTAAAATAAATCAACACTGAGAACGGGAATGAAGAACAAATCATAATCAACAACGCGCCAGTAGAAGAGTTTATATACCTAGGAGCTTTAGTAGATAGAGGAGGGGGGAGACAAAGACATAAACATAGCACTGCCGTGCTGCTGTACAGCGTAGTTGGGAAAATGGTGTTGTGACAAGGCAGAATATAACTGAAAATTCGGGGGGGGGGGGGGGTCGATCTATGCATAGTCCGACGGATGTTTTTTTTTTGAAAAAAAACAATGTACCAAACCATGTATTGCTGAATTAAATGGTAGAAAATAATAATTTCATAAATATATGAAAAAGACAATCGGTAATTAAAATTTTAAAAAGTTGTACCCGATCGTTTTGTCATTTCGGATAGAGAGAAAGTAGAGTTTTGCAGATCCTACCGTCGCTATGAGGGGGTACATTCTAGCGGTTGTATGTAACTGGATCATTTGCTGTTAATCTGGGTTTTAATTAACTGCTGATGATCACTCACAATATTCCCGTTTCATGTTAATGGTGAAGTATTTAAAATCCACATGTGGTCATTTGCACTGTACGAATTATCTCCCTTTCACGAAAGTGAAATCTAATCGATAAACAGTTTTAAAATATGACACAATTGCCTCAACATCAAAATACGTTATTATAACCTTCAAAATAAATTTAAATTTCCGTAGATTTCACGAAGAATTAATTAAATCAACCTGCCGTTGCTGTTCATTACATAAAAAGTTATGATTTTACATCGTAGGACGCAAACTTCTCGGACTACTTTTTATTGTAAAGATGAGATCAGTTCGCCAAATTGCAGAAATTATTAGATGCATCCGTCGCAATATTTTACTAGATTCCGAAATGTATTCCGAAAATTTATTCCAAATGTGCATATGTAACCAAATGCATTACCCGTCTCAGAATACATATCTCACGATAAAACAGATATACATGTACTTCTTTCACGCTCATTTACCGGGCGCACTATTTCCATGTGCATTCATATCTTATAATTTCATAGCAAAGAAGCTCGATATCTTGGAAGAAAGCGATAGCAAAGTACGCGTTCACTATCGTGAAACGCTGTACAAAAACGAAAGAAAGCCAGGGAGCATTTTATAGACTAAGAAGGATTTGGAACACCAGAAATATCGGAAGAAATACAACGATTCACGTATTTAAGACCTTTGTAAGTGTAGTATTGCTTTTTGGAAGTGAGACCTGCCAATTAAGGAAGAAAGAAGTACACCTTATACACACCTTCCAAACAAAATATGAGAAGAATACTAAGAATGAGGTGACAACAGAGAGTTTCAAATGAAAGAATAATGGAAACCTCAAGTTGACGAACTTGTAGGTAAATCATGTCCCCGTATACACAACATATTGGTTAGAGGTTTATAATTTCTTGCCTCTCAGTTTTAGTATGAAAAACGTAAGCAGCATGTACGGCTACAGAAGTTCTACGTGGCGGGTGAAGCTACCTAAAGGAGATGTTTACTCTTCCAGAGAACCCGGTCTCACATCCCTGGTGGAAGCTCACGTTTTAAACCTAATTTGCCATTTGAAGAGATTGTGATTTAGACATGGATTAGTATGTTTGTTTTTGTTTTCCTTACAAGCAATACTTAATAAGTCCTAGGCTGTTGGAGTCCCGTCTCAGTCGCTATACTCGAAATTATCCGGGTAACTTTTCTCCTATCACTTGCGTTATAATGTTTGATGCTTGAATTTTATCTCGAAAAGATATTTGCGTTGTTCCGCTTTTTCAGGAGGAGGCAACTGAGGGGTGATGTTAAAAGGCAGTGCATTTTTAAGTCTTCCACCTAGTATACTAGTTGGAAGGCTTATTGCTTTTTTACGTTTCCAGTTCTCCACAATTTTTATTATTAAGTCTTCTACCTTGTATACTAGTTGGAAGGCTTATTGCTTTTTTACGTTTCCAGTTCTCCACAATTTTTATTATTAAGTCTTCTACCTTGTATACTAGTTGGAAGGCTTATTGCTTTTTTTACGTTTCCAGTTCTCCACTATTTTTATTATTAAGTCTTCTACCTAGTATACTAGTTGGAATGCTTATTGCTTTTTTTACGTTTCCAGTTCTCCACTATTTTTATTATTAAGTCTTCTACCTAGTGTACTAGTTGGAATGCTTATTGTTTTTTTTACGTTTCCAGTTCTCCACTATTTTTATTATTAAGTCTTCTACCTAGTATACTAGTTGGAAGGCTTATTGCTTTTTTTACGTTTCCAGTTCTTCACTATTTTTATTATTAAGTCTTCTACCTAGTATACTAGTTGGAAGGCTTATTGCTTTTTTTACGTGTCCAGTTCTCCACTATTTTTATTATTAAGTCTTCTACCTTGTATACTAGTTGGAAGGCGTATTGCTTTTTTACGTTTCCAGTTCTCCACTATTATTAAGTCTTCTACCTAGTATACTAGTTGGAAGGCTTATTGCTTTTTTTATGTTTCCAGTTTTCCACTATTTTTATTATTAAGTCTTCTACCTACTATACTAGTTGGAAGGCTTATTGCTTTTTTTACGTTTCCAGTTCTCTACTATTTTTATTATTAAGTCTTCTACCTATACTAGTTGGAAGGCTTATTGCTTTTTTTACGTTTCCAGTTCTCCACTATTATTAAGTCTTCTACCTTGTATACTAGTTGGAAGGCGTATTGCTTTTTTACGTTTCCAGTTCTCCACTATTATTAAGTCTTCTACCTACTATACTAGTTGGAAGGCTTATTGCTTTTTTACCTTTCCAGTTCTCCACTATTATTAAGTCTTCTACCTTGTATACTAGTTGGAAGGCTTATTGCTTTTTTTACGTTTCCGGTTCTCCACTAATTTTATTATTAAGTCTACTACCTAGTATACTAGTTGGAAGGCTTATTGCTTTTTTACCTTTCCAGTTCTCCACTATTATTAAGTCTTCTACCTAGTGTACTAGTTGGAATGCTTATTGCTTTTTTTACGTTTCCAGTTCTCCACTATTTTTATTATTAAGTCTTCTACCTACTATACTAGTTGGAAGGCTTATTGCTTTTTTTACGTTTCCAGTTCTCTACTATTTTTATTATTAAGTCTTCTACCTACTATACTAGTTGGAAGGCTTATTGCTTTTTTACCTTTCCAGTTCTCCACTATTATTAAGTCTTCTACCTTGTATACTAGTTGGAAGGCTTATTGCTTTTTTTACGTTTCCGGTTCTCCACTAATTTTATTATTAAGTCTACTACCTAGTATACTAGTTGGAAGGCTTATTGCTTTTTTACGTTTCCAGTTCTCCACTATTATTAAGTCTACTACCTAGTGTACTAGTTGGAATGCTTATTGCTTTTTTACGTTTCCAGTTCTCCACTATTATTAAGTCTTCTACCTAGTGTACTAGTTGGAATGCTTATTGCTTTTTTTACGTTTCCAGTTCTCCACTATTTTTATTATTAAGTCTTCTACCTACTATACTAGTTGGAAGGCTTATTGCTTTTTTTACGTTTCCAGTTCTCTACTATTTTTATTATTAAGTCTTCTACCTACTATACTAGTTGGAAGGCTTATTGCTTTTTTTACGTTTCCAGTTCTCTACTATTTTTATTATTAAGTCTTCTACCTACTATACTAGTTGGAAGGCTTATTGCTTTTTTTACGTTTCCAGTTCTCTACTATTTTTATTATTAAGTCTTCTACCTACTATACTAGTTGGAAGGCTTATTGCTTTTTTACCTTTCCAGTTCTCCACTATTATTAAGTCTTCTACCTAGTATACTAGTTGGAAGGCTTATTGCTTTTTTTATGTTTCCAGTTCTCCACTATTTTTATTATTAAGTCTTCTACCTACTATACTAGTTGGAAGGCTTATTGCTTTTTTTACGTTTCCAGTTCTCTACTATTTTTATTATTAAGTCTTCTACCTACTATACTAGTTGGAAGGCTTATTGCTTTTTTTACGTTTCCAGTTCTCCACTATTATTAAGTCTTCTACCTTGTATACTAGTTGGAAGGCGTATTGCTTTTTTACGTTTCCAGTTCTCCACTATTATTAAGTCTTCTACCTACTATACTAGTTGGAAGGCTTATTGCTTTTTTACCTTTCAGTTCTCCACTATTATTAAGTCTTCTACCTTGTATACTAGTTGGAAGGCGTATTGCTTTTTTACGTTTCCAGTTCTCCACTATTATTAAGTCTTCTACCTACTATACTAGTTGGAAGGCTTATTGCTTTTTTACCTTTCCAGTTCTCCACTATTATTAAGTCTTCTACCTAGTGTACTAGTTGGAATGCTTATTGCTTTTTTTACGTTTCCAGTTCTCTACTATTTTTATTATTAAGTCTACTACCTAGTATACTAGTTGGAAGGCTTATTGCTTTTTTACCTTTCCAGTTCTCCACTATTATTAAGTCTTCTACCTAGTGTACTAGTTGGAATGCTTATTGCTTTTTTACGTTTCCAGTTCTCCACTATTTTTATTATTAAGTCTACTACCTAGTATACTAGTTGGAAGACTTATTGCTTTTCTTCCGTTTCCGCTTCTCCGCTATTATTTTTTTTCTCCTGATCACTTTTTGTCCATCAAGTTTCTCTTAGACGCACCAATCAATCCAATTTCAATTATCAGGGTAAGTACCTGTACTCTATAACTATTGTTTTGGGGTATTTAAATCCCATGGGTTCATTAGGGAAGGGGTAGGAGGGCGGGTCTTAAAAACAATGATCATTAGTTTGCCATAGACACTTTATTTTGTACTATAAGTGAGACGTGCGGCGCTTGGTACTAACATTTGAACAGTTGAACTCCTAACTCTTAAACTATATATTTTCTGGTTCCATATGAAAAGATGAATAGAGTGATACTAAAAAAACCCCATGGCATCATTTCAGAGTGAGGGTTGGGAGGGGGCGGCTTGGTACAAACTTTTAAACGATTGAGCCCCACCCCTAAACTATATATTTTCTGGTTCCATATAAAAAAGGAATAGAGTGATACTGAAGAAAAACCAATGATGTCATTTCAGAGTGACGGTGGGGTCGGACGGAACTGGGTGTTAACTTTTAAACGGTTAAATTCCCACCCATAAACTACACATTTTCTGGTTCTGTTGCAAGGTTGAATAGAGTGCCAATAAGAAATATCCATGGCATCCGCCCAGAGGAGGGAGCGTGCGGGTGCGGGTGGGTACTTACTTTTAAACGGTTAAGATCCCCACCCTCAAACTATATATTTTCTGGTTCTGTATGAAAGGTGAATAGAGTAAAAGAAATATCTATGGTGTCATTCATAGGGAGGGTGGGACGGGCCGGTCTGGGTACTAACTTTTAAATGGTTGAGAACCTCACCCCTAAACTATATATTTCTGGTTCTGTATGAAATGTTGATTAAAGTGGTAAAAAGAAATACCCCCAGGGTCATTCCTGACTCATTGATGGAAGGTAAATGTTTGTGTCATTCCCAAACAACTCGGTTTCATAATGTCAAAAAGCGCTATATTTTACACATATTGAATTTCAATTCCTGAAGGCAAACTTATACTGTTATAGGATAATAATTCATTTACAAACACATAATAATATTGACCTTTATGTCTTCGTATTAGTGTCTCATAAGTCAGTTTGGCTGGGTGTTAATATTTTAACGTGTTTTAATCTAATGGATTTTACAATTTTATGCTTATTAACATGTGGGACTTGAATAATATATATATATATATATTATTGTTATTACACCCATTACATAATACCACTCTTTTCAAATAGAATAATTGCCTTAATCCCCAAGCCAATTAACTGAATGGTGAAGGTTGCATTCAACTAACATGTCAATATATTGATTCGACACGCTCATCCTTTTTTAAATAATTGACCAATCAAATACAACATCTCTTGGATATTTGTTTCATTTAACTTTTGAAATAAAAAAATACAATGTGTGTCTTAAAAATGGACTCTATATCTGATGTGTCTTAAGTTAGAATCCACTATGTGCGAATAATAATGTTTGATAATAAACTGAAGACTTTACAGAATTTTCAAATTAATTAATATATACATGTATTTAGAACGATAAGTCAAATTTCTTAGAATTGCCTTCCATCGTTGTTATACAATGGTAGTAAAGAATAAAGAAATAAAGATATCTTTAATTTGTACATATTGTAATTACTTTAAAACCCCTACATGCCATGCAGTATTGGCTATGCTTCATAATTTTCTGAAATTCAACATAAAAGTTCCTTGTTTTGATACAGTTTTATTATAACCCATGTTATAATAAAGTTATGGATGATATAATGTTTTACCCGTTCGTCAGTCCATCATAAGTTTCCCTAAACGCTTGCAGATATTTTGAATGCATCAACGACACTGAGTTGGAGATCAAATTTCTATTTTGTTCCGTTCCGACGTTTCTTACGACAATTACGGACCTTTGTCTTTGATAATTTCATTGAAATAACAGTTTCCGCATCGTCATGTGTTACTTTTGAATGTATTATTTAATAAAAATAAAGCAGGAATTGATAATTTCAACGTGCATAGAGACCAGAGTTTGTTAAAGAAATACAAGGTTTTTTGAAAACTCGACAATTTATGGTTGAGGTCTTCTACGATGCGTGTTCCAGGCGTGGTATTTATATTCTAAGGCCGCAAATAATCCAAAATACAAGTCATAAAAAGTGCAAGGTCACACAATACTGTTCTATTTGAATTGAGATGAATATTGTTTAATTTGAACAATGCTGAACTATATATATATATATGTGTGTGTAAAATTAAAACTGGTATAATATGTAATATACAGCCGAATATGCCTCAACACAATCAAGTAATATAGAAACTTAGCTTTTATAATCTTAACTTGGATCGTTGGTAGCCTTAGAATATAAACCATCACGCCTGGTACACGCATTTTTAAAAGAAAATAATTCGTAGAGAATCTTAACCGTAAATTGTCGAGTTTTCAAAAAACCTCGTATTTCTTTAACAAACTCTAGCCCCTATGCACTGCTCTTTGACGTTGAATATATAATATCTTAACTTTTTTTAAATCAATTCGTTATACAAGGTGAAAACTATTTTCCCCAAAAAACGTGTATTTTTGCACTATTTCCAAAAAATGCAACAAATTTTTTAAATTATCAATTCCTGCTTTATTTTTATTTATAAATCTTCACATTTGTGTATGTAATTTCATAATTGTACCTCTCTTTCGCGTTTTTCAAACAAATGGTTTTCACTTGAATTTTCCTACTTAGATGACCCTTAAGGTTACAAAATTGATGTTAACAGACAGATGACATAAAGCATAACAGAATACTAGGTACGTACACTTCACTTCTCAAAAGCTTACCTACTAAAATTATATGTTAAATAAGGGTATTATTTAAAAGTCTCCGAGAAAGTTCCGAGACAGTAAACAAAGACTTGAATAGACTACAGAATGAAAAAAAAACTTCCTTGCTGGTAAACTGGTATTCCATTCAGTGGAATTTTCAAAGGTGAAATACAGCAAGGAGTGGAAAGTGAAATAATGAAGTTTTACAGCCCAGTTTAGATTTTTCCACTTACATCGAAGCGGTCAGTTCATGAAAGATTTAGGAAACCGGAGTGTCCAGAGAAAACCGTCGGCCTTCCACAATCCAGTACACATCTGTATTGAGTAGGTCCAAAGAAATGTTTATTCAGCAAGTCATCAAGTGTACATAGCATATTTGTTGGTTTTATCAATACTTGTCACATGATTGTTACCGATCTTAAAACTTATATCTGAGGATGTTTGAAGAGCATTAAAGATAACAGACAATATTTTGTTATTATGTATTTTAAAAAAAACATAAAAATCTATGTATAAAGAAGATCGCTATGCATTTTAATTATCTAAAATAATTTAATATGCTTGCCTACGTAAAAGTTTTTTATCAATTTCAGTTTTGTTTTGCATGTGACCTTGACCTTTGAATCCATGATCTTCATGTATATATCAAAATGCTCATCAGATCAATAACTACAATATTCTAATATATAGGCTTATACAAAAAGTTGATAGTTTTCCAGATATATATAGTAATTTTAGCAATTTCATGCTCAAGTACCTTGTAATTTTCCCATTTTTGGCCCTACAGCTACGATTTGTGGAAATCTAAAACAAGCTGTTCTAAGAATGATATACATGAAATATATAAGCTACATCTCTTCACTATTCCCATTCGTTTTTATTGGGTCCCAAGGGAACAGGACAAAACTCCTTCATTTGTGCAACTCGGACAGACCTTGACCCAGGCATTATAATCAGCAAGTTTCACCAAAATTGGCCTGGTGGTTTTGGAGGAGATAATTAAAATGTAAAATGTTAACGGACGACACATGACAGCTTTCAGCTTTGTGAGCTTGAATAAAATTAAAAAAAAACAACAAAATAAGTACTACATGTTTTAACATATTATTCCATAATTTAATAAAGTTTAACAGATAAATACAGATAAAGTAATTTGTTTAATACAAGTTCATATGCTTACTTCCCATATGTTATTTTCCTTCAACAACAGATACATTACATGTACATCAAATTGTTTTTTAACATCAGCTGAAACTGAAATAGGGTTAATATTTTTAGTTTAACACTTTTAACACTTTCTATATAGAGCATTTTTAATTACATAGATCATTTTAATTTGCACTCAAAAGAAAATGAATTGTGTCATTTAGAGGTTTTCAAGAGGTTTCGTACTTCCAGAAAAAAAGAAAAAAAAGAAAAAAAAAAAGTCCAATGGGCCTATACTGCAAACCTTAATATAAGAACACAAAGCTAACAACTGTTAAAATAATTAGATATAAACATTTTGCAAAGTTTGCAAGGTAAACTAAGATTAAACTACATATGTTGCTGTTCCCCTCTAACCACAGTGTATATTGCTGAAAAATAGTCCAACTTACACAAACATAAAAAAATTCCCAAAATGTGGCACAACTTGCTTATATATATAAGCATATGCAAATTTTGAAAGGCACAGCTTTAATAAAGTGTGACTTGCAGACTAAACATAATATGTACACTCCCTATATGCATATTGCTGAAAATATGTCCAGCATTTCAGAAGAAGAACAGTGATACAAACTTGCATAAACTTTGCTCATTTGAACAACCCTGACCTCGTTTTGAAAATCATTTCGTAAAAACAGAAGAACTGAAAACACCTTGCCATTACTGTTTTTAACATATATTCTACTTTAATACAAAAACTTGTAACCTATTTTTCCATGAAATATCATACAATGAAAATCTATTGGCTTAAGCCCCTGAGGATTCCAATCCAAATTTTACAGATTTTGCCTCAAGAAAACCGTTTCAGAGAAGACTTTAGGATTAGTAAGACATGGTGATCTAGGTTTGGCCTATATTGGAACAATACAGAAACATTTAACTGACCTAGACATCCTTCTGACATCTGCTATGTAGATCTAGAGAAGTCAAAATTAGGCTTTAACAAACACACACACATGTCCAAACACAGGAACATCACACACTGTGCTATGCCATAAGCTCATAAGGCCTTTTTGGTCAGGTAATCTAAATTGGTTTCTAAGGTAACAAATGCATATGCTTATATTGGACAAGATAAAAAATGTTAATACCAAAACCTTTTCTTAAATTTAAAGCATGTTAATAAATTGATTGATGTAATGTATGTGGATCTCATTGGATATAAAATAAACAACACATACTCGACAATTCCAACTAAAATGTTAGATATAGAGTGAAACAATGCCATTAAATTATGATTATTATTATTGTAGTATTCACATTTATAATGTAATAAACTGTTTGTACATGAAAATAATAAACTAAACTAACTTTAAAAGTATAAACATTAAAATATAACCATACATTCATTTACAAAAGTATTATAAACATGGAATTTTGTTCTATAAAAAGCACATTTTGAGCAACATGTAAGACATACACCAAGTGAATATAAGCCACCATCTTATATCTCATAAATGTATCTAACAGAGGTCAGACTTCCACACTTCTATAACACCTAGCAAAATATAACCCATAATTGTCATAAGATTATGACCCATTCATGTATATCTTTATCATGAACCACATAACATGTGAAGCCTGTCAAAGCACCCTCCAACCTTAATATTCAACAAGAGGCCCATGGGCATTTGGAATAAAAACGTCACCCATAATTGTCATAAGATTATGACCCATTCATGTATATCTTTATCATGAACCACATAACATGTGAAGCCTGTCAAAGCACCCTCCAAACCTTAATATTCAACAAGAGGCCCATGGGCATTTGGAATAAAAACGTCACCCATAATTGTCATAAGATTATGACCCATTCATGTATATCTTTATCATGAACCACATAACATGTGAAGCCTGTCAAAGCACCCTCCAAACGTTAATATTCAACAAGAGGCCCATAGGCATTTAGAATAAAAACATCACCAAAATATAACCCATAATTGTCATAAGATTATGACCCATTCATGTATATCTTTATCATGAACCACATAACATGTGAAGCCTGTCAAAGCACCCTCCAAACCTTAATATTCAACAAGAGGCCCATGGGCATTTGGAATAAAAATGTCACCAAGTAAAAGGCAGTACAGAATTTTAATAAACAAACTCAATCAGGAAAATTCAAATAAATACTTTATTAATATGGAAATTATAAAAGGCAGGCTGGAACATATAATTATCAATTTTGTTTGATGCAGTTTTGTATATAAGGCAAAAGAGTGGCATGATTTACTTATATGATATACATCTCTTGGTGACAAACATTTTTCACTTTCAAATATCATTTATGTACCAACAATAATTTAATTAATATTTAAGCAGTGTCTTGGTTTTATAATGTGCACACCCCAGGACATAATAGATACACATAAATAGTTTCATATAATTCTATCAAAATCTGTAGGGGTTAATATAAACTGTTGAGGTCAAAAGATTCACATGATTATTTAACATGATACTAAGTGTGAATAGGTAAAGTAACATGCAAAAGAGGATAATTCAATACTATAGTCAGGCAATGACACAATTTTATAATGTTCATGCTTTCCGGTCATAACAAACACATATAACAAATTTTGTTTATTTCGGATTAGCTAAGGTTACAAACTAAATGTTAAAAATGATACACTCTGCTTTTTCAAGGGGGCATATAAAAATGTGGAAATACAGCAGACAAGGATGTCGAACAGGCTATTGAATATAATCAGTATTCATAAAGTTGTGTAAGGTGATATTAATGGTACAGTAAGTGTAGTTTCATTCATGGTGTTCAAATTTTCACTTATTTCATGGTCAAATATTTTCTGCCAAAAATAATATATAACATGTTAAAGTAGTAAAATAATTGACATGAAATCTAAGAGCAACTGCCCACTTAGTATATATACCCACTTTTAACTTCAACCATTGAAAAATGTCAAAAAAAAACTAAGTCTGTAAGCAGGAAATAGATGTCTAGCAGACTTGAAATCGGTAATTGCAGCACAGGACCACACACTGAGCTTGTATACAAAATTTCAAATACGTTACGTAGTTGCTAAGAAAACTTACAAAACTTTTTGTTTTGGACAGAAGGACAAGGGTAAACTAGTAGTATACACCCTTTTCTTGGAAGCGGGGTATAATCAAAGTACAAGACTAACATCCATATTGCTTCAAGACAGAACCATGTGCCATATACTGCATAATCCATTTTGCGATTTTCAATCTTGTAGTCAGTATCATAAATATGAATATTACACCCCATGAAATGTAGTAATTTACAGTATTCTGTACAATTATAATAAATTAATTAAGAATTCCTTAATATTCCCTAAATCAAGGACACCATGAACTTAATGTGGAATTAATGTTTCATAAGAAGATTCCCTTATTATTTCAATCAACTGAAAGCTTGAACACTATTTATAGTGTGATACCACTGATATTTGTCATGAAAAAAAAAAAACAATATATAAACAATATAACAATGTCAACAGAATTAACCTTTAACATTATCACAAACAAAAAATCACTGTGACCAGTCAGATACAATAAATCAGTTAGCTATATGATCCATCAACTTTACCTTTACTTGAATTGCAGATATAGATTATAAGCATCTAATGTATTAAGTCATAGAACTCCAACATATAGCACTAAATAATAATAATGTTGCCCAAAATGTTTTAAAACAATTAAATCAGATAAATCAATTGGCCATAATAAAATCAATAATAATCATTTATAAATCAAATAAAATATCATTTCTTTCACATGAAAATGGTATATAATTACATGTTTAAGATCAGTATTGGACAGTAATAGTAATAACTTGTATTCCTGTGATCACATGTAACTGGTCCCCAGAAAGCAAAATTATTCTGAAAGTATTACTTTGTAAATACAATGTTCCCCAAGGGTACATACTAATAAATATCTGCAGTCATTAAATAAAAGTCTGGAAAGGTGCTATATTTATGAAATTTTAAAATCCCAAGGCCTGTAATTCATAAAAATCAATAGAGTGGAACATAATTTGAACTTAATCTGTAAAAAAAAATCAAGATATACGTGTATACCTTATATACCAAAAATCAATACTATCTGCGCTACCATGGCTGTGACTAATTGATGAAATACACTTCATTACATTTACATCATCAGTAATCACAACAATAAATGTCATTTTGATAGAAAATCTTGACTTCAATTACTACAATATCTATTTTTTCAGTAAATAGTGCCCTTATATATATATATATACTTCTTTGGCACAAGTTGCTAAAGAGTAGAAGATTTGAATGTACAAATTGATGCAAAAAGTTGATATAGTAGTTGGCTCAGCACAGCTAAAATAACACAAAGACATATAACTGGCAGACTGATGGTTAGACAGTGCAAACATAAAGTCTCCTTCCACAATGCCAGAAGGAGACTAAAACAATAGATTAAATCATCTGGTGATCACATGTTATATTCATTGAAGAAGTACAATACTTGATATTGTCTATACTAACACGTAGATATTGTGAATTCATCAAGAGTGCTGCAGCAGCCCTATAATTATTTGGTTTACTTACATTGATTACAATCTGTTAATAGTATAATGTGGTACTTTGTACAATTATCAAGTGGTATGTCACATTTAATTTTGCTGAGTTTATAGACTCTGTACAAATAATATGCAAATGAACTAAATACTTCTAGAACACGACATAAAAATATGTAAAAAAGAAAAGCAACATGTATTAATCATAAAAAGCAGTGTCCTTCCTATCTTACATCTAGATAGTACCCTACAGCACAATGATTCTGTGTACATATCCATTTTAACATTACCATGACACTGAAAAAGGTAACAGAAAGAATATGTAAACTGTAAACAGCCAATTCAATGATTTACTTCATACATAAATTAGTGTACCAGTGAAACACTTCAAGGATCAGCTCAATGACAGGGATCTGACCTCTACTTGCTTTTAATGAAAGCACTGAGAATAATCACATGTTCATGGACTAGATTTCAGAAATAGTTCTTCATGAATAACATCATCGACTAACACTGCTTGTTAATCTAAAAAATCTGACAAATTTTAATACAAGTCCAATGATAAAAAACCACATATTTCTTGCAATTTCCGATCTTGCTATCAATAATCTCCAGACTGCTATAACCACAAATGTGTTGAAACAATAACGGATATTTCTCAATCTGAAATAGAAATAACAAGCAATTCAGTACATATAGATTGTTTACAAAGTTTTCTACATGAAATCAAAGCCAAAGATCAAGGTCATGACGATATTGATGAAATAAGCTCAACTAAATATCTCAACCATATGTAAATTTTTGTCATTGGGTTTTTCAGTTTTTATGTTTTCATGAAATGACCTTCTAAATGGGGCCAAGTTCAAAGTTTAAGGTCTTAACTTAGTTTTTGACATGTTCTCTTTTCATTCTATTATAGTTTTTATGCATTTTCTTTTTTCTCACTGAATAAGATTTTTCGATGAAAGATATTCGGATAGTCTGCATTGAAATATTTGCAAAAATACAAAGTAGAGGTGTACAGTATTACTGTAATTTGTGTAACAACATTTTTCTTTGTCAAAAGACTAAAATGCAATTTATACGCTTGTATTCAATTGTTTAATCTTCATCAAGGTTCAACAATCTGAGCAGAGACCATCCATTGCATAATGTGTCTCAAAAAGATTGAATAACTCTATCCATTGACTGCATATTCAATAAAACTATTTTTATCTTATTTCAATATACATATTGTTCATAAATACTTTTTCATAAGCTGTCAATATTTTTTATGTGACATTTGATCAGGCCGTTTGTTTGTTTACATAATTCAATTCGTTTGAAAATAAAATAAAGAAAATAAGAAAATAAAATCATGTTGTTTAAATATGATTGATAAATATAACATATTTTAGAATAATACCAGTCTTTCGAATAATATTTTTGTCAATACTAAAATTAATAAATCACATGTTTAAATAGTGCAGAGAATGGAATGTTTCTAAATATAGAAAGCTTTTTCCTGTTTGAGTTATCCCCCTTTTGTAACAGCATGGTTTCTGACAGATGCTCTTCTGACACTTTCCAGCAATGATTTTCATCATGCAATTTGACAATGCCTTTATTAATGATTATTTCAAGAGCATTCTGAGTGGGTCTGTTATATTATTTAAGTTCTATTTAAAAAATTGAAGTGCAATGTACAATTTATGTCACTTCCTTGTATGCAGTATTTTTAATTATGTATACCAAATATACACAGGTGTTAGTCCTGTACCTGTGATTTAACCATTAATGATTAATCAAAGGTGTATAGATTAATAGTGTCTATCACCAATTCTAACATGACCTGCGTTTTCCTTTATACGAAACATAAAGAGAGCCAGCCATGGTATAACAAACGATATACCCATGGCTGTTCCATTTTAATGGCATACTCTCTTGCTTATCTTATGACGTAATGCAATGTTTCACGAACGTTGTGATGTAATTTTCATTCATAAAATCATTTATTTCAATGGAGGTAATCTTAGCAGTTGAATTGTTTCAACAGACTTTTTGCAAATAGATAGTAAAATGTGCTTCTGAAGAAAGAGCTCGCAATGTTTATTTCAATCCATTTTATTTAAGTCATGTTACAATTGAAATGTCGTTAACATGCGGCAAATATATCACTCAGTGGCAAAGCCACCTAGTGATATATTCTACTGCCTGTGTGTTTTTCAACGATATATGACAGGTAAATGTTGATTATTTCTTTAATAATCATCGGCAAGGGATCTCATAAATAGGATTAAATAATTCATATGGACGACTTAACAGAAGTTGCAATGAAAGATTTTGAAGGGGGGGGGGGGGGAGAGAGAGAGAGAGAGAGAGAGAGGGGGGGGGGGGGGGGAGAGAGAGAGAGGGGGGGATTCATATAAATTTCAACCTCCCATGCTAGAGTAGGAGGTATGGCAGGGGGATTCCAAAATTTTTGTTGCGATATTGGGAGACTCCAGGGTTGGCAGGAATGTTTTTATGCCATATGTGCTAATTTATCATAAATCAGTAATTCAAATGCAAATCAATTTGTAAAAATTAAGGGCAACAACTCCTACATGGAATATATTGTCACCAAAAGTCTTTTGAGTAAACAGTCAAATAAAATAAAAACAAACAATTTGCAAATAATATATTTCATCTGCAATTCTCTCAAAGAGGTGGTTTGGTTTTTATGAAATCAATACATCTTGCAATGCAGGTCATTTTAAAAACAACATTAGCATTAAATGTCTTGAATAATAGATAAAACTTCAAAGGTAAAAAGTACAAACCAGCCATGTTTGAGGTCTGTTTGACCAAAGTTAATGAAGTAAATCAGGAAACAAGAGGCTCATTTAGTGTCAAAATCTTTAAAAATAGTCAAAATTTAAAGCTTTTCTGGGTACTTAACCATTTCAGTATTCTTTTGCATCTATGAACTTGGCCTTTGAACACACGACATTCATCTATATACAAAATGATTGTTGTATCAATGCCTACAGTAGTTTATATACATATGTCTATACAAAATGTTTATAGTTTCTCCAGATAATTAACCATTTCAGTATTCTTTCGTATCTGTGACTTGACCTTTGAACCTGTGACCTTCATCTATATATCAAAATGATCATTACAGTATACCACAATATTCTGATAGACATGCCTATACAA
Source organism: Anadara kagoshimensis (assembly GCA_021292105.1). Taxonomy (NCBI): domain Eukaryota; kingdom Metazoa; phylum Mollusca; class Bivalvia; order Arcoida; family Arcidae; genus Anadara; species Anadara kagoshimensis. Next base: position 21,280,146 of record CM037864.1, read on the forward strand.
GAAGTTTAGTTTTTAAGATAATAAATAAAATCAGAAAAGTAAAAAATTGACCGATTTTGAAGGTAATTACAAGAATATGTCAAGACTGACAACCCCATGTCATTATCTGATCAAATAGTAGAGTTATAGCAATTTGAAGCTAATTTTTTTTAAAAAATTGAATGCAAAAATGTGTAACCTATTTTTTGTCTGAATTTTACCTATTGAACAAACTATAGGCTTATGACCCTAAAGATGCTAAATATCAAATCAGATTTTACCTCCAGTTGTCAGTTTTGGAGAAGAAGATTTTTAAAGATTTTTGCACCACTAGGTCACCTTGACCTACTTATGGTAGCCATGACAATGCAACAAACAAATCTGAATTGCATGGCCAATATGTAGTTCTGACCAAGTTTCAGACGAGAATTCAAAAGTAGGTGTTAACGATCCACAAAACACACACACATTGCAATGGGAAAGTGCAGCATGTGTGTGTCAGGTGAACTAAAAATCAGACAACCACGAAAAGTAGGTAATGGTGACCTACTTTCATATTGCATGTTATAAATCAATTAATTATATACACCTGCCAAGTTTGAGGTCTCTATAAAAAATAAAATTCATGAAAGTATAGGGAAAAATCAATCAATCATGAAAAAGTCAGTCACAGTGACCTACTTTCATACTTCATGTGTTTAATGTAATATAGTAATACCAACATACTAAGTAAGTGGTTTTGGTCCACCAATCATTTTTTACAATGATCTTCTATTTAAAGCTTTGAAAAGGCAAATTAAAAGATAAACTTCAAACAGTTTATACTGTAGCAGGTAAGATATTGTTCCACTGTCACATACTCAGTATTTCAGACTTTTATTGGTCTTTACAAAACTGTAACTATTGTAAATACATTATGTGTGATGAATATATATATATAACGAATGAGAGGGTCACAATAGAAATATACATCTTTTCAAATCTAATACAAACCTTGTATAAACAGACTTACCTAATATGCTTCTGATTAAAATAATAAAATTTAAAACACAAATCTGAATTTAAGTTACCAAACTCCATTTCTGACCTCTCGTATTGAACAAATTGACACACACACACACACACCCACACAGAGGAAATGTTTTAATGAACAAAACAAGCACAGTTTGAATAAAAACTGCATATAAATAAATACATAATACTTTTTTCTCTCTCATACTTCATGACCCTGATCTTTGGCCTTGTCTCCAAGAACTAAAATGCTTTAAAACATTAACTAATGCACCACCATTAAGCAGGACAAGATATACCTGTTACTGTATTTACTGTTAGCAAGATTTTATAAGGTACTTGTTTTTAGTTTGTACAGAGCACCCCAATTTAGAGTTTGATGGAAAAATAACATAAATATTGAATATTTCTTTAAGCAATAGTACAAACTTAAGGTCATGGCATTTAACCTTGGCCCCATTCAGAAGATCATTTCATGAAAACATAAAAACTTGAAAACCCATGACAATACCTTTGAATATAATGAAGAATTTTAAGATGCATATAATAAACCATTTAAGTATTCTTATGAATATGTTACCCATTACCTTCAACTCTGTATCAAAATCATAATTATATGAATATATACAATATTCAAATATCCATGGAAATATCATGATTAAAGATTTCCAATAATTTATCAATTATAGTAATCTTATGTATTTGTGCCCTTGAACCCTGTCAGTAAATAGAAGACAAATTTCCTAAAGTTATGGAGTAATGTGTATTGCAAAACATATTTAAACAAGAGGCCCATGGGCCTTAACGCTCACCTGAGGCAGAGTACATATCTTTTGCAGAGGTTCAATGGTCAATGACATTAATAAAAGAGAATATCAAAATTTTCAGCAGTAAGGGCCAATAATATGCAAGTATTTTGCAAATTAATTATAATAATTATTATATAAGTATGCTATATATAACATATCTAAAGACTAGCTACAATATGTTATTTATAAACAGCTAAAAGATCTGTATATTAAAATGTGCATTAGGTCAATACCTACAATATTCCAATATACATGCCTATACAAAGAGTTTATAGTTTTTGAGATAATTAACCATTTAAGTATTCATTCGCATCTATGACCTTGACCTTTGAACCTATGACCTTCATTCATATATCAAAATGATTGTTGTGCATATTCTTACAATATTCTAATATACATGCCTATACAAAAAGTTTATAGTTTTTAGATAATTAACCAATTAAGTATTTCATTCAATTCTATGACCTTGACCTTTGAACCCATGACCTTCAATCATATATCAAAATGATCGTTAGGCCATTACCTACAATATTCCAATATACATGCCTATACAAAAAGTTTATAGTTTTTGAGATAATTAACCATTTAAGTATTCATTTGCATCTATGACCTTGACCTTTGAACCTATGACCTTCATTCATATATCAAAATCGTTGTGCAAATGCCTACAATATTCTAATATACATGCCTATAAAAAAAGTTTATAGTTTTTGAGATAATTAACCATTTTAATATTTTTTGCAGCTATGACCTTGACCTTTAAACCTATGACCTTCACTCATATATCAAAATGATCGTTAGGCCAATACCTACAATATTCCAATATACATGCCTATACAAAAAGTTTATAGTTTTTAGATAATTAATCATTTAAATATTTGTTTGCATCTATGTCCTTGACCTTTGAACCTATGACCTTCAATCATATATCAAAATGATCGTTGTGCAAATGCCTATAATATTCTAATATACATGCCTATACAAAAGGTTTATAGTTTTTGAGATAAATAATCATTTCAGAACTTGTTCACATCTGTGACCTTGACCTTTGAACCCATAACCTTCATTCATATATCAAAATGGTTGTTAGGCTAATACCTACAATATTCTAATATACATGCATATACAAAAAGTTAACAGTTTTCAAGATAATTAACCATTCAGGTATTCATTCACATCTGTGACCTTGACCTTTGAACCCATGACCTTTATTCATATATCAAAATGATCGTTAGGATAATACCTAAAATATTCTAATATACATGCCTATACAAAAAGTCTACAGTTTTTGAGATATATAATCATTTCAGTACTTGTTTACATCTGTGATCTTGACCTTTGAACTCATGAACTTTATTCATATATCAAAATGACCATTGGGCCATTACCTACAATATTCTAATATACATGCCTATACAAAAAGTTCATAGTTTTGCAGATAATTAACTATTTTGGTAAACTTGTACATCTGTGACCTTGACCTTTAAACCCATGACCTTAATCGATATATCAAAATGATCGTCATGTCAATACCTACAATTAACCAAAAATCCTACGTCGTTATCACCAGAAATGTTTAAAAAATAGCATTTTTTATCAAAGGTCAAAAACTGGGACATGACCTTGACCTTGACATCAATCGGAAGAAAATTGCAAGATCAGCCATTATGAAGTTATAACAATAAATGTCTAATTTTAAAAATTACATAATTTTACGCAAAAAACGCGTAACCTATTTTTCGTCCAATTTTCATGAAAAACACAATTTTAGTGTATCTAGGTATCCTTAATCCAAAAATCTAATCAAAATTTGCCTGCACCTTTTGCTTTCAGAGAAGAAGATTTTTTTTGTCTTTTGGCTATTTATAGTAACGGCAGCCATATTGTTAGGCGTGGTCAAACCCCGAACACAATTTTGAAAGCCTGTTACCCAGGCATAATAATCACCAAGTTTCATCAAATTTGGCTCAGTTTTGGAGGAGAAGATTAAAATGTAAAGTTTATGCACGACGGACGGTGATTGATAGCAATAGCTCATCTGAGCCTTTCGGCTCAGGTGAGCTAAAAATGTAAACTTGATTAAAGTAGGCAATTAAATCCATCAAAATTTGAACAAGAGGGCCATGAGGCCCTGGGCGCTCACCTGAGAATAAATTGAATTCTACACATTTTCCAATAATGTCATGAATACAGAGGGTCAACAGTGTTCATCAATTAGTTCATATGAACTTGACCTAGCTTTTGTCCTGAACATTGTTTTTGACAAATTATATGAAGATTGGACAAAAAATATGGACTCTAAAGTGTTAGCAAGGTTTTCTATGATTTGACTTAGTGACCTACTTATGGACCCAACATGACTCGTATATGAACTTGACCTTGCTTTGGTCATGAACATCGTTCTGGACAAATTATATGAAGATTGAACGAAAACTATCAACTCTAGAGTGTTAACAGGGTTTTTCTATGACTTGATCTAGTGACCTACTTTAGACCCAACATGACCGATATACGAACTTGACCTTGCTTTGGTCATGAACATCGTTCTGGACAAATTATATGAAGACTGAACAAAAACTATGGACTCGTATTAACAAGGTTTTTCTTTGATTTGATCTAGTGACCTACTTATTAAACCAACATGATTCTAATATGAACTTGACCTTGCCTTGGTCATGAACATTGCTCTGGACAAATTATATAAAGATTGGACAAAAACTATGGACTCTAGAGTGTTAACAAGGTTTTTCTATGACTTGACCTGGTAACCTACTTATTGACCCAACATGACTCATATACGAACTTAACCTTGCTTTGGTCATGAACATCATTCTGGACAAATTATATGAAGATTGGACAAAAACTATGGACTCTAGAGTGTTAACAAGGTTTTTCTATGATTTGACCTAGTGACCTATTTATTGACCCAACATTACCCATAAAAGAACTTGGCTTAGCTTTTGACCTGAACATTATTCTGGACAAGTTTGATGAAGATATAATAAAAATTGTGGCCTCTAGAGTGTTAACAAGGAAAAGTTGATGCAAATTGGACGACGGACGACGGATGACGCACGACAGACAAAGACTGGTCACAATAGCTCACTTGAGCACTTTGTGCTCAGGTGAGCTTAAAAGTAGCAGACAACTTTTGTTGCCTTGCTGGTTTTATTGAAACCACTGCATAACCATCATTTATAGATCAAAATGATTGGTATACCAATACACACAATACTATAGGGTTATTGAACTGATATTGTGAAATATTGTCCCGAGTTGACTCGACATTTGCACGAGCTTGCGAGTCAACTCGGGACAATATTTCACAATATCAGTTCAATAACCCTTTTATTATACAGCAATATAAATTTTGTTTACTTCACACTAGTATTTCATCTAAAATTACAATTTTGCACTAGTTCTTGTATACAGATATAAGAACTAGTACAATACGACAACAACATAGCGATGACGTCTTCAGTCATGTCACAACAATCGTATGACATCATAAACAACAGCGTCATGTGACAAAGCGTGCCATATGAAAAATTGATTCAGGAAACCTCGGACTAGAACAAAGTTTGGGTGCAAATATCGAAATATATTGCACGCTAACACCTCGGGATTTATCGTTTAATTTCTATGTGATGTATATATTGCTATATAATAATTTAATGAAAAAGTAGATACTTTCCTAATAATCAGTAAAACCAAAAAGCAAAAATTATGACATCACCTTGGCCCCATTTTGAAGGTAATTTTAAAAAAATGTGTAAACTGAAAACACCCATGGCATTGACTGTTTGATTACTCATGGTATAATGATTTAAAGACATTTTACAAAATTTTCTAAATAGCATAACCCATTTTTCTAACAAATTTCACGAAATAAACAAATTGTAAGGGAAGAGACCACAGTGAAGTGAAAAATCAAATCAGATTTTGCCTCAACCCAAATTTTTTAATCAATTTTTCAGTTTATGGGGGAATAACTCTGAATAGTTGAACATGGCAAAAATTTAGATTTTCATAAGATCTCATGCTCATTAGGCTACATTTTAAACTTAAAAAAACATCCTTCCAAGATCATGATGGTATGTCATGTGCATAATACAACTTTTCATGAATGGACAGTGACATACTATAATAATTTTTGCAATGCAATGTCACCATAAGTTTTGATAATCATGGAAACAGCATGTAAAAATCTGAATTCCAAGAAATCTGTCCAGTAGACTTAAAATTGAAAATGGTTTATAACACACAAACACCACTATGCATAAGCTCATAAGGCCTTTGGTCAGGTGAGCTAAAAAGGAATAAATAAAATGAAATCATTGACATGTTATAATGCACATGTGCAGAGTTTCCCTTCACCATCATGCAAAGCTTTTGTATACATTTATATAATATAATAAATAAGGGTATTACCACTTACTGTAGAGCAAGTTCACTATCTTTTGCAGTATTTAATGGACAATTTTCATAAATTAAAGGATCATCAAAACTTTGCCTATATGAGGAACTAAATTTATTTCAAATTGGCCTAGCAGTTTCAGAGGAGAGGACTGGTCTAAAGATGAAAACACACTTCATCATGCCACTGCTAACAAGAGGCCCATGGGCTTTATCACTCACCTGAATGACCAATCTTGTGGTATTTAATAAGAGTTTTCATAAATTAAAAGTAACCTTGTGGCCCCTTATAAATTATTAATTATTGTACTTGTACCCAGGATGTTATATCATATCCACACTCTAAATATTGTACATTAGTTATTTGTGACTCCATAGAGCAAACATTTGTTTATATTAAATTATACCTGTCCTATAGATGCCATTTGTAAGGTCTAGTTATTGTGCACAAGTGATTTATCATTTTTTAATAATTTATAGGCATCCTCCACAGTTTCCTGATTTGGAACCCATAACCTATATTTTTAAAAGTTGAATAACTTGTCCTGTAGATGCTACATCAAAGGTCTTCCTCTACATTGGTGGTTTATGAGTTATAAATAATTTGTAGGGACCAGCCTAGTGTCTTCATTTCGAGACCCAAAACCACATTTTATACATCAAATACTACTTGTCCTAAGGTTGTCTACATCTGAAATATCTAAGGTCCATCCACTGTACATTAGACAAATATAGTTCTTGGTTACTTTTATTTTAATTTATAGGGGCCTTTCTGTAAAGATGCAACATCTGAAATATCTATCTGTTATATTTTAGTGGTTTGTGATTTTTGATTGGACGGCCTATAATTTTATAATCTAAGCCCCTCACAGCTCATAATTGTGTTAACTGAGAATTGTACGTGAGGTCCATGTAAAATATGTAAGGTCTATGTAAAATATGTAAGGTCCATGTAAAATATGTAAGGTCCATGTAAAATATGTAAGGTCCATGTAAAATATGTTTGAAATATGTAAGGTCCATGTAAAATATGTAAGGTCTATGTAAAATATGCAAGGTCCATGTAAAATATGTAAGGACCACCTAAAATATGTAAGGTCCATGTAAAATATGTAAGGTCTATGTAAAATATGTAAGGTCCATGTAAAATATGTAAGGACCACCTAAAGTATGTAAGGTCCATGTAAAATATGTTTAAAATATGTAAAGCCTATGTAAAATATGTAAGGTCAATATAAAATATGTAAGGTCTATGTAAAATATGTAAGGTCCATGTAAAATATGTAAGGACCACCTAAAGTATGTAAGGTCCATGAAAAATATGTTTAAAATATATAAGGCCTATGTAAAATATGTAAGGTCTATGTAAAATATGTAAGGTCCATGTTAAATATGTAAGGTCTATGTAAAATACAGTCAAACCTGTCTAAAAAGGCCAACCAAGGGAGCCACCTTTATGGATGGGTGGCCTTTATATACAGGTTGAAGCAATATGAATAAAGAACAATTGGGATACAATTCTACTGGCCTTTATAAGCAGGTGGCCCTATATAGAGGTGGCCTTTAATGCAGGTTGGACTGTTTGTAAGGTCAATGTAAAATATGCAAGGACCAACAAGTATATAAGGTCCATGTAAAATATGTAAGGTCTATGCAAATTATGTAAAGACCAACTAAAGTATGTAATGTCCGTGTAAAATATGTAAGGCCTATGTAAAATATGTAAGGCCTATGTAAAATATGTACGGTCCATGTAAAATATGTACGGTCTACCGTATGTAAAATATGTTTAAAATATGAGAGGTCAATGTACAATATATAAGGTCCATGTAAAATATTTAAGGTCCGTGTAAAATTTGTAAGGTCCATGTAAAATATGAGAGGTCCATCAAAAATATGAGAGGTCCATCAAAAATATGCGAGTTGCGTGTAAAATATGTAAGGTCTATGTAAAATCAAGTTTAATATATTGATGTTGTTCAGATTTGCTCAATGAGGTGGCTCAATGGTGCAATGTACACAATAAATAAAATCTTTCAGCTTAGGCAAGTTAAAAAAGTTTTATATGCAGGGGATGACGGACAGAGAAAGATCGTGATAGGTTATCTGAGCGTATGACTCAGATGAGGTCCAAATGTGCTACAACTTGCAAACATTTCTTTCATTTCAATGAATTTCAAGGCATTTGTTTTTAAACAAGAATTCCACGGAATTATATGTCTCGCCTGGCTAGTTATTGATCGAGTAGAAAAACATTTTTTTCAGATTCAGTCTTGCTGGACTAAATAAAAGTTAAATTCCAGTTACATTCATAACTTTTATATAAGCTGCATTGACCTAAGGATTTTCTTTTCGATTAGACACTTAAAATTTAAAAAAAAAAAATTTATAGAATGTATAATAATTTATTATGATACTATATCTATTCTGTAGAGTGAATATACTTAATAAGTATGACTTAATAAACTACATGCTTTGAAATAAATTTGTAGCATCAATCAGTAATGAAAACATAGTTATGAATTCTTCTTTTTTCAATTTTTAGCATTCATAATTATACTAAATATCAGTATCAGACAAAAAATACAGATTTGTGTTGTAAGGTCATGGCTCAAGTCAGTTACATATGCCTTCATCACGATGTGTCCATGAGATAAGCACTGTAAAACTAATTGCTGTAATAATTTTAAACAAAACAATTCAATCTCACTTGACCCTTAGGATTGTGTTAATAGATCATCCTTTTAATCTCAAAATGCAAGATTGAAGCACAAAATGTTTTAAAAATATTGATTAAATGGTTAATAGATATTGCAAATAACTTGCAAATCACATAACATTTAAGTCCATTTAATAAGGTTTAAATAAATTTTACAATTTTTCAAAATTTGCGCTTTTTCCCAAAAAATGTAAACAATGTAAGATATTTTTAAAATGTATAGTAAAATATGTTACATATATTTAACAACATCATTGACTGATGCTGTATACTTAATTCTAAACCGATATCTTGCATAACAAAGCCATTAAAGCATCTTCTCAAAATCTAGATTTTTTCAACATAAAAAGCACATTTTGTCCAAAAATATGAAAACATTGCATACAGTACTAATTCACTATGTAATAATAAGCAAGACTTAACTTTACAGCTAATTTCTATTTGAAAACTAAGTTAAAATGTTCATTTCTTGACTTTAACATAAACTTTCACATTTTGAAACGCCGCCGCCACTGCCGACGACACCGGAAAAGTAACACCTAAGTCTTGCCTTATGGCAAAGCCAGGCTCGACAAAAATTAATCCTAGCATGATAATTCACATCATTGCGTTTTATCCACTTCATTATTTTTGTGCTATAATTACAGTTAATCCTTATCTTTGAATCATATATAACCCATAATAAAATCACACAGCATACTTACTTCCGTAAGTGGGCCCTTGCAGCAGGTAATCCAGAAAGATCTTCATTTAAAAGGAATTTTTTAGTTCCTAGGCAGTAATTTTCGTAATAGGCAGGCCAATGTAACCCTCTGATATCAAAGTAAAATGACTACCAAAAAAGGAGAATTATGTCCTATTAAAACATGCATGCATGATGAAATATTTCAAAAGTAATACTTAGCATAACAAAAATATAATGCTTTAAGGATTGATTGCTATGACTTGTTTGACTTTTATTTGAATATTACCTTACTGACTTTACAGTTTAGAAAAAACCTCCTTTTAAACCACAGAAAAATATTTTCTTTCACTTTCCACATGTACTTACTCCCCCCCCCCCCCCCCCATTTATTTTAAATTAAACAACCCCTCTGACCATGATTAATAATGACTGAATGATACTTTGAGAGTGCAGACAATAATATGCCTGGTTAAAAGATTTCTCAAATAAAAGATCAAGCGTAGTCAACAATTGACATAATATATAAAATCCTAGCCTGAGATAGTACACTTTACACAATAAACATGTATCAGATACTTGATGCACTGTATATTATTAAATCCTATTAAAATTAACCATGGAAATTTTCATGAAGCTGCATGACTGGCCTGCCTTAGCATGTTTTTTTTTTTTTACAGTAAAAGTCAGTACTGCACCTTAACTTATCTATAATGAGTGACCTTGAACTTTGACCTCCAAAATTAATAGGCCTTCTCCTTACAAGAACATCTACCAGTGTATAATTATTATTTATACATTTGACAGCCAAACTAGACTTTACTTGTTAGGTATATGTTTCTGTTATAGTTTCTGCTACAAATACATGTATATCATCAGGCTAGAATAAAATGCATTACCTCAACTAACATGTGAAAAAAACAGAGCATACTAGAGTACAAACAAATATACAATAAATGAATATGCATATATAAAGCACATAAACATTTAAAATAAAGCAACTGCTATGCAAATTACAGCAACGTACATATAGACATTAACAAACTTAAAACATTCACATTAAGTACATAAAGTAAAATATCTAAATACAATAAATAATCATCAATATTGGAAGTGATTAAATATGCTAATGATTTTTGTGAATAAGATGAATAAGAATATTAAAATTTAACCACCAACCAATTACTGATATTGCATGATGAAGGTACTAAAAATAAAACTTGCACCATACACGATACTGTAATATGACATAACATCCATCATCCAGGGAGCAGGCATAATAACGCTAAATATTTCAAACCCATAATTCTATTTCCTGTAGCAAGCAAATACCCATAATTCTACTTACTTCCTGATGTGAGCACGTGCAGCAGGCAGATCGGACAGATTTTGTTTCAGAATGAATTTTTTGGTACCTACAGACAACTTTCTATGTAAGTTGGCCAGTGTAAACTCTTGGATAGAGATAAAACGACTGACAATAGAAAGAATTATTTAATCAGTTCCTTAATATCATAAATGATGAAGCTAAAATGAACTCATTTACTTATATTTAAAGATTAAACATATCTGAATATCTGAAAAGTAAAAGCAAGTTTTTATTTCACTTTTTAGTAAATTTGCTAACAGAAGCTTTCATTATAAATGCAAAGAATGAACAAATTCAAAGGCATATCAACTAAAAGGTCACAAATAACTTCAACAAACAATGATCATTACATATTAAGACAACTTAAGGCTGGTTATGTAATTATTACAAGCACAAATATGGGATAAGTAGTAGACATATTGTATGTGTTTAAATTTCTCATATAACACAATCCAATTAACAGGTAAAATACTGTCTTTGGAACGTATATAAAAAAACATAATCTGCATTTATTAACCATTTTTATGTCATCATTCATATTCTTTTTTATAATTTTTTTTTCCATTTACTGTATAATGCTTATATTTTGCTTTGGTTTTATTTTCACTATATACACAGTCAAGTGTATTCCAGCGAAAATAAAACCGCCTCGGAATGGGTATTACCAGCTCAATAATCTTGCTAGATATGTTTTCCTTTAATCAGATAAGACTACAAAAATATGACACAGCAAATACACCAGTTGTAGTCAAATTGTAAAATTTCACATAGTTAAAATAAAGCAATATACAGTACATGGTTCCCATGTTTGACTTCATTCTAAATTCCCCAGACAATTCCCTGACAAAATTCTATGTTTTCTTGACATTCTTGATACTCAAATACAATAGTGAAATGCTGCTAGGCAGAACAGCATATGCTGTTTATATTTTTGCAATTAAATTGCCAGTAAAGATGGCAATAATGGGAAAATGCAAAGGAAAATATAAGATTTAAGTAATATCATGTGAATTTGAAACAAAAACTAAGGGTCTAGTCAATATTATGTCCTATTCCATCAAGTAGTGTGGGAGGAATAGGCTGGATAAGAAAAACAGTATTCAAATTTCAAAGTAATATAAGTCTCAGAGAAAGAAATATAAAATTCCCTGACAATTTCCTGATATTTCCTTTAGTTTTTCAAATTCCCTGAAACTTTTTTAAATTCCTTGACAATTGCCCGACCTTGGAAAAAACAAAAAACAAAAAAACAAAAACCAAAAAACCCCCAAAAAAACCAAACCAACTTCCCAGACTTTTCCCCGACACATAGGAACCATGATTTAAAATTAAAAGATGCAAGCCTTTCAAGGCTTGATTAGCTAAATTGGTGATAAGCACAAATTCAAAATATTACAGATACCAAAAAATCATTATCAAATCATCAATGTTAAAACAATATGATTCAGTCTGTTAAAAAAGACTGAGATTTTATTCACATTAATATTCAACAAAAGTCTGGTAATATGCAAGAAACAAATTTTGACTAATGAATCTATTAACCTTATCAGTTTTTAACAATTGGGCGCTGGTGATTAATTTATCAAAGGAGGTCATTTAAAAAAACATAAAATACTATTTGTGATCTTTTCTATTGGGAGTCTATATTCTTTATAAATGTTTAGGTGTGATAACCTAAAGTTGTATAATTTATGTTCTGTATCACATCCGCTAATTGAGGTGTGATAACCTGTAGTTGTGTAGTTCATTTATGGTCTAACTTCTCCTAATTGAGGTGTGATAACCTGTAGTTGTTAGTTCATGTTTTGTATTACTTCTCCTAATTGAGGTGTGATAACCTGTAGTTGTGTAGTTCATTTATGGTCTAACTTCTCCTAATTGAGGTGTGATAACCTGTAGTTGTGTAGTTCATTTATGGTCTAACTTCTCCTAATTGAGGTGTGATAACCTGTAGTTGTGTAGTTCATTTATGGTCTAACTTCTCCTAATTGAGGTGTGATAACCTGTAGTTGTGTAGTTCATGTATCGTATCACTTCTCCTAATTGAGGTGTGATAACCTGTAGTTGTGTAGTTCATTTATCGTATCACTTCTCCTAATTGAGGTGTGATAACCTGTAGTTGTTTGTTCATGTTTTGTATTACTTCTCCTAATTGAGGTGTGATAACCTGTAGTTGTTAGTTCATGTTTTGTATTACTTCTCCTAATTGAGGTGTGATAACCTGTAGTTGTGTAGTTCAAGTATCGTATCACTTCTCCTAATTGAGGTGTGATAACCTGTAGTTGTGTAGTTCATGTATCGTATCACTTCTCCTAATTGAGGTGTGATAACCTATAGTTGTGTAGTTCATGTATAGTATCACATCCCCTAATTGAGGTGTGATAATGTGTAGTTGTGTAGTTCATGTACTGTATCACTTATCCTAATTGAGGTGTAACCTCCTTACCTGTAGTTGTTTAGTTCATGTTTTGTATCATTTCTCCTCGTTGAAGTGTGATAACCTGTAGTTGTGTAGTTCATGTATCATATCACTTCTCCTAATTGAGGTTTGATAACCTGTAGTTGTGTAGTTCGTTTTGTATCACTTCTCCTTATTGAGGTGTGATAACCTGTAGTTGTGTAGTTCTTGTATTGTATCACATTCCTTGAGGTGTGATAACCTGTAGTTGTGTAGTTCATGTTTTGTATCACTTCTCCTTATTGAGGTGTGATAACCTGTAGTTGTGTAGTTCTTGTATTGTATCACATTCCTTGAGGTTTGATAACTGTAGTTGTGTAGTTCATGTTTTGTATCACTTCTCCTTATTGAGGTGTGATAACCTGTAGTTGTGTAGTTCTTGTATTGTATCAAATTCCTTGAGGTGTGATAACCTGTAGTTGTGTAGTTCATGTTTTGTATCACTTCTCCTTATTGAGGTGTGATAACCTGTAGTTGTGTAGTTCTTGTATTGTATCACATTCCTTGAGGTTTGATAACCTGTAGTTGTGTAGTTCATGTTTTGTATCACTTCTCCTTATTGAGGTGTGATAACCTGTAGTTGTGTAGTTCTTGTATTGTATCACATTCCTTGAGGTTTGATAACCTGTAGTTGTGTAGTTCATGTTTTGTATCACTTCTCCTTATTGAGGTGTGATAACCTGTAGTTGTGTAGTTCTTGTATTGTATCACATTCCTTGAGGTGTGATAACCTGTAGTTGTGTAGTTCATGTTTTGTATCACTTCTCCTTATTGAGGTGTGATAACCTGTAGTTGTGTAGTTCTTGTATTGTATCACATTCCTTGAGGTGTGATAACCTGTAGTTGTGTAGTTCATGTTTTGTATCACTTCTCCTTATTGAGGTGTGATAACCTGTAGTTGTGTAGTTCTTGTATTGTATCACATTCCTTGAGGTTTGATAACCTGTAGTTGTGTAGTTCATGTACTGTATCACTTATCCTAATTGAGGTGTAACCTCCTTACCTGTAGTTGTTTAGTTCATGTTTTGTATCATTTCTCCTCGTTGAAGTGTGATAACCTGTAGTTGTGTAGTTCATGTATCATATCACTTCTCCTAATTGAGGTTTGATAACCTGTAGTTGTGTAGTTCGTTTTGTATCACTTCTCCTTATTGAGGTGTGATAACCTGTAGTTGTGTAGTTCTTGTATTGTATCACATCCCTTAACTGATAATGTGTAGTTGGATAGTTCAAGTATCGTATCATGTTTTGTATTACTTCCCCTATTTGAGGTATGATAACCTGTAGTTGTGTAGTTCATGTATCATATCACTTCTCCTAATTGAGGTGTGATAACCTGTAGTTGTGTAGTTCGTTTTGTATCACTTCTCCTTATTGAGGTGTGATAACCTGTAGTTGTGTAGTTCTTGTATTGTATCACATTCCTTGAGGTGTGATAACGTGTAGTTGTGTAGTTCATGTACTGTATCACTTATCCTAATTGAGGTGTAACCTCCTTACATGTAGTTGTTTAGTTCATGTTTTGTATCATTTCTCCTCGTTGAAGTGTGATAACCTGTAGTTGTGTAGTTCATGTATCATATCACTTCTCCTAATTGAGGTTTGATAACCTGTAGTTGTGTAGTTCGTTTTGTATCACTTCTCCTTATTGAGGTGTGATAACCTGTAGTTGTGTAGTTCTTGTATTGTATCACATTCCTTGAGGTGTGATAACCTGTAGTTGTGTAGTTCATGTTTTGTATCACTTCTCCTTATTGAGGTGTGATAACCTGTAGTTGTGTAGTTCTTGTATTGTATCACATTCCTTGAGGTTTGATAACCTGTAGTTGTGTAGTTCATGTTTTGTATCACTTCTCCTTATTGAGGTGTGATAACCTGTAGTTGTGTAGTTCTTGTATTGTATCACATTCCTTGAGGTGTGATAACCTGTAGTTGTGTAGTTCATGTTTTGTATCACTTCTCCTTATTGAGGTGTGATAACCTGTAGTTGTGTAGTTCTTGTATTGTATCACATTCCTTGAGGTTGATAACCTGTAGTTGTGTAGTTCATGTTTTGTATCACTTCTCCTTATTGAGGTGTGATAACCTGTAGTTGTGTAGTTCTTGTATTGTATCACATTCCTTGAGGTTTGATAACCTGTAGTTGTGTAGTTCATGTTTTGTATCACTTCTCCTTATTGAGGTGTGATAACCTGTAGTTGTGTAGTTCTTGTATTGTATCACATTCCTTGAGGTGTGATAACCTGTAGTTGTGTAGTTCATGTTTTGTATCACTTCTCCTTATTGAGGTGTGATAACCTGTAGTTGTGTAGTTCTTGTATTGTATCACATTCCTTGAGGTGTGATAACCTGTAGTTGTGTAGTTCATGTTTTGTATCACTTCTCCTTATTGAGGTGTGATAACCTGTAGTTGTGTAGTTCTTGTATTGTATCACATTCCTTGAGGTTTGATAACCTGTAGTTGTGTAGTTCATGTACTGTATCACTTATCCTAATTGAGGTGTAACCTCCTTACCTGTAGTTGTTTAGTTCATGTTTTGTATCATTTCTCCTCGTTGAAGTGTGATAACCTGTAGTTGTGTAGTTCATGTATCATATCACTTCTCCTAATTGAGGTTTGATAACCTGTAGTTGTGTAGTTCGTTTTGTATCACTTCTCCTTATTGAGGTGTGATAACCTGTAGTTGTGTAGTTCTTGTATTGTATCACATCCCTTAACTGATAATGTGTAGTTGGATAGTTCAAGTATCGTATCATGTTTTGTATTACTTCCCCTATTTGAGGTATGATAACCTGTAGTTGTGTAGTTCATGTATCATATCACTTCTCCTAATTGAGGTGTGATAACCTGTAGTTGTGTAGTTCATGTATCGTATCACTTCTCCTAATTGAGGTGTGATAACGTGTAGTTGTGTAGTTCATGTACTGTATCACTTATCCTAATTGAGGTGTAACCTCCTTACCTGTAGTTGTTTAGTTCATGTTTTGTATCATTTCTCCTCGTTGAAGTGTGATAACCTGTAGTTGTGTAGTTCATGTATCATATCACTTCTCCTAATTGAGGTTTGATAACCTGTAGTTGTGTAGTTCGTTTTGTATCACTTCTCCTTATTGAGGTGTGATAACCTGTAGTTGTGTAGTTCATTTATCGTATCACTTCTCCTAATTGAGGTGTGATAACCTGTAGTTGTGTAATTTATGTATAGTATCACATCCCCTAATTGAAGTTTGATAACCTGTAGTTGTGTAGTTCATGCATTATATCACATTCCTTGAGGTGTAATAATCTGTAGTTGTGAAGCTTATGTATCGTATCACACCCCTTAACTGGGGTGTGATAACCTGTAGTTGTGTAGTTCATGTATTGTATCACATCCCCTAATTGAAGTGTGATAACCTGTAGTTATGTAGTTCATGTACTGTATCACATCCCTTGACCTGTAGTTGTGTAGTTCATGTACTGTATCACATCTCTTGACATGTAGTTGTGTAGTTCATGTATTGTATCACATCCCCTAATTGAGGTGTGATAACCTGTAGTTATGTAGTTCATGTACTGTATCACATCCCTTGACCTGTAGTTATGTAGTTCATGTACTGTATCACATCCCTTGACCTGTAGTTGTGTAGTTCATGTACTGTATCACATCCCTTGACCTGTATTTATGTAGTTCATGTACTGTATCACATCGCCTAATTGAGATGTGATAACCTGTAGTTGTGTAGTTCATGTACTGTATCACATCCCTTAATTGAGATGTGTCCTGTGTCACTTCCCCTAATTGTGAAGTGTGACCTGTAGTTGTGAAGTTTATGTACTGTATCACATCCCTTAATTGAGGTTCCCCTAATTGAGGTGTGATAACCTGTAGTTGTGTAGTTCATGTATTGTATCACTCCCCCTAATTGTGGTGCGATAACCTGTAGTCGTGTAGTTCCTGTATTTTATCACATCCCTTAACTGATGTGTGATAACCTGTAGTTGTGTTGGTTTCATTCTTGTTAAAATAAACATACCAATCCATGTCCAAGCTTTGACCTTGGCAAATTATGTTAAAAATGTGAACTTCCGCTAGGGAAGTGAGGTTGGGTGCTAAAAAAGAGTAAGCACCTCCTGTTTAGCTACATACATCTGCCACCTGTGTAATCAAAATTGGGAATGAAAAGAAGATTGAACATTGGGACATCACAAATATCCAGGGTAATTAGGGACATAAAGACATCATAGTTATCAACAATATTGTGATAATGACCATAGAACTTTTTAAGGGCTTGCTTCATTGTATAAAGTTCCTGTATTGGGAACAAGCTCTACCATAGTGTATTTATTGTGAAACAAATACACCATGAGCAGGAGAAGCAGGCATATTGCTGCATTGTAAAAGAAAGTTAACAATAGAAAAGTCATCACTTTCATCATACAGCTTCAAATGTAGCATTTTGTTGTCATCATAATTGAGGTACAAGTCTAAATATGAAGAATATTTTATCTTTTTATCTTTTATATCAAGCCCACTGGGATAAATGACATTCGCATAAGCTGCAAATTTAGGATTATAAATATAAATAAAGAACGTCATCTATATATCTGTATGTGGAGTTCAATGATTTGGTGACAGTCTTCTCTCCAGATTTAATAATAGTCTGCATAAATTCTGCTTCATACGAATAAAGAAAATATCAGCAAGCAATGGTGCTCAGTTTGTGCCCATTGCCACACCGAATGTTTGTTGGAAAAGTATATTGCCAAACACAACAAATAAGTTGTCTATTTTGTTGATTTTGTATCTCCAGTATATTTTTGTTTTGAAATTTGAATAGTGCTTGACAAAATAACCAGAATCTCTATTCACAGGGCTCCAAGTAGCGAGTAAATTACTCGCATATGCGACTAAAAATCAGATATGGCTAGTAAATTTCTGATGCACTCGCCAAACGGCGATCAATAAATACAGAGGCTGCGACCGAAAATTTATTTTTTGTACTGAAAAGATTGTTTTATAACCAGGAGATGATCATGTAAACATCGTTTTTAGCCAAAAGATGATCATGTAAACAATGTAATTTGGTACACCTCGGCTGCTAGTGTTGTATACAGTTTGTTTATAGCCCCTGCTCATATACACAGGAACCCCGTCTGTGTTATGCAGGTCACACAAACGCTTATAACTTATGATAATCCTTGCTAATATACAAACGTACAACGGATTGCACATTGCTATAGAAAACAACATGGCCAAACGAGCCAGCAGGACATAAGGGAAATTGTCCTCATTCGGTTTCGGCACACCATCCATTCCGAAATCAAAATGTGTTGCCGATAATGAACAACAAATGCCCACTGCCGCATCAAGCGAGCCAAAGTTTTTAGCAAAATGGTGTAATGAATTTTCTCGGTTGTATGTATAGAATGCGCAATTGTTGTCAACAAAAATGAAGGTGGCCTACAAAGAATGGCCAGAAGACTTTGTTATGATCTGGATCTTGATGACAGTGATGATATGCGACTTCCGCTGGCACACAGTTATTTGTCAAATTTTATTATGCTTTAAATTTGAATTAAAAGTTTTACAAATTCAGCTTTCTTGTATCATTGCATGATCACGGGGAACTTTTGTTTTGGCGACCAAAATATTTAACCCTGGCTAGTAAATTTTGGCCTTGGCTAGTAAAAATAAAACATGGTAGCCAGAAGGCTAGTGAAAACCAAATCCTACTTGGAGCCCTGATTCAGCACTAGATATTTTTATACTGGTTAAACATTATTTGTAAAAGGATGAACAATTTGATTTAGATGTTCTTTTACATTTAGACCCTTTAAGTTTGGCAATCCTTATTTCAATAAAAGATCTTACAACCTTTCAGTGCTTCAGATTGTTTTTACAGATAGTGGGCCCACCAGGTCCAATAACAAGGGGTCATTTTTTGTTATAGTGGGTCATGTTATGCCACGACCACGTGACTGAAAGCGAAAGTCGGCACCTGACATCTTCATATAATGCACCAAAAGCGATCTTGTCATCTGCTAATTTATATTTTGTTAACCTTTACGATATATTTTTAACTCTTTCACCTTGATGATTCATTTTATGTGCATCTACTTCTCTGCGCTTTGTGTTGTTTTGAAAAATGTGAATAGAGTTGTCTGCATCTCGTAGCCATGGTTGCTGCTAGTATATTAAATGAACGACGTCTGAGGTCATAACAAGTTTTATTACGAGTTCTCCCCTTTTGAATATTAATGTTAATAACTGACGCATAGAGTGAAGAGAAGGGGCTTGTTGGGAGTCCTGTCTATATGCTGATTATGAGATAAACAAAGACGCTAGAGATTTTCTGATAGAAAACGAAAACAGAAAGTCAAATCGGAAAACCCCATGGAATCAAATATGTAGTTTTGGGAAGAAATCTACAATCTGAAGCACTGACCTTTATCCAGTTAGATAAGGTGTCAAGCTCCATATCTTCTTCTAATTTAGCTTGTCTAGCATAGTCTTCAACAGAATCCATGACAATTCTGCAATTCTGTCCCCAAATAAAAGGTAGAGCCTCTCTGTGCCATTTCTTCTTATTGAAGTGTGTGTATAAAGTTGAGTTACTTTGTGTTTATCAACTAATTCTATATTTGGCATATATAAAGGTACATTACTTATTAACATATAAACTGTATAAATACCTTTTTATCGTCTGGACCAAGACTATTTTTTAGCAATTCAGTATTGCTATATGACCATTCCCAGGAGTGCATTGTGAAGTATGTCAGGGTGCTGATTGCCTTATGTAATTTGTTGTAAATTTTAACCATTCTGTAGAAACAAAAGACACAAACAAAATATTATTCACATAATACAAGGGTGCGTCAATAAATAACCAGCCTAACCTGTTGAGATCTACCTCTTCTTTTTTTATGTAATTGCCCTCTATTGTTCATCTTTTATACTTAGAGACAGTCCTTAACTAAAATTGCTATAAATCAATTAGTTTCTCACAAAATAATCATAATATGTGTGTTTAAAAACAAAAATACTAACAAGGAAAAATACATGAAAAATTGAAATCATTACATTAATTTCTGTATATAGAGAAAAAAATTCAATAATTTACAAATATCATGAGAAGATTAAGATCTAAAATACCCATTATGAACCCCATGTTCTAAAACACTGATATTCACGCCTGTATCATAGACTTAATCAGTTTGTCCATTTTAAAATAATATGACCATATTACTTTTTCCAAATCAAAATACTTTAAAAATTTCAAAACTACACAATTCACAATTTTGTCTAAACTGATGTCAGAAACAATTGTGATGTAAGTGATTTGCATTTTAATTGTTGACCTTAGTTGAACCTTTTATGCTATGGAGTCACCAAGGGAACATACTACAGCTGGTTTTTAGTAAAAAATGCAAAATTTTCTCTATGTAGAAGAACTGAAAAAGTAAAAACAAAACTAACAAGAGGCCCATGGGCCTGATACGCTCACCTGATAACTAATGGCTAGCTGATAGATTTTAAGAAAACATAAATACTAAACCCCAATCACTTTTTCTTTAAATCATGATAACCATTGTATCAATACCTACAATATTCTTATATACATGCCTATACAAAAAGTTAATAGTTTTCAAGATAATTAACCATTTCAGTATTGTTTCACATCTGTGACCTTGACCTTTGAACCCATGACCTTTTTCTATACATCAAAATCATCGAAAAATGTATCAATACCTACAACATTCTAATATATAAGCCTATACAAAAAGTTTATAGTTTTCGAGATAATTAACCATTTCAGTATTGTTTCACATCTGTGACCTTGACCTTTGAACCCATGACCTTTTTCTATACATCAAAATGATCGTTGTATCAATACCTACAACATTCTAATATACATGCCTATACAAAATGTTTATAGTTTTCGAGATAATTAACCATTTTGGTATTGTTTCGCATGTGTGACCTTGACCTTTGAACCCATGACCTTTTTCTATACATCAAAATGATCGTTGTATCAATACCTACAACATCCTAATATACATGTCTATACAAAAAGTTTATAGTTTTCGAGATAATTAACCATTTCGGTATTGTTTCACATCTGTGACCTTGACCTTTCAACCCATGAGCTTTTTTTATACATCAAAATGATCATTGTATCAATACCTAAAACATTCTAATATACATGCCTATAGAAAAAGTTTATAGTTTTCGAGATAATTAACCATTTCGGTATTGTTTCACATCTGTGACCTTGACCTTTGAACCCATGACCTTTTTCTATACATCAAAATGATCGTTGTATCAATACCTACAACATGTTAATATATATGCCTATAGAAAAAGTTTATAGTTTTTGAGATAATTAACCATTTCGGTATTGCTTCACATCTGTGACCTTGACCTTTGAACCCATGACCTTTTTCTATACATCAAAATGATCGTTGTATCAATACCTACAACATTCTAATATACATGCCTATACAAAATGTTTATAGTTTTCGAGATAATTAACCATTTCGGTATTGTTTCGCATGTGTGACCTTGACCTTTGAACCCATGACCTTTTTCTATACATCAAAATGATCGTTGTATCAATACCTACAACATTCTAATATACATGCCTATACAAAATGTTTATAGTTTTCGAGATAATTAACCATTTCGGTATTGTTTCACATCTGTGACCTTGACCTTTAAATCCATGACCTTTTTCTATACATCAAAATGACCGTTGTATCAATACCTACAACATTCTAATATATATGCCTATACAAAAAGTTTATAGATTTCGAGATAATTAACCATTTCGGTATTGTTTCACATCTGTGACCTTGACCTTTGAACCCATGACCTTTTTCTATACATCAAAATGATCGTTGTATCAATACCTACAACATTCTAATATTCATGCCTATACAAAAAGTTTATAGTTTTCAAGATAATTAACCATTTCAGTATTGTTTCGAATCTGTGACCTTGACCTTTGAACCCATGACCTTTTTCTATACATCAAAATAATCGTTGTATCAATACCTACAACATTCTAATATACATGCCTATACAAAATGTTTATAGTTTTCGAGATAATTAACCATTTCGGTATTGTTTCACATCTGTGACCTTGACCTTTGAACCCATGACCTTTTTCTATACATCAAAATGATCGTTGTATCAATACCTACAACATTCTAATATATATGCCTATACAAAAAGTTTATAGTTTTCGAGATAATTAACCATTTCGGTATTGTTTCACATCTGTGACCTTGACCTTTGAACCCATGACCTTTTTCTATACATCAAAATGATCGTTGTATCAATACCTACAACATTCTAATATATATGCCTATACAAAAAGTTTATAGTTTTCGAGATAATTAACCATTTTGGTATTGTTTTGCATCTGTGACCTTGACCTTTGAACCCATGACCTTTTTCTATACATCAAAATGATCGTTGTATCAATACCTACAACATGTTAATATACATGCCTATACAAAAAGTTTATAGTTTTCGAAATAATTAACCATTTCAGTATTGTTTCACACCTGTGACCTTGACCTTTGAACCCATGACCTTTTTCTATACATCAAAATGATCGTTGTATCAATACCTACAACATTCTAATATACATGCCTATACAAAATGTTTATAGTTTTCGAGATAATTAACCATTTCGATATTGTTTCGCATGTGTGACCTTGACCTTTGAACCCATGACCTTTTTCTATACATCAAAATGATCGTTGTATCAATACCTACAACATTCTAATATACATGCCTATACAAAAAGTTTATAGTTTTTGAGATAATAATTATAATCAGAGGTAAAAAAAATTAGGTCACGACCTTCACAATTGACCTTGACCTCATTTTGAAGATACTAACAAGAAGATGTCAAAACTGAAAACCCCATGTCATTATCTGGTCAAATAGTTAAGTTATAACAATTTGAAGCTATTTTACGATTTTTCAAAATTAAACGCAAAAACGCGTAACCTATTTTTTATCAGAATTTCACAAAATGAACAAACTATAGGCTTAAGACCCTAGAGAAGCCAAATATCACATCAGATTTTTTCTCCAATCAGTACTTTCGGAGAAGAAGATTTTTTAAGATTTTTGCACCCCTAGGTCACCTTGACCTAGTTATAGTAGCCATAGCAACGCCACGAACAAATCTGAATTGCACCGGCCCATATATACTTCTGACAAAGTTTCATTAAAAACTGTCCAGTAGTTTCAGAGGAGAAGTCGAAAATAGGTGTTAACGACGCACACACGCACACACGCACACACGCACATACACACGCTGCGCTATGCCATAAGCTCACATGACCTTCGGTCAGGTGAGCTAAAAATGTTTTTGATGCGCTTTTTATTTAAAAAAAAAACAAAATATGAATGTTAGATTTAAAAAATTTAAAAGGTATAAAATTTATTTATTAAAATGTCTGTCTCTAAACATTGAAGATAAACAATAGTGTGTCGCACTTCGACCAACAATGTTGAAGTGTCATCAGTCCAGAACTGAAAAAAGAGGTCAATTGGGTCTGATATGCCCATCTGATAAATAGTATATGTGCTACTTTTGTAGTTAATTGTTTAAAATCTAATTTTTATTTCATTTTTTGTTTTAAATATTTATTTTTATGTTAAAATACAGGTAAATCAGAGGTAAAATGACAGGTAAAGCATCCTTGAAAAACCTCTATCCCCATCAATAATGAGGTGTTTTAAGTGAGTAGGCGTTCGGGAAACAAACCAATCAAACATATGTAAAAGAATTCCTACCAAATACCTTTTACAAAAAAAAACCCATTTGTTGTTTTAATACATTACTCAAGACCTGTGGTGATACTTACCTAGGTCTTTTTCCTAAAAGGCAAAAGCCTAGATCAGCAATGTAGGCTGGTATCATGTGACTTACAAATACCCAATAATCATGGACTAATCTGAAAATAAAAGTATTAAAATTATTGTATGAAATATTAAAGTATACATTATCTGATGTGGATTCATCACCTTCTGTGATTTACATGTATATTATAATCAAGACATTGATAAATCAGATGTAGCATCCTCATTACTTAAGGACTTTTAAGACTTTTTA
The DNA here is from genome assembly GCA_021292105.1 of Anadara kagoshimensis. Classification (NCBI taxonomy): domain Eukaryota; kingdom Metazoa; phylum Mollusca; class Bivalvia; order Arcoida; family Arcidae; genus Anadara; species Anadara kagoshimensis. The sequence goes on from CM037864.1 coordinate 21,304,707, forward strand.
TAAGACTTTTATCATGCATCAAACCTGCCAACTTATATGAATAACAAAGGTGTAATAAGGCCCATTTTGGTCAGCCATTGTTTTCATCACTTCTAAGGCTTAATTAACAATAGGCACATAGCCCATCCCAGGCCATATAGTTTGCCATTTGGTACCAATTGCTAATTCTTGTGTAAATTAAATACTAATGTGAAATCATTAATTTTTCCCCTGATGTCCCAATTTTTGTATTTTTTGTGGACAACATGACTCGCATGTCAACCTGATAGTATACAATAAAACTTATCTTAAAATGTTTCCACTGAAAGTGGAATCAAGTTTTATACACACACAATGAGATTATTTTATCATACTGTAAACTACCAATTGTTCAGTCTTTCTATATTTTGTCGGTTGTTAAAAAATACAGAGGGACGAAAACTTGATTAAGGTAGATGGTTTTTTAAACTAATGTGCAATTCAAGCTTAAGCTTTTTGTTGTATTACTAATGGCTTCATCATTTCAAACTGTTTTTACAGTGTTGTATCAGTTTTAAACAGTACATGTTTACAGATTATGTACTGGTGTTAAGGAAAACAACATTACAAATCAGTTGTTTTATCTTCTTTTGATTTTAAATTATGTTATAAACATGTAGCTGCAATTGCTCACTGGGAATTCCTTGAATCAACACATGACTGCCTGATGATTGTTGTCAGTGATTTTGTTACATTTTTTAAAAACTACCATCTGCCTTTTAAATTAGGAAAAATTGATGTTCTGAAACAGTAAACAGCATAATGACATGCTTACAATAGCTTAGAATCCTCACTGCAAATATGCTATATTGTGACAATATCTAGCATTTTGTTGGTTAAGGACGACTAGATTTAATTTGCTAGTATATATCACTGTTGTTTTTGGGAATTTTACTGATCAAATTGGGTAAAATTTAGTTATTTTTCTCCAGGGGAAACTACCTTTATTTGGCAGTATTTTTAGGCATACAAAATCAATGGTTGTTAATAATCAATAGGTAAAACATCTGTATGTAATCCTTGTTCATGCAAGCATTTCCACCATAAAGATTGGAGATTCTGAGATCCATCCTTACCAGACAATGCAATCGTTTTCACAATAAAGATTGGAGATTCTTAGATCAATCCTTACCAGACAATGCAATCATTTCCACAATAAAGATTGGAGATTTTTAAATCCATCCTTACCAGACAATGCAAGCATTTCCATCATAAAGATTGGAGATTCTGAGATCCATCCTTACCAGACAATGCAATCATTTCCACAATAAAGATTGGAGATTCTTAGATCCATCCTTACCAGACAATGCAATCATTTCCATCATAAAGATTGGAGATTTTTAAATCCATCCTTACCAGACAATGCAAGCATTTCCATCATAAAGATTGGAGATTCTTCGATCCACCCTTACCAGACAATGCAATCATTTCCACAATAAAGATTGGAGATTCTTAGATCCATCCTTACCAGACAATGCAATCATTTCCACAATAAAGATTGGAGATTCTTAGATCCATCTTTACCAGACAATGCAATCATTTCCATCATAAAGATTGGAGATTCTTAGATCCATCCTTACCAGACAATGCAATCATTTCCATCATAAAGATTGGAGATTCTTATATCCATCCTTACCAGACAATGCAATCATTTCCATCATAACGATTGGAGATTCTTATATCCATCCTTACCAGACAATGCAATCATTTCCATCATAAAGATTAGAGATTCTTAGATCCATCCTTACCAGACAATGCAATCATTTCCATCATAAAGATTGGAGATTCTTAGATCCATCCAGACAACACAAACATTTCCACAATAAAAATTGGAGATTCTTAGATTTTTTTTCACTGGACTGAATGGTGAGTGGATTTTTACCAAATAGTTTTGTTAGTTTAGCACCTAAATCTTTGCCAAAATTAAATACCACTTGTCCTTATGCTATATCTAACATAGCTAAGATCTAGTGCCTGTATAGACAAGCAAGAATAAATTTTTGAATAGTTAAAGGACTTTAATTTGGATCCAACACACAATACTTTTGTAAATCAAATACTAGTTGCGAATAAGGATGCAACATGCACTTCTAAAATGTCTAGGCTCTTTATTTTCAACAATTATGTATAAGTGAAAACCTGTGTATAATTTATAGTCCCCACTGAGTATACCTATTGAGGTAATATGAACAAAGAATTTGATGCCTCACATGTATGTTTCTCTCTTGTATTAGTTAACATAGAGCATTCACATTTGACCTCTCTTAAAAAGTAAAAGTTAAATCTTGCCTTGCCATTAAACAAGGTAAAAATTGTAGCTATATGAGATGGGTAAAAAAAGAAAGTGATGGATGGACATTATACCAATATAACAAGTGTTTATTGTATAAAACTATAAAATAAGTACCCGTTCTGTGTAAGTGCTACTTTAGGTCGTCTGAAGCATGAGTCTAGTGGAACTTTCTTCCAGAAATTCATGATAACAGGTTCTGTGATAAATAAAAAAGAATTAGTATGTTTCTTTGTCATAAATTACACATACATGGTTATTCATTTAGAAAATGTTTAGAATTTATAATGTAATATTCTATAAAGTCAGCAAGCATTTTAAAAGAAGAAAGTATAATATGCTTCTGAAACCCCAAAATTCAATGTTCTTATTGTTTATCTATCAACATAGTAGATAATATTATGTTTATTGTGTAATTATGTCATGTATTGTAACATATATAATACATGTCAGACATAAAACATCCTTAATTCTAAGGTATTATTATTAACAACTGAAGTGATTAATTACATGAATGTAACAACGATCTTCTTTAGCATCATAATCAATAACATAAACTTCAAGCAATTTACTTGATTGAGATACTTGCATAAAAACAAAATCTAACCAAAATTACAAAATTTACATGAATATACAGTCGACTCTCGTTAAGTCGAACTCGGATATGTCGAAATTCCGGATAAGTCGAAGTAAGTTTTGCGGTCCCAATTTTATTCTTATATAAATATACTGGAATTATATGTTTAAGTCGAAATCGTGTAAGTCGAATTTCCGGATGAGTTGAAGTAATTTTTGGGTCCGTTGACATTAAATCATTCTAAATTTGATACACATGAGTCGAACCGGCAAACTTCTTTGATGTCTTAACTGTCACCTGTCACGTTTGTGCATGCATGATTGAGTTCCCTTTGTCGGAATAAACTGAAGTCCTTCCTTTTGTTACCTTTACCTGTGAAGAAAGAAACCCTTTCTTAATCACCTGACCATGAATCAAAATCAATAATCAGCATTATTGATCTTTAATTACATCCACGCACCTTCGGTCGATCAGTGTTCACATGTACACACAGTTACCTCCGGCGTGGGTCGTTAATTTCAAATACCTTTGAAGTATGCGAAATGAAAACTTAATACCCAAAGCTTAATATTTTTTAGTAAATTATGACGGAACGAGAATTTTTGAAGCGTGGGTGAAAACATGCCTAAAATAACCAAAGCTAAGTGATTAAATTTTAACTGAAAGATTAACAAACGAGTAAGTTACGGTGAAGTTTCTGTTTAGTCTTCCATGCCGAATTGCCGTCTTTAGGTTTTTCAGTCGAGAATTATTTCATCATTATTTATTTTTTCATTACATTGTTTAATAGTAAAAACATAAGTTATAAATATTGAAATTATTTATTTTTGTCATTACATTGTTTAATAGTATAAACATAAGTTATAAATATTGAAATAAATAATTATAAAAAATTGCCGATTATGGACCGCAGGTCAACAGTTATGAGAAGTACAACAGAGTTACATCCCATGTCAGGGACTTGCCGATTTTTAAGTCGAACTACTTTCCACGGACCCAACAAATTCGAGATAACGAGAGTCAACTGTAGATACCACTAACCAATCAGATTGCAGCAAATACATTAATGATGCTAAAACTTTGTCATATATCAGATTTGCTGTTAGTTGAATAAATACAGTAGAACTTCGATCGCTCGAATGTCGATGCCTCGAATACCCCGGATAACTCGAAGTCATCTGCCAGTCCCGACCAAATCCCTATTAAATCATATGTAAATAAACTTCGATCGCTCGAACTACGATAGCTCGAACAATAAATATTTCTTGAAAGTGTAAATTTGATGAAAATTTAACTTCTTTCTCTCGAATACAAATTTATCAGAATGACATGTGGCCAGTCATTGTAAACAAAACAAAAGCTGAAGCCATGATACAGATTTTGCCGAAAGCAATAGAGCAAAACCAAACACCTCATCTAGAACGTAGAGTGTTACTCAAGATTAATACTTAACAATCAGTTCAGTAATCTCTTAATCCAATTAAGACCCGTGGGTGCTTGATTGGTAAAACATCTAGAGTCCACGCCAGATGATTGACTTTTTACTGTATCAGAGAATTTCAGATTCTGTTATTTACATTTCATTGGAATGCGCATGGCAATGTGTAATACGGGTAGTTCTGGTGATTATTAATACGGGAAATGGCCCGGCGGGAAGCGCCGGGAATTTCCCGTCTATAGGTAACACGTATGTACTATGACGTCATAGAAAATTGTAGAAAAATTGCATAGACCATATGTCCAAATCTTTGACGCCGCACGTGCACCACTTTTCTCAAGGTCATTGAAGCGGTCAAATCGACAGGATGTGAGCTCCTTATGGGGGGAAATCTCGCCAATCTCGTACATCAGAAATGAAACCAAAAAAACGTATTATCGTGAAAATAATTCATTGAAACAAGTAATAACTTAAATAGCTTGATTGAATACCAAATATTTACGTTTCTTTCGCCATTCTGGCTGATCTCCAAGTGTTGTGTTCAAGATTCACGATGACGTGATTTCTTTTGATGGGGTCAAAGTTCAATTCAGATCGATAACCACTGTTAGCCAATCAGCGATCGGCATTCCCATGCGCATCAACCATGATCACACAGTACACAATGCCAGAAGATACAAAATTTGACGATTTCAAGTTAGATAAATTGATAACCATAGTTACCTGACACAAAACTATTACAAGGTTAGCATAACCACAGTATATGACTTCTACGGTAACTCTTTTTCATATATTATTACTTAATTGAATGGAAATTTTGAGTGCATATGTGACCCTCGCTGAATGCAGTGTAAACAAAAATGGCGTTCGTCAGGACGGGAAAGACGTTTTCACAAACGATCGATTTTTAAGAAAAATAACAAAATGCGTTTTTTCGAAAGAATTAATTAACAGATTGTCCCAATAATCATTTTTATGAAAATACAGATAAAATTTATTGACATTATTCCGAATTGAATGTAAATATTGACAAATTCTCTGTTTACATGTGACGTGGATATGATCAGCTGATCGAGCTGGGACAGTTTGACTTTAAGGTGCTGACTAGAAACTGACTTCAACTACAATGACTGCACTCATCAAAAATCAAGCTTGGACACAACTGATGAGGAAACTGTACATGTTGTGCAATGAGATGGACCGCTGTCCAAAAAGTTGTGATGAAAATAACAATAATAAAACATTCATGTTGAGTTTAGCAGCTGACTGTAGTTGAGAACCACTTGGGTAAGGTCTGAATTGAATCCTTCAAAACCTCCAGGGATGGTGACTGGACTACTGATGCTGGCAGGGGATTCAATAATTTACAGTTCTCGGATGAATATAAAAATTTTAACTGGGGTAAAATCAACATTATCCCTCTTCAATATTCCAGACTTGGTTCTCGAAAAAAAGTTGATATAAATTCCCACTCCACCATCCACAGAAGTGACCATTTCAATATAAATCTGAAAGCACCATCTTTCCATTATATCATCCAGAATGTTCCATTTTAATTAAGTTGTAATGAATAATCTTGACTGGGGTAAAACAAACTCCAACCCACCATCCTAAAATATTACCCTCCTCGATAGAAGTGAAAAAGGCATCTTCAACTCTCCGGGGCTGGGGCTCTTTATGCAGTGAAACTTAAAGGGGCTGGGCTAAAATTAACATTATTTCAGTACAAGCCCGTCAAGTTTTAATCATCATTTGTTACTTGCAATGGTCTGTGCTTTAGAAAATTCTCATCATGGTACTATATGCCTGTAAATGTTGAAGGTGTAAAAGGAGCTTACCCTCAGCTCATACCACTGTATTCATATCGGGTTGTGGGTTAAAGGTGCTGCCTTGCAGACAAGCATTCCACTCCCAATTAATATTATTCTATAACCAGTCGATAATCTATCCTCTAAGCCAAATGTGGCGGCTTGCAAAATGAGGAAGCGGTAACTCATTAAAGTATTATCATGTAAACACAAGTCAGGTTGGAACCAAAAACCTTCCACTCTCCAGGAGGAAGCTTTACCATTGAGCGACCAAGGCGGTCACAAACAGTATAGATTGTTGACCAGGGGATATTGCAAGCCTAGGCTTATCAGGGCCCTCAAAAAGTTTTATGACTGTCATCACTGTATTGTTCCATGTTCCTTTCACTAATATTGGTTACACACGAGGTGGGTGTAGCTAGCTAACAGGAGGTGCTCACCCTTCCAGAAAACTCGGTCTCACTTCCCTGGTGGAAGTTCGCATGTTTAACCTAACTTGTCAGTTTCAAAGTCTTTTACTTTACTTCTGGATTGTCACGGATTGGGACATGGATTAGTATGTTTGTTTTTCATTGTTATAACTGCTTCATTAATTGAATGGGGCAATCTTGAACTGTGATATGATACACATCTTGTTTTAAGAAACAGGAGTAGTTATTTATGCAATCAATAAATCAGTAGATTAAATTATTTACATGGTATGGTAAAATTAAAGGTGACTCAAGATGAGAAGACATTACAACGTGAAAATGTTGCCGTGGTATGGATTAGTATATTTACTATATTGGGTAATGAATAGCCTTTATAGTCCCTGAAAAGATCATACCAAAACTCAGTTCTGTGTCACAGAACATGATTGAAAGATGACGCAATAACTCAGCGGTAGTTAACTATAGTCACTAGTATTGGGTAAGACAAAACAATGTGTTCCATCTTTTTGTGTGTGTGTGTGTGTGGTGTGTGTGTGTGTGTGTGTGTGTGTGTGCACACAATAACCCGATAATAAATTTGGACATTTCCCTGGAAAGGCAATGCCTATTTTCATATTAACTGGCAATACATGTGTTCTGTATTATAGCGATAATAAAGTAAGTTTTTTTTTTATATCATCAGCTGTTGTTATTTACTTTTACTTTCCACCTAAATTATTAAATTCAAATGAACTGTCGGTATTGATAGATTTGTAGTTCGAAGTTCAACATTTTTTTTCAAATGAAATTTGAAAACTTCGAGATATCGATAATTAATTATTTTTTAAGAGACATTTAATGTTCTATGAGGTTTTTAATTTTCACGATCTTATGACTGTTGATTAAAACGGGAGCCTGAACCAAGATTTAATGAAGATCGCCTCATGATGTTCGGTCACCCGAACCCCCCCCCCCCCCCCCCCCCCCCCCCCCCCCCCCCCCCCCCCCCCCCCCCCCGATGGCTCGAATATTTGGCCAAAGTCCAATGGACTTCGAGCCATTGAAGTTCTACTGTACCTAAATGTCAAAATCTGATCACAATTACAATACTTATTGTCTAGAAACCATTCACTAATCAGGTTGCAGTTAGCTTAAACTAGAACTGTCTCCAGAGCAATATATTGCAATATCTTTAGTCAATCATTGGTATGTGTACCATATTTATGCTTTTTTTGTAAATTTCTTTTGTGTAAAGATATTATGTATTATAAACCCTGTAAGTTATTTATCAAAATTGATCCCAGTTACATAGTTAGAACTAGAATACTACCACCTGAATCTGATTATCATTACAGCATGTACAGGGAGTTGCCATCTAGGAACCAATGGGATAGTGATTTTTATTCTTGCAGGTGGCACAAGCCTTGTGGTACTCTCATATGGCCTTTTGTTTTAAACAAAGGAATCACGAGAAAGTTATTGTATTAGCAATGTACTAAAGTTTAGGTCTAAATGCCTTTACGGTAGTCTATCATGTCTTTTAACGGGTGATGTGTAGAAGTTCCTGATATACAAGAGAACATTAATTGTATGTAAACCTGCCATGTGATCAGTACATAAACCCAGATTGTTAATCTAAAATACATATAATTACCCATTTCGCCCCAGGTAAAGGGGTTTACATTTCCTGTTGTAGAATGATAAATGAGAACATTTCTGGGTTTAGCAACAGCAGTATACCATGCTACAGCAATCATGGCATTCACTGGGATATCCACAGGTATTATATCTGCTACAGCACTATGATCCACCTTCATAGACCTTAATATACCTTTACCAGACTAAAAAAATATAATTGTTTAAAGTCCAACAAAACATAATTATAATTGTATGTATTGATTAATTTGTTGATGAAGCTGTTCTGATAGACTGATGCTCTTTATGTCCTCTGTAAAATAAGAGTGCCATACCAAAACAAGAGGCCCAACAGGCCTGATATGCTCACATGATAAATAATGGATAGCTGAACTGTTTTTGAAAACATAAAAATGGAAAACCCAATTTCAAAATCTTAACATATAGTCAATGTTTAAAGCTTTTGTCAGATAACCATTTCAGTATTTTTTTGCATATGTGACCTTGATCTTTGAATTTGAACCCATGACATATATATATATATATATATATATATATATATTACAATGATTGTTACATCAATACAAACAATATTTTTGATAGGGGGACAGTACATATTATGTACACATAGAGGTGACAATATAAGTTATACAGGGCTTTGGCAGGTAACACGGCCCCATGTACCCCGTCAAAGATTTATGTTCCCTGAGCCGCAGGCGAAAAATACATTCATCTTTGACGGGGTACATGGGGCCGTGTAACCTGCCAATGCCCTGTATAACGTTTTTGTCACCCTTCAAAGCGTTACCAGTTGGATCTTTTTAACTTCCACTTCGTTTTTTGTGCCACGGTGACTATCGTATATTGTCGCCATGTTTGTTTACCGTAACTAGACGTCAACGATGTACGAGGTACTTCCCTTTTACCGCTAAACGTCGCGTGCGTTCATGTACCCCGGCAGATTTCCGAACATAGTTCTATGTACCCTGGCAAGTTAACCAATCAGCATGCGAGAAATTTCTTTGAAGGGTGACAATATGTAATGTCTCCCTGTCAGAAAAGTATTATATTTTATTACACCGAATGTTTGCTTTATTTTACTGATATATCATGTGCATCTGATCTAATTTATCAATTGGGTATGACTCAAATTCAGTCACTCCGGTCCAGAAATTTCAAAAAGTATCTTACAAAACTAAATGATAGCGCATTTCATTGATTGGTTTATGTAGAGTCTAATCCCTAACAAGTTTGAAAGGTATTCATTGTTAACCTAGAAAATCATTGTGCTATTTCAACTTCAATTTTTTGTGTTCAATTTTTTGTGTTATTGCAGACACATTCCTCCAACGCCAGGGGTCTCTCGCCCTTTTTTGGGTAAAGAACCAAGACCCTTGGAACTGGGAAAATACACTGCCTTTCACAAACTTTTAGGAAAATGTTGGCGATGTTTCTGTTTGGTTAATGGCTGTTGGTTAAAAAATGTGTCAATCTTGCCACATTTTCTTGATGTTTTTTTGTCTTTTTCTCATAGTTAGTGTTGTGGGACATAGTTGTAATATACTTTCACTTTCGTTTAATAATGACAGGTTCCAATACCAAAGTTGTGTAATAAGATCGCATTACCCATTGCTTAGTTGGCAGCCATCTTAGATTTTTTACGAGGTTGCCTTGTACAAGCTTTTAGCTACTCTACCTAGGGACCTTTCACACAAAATTTGGTTTCAATTGGATCCATGGTTTCTTAAAACAAGGGTGCATGCCAGTTGAGCAAACAATTGATAGTTTTCAAGATAATTTACCATTTCGGTATTGTTTTGCATCTTTGATCTTGACCTTTGAACCAATGACCTTTTTCTACACATGAAAATTTTCATTGAATCAATACCTACAGCATTCTGATATACATGCCTATACAAAAAGTTAATAAGTTTTTTAGATAATCGACCATTTCAGTATTCTTTTGCATCTGTGACCTTGACCTTTGAACCAAGATCTTTTTCTATTCATAAAAATGATCATTAAATCAATACCTACAGCATTCTAATATACATGCCTATACAAAAAGTTAATACTTTTCAAGATAATCGACCATTTCAGTATTCTTTCACATCTGTGACCTTGACCTTTAAATCCATGACCTTAATCTACATATCAATATGATCATTGTATTAATACCTACAATATTCTAATATAATTGCCTACACAAAAAGTTAATAATTTTTAAGATAATGAACCATTTCAATATTCTTTTGCATCTGTGACCTTGACCTTTAAACCAATGACCTTAATCTATATATCAAAATGATTGTTGCATCAATACCAATAATATTCTATAATATACATGCTTAAAAAAAATTATAGTTTTTTTTTTAGATAATTAACCATTTAGGTATTGTTTTGCTACCATGACCTTTTTCTACACATCAAAATGATCAATGTATCAATACCTACAACATTCTCATATGCAAAAAGTTCATAGATTTCAAGATAATGAACCATTTCAGTATTCTTTTGCATCTGTGACCTTAACCTTTGAACCATGACATTAATCTACATATCAGAATGACTGTTGTATTAATACCTACAACATTCTAATACTTGCCTACACTAAAAGTTTATAGTTTTCAAGATAATGAACCTTTGCATCTGTGACTTTGACCTTTAAACCAATAACCTTAATCTATATATCAAAATGATTGTTGCATCAATACCAACAATATTTAACATACATGCCTATACTTAAAGTTGATAGTTTTTGAGATAATTAACCATTTCAGTATTTTTTTTTGCTACCGTGACCTTGACCTTTGAACCTGTGACCTTAATTTATATATCGAAATGATTGTTACCGTAAATCAGGTTATTTTTGCATGGTGCAAATTTTGCGGATTTTAAAAAAAAATATGTGTTATTTTTTGCGTGTTTAATTTTTGCGGATTAAGATTTTTTTTTTTTTAGTCAAATTTACTGAAACCAATAAAATGGTTAATTACCGCTAATAACATCTAACACACATCGATCTTGGTAAAGAAGACAATCTCAACCAATCAGAATTCAGTTTATACAATGAATATATTCTGTATGGTCAGAGTACTTCCTATGTCTGTTGAGTAAACATAACTGGCTGATAGTGTGTCATCCAAGCTGATGTTTATTTTAAACTTAATTTGCAACACCTGTGAGTAGTTTTCAGTTTGTTTTTATTGATAAATCTACTTGTGACTTGAGAGACATACAACTATATCTTAATATGAACAAGCTCCTATGTTGGCAAACAGCACATGTAAATAAACAACTCAGAAACTCTTTGTTGATTAATATCTTTTAATATCATGGATATGATCTCTACCAAATCGGACAATTTTTTTCCCATAATTTTTAATTGATAAAAAATAAATAGAATCTAAGCATAGTTAATGAACACACGTAAAATACATCGTACTGAAATAAATACTTTATCAAATGAAAACTACTTTCCTGATAACGTACGAGTTCGACAATACTGGGAATTTTTAGGTGCAATTTTTTTTGCGATATAAATATTTTACGAGTTTAATTTTTGCAAATATTTTCATCTGCAAAATCGCCAAAAATAAAACCACGGCAAAACAATCCTGATTTACGGTACATCAATACCAACAATATTCTAATACATGTAATATACATGCCTACAGAAAAAGTTTATAATTTTCCAGATAATAAATCAATTCAGAAAGGTAAAAAATTAGGTCATAACCTTCACAATTGACCTTGACCCCATTTTGAAGGTAATAATAGGATACCTGGTATGTCAAAACTGAAAACCCCATGTCATTATCTGATCGAATAGTCAAGTTATAACAATTTAAAGCGATTTTACGATTTTTGTTAAATTAAACGGAAAAACGTGTAACCTATTTTTTGTCAGAATTTCACAAAATGTACAAACTTAGAGGTTAAGACCATCTCGAAGCCAAATATCAATTTTGCTTTCAATGACTCGTTCTGGAGAAGACTTTTTTTTTAGGTTTTTTCTATTTTTAGTAACGGCAGGCATCTTGGATACCCAATCACCATGATTTGTACAAACTACAGTCTGACTCTAGCAAGGACCTTGCACAGCAAATTAGGTTTTAAAAGGTCCGCTAGTTTTAGATTTTTTTCTGTTAACGGACAGATGCACGTACGCACACATCATGCCAATAAATGCTAACAAGAGGCCCATGGGCCTGATACGCTCACCTGATAACTAATGGCTAGCTGAAAGATTTAAAGAAAACATAAATACTGAAACCCCAATGACTTTTTTCTTTACATCAAAATGATCATTGTATCAATACCTACAAAATTCTAATATACATGCCTATACAAAAAGTTAATAGTTTTCAAGATAATTAACCATTTCAGTATTGTTTCACATCTGTGACCTTGACCTTTGAACCCATGACCTTTTTCTATAAATCAAAATGATTGTTGTATCAATACCTACAACATTCTAATATGCATGCCTATACAAAAAGTTTATAGTTTTCAAGATAATTAACCATTTCAGTATCGTTTTGCATCTGTGACCTTGACCTTTGAACCCATGACCTTTTTCTATACATCAAAATGATCGTTGTATCAATATCTACAACATTCTAATAGACATGCCTATACAAAAAGTTTATAGTTTTTAAGATAATTAACCATTTCGGTATTGTTTTGCATTTGTGACCTTGACATTTGAACCCATGACCTTTTTCTATACATTAAAATGATCGTTGTATCAATACCTACAATATTCTAATATACATGCCTATACAAAAAGTTTATGGTTTTCCAAATAATAATTATAATCAGAAGTAAAAAAAAAGAAGGTCACGACCTTCACAATTGACCTTGACCTCATTTTGAAGATACTAACAAGAAGATGTCAAAACTGAAAACCCCATGTCATGATCTGGTCAAATAGTCAAGTTTTAACAATTTGAAACTATTTTATGATTTTTTCAAAATTAAACGCAAAAACGCTTAACCTATTTTTTGTCTGAAGTTCACAAACTGAACAAACTATAGGCTTAAGACCCTAGAGAAGCCAAATATCACATCAGATTTTTTCTCCAATCAATACTTTCGGAGAAGAAGATTTTTTAAGATTTTTGCACCCCTAGGTCACCTTGACCTAGTTGTGGCAGCCATGGCAACGCCACGAACAAATCTGAATTGCACCAGCCCATATATACTTCTCACCAAGTTTCATTGAAATCTGTCTTGTAGTTTCAGAGGAGATGTCGAAAATAGGTGTTAACGACGCACACACGCACGCATATACATATGCTGCGCTATGCCATAAGCTCACATGACCTTTCGGTCAGGTGAGCTAAAAACACATGCTTCTGGAAAAGGGAGACTTTTCTTACTCTTTCTGGTTTTATGGAATATGACAATGAGGCCAAACTGTTACTCGGACACAGATTTACTTCATGCTTTTTTCTCAATGTTTTCTATATTCATCAAGTAATTTTTTTACTGTATATTTTGGGAAAATATCTGTTCCAAATGGGAGAAAAATACCCATTTTGCCATTGGGAATATTGCCCCAAAAATGCCCCAACAAGATCCCTGAATGTAACAATATCATTAGCAACAAGATGCTTGCATAAGCATAACTGAAAACATGTTTCGATCACAGCGATGATGTAATATAATAGAGCTGAAACGAATTTTGGAATATTTTTGTGGTAATCGAATGCTAAATTGGTATTCAAATATTTGTTCCTATAGGAAAACATGTGATTAAAAAAAACAATTCTGGTGAAAGAAATCACAACTTATAATTTGTCTGGAAGAATAAATATGTTACACAACAAAAACCTACTTTCAAATGCTTCCTTTCTTCCTTCATTGTTATTCATGAAAAACTGTATTAATCCAAACAGTCATCAAAAGGTCCGGAAAAAATCTGACAGATCCTGCCATGTGCTCTCAGTTTGTTTACTTCCTGTCATTGCATCATGACATAATTATGTCCCTTTAAATTCATTATACATGTTATTGGCTCAGGGCTAGTGTGGGTAATGACTATTTATCGGGTTAAAGTAAAAGCATGTCTGTCACATGTTTTACTGCTTACATGGTCTTAATCATTAAATCTGGGTTTATTTAGAAGAATATTAAAGAGATCATGATTTTATTATCGTCATACAGCCTTCCTATGAATAAGGAATAAATAATAAGGTAATTATTTACCATCTGTTTTATGCAATCGACATAGTTTCCATCCTTAAAAATCCATTATATAAGCTCTTTTCCGGAAAAAATGGAGAGTTTCCCTTTCATGCCAAATATTTTAATAGGATTTGAATAACAGCCAACGAATATTCGAATCCTAGGTTTGGTAAGCGTTTCAGCTCTATAATATGAAATTGCTAGATTTTTACATAAATTGTACTAACCTAATGTACATGCCTATACAAAAAGTTTATAAGTTTTCAAGATAATTAATGCAAGCAAACATCAAAATTTTAAAAACAAACTAAAAATAAGAGTATTCCATCTCTGATTGACTTATCTATATACTGTGAATACATTTAATTTCGTGGGCTCCAATTTTCGTGGTTCTGAGAAAAAAATACAATTTTGTGGGATGATAAATTCGTGGATAAAGCACCTGTCAATATCTTCTTCTATTGTCCGTAACTTCCTTTGAAGATCGGCGAACCGTTGACGACTCTACATGCATGTAAACAGGTGAGTAAAAATCAGTCTTATGCAGAAGGTCATCGAAATTAATCATTAAGGTGAGCTTATAATCGGGCACCCAGGTAAAAAAATTGAAAAAAAAATTTATAATAAAACTTAAATCAATTTCTTCATAAGATATTTACGTAAAGGTAGAATGAAAAATAACCTCATTCATTGAGCCAAGATGACCCCAGATTTAACTGGTTTCCGATCAAATAAATATTTCTCGAAGCTGTAAATTTGATAAAAATTCAACTTCTTTCGCTCGAAAATGACATGTGGTCAGTCCTTGTAAACAAAACAAAACTGAAGCCATGATACAGATTTCACTGAAAGTAATAGAGCGAAATGTCAGTTGTTGTTATTCACTTTTACTTTTAATCAAATTTATTTAATTCAAATGAACTGTCGATATTGATAGATTTGCCATTCGAAGTTCAACATTTTATTTACAAATGAAGTTTGAAAACTTCGAGATATTATCGTGATTTTAATATTTTTAAAGTGACTGAAACCTAAATCTAATGAAGATCGCCTCTCGATGTTCGGTCGCTCGAACCCCAGATGGCTCGAATACTTGGCCAAAGTCCCATGGACTTCGAGCCATCGAAGTTCTACTGTACATATATATTCGTTGACATGTAAATTCATGGGTCAAGGTATCCACGAAAACATCGAAAATTGGAACATCACGAAAATTAATGAATTCACAGTAGCCAACTGGAACTTTCTTTGTATGGTTGTCAAAGATCATCACCTTTAACAGTTTTGAAAGAATTGCATAATTATGTAAAAGAAATGTTAATTGTAATAGTATGCTATGTACATTAATTTTTACTTACAGCAATGTATAATCCACTAGGGCCATTATAATTATCTATCCATCCCTGAAACGATAAATGAATTACAGAAAATCACAATTTCAACCTGTTATATAACAAAGCATTGTGAGAGATACAATGTTCATACTGCCATGAAACAAACGGTGTAATGCTCAACTTTCAAAATTTGACTTCACTTACATAATTTGCTAACATTGGTCTTGGAAAAACCTGTTACATATGTTAAATGGTCATTTTATATATAAACTTCAAATCATTTCAAATTAGAAGAAATCGATGGACAAATGAATGCACAATAGTCATTTTAGTGATTTTGTTATTTATAGCAATGGCAGCCATTCTGGATGTTGTACAGGGGCACCTTGTAAAAACTTTGATCTACTCCACATAGAGACCTTCCAAACCAAATTTAGTTACAATTGGCCCAGTGGTTTCTGAGAAGATTTTTAAAGGATTGGCTAATAATCTGACCTCATTTGCATAATTTGCTAAAATTGGGTCAATGAAAAATTTCTTGGAAAAACCTGGTACATATTTTAAATGGCTAGGTATCTTCTTTCTATATATCAAATTTGAAGAAAATCTGTGGAAAATTGAATGCACAATAGCCATTTTAATGATTTTGCTATTTATAGAAATGGTAGCCATCTTGGATTTCATACAGGGTTGTCTTGTACAAGATTTTTAAAGAATTGGCTAAAAATCTGACCTTATTTGCATAATGACGAATTTCTCTGGAAAAACCTGTTATATACATTAATTGGCTAGGTATCTACTTTTTATATATCAAATTAGAAGACAATCAGTGGAAAATTAAATGCACGATGGCCATTTTAGTGATTTTGTTATTTATAATATCGGCGGCCATCTTTGATTTCTTACAGGGTCACCTGGTACAAACTTTTATCTACTCCACCTAGGGACCTTCCACATTAAATTTGGTTTCTAAAGCTATCTCTTGTATCTTTAGAGGAGAAGATTTTTAAAGATTTTTACTATTTAATCCCTTAAGGGGCCCAAAGGGACATAACTCGTGTGCAAATCTGAAAGCCCTTCACCAAGGCATGGTTGTCAGTAAATTACATCAATTTTGGCCCAGTGGTTTTGGAGGAGATGATTAGAATGTGAAATGTTAATGCACAGCAGTCAATGAACCATCGCAATAGCTCATCTGAGCTAAATATTTGACCTCATTTGCATAATTTGCTAAACTTAGATGAAATTTTTTTACAGAAAACCCATTAAAAGTGTTAAATGGCTAGATATCTACTTTCTACATTTTGAACTTGAAGAAAATCTGTGGAAAATTGAATGCACAATGGCCATTTTAGAGATTTTGCTATTTAAAGTAATGGTGGCCATCTTGGATTTCAAACTTTGATCTACTCCACCTAGGGAGTTCCCACACCAAATTTGGATTCAATTGGCCCAATGGCTTCTGAGAAGATCAAAGTTTATGCACGGACGCATGCATGCTTCACCATGCCATAGACTCAGCTGGCTTTAGCCAGTTGAGCTAAAAAGGATATAATTATGGTCACTATGAGCATAGACATAAAAATTATATAACGAATATAATACACTAGTGTTATATGTCTCTGCTATCAGACTTGGCAATTTGTTTAAATGTTTAAATTCCTGCATTTATTATTGAAAAGTAGTTGAGTGGAGTAATGGTGTTTTATGGGTAGGTCAAGATTCTTTCAACCAAATCAAAGCATACAATTAAGGAATGGTGGAGGAAACTGAAGTACCCAGAATAAACTATAGACCGTCGGCAAGTGAACTGACAAACTTTCTAAAACTAAAATCTGTCCCAACTTGAACAAGAGGGAGATCTTGTGTTAACTGTCATCAACATTTTTACACACAACAATTCATACTAATAGTCAACAGTAGTTTATTTTATTGTTTGTATATCAATATTTATATTCCTTATATGTAAAATCATAATCTATAATCCTGTATTTTTGTAAATCAAATATTTTTTTCAAACTATACGAATAAAAGTTGGTTGAGCTCAAGTAGATCAACAGCCCCACAATATGAAATTAACAGTACTTAGGAAAACTTTACCACTATATGAATGGAATAGACAAGACAAATATTGAAAACTTAATGAAGCAAAATGCAAAGGAAATAAGACATTCTCCAATTTTGTTCCCACACATGATTTAACTTTAAACAATAGAACTAATAGGGCAAATTTTGTTTAAATTTGCATTTGAAAATTGGATAGCTGTACCAAAAACATTTTTGAATATGCTTTTTATACCAAAAATTATTATCATGTAATTGGGCTCAGCACAGTCAGAAGAAAAGATTTCAAAAGAATCAATTTAACATAACATCTTATTTGCATAATGCATGAAAACTAGGTCAAGAAATTACTTCTCAAAGAGACCCTTAAGTATGTTAAGTATATGCAGTATTTGGTATTTGTTCAGTTCCAGACTTTCATCCAGTGAACCAGTGAAAAGGAAAATAATAAAGAGATTCTTTAAGAGATTTATTGTTTGGCCATGCATATTTTTCAAAGAATATTTTTATGAATACACACAGGTAAAGGTTCTTTCCATGCAGCCCCAACTATTGATGGCCTGACGATGGCCAGTGGTAGATCTGATCCTTCCTTTACAAGTAAGTACTCAGCTAACTGTTTTGTGTATGTGTAGGTATTTGGTTTGTTTCCTATTAACTTTGGGGTAATAGCTTCTATCATTTCATCATCCATCCATCTTAAAGTAAAAAACATTAATAAATATTTATTTATTTATTTGCAAATTTATTGTTGATATATATTTCATATTTTTTTATGTAACTAAAAAAATATTTATGGTGTTATAAGAATACTTAATATTAAAATGTAAGATGTCTGTGGTACTTTTCAGTACTTTTTAGTTGTTTTGTATCAAGATTTATCAAATACTAGAATGAATTAATTATCGCTTGTCAATATTTCAAAATAATAATTAATCATCCTGAACTGGCTACAGACAGTAAATCCTGCCTAATTTACAGCCAAACTTCGAAAACCTGGCCCTAGCTTCAAGTACAACACAGGCAGTTGTTCACACACTTGAAATGTTTTACTAAGTTAACTTATTGATAAACGTTCAACATCTCATACTAATAAATAAATCAATGTGATTTTGACAATTTTTGCACCATTACTGATTCATTTACAGTATAATCTGCTAAAGGTCCACCTCTGTATAAAGTCCACCTGTCTATAGCAACCAGTCTGAAGTATCCCAGATGGATTTTACTATATAATGACCTTGTTTATAAAGTCCACCTGTCTAATGTGAATAGAGTTCAACCTTTTTGGTCCCAAATGACTCCTCAACCTGTCTATAAAGTCCACTATTTCAATGAACTTTTTTCAGTTTTTTGGAATTTTATAATTTCTAAAAGTTCAAGCAAAAATTTTGTAATCAAGTAAGTCTTACAAATGTATATTCCTTATGCATGAAGATAAGCAGGATAAATATAATTATTATAATTTCAAATCTTTGATTAGTGTATTTAGTAACATACAAAGTTTTACAATTTTCTGTTGTAAAGATAATTGTAAGTTCTTAGTTATTATAAGTATAAATTTAAGGAGAAAAATATAAGTCATCATTCTCATGTCAGTGGCTGAAGCCATTAGATTAGAAGGTAGAAATAGTCTTTGTTATTTACAGGTACAGGTAGTATGCTTTCTATACCTATTGTATTAATTAGTGACACTTGGCCTCTTAAGAAAACAAAGACAATTAGTCAGGCATATACTGATAAATAAACATTTTCTTAAATTAATTCTGATTTTAAAATAATAATAATGAAATAATTATAACCAATTCAAGAAGAAAGTACTACATATTTTTCACCCATAAGTGTACCGGTATCAACAATATATATGTTTACTTCTTCATAAGAGGTGACCGACCCTCTATATAAAGTCCACTTTTGCTCAGTCCCTTAGGTGGTCTTTATACACAGGTTATACTGTATTTATTTATTTATATTTTAAGACTAAAATTCGGAGAAATGAGAAAAAAAATTGATTAAAAATTGAATAACAGGCGATGTATTACAAAATCGCAGATATCTCCCTTAATTAGGCATTGATTTTTATGAAATTTTCGCAGTAAGTCATATTTCGTATGGAGGATAACATATGTAAAAATAAAAAATCGATACAGCTATTCTTGAATTAAATTGAAGTTACAATTTAAATGTTTTTTACTTACTCAATAGCATCTATTAACTTCTGGGGTTCTACAGGGGGATTATAAACAATCTCTTCAATAAAAGGACGATCACAGTTGGCATAAGCAGTGGAAATATGAACAAACACCTAAAAATAAAAAAATATGATTTATAAATCAGAAAAATCCTACAAATGACATACGGAAAGCCTTTAGTACAAACAGTTTAGCTCTTCTGCACACATAATTAACTTATTAGTAAAAACTAGAGCAATTACATATCTGGGCCTGTATCACCAGCATGTCGCTACAAAGCTAATTTTATTCTTGCCGTACCAGTATGTTATAGGTAAACATTAAGAGTGTCACGATATACCAAATATATTGTGATTTTAATAAAAATTGTATAATTGCATTGCGATAAGATTGCTCATAGCAAATATTTCATAGCTCTTGAAAATCAGTTGTTTTATCCATATTTTCTCATTTTTTTTATAACATAAAAGTACATTCATGTTTACCTGTTTTACGCAAAAGTATCTGTCACACTGGCGTTTGTAAGATATAGTAAATGGTACAAGCATCCATGTGATGTTGTCAAGTAAACACATGGAGGAGCGACAGTATAAAATATGGAAACAGACTTTCAAAGACAATATATCATGGTAGGTATTGCAATACACTCTTTTTATAAATTGCAATATATTATGGTACCCTATGAGCCTATCGTGACACACCCTCCGGACCTGCCTTTGCAAAATTTTTGCAGCAATCACTTTGGATTACCATGATTTGTTTTTCTCTCGGGTTGTCACTGACAATAGTAGATACAACTATTTCTTCATGGCCATTGATAACAGTAGACTTCTCGAAGATTCTGAGTTTTTATTTATAGTCACAGACTTGAAAAACCAATGTTAATTTTGTTTACCATGCATGGGGTGATGAAATCGAAATTTGAAAACATGATCACGCAAACGGTTAATAGATTTACAGATTGCTGTGTGATGATTTTAAACGCTCTTACAAATGTTGATTTAGATTTTAACTGAATACTCGCAATACTCGTGAATATTATAACCAGCTTGCATTTCAAAATAATTACTCACAAATTGCTTTACTCGCATTGTAGAGCCCTGAAACTGTATAAAGTGCTAAGATAAGCAGGGTCAAAGTGACTTTTTTCAATCAAGAAGCCAGTGTGGCTCCATATCAAAAATTTTCAGGTGTCAAAAAAGATACTATTAAGAAATTACTTCCTGGAAGGTATGCCAAACAACATTCAACACCTGCTTTGAAAAGCATATGACAAATCAATTACTTATTTGGTCATTATTCATTTAAAAGTGTAGTGTACTAAAAGCTTTAACTGGAATTTTTCAAAGGTTAAATTAGATTTTTATGATGGCAATTTTGGTAGCAAAATTGGCACTTATAGATAGGTAGTTTGCCCTGATCAAAAATTACTAATGATTGCCCAATCTGACAACTAAAATTACTCAAAATAATAAGCAAAATGTTTACACAAATTCATACAAACATATACATTGTGCCATTATATAAATATTACATTTCTGACAGGGTGCCAGTACATATTGTCACCTCGAGGAAGCATTGTTTGCCGAGGCGATAGCCGAGGCTGACAATGCTTTTCGAGAGGTGACAATATGTACTGGCACCCTGTCAGAAATGTAATATTTATTTTATTACACCGAATGTTTGTTTTATTTTACCAATACATGATGTGCATCTTTCGTCTTTAGTAATGTCTATAGCAATTTTCATCCAATTTATCGATCGGGAATGCCTCAAATCTACAGTCATTTGAGCCAAGAAATTTAAGAAACATATCCACGGTCCGCTTGATGATCCGTTTAGTTGATGCAGAGTCCTTAGACACTAACAAATTGCCAAGATAGTCATTGTCAACCTTGGCAAACATCATCAGTTGTTGTTACAGACGAATGTAAACAATATCAATAACAATAAGACGCTTGCCGTAGACACAACTGAAAACATGATTTGTTCAAAGTGCTGACGTGATCCAGTGAAGGGAGGCGACTCCACAAAAGTACTGTCACATAGTCACGTGCAGCGCTATGTGACATTATAAATTTTATGTGACAGTACAAATTGTTACATAGCTCTTATCCAATGAAATTGCTAGATTTTTACATAAGGTGTAATAATATTATATAACATCTTTCCAATGAAGATTCTATGTATTACAAGTATGTCATAATACAGTTTGCTATTTAAGAACTTATTCTTAATAAGAACACTGATTTTTAAAAAAAAAAAAAATTACAGTAAATTTTCCAAAGTAAAAATGCAGAAGGTAGTTAATTAAAAAATGTTTGGTGAAACACACACACACACACACACACACACACACACACACACACACACACAGGGGTTATCACTATGTAAGAGAATTAGATTGTAAATCTACTTACTTCCAAGTTTTTAAATTTTCTACATATATTCACCATCTTTCTAACAGCCAAAACATTCATATTAACAGCAGTTCTAAAAATATATTACACACAATCTTTATCATTTGAAGATTTTGCATTTACAAATGTAAACTTCATGTTGAAAAGGTTGAAATGTGCTTTTGATAAAATAAAGATGGAATACACTGAATACAATTTTCATAAAAATTTAGTAAAGATTACGAAAATTATCATCCGGAAATGATTAAAGTTTATAGATACACAGATGCTCATTTTGCCATGCCGTAAACACCTGTGGCTATATCTAGTTCATATCTTCAGTGTGTGTATCCAGTATTTCTCAACATTTTGACACTCTTATGGTAAGGTTTTTCCCCCAAAAGTTTTAAATTTTCAGGTCTTTTACTCCCAACAGGTACATACAGTAAAACATGATTATAATGAAGCCCTGGGAACTCCATTTTTAACTTCGTCATGAAGAGACGTTGTTATATTGTTAAACATAGACTTATATGAAGCAAGGATTAATCCAGGGATTTTCAATTGGGTCTGCCATGCAGACAAATTGAGAATTTTGACCCAGTATATCTGCATATCGGGAATTTTTTTTATACAAGTCAATAAAATTGAAAGTGTTTAATATTGGATATTTTTATGATTATAAATATGTTAATTACTACTTAAGTCATTAACTGATACCATGTAGTGATCAATAATCTAGAAAAACAAACACAAAAATTGTCTCTATGTCTGCTACAAGATAACTGGAAGTGAAATCGTGTTTCAGGGAGGTGGGCACTGTTCCTGGAAGTCATTATTTCATTTTGATATTGTTAATCAATTTCAGTTTTGTAACCAAGTGCAAACATTGAAGTCAGTAGATTGGTCCTTTGTCAAACTATTTGTAGATATCTGGTTATCATTATGGCAACAGGAAAGGTTTCTAAACAGATTCATCTACTGTTTATTTAGCCTATTTCGGAGAAAGGAAAATCGCAAAATATTTTATAGATTTCAATATGACGAGTACAAATCAATGATTCTTTTACTTACATAAGCCTAGTCGTTACTAAAAATTCCTGTTTCGGCTTCATCCTTGCTTCATATATCATTTAATGTGACAAAATATAACCTAGGTGGGTGTTTACAATGATTTTTTTTACGAAATAGCAGGGTTTTTTATGTTACACAGTTATGATGAAAGAGTTGATTATTTACATAGGTTAGTGCAGCTTAAGAACGGATTGATTTCGGCGTAACTGGGATGACCAATATTGATTTAATAAAGTAATAAGTGAACTACCTTTCTACATTTTCAAACTTTTGAAAAAATGACGTAAATTCAAACTTTAAAACTCAACCCGACCTTAGAGCTACCCTTCATTGAACCCCTTGTGAACCTAAGTAAATAATAAATTCTTCCGTCATCATTACATCACACGAAAGACCGCCATTTTGTCTTACCATTGTAAACACCCATCCAAAATATGTTTTTGTGTATTAAAGGATTTATAATGCATGTATTAGATCGAAATAAGTATTATTAGCAATGACTCGGCTCATGTAAGAAAATGATTAATTGATTTTTAACAGTGCCAATCAAGTCTTTGAAATATCAACGTTGTTCCTTTCTCTGCAGTAGAGTAAACAGACAGTAGTGAAATTTCAAGTTCATAGATGAATCAACTTGCGTTGCTTCAATGATGAATGTCATTTAGTCAAAACTAAAAATACTATCATAATTAGGTATTAGATTTAATTTTCCCCCAAATTCTACAAGATTTTGAGTATACTAGAAATATTTTTTCATGGATAATTTTTTTTAAAATCACTGTAATTTACATCTTTCTATTATCCACGTATTTGGGCTGAACATTAAGTTGACCCTACTTTCGTTTTCGAGGTCAACATCATGTGTCAATCATGCATGATGGTTTTATTGTTTTAAAACATTTGGAAATAAAATTTACATGGTTAATTGTAAATATCGATCTCTCAAAGCAATAACAACAATCTACTATACAATGTTATTATTTAGCTTGATTATCTACTGTTATTTTCCTCAGTTATAGTGTACAAAGTAAATTGTGACCTCATGGTGTGTTCTACAAGAATTAACGCCCTTTTAACCCATTATACGAATGTGTATTGTGCTGTAGTGAATGTCCAAGCATACATGGATTTACAACCAGGAAGTTATAATCTGCAACTAAAAAAGTAATACAACATGGAAATGGACATTTTAACATCAGTTATGGGTTTTTTTTCAGAAGGGGAAGAAGTCACCAAGATGGGGAAGGGGCTGCTTGGTGGACCTAAATTATATAGTAGATTAATCCTTGATAGAGTGGACGGGCCCAATATTTGATTTCATACTATCCATGTATTTGTTGTGTGTCCGTTATGTTTGTTTTACTGTACAAATTAATAAAAGGGACTGGCAAATCAACATAGGAAGTCGTTGTTTCAAGTTATGTGTGTAAGTTTTCATGAAATCCTAGAAGCAATAACTAATTTATTGTGCAAAAACATCATCATCACCATGCTCTGTATGATGATAAACTTAGTATTTAATTTGATCTACAGTAACCGGCCATGAATAGGGTTACAGTCACCTTCAATCAGAACTGGTTATATTTAGATAAAATAACTTGGGTTACTAGTGGGATTTTCAAACAAAAAATAATAAATGTCCGGGATGGTTAAAATATTCTTCAGTTTTCAACACAGCTAAAATGTTTAAGCTACCCTGTATGTGTACAAAAAACCAGGCAGACATGGTTTTTCTTCCCCTAATATCATAGATAACTCAATCCATTAATGGTATTTGATTGCAAGGTGTTTTCTTTGGCACTTTCTCAAATTAAATAACTCAAAATCTGATTCTGATTCAATCTAAACACATACAAATTGATAAAACTTACCTTAAGTGTTCATCAAATCTTATGGTAGCAGCACCATGAAACACTATGTTGACTTTTTCCTCAAGAATTTCTAAATCTTTGTGTTTAATACCAAGTCCCGGTTCACAAACATCCCCGTGTATCAAACATATCTTATCTTGAAAATTTGGCTGCTTCTCTCTAATTTTATCATAAACCTTTAAAAGAAACAACAACATTAACTTTAAACAAAATGGTTTTGTTTCATCTCATCATATAGCATGTAATGTGTTGAAACAAATAATTCTTCTATATAAATTTGCACATAACAGATAGGATTTGATGTCATATCTCAAACAACCATGTGACATTACCTAGCATCATAATCAAAGGCAAAAGCATATCCATGGAGCTGAAAAAACATTCTAATATTTATATCCATGAAGCTGAAACAACATTCTAATATTCATATCCATGGAGCTGAAACAACATTCTAATATTTATATCCATGGAGCTGAAACAACATTCTAATATTCATATCCCTGGAGCTGAAACAACATTCTAATATTCATATCCATGGAGCTGAAACAACATTCTAATATTCATATCCCTGGAGCTGAAACAACAATCTAATATTCATATCCCTGGAGCTGAAACAACATTCTAATATTCATATCCATGGAGCTGAAACAACATTCTAATATTCATATCCCTGGAGCTGAAACAACATTCTAATATTCATATCAAAGAGAAACTCTTTCTCATCTTTCTTTGAATACATCAATATAGGTATTATTCAGATAGAAATTGTGTGTATAGCATAAAACACAGATGAGAGACACAATAAATATGAATATGCTCACCTCATAAATAATGACTACGGTAGTTGCAATGCTTAAACAAGATATCAAAATTAAAACCATTGCATAAATATCTTTTACATAGACATAGTGTCAAGATATAGCAATTTTTCAAGTAGCTTTTTTCATCAATACTTCATGACTCTGGCTTTTTACCCTTCCTTCATATAGAAAAACATTAAAAAAATTATTGTATTGTATATTCCTAAAATATATAAAATAGTAGCAAAAGTATAAAAGTGAAAAATAAGCCAAGAACTTGACCTTTGACCTTGATCCCATTTTGCAGCTAATTTCAAGAAAATGTCAAAGCTGAAAATCCCACATTATTTTCTTTTCAAACAATAAATTATAACAATTTGAACCCACTTTACAGTTTTTTCTTCAAAATTTGGCACAAAAACACATACATGTACCCATTTGCAGTCCAATTAAAGGTTAAAGACCTTAGAGAAGCCAAATAATGCATCAAATTTTTTCTCACATCATTGCTTTTGGAGAAGAATTTAAAAAAAAATTAAGATTTTTGCACCCTTAGATCAAGGTGGTCACCCTGACCTCATTTTAGTAGCCTTGGAAATGCTATGAACAAATCTGAATTTCTAACCAAGTTTCACTGAAATCTGTCAAAAAGTTTTAGATGACCATAGGTCAGGTGACCTAAAATTGGTTCCATTGAAGCCTTTTTCATCTGAAGGATGACTGATGATAACAAAATCATGACATCTTTATTATTCTTCTAAATTACTATATTTTCAGTGCTGGTAGCCCAAATTGTTGATGGCTATTGAGTACCATTGTGAAAATACATTAAACATTAAAATATTTTCACAATTAAATTTTTGAATTTGGCTACTAACAATTTCAAACATTTGTGGAAGCCTATATATGATTAAGACTATATAAACAGTAGAGATGTTACTTTGGATAAAACTTGGCATTGAGATGTCAAGAAAAAGTCATGAAATTATTGTCATAAGTAAATGTCTTTTGTTGTTTTTAAAAAAAAAAAAAAAATAAAATATGTAAGAAAGCTTTAAATGTTTTACTGTTTTATTTCCAAAACATAATCTCAAACAGTGCAAGAAAAAGAAATATTAATTCACTGTAAGGGCTGGTCTGTTTGTGACAGTGGATTACGCCTTTTTTCCATACAAAATCAAATACTTACTTGTGCCTAGTCATAATTGAAAATCTGTATGTGCATCCGCAGTTGTCATATTCATATTTAAACATATTTCTGTAAAAAGGAAAATGTTGGCGCTACAGGGATTTAACATGGCCAAAATGACGACTTTTACACCTGAAGTAATGTTCTTCGCGACATTTTATGTCATATATATGCGCAACAGGGTCTGCCATTTGCCTGGTTTTTCAACAAGTTAAATCCCCATAGCGTCAACGTTTTGCTCTGTGCAGAAATATTCTAGGCTAATCGTGGATGCACATACAGATTTCCTGTTACGACTAGGTACCAGTGAGTGAATAATATCAATTTTTATTCATTTATTTGGTTTTCTACATAAATAAAGTTTTTAAATTCATGTCGGTAATTATTAACCATCCTTTGAAAAGAAATTATACAAGTAAATATTAAGTTTGTCTACATTGACTGGCATCAATCATTGTAATTTTAAGTGACCTCTTGATATTGTTATGTTGTTAATGGCACATAGATTTTATTTTCAATGTAAATTTTCAAATACTGTAAGTACAAAATAAATAGTAAATACATGGTCATTGACGGTGAATAAAGGTCGTATTTGGTGAGGGTGAGAAAACGTGAAGAAAGCGAGGCTCTGCCGAGCTTTCTACACGTTTTCGCCCCCCCACCAATACGACCTTTATTCACCGTCAATGACCATGTATTTACTTTATCCTGCAACAGATACGTCCTAAAATTACAATTGTAACTGCGTGTTATCCATCTGTTTGATTTGTTTGTTTACACTCCAAGCGCAAGGATACAAATGTTTACGTGACGTCACGCTACCCCATCACACCCGTACTTGTCATTTTCGCTCAGTCCGACGTTCAAGCACATGTAGTTCTCATATATTTTAAATAAATAACTACAATACGATATTATTTTCATATTTAATATATGTAACAAAATCTTAAATTCTTACAATAATAATATTAAAATAAATATTCTTTGATGAAATGTTGCAGACGTTTTTCTGTATTTCTGCCCGCATATTCTAAAAGTCCGGCGGAATAAAGTAAGAACTTATAATTTTTCATTTTTATTTTTAAATCATATTTATATAACGTGTATTTTTAAAAAAAAAAAAAATCAATCTTTTTTAAACTAAAATATTAAAATTTATGAATTTATTGATCATGTTTATTATACTGTGTTTTGTTTACATTGAGAATGGGGTTTATTTGGGTCAAAGGTTACGTCAAATGTTGAATGGAAAAAGTATTGCCGTAACTGTGACGTCACAGTTAGCGCATGGCTTTATTGGGTCAGTGACCGAATAAAGATAAGGTTTATTCGGCAGGCTTTATGATGTCAATGTAAACGTTAGTTGCAGGATAAATGTCAATATTGTGTTTTAAACTCAAATTATTTTTTACTAATTAAATACTTACTGGACAATCAAATAACTCTTTAACTCTTTGATAGATGTCTTGATTCCGTTTTGGTCGAATTAGAATATAAATGTTTCCAATTTCTGGACAACTTCTAATTAGTTTTTCAATTAAAACTTTTCCAATAAATCCTGTAGCTCCAGTAATAAAGACATTTTTTCCTGCATAATATTCTGCAATTGTTGGCAAAACCTCTTGTTCATTCATCTTTATCTGGTTATATGAAGGCGTCACTGTAAATACATTTTTGATAAATTATGCAAAAAGCACACTTAATACAAGATGAACACACTGACCAATTAAATTTATTTTTTTTCCCTGATCTGTACATTTTTAGTGCACAAGGTTGCCATTTACTGATTTAGGTACTTTTTATCATTCAGTGTTTGATTTTGGTACAATTTCCATACAAAAAGTCCAAAATTTTAGTACTTTTAATTTATCCATCTGTTTATATGGTACAAAACCCGTCAAAAATGAAAAAAATCTGTTGAATTTGGTCAGCCTGTGAACATAGTGAACCATAGTGCCACCATTTTCCTTTCTACAGAATTCTTTATTACAATCATGGATGTGTATACAGATTTCGGCTACGATTAGACTCAAGTGAGAGAACAATATCAACCATTACCGGTATTCAATTTTATGAGATTTTCTATACATGTAAATTAAGCATACTTCACTGACTCTCATAGTAGTATGTTTTCTTGTATGTTTTACTGCATCAATTACACTCAGGCTTTTCATGGATAAAATTGGGGTTTGTTTTTAATAAAGTATATCACATTTATTGTTTCAGTTTGAGAAATAAAGAAGATTATTAATCATTAGACTTATTATTTATAAACCATGATATTATATGAAAATAGTTCATATCAAACTAGTTACTTACCAGGTAAATTTTCAACAAAATACAAAATCACTTATTTTCAGTAATGTTAACGCTTATTTGAGTCCAATTACTCAATATCGATATAATTTTTATTTATTTACTAGCAACGACGAAAACACCAGATACAGTAAAGGGAAACAACTCGCTCCAAAACAAAATAAAATTAAAATGATAGAAAATCCGAATTCACTACTTCCTTCCAAACCATACATTTTTAAAACTCAACATAATAATGTAAAAGTTACTGTAGTGTTATAATTGTGATGATGATGACAGAAAATTTAATGAAATATTTCAAGACACCGGTAAGATCAGGATATAACAAGCCCCGCCCTTTATATGAGTTCTGCAGCAGTGGCGGACATATTTATTCATCTGGATAAAATAAATATCGAATATGAAATGAGATTTACCAAGAAACTTACCTGATTAAAAGAGGTAAATGGGATAATCAGATAACAAGTCCAAGATCAATCCAATGTTCGTACATGATGATCTGTCGACACAGGTATCAAGGTTAAAGTTGAAACATGTGCCGGAAAAATGACCTTATGCTAATCAAATCTGACGCTAAAATTATGCGGTCGCTGATTGGTCAATTATCGATGGGCACATCATGCAGCTCAACCATGAAATAAGATCGATTTTTATGACAGATAAAACCGTGCGACATATGCCGTAGTTTGTTTATTACAGTGTTGTACTTTGTAGTACATATTAAATTTCACTTCCCGAGATGCATTGCAAAAATGGATGCGCCCATGTTTTAGTACCATACACGACATTTCTGTATTGAACCAACTTGTTCACATGTACGTAACTTCGTAAGCAGACAACCAACACAACCTAATGTACGTTCTAGACCATTGATTTCATGCTGTTGGTTTAATCTCACAAAAGAATGCGTCACCAGAAGATACTTACTCTTCCAGAGCACCTGGTCTCGCTTCCATAAGCTACTAGTATTGGAAGTTCACACGTTCAACTTTATTTGCCAGCATTCAAATTTTTTACTTGTGTTGTTTGGATATTGATTAGATATAGGGGACATTCGTCTGATATAGCTAGGGACGATTTTACCAGCTTACACTTGATCACGCTCTCTTTTCAAGCTCATCACAATCCCCCATTACGAAAACCATTATGAAAACACCAGATGAGATTCTTATATGTATTGTTCATATCTTTATCTGCCTCTAATTTTTTTGTGTTGATAACACCAGGTATCAAGTCGTATTGATACAGACATGGGGAGTGTTCGGGCGGACACCTGTAGTGTTGATACGGACAAGTGTTGGTCCAGAAATGAACAAAGAATATTGTAACCAAAATTTCTTATCCGACCTCAAGTAAGGACGACAGACAACAAAATTACAATTTTACACTTTAATAAACAGTTATTTACAAATAATTTATAAAGTTATTACATATGGACAAATACCACAAATATGAACATACACCCACCTTAAAATTAAATGTCGTCTCTGTGTTCTTCACCCACACCAGAATCTCTGCAGAATCACCCGTCCCCGCACTTACACATTCTTATATACATCCAATCATGTGACCCTCATACAGCACTATCATGCATACTCTTTCACATATAATTACCATTAAAATATAAGGCCATAATAAATAAATACCTAGATTTTCATCCATTTGTTTTCAAAATGGGGGGGGGGGGGGGGGGAGTTGGTGGATTTTATTTTTTTTTTATTTTTCAGAATCTCCCACAGACTACTGTAAATGAAGAAAGAATAAGAATATCAATAAATATAAACATTCAACACGAACCGTGATTCTTAAATTCAATGCGTTAGCAACGGGCATCTGATGATCGAGTTTACCACCTACAAAGTGGTTATATAATTCCATTAATGTCATGGTGTCTGGAACTTGGCAGCCATACCAGTTTTTTATTGTTTTTATGTCCGATTTTACAGTGGCCATAATAAATACCATGCTACAACAGTGCTTCAGATTGTCGGTGCGCCCGCGCCAATCCCGCATTATTTTAAAAAATGGCGCATAACATTTTCTTCTAATGGGTCCACGTGGCGCATGGTTTTTCTTAGCCAAATTGATCGTTAATAATTTCTTCCCAAAACTACATATTAGATTCCATGCGGTTTTCCGATTTGACTTTCTGTTTTCGTTTTCTATCGGAAAATCTCTAGCATCTTTGTTTATCTCATAATCAGCATGTAGACAGGACTCCCGACAAGCCCCTTCTCTTCGCTCTATGCGTCGGTTATTAACATTAATATTCAAAGGGGGAGAACTCGTAATAAAACTTTTTATGACCTCGGACGTTGTTGTTCATTTAATATGCTAGCGGCAACCATGGCTATGAGATGCAGACGACTCTATTCACATTTTTTAAAACAACACAAAGCGCAGAGAAGTATATACACATAAAATGAATCATGGAGTTGAAAGAGTTTAAAATATATCGTAAAGGTTAACAAAGTATAAATTAGCAGATGACAAGATCGCTTTTGGTGCATTATATGAAGATGTCAAGTGCCGACTTTCACTTTCAGTCACGTGGTCGTGGCATAACATTTAATTATGTGGCAAAACATGACCCACTATAACAAGAAATGACCCCTTGTTATTGGACCTGGTGGGCCCTTGTGGCCCACTATCTGTAAAAACAATCTGAAGCACTGCTACAACCAATATGCAAAACACGCTACTTTATTTTTTGAAAATCCGTCTGAAACTTGATTGGACACCTGTCAACTTCTACGTATAATCCTATGGCTCTTGGAGCACAAAACACTCTACTTTCGTTGTTACAACGCACAACTCGATCGGAAACCAGTCAGCTTTTACTTATTACCTTATGGCTCATGGAGTGGGCAGATTTGTTGTAAAAGCCGGAATCGAAACCGGACACGAGTTCAAAATCCGAAAATAAAATAAATCGGAGCGGGTGTTAAAATAGGGGGCGGGCGGGAATGAAAATCTAGGTATTAATTTATTATGGCCTAACCGAATAACGTAATCGTTACATAGCCCTCCCCCCTGAACTAATGCGTCAAATGAATAATAGTCAACAAAGGTAACCAATAATAACAAAATACCTAGCCCATCCTGGGAGAACACTGGAATTAAAACGTCCAAGCAGAAATCATCAAAACAAAACTAATCTCTTTTCACATCAAATGTCCTAAATGTGACAGTTTGTTCAATCACTGCGTTATTTTGAAGAAATGATGACAAACTTCTTCTGTTACCTGAAATAAATCTCCTTCCGGAAAAGGCTTAGTAACACATGTACTGTTTAATTCATGTCCGGCGTGTAATAGTTTGATATCTGATGTGCATATGTTCAGATATCTTAGATGGTTTAACAAACACGTCAAGCTGCTTCCATGTACTTTATTACAACTGATTAGACCATGCTATCTACAGAAGATACAGTCAATTTGACATCATACCAATATCACAGTGTGGGAACGGAAGTTTGGTTAAACTAGCTCTGTTTTCTGAAGCGAGATATGAAAATGTCTGAAACGGTTGCGAGTACTTTTAACCAACAATAATCATACACATATATCTTGAACAAACTTATGGAGAAATTTAACGATGGAAATTGAACACCATTTCAAGAAATCACTATCATATATATCTGCATATATTCGACATTAACGATACTTTAACACCAGAGAAATCAACAAAACACCCTGACTGGTCGCGAAAAAATGCATAAATTCTCTGATATATTGAATTTTGTATTGAAACAAACAATCCTCAAGGCAATATATAGCATAAAGATGCACAGTATTAAGAAGCCACCACGCTCCTGTAAATATTTATCGCTTAAAATAAGATTTTTCTTTGCACCTTGGAAGTTGTTTACTGTACAGGTAGCTCGGATTATACTGTACAGGTAGCTCTAATTTCTCTGTCCAGGTAGCTCGAAATAATTCAAGTATTTTTTCATTATTTATTGACTGCAATTTTTGCTACTAGATGCTGAATATTTTAATATTGCATATTTTTTTGAAATTTCATATGTTAACGAAAATCAAATATAGTCCAGTCAATTTACAGTTTGATTTCTAACTAATGGCAACAGGAAATATTTTGTTACTAATAAGCTCTTGAATACATTAAATCTTTATTGCAAAAAAAATCTACAAAATCTGATAAGGGAAAGCAGTATTAATATCTTACCAGATGGGGTCTATAGACAAGGGTCATAACTCTTGTTAAACCGGTGGGACTTTAGTGTCATTATCCATTTTTTTGTTTTGCTAATTTGCAAAAAAACGTAAAAAAATTCTTTTAAATAAGGGACCTCATTAATGACATATCCTAGTGTGAGAAGGTTTGTGAGTTCGCTTGCTGATGGTGCTTGGTTTTCTCTAAAACTGTGGAGGCATCCACAAAAAACATTGCGATGTCCTTACTGTCTCGATGTAAATGAAATATTCTTGACATATATTCAACGTCATAGAGCAGTGCATAGGGGCCAGAGTTTGTTAAAGAAATACAAGGTTATTTGAAAACTTGAATTTACGGTTGAGGTTTTTTACTATTTATTTTCCTTTTAAAAATGCATGTACCAGGTGTGATATTCATATTCTAAGGCCACTAATAATCCAAAATACAACAAGTCATAAAAAGTGCACCATCACACAATACTGTTCTATTTGAATTGAGGTGAATATTGTTTGGTTTGAACAATGCTGAACTATATACAGCCAAATATGCCTCAACAATTATCAAGTAATATAGAAACTTGGCTTTTATAATCTTACATTGGATCATTGGTAGCCTTAGAATATGAACTATCATGCCTGGTACACGCATTTCTGAAAGGAAAATAAATCATAGAAAACCTCGATCGTAAATTGTCGAGTTTAAAAACAAGAGGCCCCAGGGATTTATCAAGGGCCTATTTAGGGCCGAAATTCGGCCCCATTCCCAATGGAAAAACATTGATTTTTTCCCAAAATGGGCTGAGAAAATTCCCAATTAGAAAATTGTACCAGATACATAGCTGAAGTCTGGTCATAAATGTGGCTGCTTTTCTCAATCTTCAATCAACTCAATACACTAAAAGCATTAGATTTAATCATTAATGGCACCAAAAATGATGTCAAAGTTTTCCCAAAATGAGCAAAAAGTTGATAGTTTTTCCCAATTTTTAGTTTAGGGCCTTTTCCCAAAAGACCCCGATAAATCCCTGGGCCCATGGGCCTTAACGCTAAACCTGAGGCTGAGTACATATCTCATGCAGAGGTTAAATAATCAATGACATTAATAACAGAGAATGTCAAAATTTTCAGCAGTAAGGGCCAATTTTATGCAATTATTTTTGCAAATTAATTATAATAATTATTATATAAGAATGCTACATATAACATATATAAAGTGTAGCTACAGTATATTATTTATAAACAGCTAAAACATCTATATATCAAAATGTTAATTAGGCCAATACCTACAATATTCTAATATACATGCCTAAACAAAACGTTTATAGTTTTTGAGATAATTAACCATTTCAGTATTCGCTCGTGTCTATGACCTTGACCTTTGAACCTATGACCTTCATTCATATATCAAAATGATCATTAGACCAATACCTACAATATTCTAATATACATGCCTAAACAAAACGTTTATAGTTTTTGAGATAATTAACCATTTCAGTATTCGCTCGCATCTATGACCTTGACCTTTGAACCTATGACCTTCATTCATATATCAAAATGATCATTAGGCCAATACCTACAATATTCTAATATACATGCCTAAACAAAACGTTAATAGTTTTTGAGATAATTAACCATTTAAGTATTCGTTTGCACCTATGACCTTGATCTTTGAACCTATAACCTTCATTCATATATCAAAATGATCGTTGTGCAAATGCCTACAATATTCTAATATACATGCCTACAAAAAGTTTATAGTTTTTGAAATAATGAAACATTTAAGTATTTGTTTGCATCTATGACCTTGACCTTTGACCTATTTCAATGTATCAAAATGATTGTTAAGCCAATACCTACAATGCCTATAGAAAAAGTTTATAGTTTTTGAGATAATTAACCATTTCAATATTCATTTGCATCTATGACCTTGACCTTTGAATCTATGACCTTTAATCATATATCAAAATGATCGTTGTGCAAATGCCTACAATATTCTAATATACATGCCTACAAAAAGTTTATAGTTTTTGAGATAATTAACCATTTAAAAATTTGTTCATGTCTATGACCTTGACCTTTGAACCTATGACCTTCATTTGTATATCAAAATGATCGTTAGGCCAATACCTACAATATTCCAATATACATGCCTATAAAAAAAGTTTATAGTTTTTGAGGTAATTAATCATTTAAGTATTTGTTTGCATCTATGACCTTGACATTTGAACCTATGACCTTCATTCATATATCAAAATTATCATTGTGCAAATACCTACAATATTCTAATATACATGCCTATACAAAAAGTTAATAGTTTTCAAGATATATTGACAAATACATTAATTTTAGCAGTTTTCCCCTTAAGTACCTTGCCATTTCCCCATTTTGGCCCCCACAGATTTATGCAAATCTGAAACTAGGTGCCCTTAGTATGTTTCATATGAAATAGGAGAAGATTTTCACAATTTTCCCCTTTATGGGACCTCAAGGGAACATAATCCTTTCATTTGTGCAAATTTGAAAGCCCCTCACCTAGACATCATTACTGCCAAATATTATCCAATTTGGCTTTGTAGTTTTGGAGGAGTTGATTAAAATGTGAAAAGTTTACCAACGATGGATGATGGACAACGGACAAAGATAGATAGCATTTAAGCAATAGCTCATCTGAGGCTATGGCTAAGGTGAGCTAAAAACCTCGTATTTCTTTAACAAACTCTGACCCCTTTGCACTGCTCTATGGCATTGAATATTTTAATATCTTTTCATTTTTAGCTCACCTGACCGAAAGGTAATGTGAGCTTATGGCATAGCACAGCGTGTATGTGCGTGCATGCCTGCGTTGTTAGCATCTTTTTTCAACATCTCCTCTGAAACTACAAGACAGATTTTAATGAAACTTGGTGAGAAGTATATATATGGGTCGGTGCAATTCAGACTTGTTCGTTGCGTTGCCATGGCTACCATAACTAGGTCAAGGTGAAATTTAAAAAATCTTCTTCTGCAAAACCAATAATTGGAGAAAAAAAATCTGATTTGATATTTGGCTTCTCTAGGGCTTCTCTTAAGCCTATAGTTTGTTCATTTTGTGAAATTTGGACAAAAAATAAGTTAGGCGTTTTTGCGTTTAAATTTGAAAAAATCGTAAAATGGCTTCAAATTGTTATTACTTGACTATTTGACCAGATAATGACATGGGGTTTTCAGTTTTGACATATTCTTGTAATTATCTTCAAAATGTGGTCAGGGTCAATTGTGAAGGTCATAACCTAATTTTTTTGACATTATCTGGAAAACTATAAACTTTTTGTATAGGCATGTATATAAGAATGTAATAGATATTGAACGATCATTTTGATGTATAGAAAAAGGTCATGAGTTCAAAAGTCAAGGTCACAGATGCGAAACAATACGAAAATGGTTAATTATCTCGAAAACTTTTAACTTTTTGTATAGACATATATGTTAGAATATTGTTAGTATTGATGTAACGATCATTTTGATATATAGATTAAGGTCATTGGTTCAAAGGTCAAGGTCACAGATGCGAAACAATATTGAAATGGTTAATTATCTCAAAAACTATAAACTTTTTGTATAGACATGTATATCCCAATATTGGTAGTATTGATGTAACGATCATTTTGATTTTGATATATAGATTAAGGTCATAGATTCAAAAGTCAAGGTCACAGATACCAAAAATCCCAAAATGACCTATTTTTTTTTTACTTTTGTACTTTTGTTTTCACTATTTTAGCCTCAAATCGTTACTATTATGAAAGATTTTGACATTTGACATTCACGCTATTATTTATCAGGTGAGTGTATCAGGCCCAATGGGCCTCTTATTTAAGTCAATTTGTTACACTAGGTGAAAATCATCTTTCACCAACACATGTATTTTTGCACAATTTCTATAAAACGCAACAAATATTTTAAAAACTTAAATTATCAATTCCTGCTTTATTTTAATTTATAAATCTTCACACTTGTGTAGGTAATTTTATAATTGTACCCCTCTTTCACGTTTTTCAACCAAATGGGTTTCACTTGAATTTTCCTACTTACCAGTAGATGATCCTTAAAGTGGGATTTAATTAATAATCATTCTATTAGAGGAAAGCGTTCCTTATACTCGATTCATGCAGCGTAACTTGAATACCGGTACCTTTTGTTGAGGCACCTGTACAGAAAAAATACAAGCTACCCGTACAGAAAAATATAAGCTACCTGTACAGACAACAGAAAAGCATGCAGCCTAATAAATCGTTTTTTGAAGTTTTTCTCCAATCATATAAACACTGTAACAAGTCACAATTCCTTTTTAACATTCATAGCTCGCTAACTGTCTGCATTGTAGTATTAAATACTAGATGAATGTAGAGAAAATAAAGAATATATAGTGAATTCATGAAAATTCCGCTCTTATTTTCTGTGTTCAACAAACAAATAAATGTCTTGGGCTTAATATTTTCATAAACGTATTGAATAAATCGTAACTACATTTTCTTAGTGAGATCCATGTCCGTATGAAAAATCGCAGAACAGTTCATAACAACAATAATTTTAGATAATCCCACATAGGTTTGACCCAAATGTTTTCATTCGTCGCTTCAGAAAACAGAGCTACCGGTGACTGTACAGTTTGACTGAACATCCGTTCCCACACTGAATATGTGTGAAGCAGCACACAAAACTTACATTGAATCAAAGTACTGCAAGTACTGATGTTAGAGTCAATATACTGTAGCACATGTTGTTCAAGCTTTTAGATATGATAATGAATAAATTTTTTATTATGTCATATATCATTGTGAAGTATGCATTTTGTCGTAAAAAATGAGCATCAAGGTACATACCATCTCAGTCAAAATAAAACGCAAAACTTTTTAAAATCCTTATGGGAATTTGCCATTGTTTACTTTTGGACCAGTCGAACGGAAGTTGCAATCATCCAGGGAGGAAGGGAAGTTGCAATCATCCGAGCAATGGCTAGTTTATCCTAAATTTGCCCATTCAGCGTTGGTACGATCGCTTTACAAGGGCAAACAACTCCTACAATTTGTTTGTTTACAGCTACTGTTTTTTGTGTTGGTAGTCTCCCATTAGTCGGACGATCTTACCAGTGTGAAAAAATGGAATTGTCATACATGCACAGTTCAATTCTTCTGAGCCATATGTTTTATACTTCCTGTCGTCTGAATGGCTCCAATGCATAGTAAATCCCCATAAGGTTTTTAAAAAGTTTTGCATTTTATTTTCAGACTGAGATGGTATGTATATTGGTGCTCATTTATTACGACAAAATGCATAGATCACAACTGTATATGACATAATAAAAAATTGATTGATTTTTATATCTAAAAGCTTAAAAAACATGTGTTATGCCGGACATGAATTATCTTCACATCAGACCTAGGCTTTCTTGGATTGGATATCTGTGTAAACATTATCAGCAAAGGCATACTATGCTCATTCGACGCCACATCTGAGAACAAGCTTTCATCATCAATAGACTGTAAACTCAACTCTGTCCGGTGTCTCTGGAATTTTAACACTTGTTTTCCAAGGCCCAACACTTCCTTGGGTGGAGTTTTACATGTTCTCTCTGAGGTGGTGTCGACACAACCAGAGCCTAAAATTAATTTACCAAAGGTGTTGAAAATGCCGCTGCTGGTGTAGACATGCTAGCTTGTACTCCATGGTGCCTTATTCTGTGTTGATCTAAATCATAATGTCTCGATTAAGACCTATCTGCGCACTGACTACAATTATATTGCCATCCTCGATGTCTATCAGAAATATGTTTCTCAAGTGAGTCCTTATTACTGTATGTCCTGTCACACCCATCACAACTGTATTCCACACCTGATTTTGCCTGTAAATCTTCCTGATCTCCACCTGTGGCACGTGGATAGGGAGGAGTGCCACATCTTCTACTGACTTGTTTTATTCTTGCCATCTACAAAATAAATGAAAATAGTCTGTTACCGCAACATACATGGGAAAATGGTCACAAGGTAAAATAAAACAATTAA
The DNA here is from genome assembly GCA_021292105.1 of Anadara kagoshimensis. NCBI lineage: Eukaryota > Metazoa > Mollusca > Bivalvia > Arcoida > Arcidae > Anadara > Anadara kagoshimensis. Next base: position 21,344,533 of record CM037864.1, read on the forward strand.
CATATCATCAAACTCATATCCTTGTCACCAGCCGTAGCATTCTGGTTCTCTGGGTTCACGTTTTGTTGCTTAATATGGGTATCTTGACCTAATATATTAGATGGACATAGTGCTGTCTCTGGTAACTTGTTGGAACTATCTTGTTTTGTCTTTGAGCAATCTATTGAACCTTCAGGTAATCCTGATGAAGTGTCAACCTGGTTCTGCGATAAACTCTTATCCCATCTGTCTATTTTTGAACCTACATGGTCCCATGTTTCAAAGGGGGACCCAGATACGGTTTAAGTCATTCAAAATGAATTACCTTTGGCTTCGACTTCCGACGATGCGAATTCTTAATGCAATTGATGAACAGTGTACCAAAAAGGGGACCAAAGTTTTTTTCGACGCATTGAGATTACTTTTTGTACGGCATTCATGACAGTGAAAGCATACATTGCTATCGCTTTCTGCTAAGAAGATCGAGCTTCTTTTCTATGAAATAAGTACACATGGAAATAGTGCGCCTGGTAAATGAACGTGAAAGAAATATATCTGTTTTATCATGAGATATGTATTCTGAGACGGGTAATGCATTTGGTTACATATGTACATATAGAATAAATTTTCGGAATATATTTCGGAATCTAGTAAAATATTGCGGCGGGATGCATCCAATAATTTGTGCAATCTGGCGAACTGATCTCGTAAATACAATTAAAAGTAGTCTGGAAAGTTTTCATCCTATGATGTAAAATCATAACTTTTAATGAAATAAACAACAATGACAGGTGGATTTTACTAATTCTTTATGAAATCTACGGTAATTATAATTTATTTGGAAGGGTATAATAAAGTATTTTGGTATTTTGTGGTATTCTGTCATATTTTAAAACTGATTTATCAATTACATTTCACCTCCGTGAAAGGGAGATAAATTGTACAGTGCCGTGTGCATATGGAATACAAATGTGGATTTTAAATACTTTACCGGTTTGGAAGTAAAATTAACACGAAACGGGAATATTGTGAATGATAATCAGCAGATTATTAAAAACCAGACTTAATAGCAAATGATCCAGTTACATACTAACGCTAGAATGAACCCCCTCATAGCAGCGGTCGGTCTGCTTTCTCTCTATCCAAAATGACAAACAACGATCGATCAGGTACAATTTATAAAACTTTATTAAATTTTAATTACCGATTGTCTTTTTCATATATTTATGTAATTATTATGTTCTGCCGTTTTTACTGAGCAGTACATGGTTTGGTACATTGTTTTCTTTTTCAAAAACACCATCCGTCTAACTATGCATCAATCGACCCCCCCTCTCCCGCCGCCTGTTTTGGTTATATTCATAGTCCTACTCCAGCGCCATTTTCCCAACTACACCGTACAGCAGCACGGCAGTGCTATGTTTCATTTGTCGGTACCTGTCACGTATTAAGTCATCAGGTAATGTTGACAGGTGTGCAGTGGTAGGTGAATTACGGATGCTAATTGACAGATTAAATCTTCAACAACAAATCTTTGTGTTACATTATGGGATAAACATTTCATCAATGAGAAAATTTTTAATTAAACAACAATGTAATATGTAGATATGTGAAGCATACTTCTTGAAGGAAATATTGAGTAAGGGAAAAAATAACATGTAAATGTAATCACCATAAGTACATCATAATTTTGGATTTGTTTATTAAACTTATGGTAATTAACATAATTAATTAAATGTAATTCTGTATGAAAACTTAATTTTAACTTCCAACTGAAAACAAGATACAAGTAATGCTATTTGCACGGAAAAGACAACAACTGGTAAAGTTCTTCTACAAATTTCTATGTATTCAAGACTGTTTTTCTAGCTATAGGTTGCCTATCATTTGTATCATATAGATTTTGTATATATATAGCAAACATAGCCATTTAATTTTATTTTATTTTTAAAATTTAAAATGCTGAACACTATAATTATATTCACTACACCTTCATTTTTGTCATCTTTTTATTTTAAGATATAACAGGGTTCATCCTTCTGTGTTTTTTAAAGTTCTTAATTGTTACAATATTTTACATGTTGTAGATATTGACCTAACAATCATTTTGAATGAAAGTCATGGGTTCAAGGGTCAAGGCCACAGATGCAAGCAAATACTGAAATGTTAATATTCTTGTGGCATACAAGTTGTCTAAATATTATCATTTTATTTTATTTTCATTAGTTTACTTAAAAGTATTAACATAGTGATTACTGGCTACAGTTGACATCAAAATGAGTTTTAAGGGATCACCATGGCTGTCTGTCTGTCCGTCTGTCTGTGTAAAATCGTGTTCTGTCATATGTCATTGCTGCTTTGGACGGCTGTCATAAAACTTGACTTGATCTTCATGGTCCAAAGGTGTGTCATGACCATGAACCAAGGTCATATCAGAAGGGTCAAGGTTGTAAGAAAACATTAAATGTTTGGAGCTGGGGGAGGGGTATTTGGCTTTCAAGAGAAAGTTCTTGTTATTTTTTTTCAAGCTATAAGATCACACAAGTTTTAACATATTTTTGACATTATTTAATATATTGCAACTATTTTGGGCAATTGTTTATATTCAGACAAAAATTGGTAGCTTTGTTTAGTTGGATGTTTCAAGGTCCAGGTGAGCAGGTCCATTGTACCCCTTGTTGAAAATATTTCAATGCATATTATATTTTTTTATTACATTTTTTGACATTTTATAGCATGAATGCCATTCACTTATATTAAAGACAGTAAGAATTGGCTCCCTTTGATTGTGATATATTCAGTGTTTAGTCATTTAAAGTGAAAAAAACCCATTGAATTCATGTGCAAAACTTATCAACAGTAACTGTTTTCAGCATCACAATGGTGTTTAATGGAAACACAATATTTTCAGCCATATTTATCATTTGATTGTTTCAAGACCAATTTGGCCTCTTGATGATTATAATTGTAGTAAGATTAGTGGACTTTTGTTTGATTCATTTTGTTTAACAAGAATGTTGGCAAAATGATACTAATCATTTCAGTGCTAGATTTTATTGTATTATTATTACATTTTACAGTACTGTATGTGATATGTTAACAATAATAACACCTTCTTCATTGATGTATGTTTAAATTGTTTTTTTATCATTGTTATAGAAAGAAAACTAGTTAATTATTATTGTGTCAGAAAACTATGGATGATGATGAAGATGATTTTGGTGACTTTGGTGGCTTTGAGGTGAGATGTTTAAAATATTATACTAGTGGAAAAAGTGCAAAATCTTTTTTGTATTACATATATAAATTTTAGGCCAAATTGAATTGCTTCTTTCTTGCACTGTGAAAATGTTCTTCAGTTAAAATTCAGCAATTCAGTTGATCTTGACCACATTTGTATCTGCATGCTTTCAGCAAATTTCAAGAAAACATATATCCGGAGTACTCTTTCATCATATGTCCTGGTAAATTATTAAAAATCAAACATTGAAACAGTACAGATCAGTTACACAACATTTTTTTCAAAGCGTTTGTAGAGTGAAAAGCCTCCATTGATGGAAGTCAATAGGGGTAGGGCAATTGCTCTGATAATGCAGGGACATGTAGCCCAAAACCTGAACAAGCTGAGAACATTACAGACCATACATCAATATGACGTATGGCTGTCTGTCTGAATATGAAATCAGCATTTGTTCCCATGACTGCTTACATAAGACAACAATATCTTGTTTAGTTGGACATCTTGGAGTCACAGAGAGCCACAGGGAGAGGTGGTGACCTTCCCAAGAGCGATCACCTGTGCACTATGTCACACTATTAAGACAGAGGCATATATCTCTTGAACCTCCACAATCAATTTCAGATAAAGGCAGCATGCCAGCTTGTGCTGTTAACACAAAGTGATTTATGAATGCTAAACATATTAATTAAATGCAGTTTAATTTTATTGTAATCAATTCCAGTCTGAGTCGTTCAATACCTCTTTATATAACCATATTATCTCGCCTAAAACCAGCACCTTTTAGCCAAAAAATAAGAATTTGAGAAGGGGCGTTGGTTACAAGAAAAATTCAGCTTGGCCACTAAAGAGGATCGACTATGTCAGTTACAAGAAAAATTAAACTTGCCCACCTATCAGAATCGACTATGTAGGTCACTATGGGTTACAAATCTCATCAGAAATTTAATAATTATTTAATTTAATGATGAAAAGTAATAAAATAAAAATGTGCATTTAACAAAAAAAAAAAAAAAAAAAACTGTAATTGTGTTTATTACACAATTATCACACAACAGTCAACACTCTTATCGCCAATTCTATTAAATAAAACTAAAACTGCTGCTAAAAACAATGGTTTACAGTATTTTGATCAGGTATGTACAATCCAATATCCACCTCGTCAAAAGACAATAATTGTATTATATATTATGACTGATTTATTTTATTCCACTAATTTTCAGGCAGCAGAACCAGTACTTTCAAATGTTGCACAGGATGGGCCAGCACTTCCAGTAGAAGCCAGTCCAACCCCATGGGCTATCCTATCTCCAGGTTTGAGTAACACTTTTAAGCTCACTTTAATAGAAAGAGATTAATATGTCCATAAAATGTATTAAGACTCAATGTATTTGTTACAACAGGCCATGAATATTGGAAGAATAACAATATGTGACTGGAATTCCTTCTAAGTGGCATAACTTAAATTAAAAGGAAACAGAGTAATAACAATGTCATCTGAACCTGTTGTAACAGTTTGTTAGGTGATAGATCAGGTCTATAGACCTCCTCTGAGTTTGATAGGTGAGAGATCAGGTCTATAGACCTCTTATTACAGTTTGTTAGGTGATAGAACAGGTCTATAGACCACTTGTTACAGTTTGTTAGGTGATAGAACAGGTCTATAGACCACTTGTTACAGTTTGTTAGGTGATAGAACAGGTCTATAGACCTCTTATTACAGTTTTTAAGGTGATAGAACAGGTCTATAGACCACTTGTTATAGTTTCTTAGGTGATAGAACAGGTCTATAGACCACTTGTTACAGTTTGTTAGGGGATAGAACAGGTCTATAGACCCCTTGTTACAGTTTGTTAGGTGATAGAACATGTCTATAGACCTCTTATTACAGTTTGTTAGGTGATAGAACAGGTCTATAGACCACTTGTTACAGTTTGTTAGGTGATAGTTTAGGTCTATAGACCTCTGAGTTTGTTAGGTGAAAGATCAGGTCTATAGACCTCTTGTTACAGTTTGTTAGGTGATAGAACAGGTCTATAGACCACTTGTTACAGTTTGTTAGGTGATAGTTTAGTCTATAGACCTCTGAGTTTGTTAGGTGAAAGATCAGGTCTATAGACCTCTTGTTACAGCTTGTTAGGTGAAAGATCAGGTCTATAGACCTCTTGTTATAGTTTTTAGGTGATAGAACAGGTCTATAGACCCTTGTTACAGTTTGTTAGGCAAAATATAAGGTCTATAGACCTCTTGTAACAGTTTGTTAGGTGAAAGATCAGGTCTATAAACCTCTTGTTACAATTTGTTAGGTGATAGAACAGGTCTATAGACCACTTGTTACAGTTTTTTAGGCAAAATATAAGGTCTATAGGCCTCTTGTAACAGTTTGTTAGGTGAAAGATAAGGTCTATAGACCTCTTGTTACAGTTTGTTAGGTGATAGAACAGGTCTATAGACCTCATGTTTCAGTTTGTCAGGTCTATAGATCTCTTGTTACAGTTAGTTATGCAAGATATAAGGTCTATAGACCTCTTGTAACAGTTTGTTAGGTGATAGATCAGGTCTATAGACCTCTGAGTTTGTTAGGTGATAGATCAGGTCTATAGACCTCTTGTTACTGTTTGTTAGGTGATAGAACAGGTTTATAGAACTCTTGTTTCAGTTTGTTAGGTGATAGATCAGGTCTATAGACCTCTTGTTACAGTTTGTTAGGTGATAGAACAGGTCTATAGACCACTTGTTACAGTTTGTTAGGTGATACTGTAAACGTATGTAATTTCGTGTGTATATATTTTCGAGACATGAAATTGAGACATATCCGCATAGTTAAATTTTCGCGATTTTTAAATATGCACTACAACACAATAAGCATAATATAATTTTGCTCAGTATTAATTTTTGCGCAAAACAAAGCACCGCGAAATTAGCGAAAATTAATACATGTACATCGCAAAAATAAATATGTTTACAGTAGATCAGGTCTATAGACATCTTGTTACAGTTTGTTAGGTGATAGAACAGGTCTATAGACCCCTTGTTACAGTTTGTTAGGTGATAGATCAGGTCTATATACCACTTGTTACAGTTTTTTAGGCAAGATATAATGTCTATAGACCACTTGTAACAGTTTGTTAGGTGATAGATCAGGTCTATAGACCTCTTGTAACAGTTTGTTCGGTGAGGTGAGAGAGGTTACACTTGTTACAGTTTTCTCTTGTTACAGTTTGTTACAGGTGATAGAACAGGTCTATAGCCTCATGTTTCAGTTTGTTAGGCAAGATATAAGGTCTATAGACCTCTTGTTACAGTTTGGTAGGTGAAAGATCAGGTCTATAGACGTCTTGTTACAGTTTGTTAGGTGATAGAACAGGTCTATAGACTTCATGTTTCAGTTTGTTAGGTGATAGATCAGGTCTATAGACCTCTTGTTACAGTTTGTTATGCAAAATATAAGGTCTATAGACCTCTTGTTACAGTTTGTTAGGTGATAGATCAGGTCTATAGACCTACTCTTAGTTTGTTAGGTGATAGATCAGGTCTATAGACCTCTTGTTACTGTTTATTAGGTGATAGAACAGGTCTATAGAACTCTTGTTTCAGTTTGTTAAGTGATAGATCAGGTCTATAGACCTCCTCTGAGTATGTTAGGTGAAAGATCAGGTTTATAGACCTTTTGTTACAGTTTGTTAGGTGATAGAACAGGTCTATAGACCACTTGTTTCAGTTTGTTAGATGATAGACCTCTTGTTATAGGTTGGTAGGTGATAGATAAGGTCTATAGACAGTTTGTTAGGTGATAGATCAGGTCTATAGACCTCCTCTGAGTTTGTTAGGTGAAAGATCATGTCTATAGACCTCTTGTTACAGTTTGTTAGGTGATAGAACAGGTCTATAGACCCCTTGTTTCAGTTTGTTAGTTGATAGAACAGGTCTATAGACCTCTTGTTACAGTTTGTTAGGCAAGATATAAGGTCTATAGACCTCTTGTTACAGTTTGGTAGGTGATAGATCAGGTCTATAGACAGTTTGTTGGGTGATAGATCAGGTCTATAGACCTCTTGTTTCAGTTTGTTAGGCAATGGATCAGGTCTATGGACCAGTTGTTACAGTTCGTTAGGTGAGATATAAGTCTATATGTTGCAGTTTGTTAGATGAAAGTACAGGTCTATAGACCTCTTGTTACAGTTTGTAAGGTGGTAGATCAGGTCTATAGACCACTTGTTACAGTTAGGCAAGATATAAGGTATATAGACCTCTTGTTACAGTTTGTTAGGTGATAGATCAGGTCTATAGACCTCTTGTTGCAGTTTGTTAGCTGAAAGTATAGGTCTCTAGACCTCTTAAAGCTTGTTACTGTTTGTTAGGTGATAGAACAGGTCTATAGACCTCTTGTTTCAGTTAAGCGAGCTATAAGGTCTATAGACCTTTTGTTGCAGTTGTTAGGTGATAGATCAGGTTTATAGACCACTTGTTACAGTTTGTTAGGTGATAGGTCAGGTCTATAGACCTCATGTTACAGTTTGTTAGCTGATAGATCAGGTCTATAGACCTCTTGTTGCAGTTTTGTAGGTGATAGATCAGGGGTGGGTAACTCGAAGCAATCTTAAATATAATTCGTAAGTAGATGTTACGACGATCATAAGTTTAAACTGCGACAAATTTACATGGGTAACTCGAAACTTACTTAACTCATACTTACGATCACAGTTTATGTGTAGAGTTACGAATTCGTTTCGTTAAATTTTATTCTGCAATATACAAAGTTTTTCTTTTACTTCTTCATAGTTTCTTCCAATGTTGGGTTACCCCGTAATTACTTTCACAACAGTAGAACTTTCAAAATAATTAAATGACAGTCAAAAGAAATACGGCAAATAAAAGTCACTAACTTAATAGCAGCTGCTTCGAACAGGGTAAAAAAACCCAATGGATTACGAAGTGGGCCTATTAAACTATGAAAACCCCAAAAAGTTCTAAATACGAACATAAACTTATTATGTAATGTAGTTGTTTGAAAACACAACGTACACTTAAATAGGGGAATTTTCAGGGTGAAATTAAATTATAGTTTCCATCTGATCACATACTATACGAAAAAATCCTGCACTTATCTCTCGTATGCTTGGGGATCTAAAAAATATTGAAATGGGCATGGGAGTTAGGTTGGTTCATTTTCGAATAGGAAAAGTATGGTTTATAGAATTCAATGTTGGATTCCCTTGGTTTTCTTTTAATCGTTTTCTTTGTCCTAATTTGACTAAATAATTATTTGTAATAACAAAATACATGTCATATAACAATAAGCAAGTTTAAAAATGGAAAATTCTTGAAGCAAATTCTTTTTGGGCTTTTTGTAATGTTAAATAAATTATGCAGTTTTCGTAGTTTTCAAGAGAGCATGCTTGCATGGACAGATCTGTAGTTTACCTGAAATCTGTGATTAAAGCTTAAAATCCATAAATAAATTTACATGTATGTCATACACAAGTTACTTTGTTATATATTATGGAAAATACACATAGACATGGGATAATTTTGACTTAAGATGCAAGCTAAAATACCAGTATTCAACATGAAATGGTTAAATTCTGCTGTGAAAAAATATCCACAGAGAAGGAATTTCTAAAAAACAATTTTGATGTAGTATGAAATGCTACACATGTAGATCTTTATGTCATTTAAAAATATTAATTTAATTTCCATAAAGATTACGACACTACATACACACCCACACTCTCTCTCTCTCTCTCTCATAATATTAAATAACTCAAGGTAACACATATCTTACGGTTTAAAGCATAAGTTGAGAACTAACATTATTATGATTAAATTTTAATTTAATAATTATTATCAAAATATTATTTATAATTTTTAAACAAACCATTGTTGTTTTAAAATCACAGTCACTTTAATGTTTATTTTTTTAAAAGAATTTATCAACATCATAAAAGAAACCTTAATTGATGTTGTCAAAATGAAATGATAACTAAACCATATGCAATTAATGAGTAAATCTCTTGTTTCAATGTGTAATGTTACGCTAAGTATGGTCTAAGGGAGGTATCTCGCTATCGTAAAGTTAAGGGCACGTTACGATGACTACCTTACTTACGACTGTTTCGAGTTACCCGATTTTATTCTACGAGTTTCTTAAGTAGGCATTAAGTATTCGTTACTGTTAAGAGAGCTTCGAGTTACCCACCCCAGGTAGAGGTGTGCGGTATTACCGGTATACCGATAAACCGGTCCATTTTAAGTAAACCGGTAAACCGCGGTACACTTTTTGAAATACCGGTACTTCGGCAATTTTCGTAAACACGAACCTACGGAAATTGACGATCTTATAAAACAACGATTTTCGATTAAGTTAAATCATTTAGAATCATTTTAAATTAACTTACATGCATTTAATGATTTTAATATATGATAAAAATACAGATTAAGTAAAATTTCTAAAAGTTATTAATCACTGATATCGTACACGATGTCGTTATTACATACGACTGCTTTACGGCAGATGTCAACATGGGAACCGAGAATTTGACATATAAAAACTCTCGGGGGAAATCAGTCATTTGGAGACATTTCGGTTTAAAAAAGAGGAAAATAGATAGCGTGGTCAGCTGTTGGTTGGATTTTCTAGTCAAGTTCTATATTCTAGTCAGACAATTTCAGTGGTGATGAGCATTACTTTTATGACATTTGCGACTGTAAATGTGCTTTGTTCCAGATTTAATTAAAGCTTTTTACAAGATTGCAGTAGTTTGAGTTGCTATATAACAAATTCAACTGTCATCTATCTAACGATTAAAGTAGCATATCAAACATACTAATCCATGTTCAAATCATAAATGGCAAAAGAATATATATTAAATTTTATTTTGTGTTGTTAACTGATCTGGTCAAATTGATTCATATTTATGCTCCATTTGAAGTAAGAATTTCCCATTCAAGAATATTGTGGTATACCGTGGTACATACCGCGGTACTTGTTAAAATATCGTGGTATACCGCGGTACAAAATTTTTCGTGGTACCCAACACTAACCCCAGGTCTATAGACAGTTTGTTAGGTGATAGATCAGGTCAATAGACCTCTTGTTGCAGTTTGGTAAGTGATTGAACAGGTCTATAGACCTCTTGTTACAGTTTGTTAGATGAGATATAAGGTCTATAGACCTCTTGTTACAGTTTGTTAAGTAATAGATCAGGTCTATAGACCACTTGTTACAGTTCATTGGGTGAGATAAAAGTCTATGGACCTCTTGTTAGTTTGTTAGGTACAAGATCAGTTCTATGGATCTCTGGTATAGGCTCACCAATTTGCAATTATTTAAGCCAGATAGTTTCTTATACTTTATAACAAGAAATATTTGCAATGTGTTAGTATTTACAGTTTTCAAGGTCAATTCTCAATCACAAAAATAAGTACACCTCTAAGTTTGCTATATGTGAAAAAATTAAAAAAGGGCCTCACAAACGACAAAAAATGCCAATCACCGCTTATAACATTGCATATATTTTTTTAAAAATAAAAGAAAAATTTATACGAAATAAAAGAGTTACTCAATTTAAATTGGAATTTCAGAACATTATAATCTCTATAATATCAAACACATACTTAGCCCAGCAATGTGTAACGATTAGCTGTGTATCATACTGAATGTAAAAGTTCTATTTGCAATTTTATTGTGCACAATTGAATATTATTATAATGTTAAGGTGGGATTTATTTGTAATTTTCACGTTCGTATTTTATTGAGCCAAAGGTGCAGATGAGCTATTGCCATCTATCTTCATGCATAAACTTTTCACAATTTAATCAACTCCTCAAAACTACTGAGCCAAATTAAATGATATTTGGCAGTAATGATGCCTAGGTGAAGGGCTAATGAAGGGGTTATGTCCCTTGGGGCCCCATAAAGGGGGAAATTGTAAAAATCTTTAAAAATCATCTCCTCTGAACATACAAGAGATATAGCTTAGATATTTCAAGTAAAACATACTTCGGGCATCTACAAGTCATAGCTGTGGAGAAATGGCAAAGTAATTAAGGAAGCAATTGCCAAAATTAATTTATTTGTCAATATATCTGGAAAACTATGAACTCTGAACTTTTTGTACAGGCATGTGTATTAGAATATTGTAGGTAATGGCACAACAATCATTATGACACATTATTCTCGTTTTTAAGAGATTCTACCTTGAATGTCTAATTAAGGAGCTTGGTTTAGATAGTGTATCAAATAACCCTGCATATACTAGAACTAATTAGTCCCCTACCGGCGAAAGCTGAAGGGGACTTAAGGTTTGTGCTCTGTCCGTCCGTCCATTTGTCATGCCTCAGTTTTCCACACTTATTCTCTAAATCTTTTAGATAATGAACTGATTTTTGGTATGTGAGTCTACCATGATGACTTGCAGATCAAGTTAGTGTTTCATTCTGGTCTGCAAATTTTTACATGAGTTATGGCCATTTGAACTTTGAAAATTCACTGAAATTTCAGTTTTCCGCACTTTTTAGCTCGCCTGAGCCAAAGGCTCAGATGAGCTATTGCAATCTATCACCGTCCATCGTCCGTCGTGCGTTGTCCGTCGTCCGTCGTGTGTAAACTTTACATTTTAATCTTCTTCTCCAAAACTACTGGGCCAAATTTGATGAAACTTGGCGATTATCATGCCTGGGTAACAGCCTTTAAAAATTGTGTTCGGGGTTTGGCCACGCCCAACAAGATGGCCGCCATTACTAAAAATAGCAAAAAGTGAAAAAATCTTTTTCTCTGAAACCAAAAGGTGCAGGCAAATTTTGATTAGATATTTAGATTCAGCATACCTGGGAACATTAAAATTGTGTTTTTTATGAAAATTGAACTAAAAATAGGTTACACGTTTTTTTGTGTAAAATTATGTAATTTTGAAAATGAGACATTTATTGTTATATCTCAATAACGACTGAAGATAATTGTATGGAGTTTTCACTGTTGATCTTGTCTTGCTATTTTCTTCAAAAAGATGTCAAGGTCAAAGGTCAAGGTCATGTCCCTGTTTTGACCTTTGATAAAAAATGCTATTTTTTAAACATTTCAGGTGATAATGGCATGGGATTTTCAGTTAACTGTAGGTATTGACATGACGATCATTTCGATACATAGATCAAGGTCATGAGTTCAAAGGTCAAGGTCAAGGATGCACAACTATTACCGTTATAGTTGATTATCTGCAAAACTATTAACTTTTTGTATAGGCATATATATTAGAATATTGTAGGTAATGGCACAATGGTCATTTTCATATATTAATAAAGGTCATGGGTTCAAAGGTCAAGGTTACAGATGCAAAACAATACCGAAATGGTTAATTATCTCGAAAACTATAAACTTTTTGTATAAACATTTATATTACAATATTGAAGGAATTGATTCAACAATCATTTTGATATATAGATAAAGGTCATGGGTTCAAAGGTCAAGGTCACAGATGCGAAAGAATAATGGTTAATTATCTAAAAAACTATAAGTTTTTTATATAGACATGTATATTACAATATTGTAGGAATTGATTTAACGATCATTTTTATATATAGATTAAGGTCATAGGTTCAAAGGTGAAGGTCACTGATGCGAAAGTGTACCAAAATGGTTAATTATATCGAAAACTATAAACTTTTTGTATAGACATGTATATTACAATATTGAAGGAATTGATTTAACGATCATTTTGATATATAGATAAAGGTCATGGGTTCAAAGGTCAAGGTCACAGATGCGAAAAAATACCGAAATGGTTAATTATCTAGAAAACTATTAACTTTTTGTATAAACATGTATATTACAATATTGTAGGAATTGATTTAACGATCATTTTTATATATAGATTAAGGTCATGGGTTCAAAGGTCAAGGTCACTGATGCGAAAGTGTACCAAAATGGTTAATTATATCGAAAACTATAAACTTTTTGTATAGACATGTACATTACAATATTGAAGGAATTGATTTAACGATCATTTTGATATATAGATAAAGGTCATGGGTTCAAAGGTCAAGGTCACAGATGCGAAAAAATACCGAAATGGTTAATTATCTAGAAAACTATTAACTTTTTGTATAGACATGTATATTACAATATTGTAGGAATTGATTTAACGATCATTTTTATATATAGATTAAGGTCATGGGTTCAAAGGTCAAGGTCACAGATGTGAAAGTGTACCAAAATGGTTAATTATCTCGAAAACTATTAACTTTTTGTATAGACATGTATATTTGAATATTGTAGGTTTTGATTTAACGATCATTTTGATATATAGTTTAATGTCATGGGTTCAAAGGTCAAGGTTACAATTGCGAAAGAATACTGAAATGATTAATTATCTTAAAAACTATAAACTTTTTGTATAAACATGTATATTAGAAACTTGTAGAAATTGATTTAACTATCATTTTGATATATAGATTAAGGTCATGAATTCAAAGGTCAAGGTCACAGATGGGAAAGGATACTGAAATGGTTAATTATCTCGAAAACTATTAACTTTTTGTATAGACATGTATATTCGAATATTGTAGGTAATGGTCTCACAATCATTTGATATATAGATGAAGGTCATAGTTTTATACTTTTCTTTTTACTTATTTAGCTGTTTATAAATAATGTATTGTAGCTAGAATATATATATTGGAAACTTTGGTCTGGCCCGCCGGACATTTTTTGTACAAGCAAAAAAAAAAAAAAGGTTGTCCGGCACATGGCTGTTTATGCGTTTACGGCGATTGCCAATTTTAATCTATATCCACGATGTTTATTGCATGTGTATTCGGTGAAATCTAACTAAGACGTTTACCGCGATATGCTGTTATTTTCAATATGCGTTACTGTCCACGATGCTTCATATTGCACGTCCGCCATATTGTTTACTAACAATCGTGAATTTCCGTATTCCGAAGATACACGAATTATGGCGAGAGGCTCTAAATTAGGAATTCAAGTATCACGAATCACGATATAACGGGAACGGCTTGACGAGATTCCAATATTTTTATGTGAATGAAAGATATTAATGGCTAAAATAAATTTTAATCGCGTTTCTGTATTTATTGATAAAGAAACAGTTACGAAGCGCGTAGTAGGTAATTTTCAACACCCCGCGTGGAACCTCTTTGATAACAAACCGTCACCCTTGACCGACACTCGTTATGGCTTTCCTAATCAACACAGTTACAACCATGCACTTATTATTAAACAAACACAAGTTTAAAGAAAGTTATTATGATTTGGACTGTGAAACAAAAGAAATAGACAGTAAGACACGCGGCACGCGACTACTCAAGTCCACAGGTATTTACTGATTAATAAACAATCACCTAATAATTAGATCAAGTTGTAGTTGACAGGTAAACACGTGGTAAGGACAATACACTTAGTGAAGTCAGGTAGAGTTTAAAAGACCGACAGACTAGCGGTAGTTTACTTTTGTCAGACCGAAAACTGATTTGTCTGCTTAATATTTCTGTTGTAAAATTGAAAATGTCCGAAAACAAAAATAATTTTTATCGGACATGTCCGGCAAATATGACCGTTTCCGGACCTCTGATATATATATATATAATATATATATAATATATATATATATTAATATATTATACATATATTATATGTAGCAATCTCGGGACAAGGTATGATTAATTTGCAAAAATCCTTGCATTTAATTCTGCCTTACTGCTGAAAATTAGGAGTTCTCTTTAATAAATGTTATTGACCATTGAACCTCTGCATGAGATATGTACTTAGCCTCAGGTGAGCGTTAAGGCCCATGGGCCTCTTGTTTTCTAAATGCTTTTAGGTAATGAACTCATTTTTGGTATATGAGTCTACCATGATGAGTTACAGATCAAGTTTACGTTTCGTTTCCATCTGCTAATTTTTACCGGAGTTGTGGCCCTTTGATCTTTGAAAATTCACAGAAATTTTAGTTTTCCGCACTTTTTTTCTACACACTTGCAGAACTGGAACTAATGTTTGGTATGTGACTCTACCATAATTAGTTACAGATCAGGTTTATGTTTCGTTTCCATCTGCTAATTTTTACAGGAGTTATGGCCCTTTGAACTTTGAAAATTCACTGAAATTTCAGTTTTCCGCTCTTTTTTTCTACACGCTTGCAGTTAATGAATTGTTTTTTGGTATGCAGGTTAACCATGATGAGTTACAGATCAAGTTTACATTTCGTTTCATTTCACTAGTTATGAAAAATTCAATGAAATTTCAGTTTTTCGCACTTTTTTCTACATGCTTGCAGATAATGAATTTTTGAGAACTCCATTGCTGGTTTTTGATTTTACTATGGTCAAGTTTTGCTTTACATCTTGAACAACACGTATAATTTATAACTATAAATTTTGTACCATATAATAAGGTACATTTTACCTAAAACTTTGGGATTAGTGAAATATGCGTCCGGTAGGGGACTATGTATTGTTTTGCAATACTCCCAGAATGCTTGTTTTACCAAAGATGAAGTTCTTCCCAACCATAGGGGAGTTCTCGAGTCTTTCGGTATCAATCTTAAAGAGGAAGATCTTGATCTTCCTTACTTGTATTGGATTCCTAAACTCCATAAAAATCCATACAAGGATAGATATATAGCAGGCTCATCTAAATATACTACTAAATCATTATCGGTAACTCTAACACAAATTTTGACAATCGTCAAAGATGGTCTTCAGTCTTATTCAGAAAAAGTATATTCTACATCTGGAATCAACCAAATGTGGATTCTCAAAAATTCTAAAGAATTACTTGAACATCTTGCTTCTAATACTTTATCTTATGTAAAAAGTATAAAAACATTTGATTTTTCTACACTATACACCACTATCCCTCATTCTAAATTGAAAGAACGTCTTAAAGAAATTATTCACTTGTGTTTCTTTTACAAAAACGGTAAGCCAAGATACAAATACCTGGTGCTAACAGGGATTCTGGTTATTTTGTCAAACATCATACGGATTCCAAACAAAAATATACCGAAGATACCATCAACAAAATGTTGGAGTTTTTGATAGATAACATATTTGTTGTGTTTGGTAATATAGTTTTTCAGCAAACAATCGGTATACCAATGGGTACAAACTGTGCACCATCGCTTGCTGATTTGTTTCTTTATTCCTATGAAGCAGAATTTATGCAGAACCTTGTTAAATCTGGAGAGAAGACTGTCGCCAAATCATTCAACTCAATATACAGATATATAGATGACATTCTGTCTCTTAACAATCCTAAATTTGGAGACTCTGTAAATGTCATCTATGCTAGTAAGCTTGAAATAAAAGACACGACTAATTCCTCAAGTTCTGCTTCATATTTAGACTTAAACCTGAATTATGACACACACGAAAGGCTACATTTGAAACTTTATGACAAACGTGATGACTTCAATTTTTCTATTGTCAACTTTCCTGTTTTATGCAGCAATATACCTGCTTCTCCTGTTTATGGTGTATTTGATTCCCAATTAATATGGTATGGTAGAGCTTGTTCCCGCTATGGGGACTTTGTACAGTGAGGTAGGCTGCTTGCAAATAAATTGTTGACGTAGGAATATTGCAAGCCTAGGCTTATCAAGGCCCTCAAAAAGTTTTATGGCAGTCATCACAGTATTGTTGATAAGTTTGATGTCTCTGTGTCCAAGATTGCCCTGGATATATTTGCCGTCTCATACTTCCATGTTCCTTTCACACAATTTTGATTACACACATGGCAGGTGTAGCTAGCTAAACAGGAGGTGCTTACCCTTCCGGAGCACCCAGCCTCACTTTCCCTGGTGGAAGTTCACGTGTCTAACCTAACTTGTCAGTTCCAAAGTTTTTACTTTGCTTCTGGATTGTGATTCGGACATGGATTTGTATGCTTGTTTTTGATGTTTGATATATGAATGAAGGTCATTGGTTCAAAGGTCAAGGTCATAGATGCAAACAATAATGGTAAATTATTTAAAAAAAACTATAAACTTTTTGTATAGGCATGTATTTTAGAATATTGTAAGCATTGGTCTAACGATCATTTTATATAGATAAAGGTCATAGGTTTATAGGTCAAGGTCATAGATGCAAACGAATACTGAAATGGTTAATTATCTCAAAAACTATAAACTTTTTGTATAGGCATGTATATTAGAATATTGTAGGCATTTGCACAATGATAATTTTGATATATGAATGAAGGTTATTGGTTGAAAGGTCAAGGTCATAGATGCAAACGAATACTGAAATGGTAAATTATCTAAAAAAAAACTATAAACTTTTTGTATAGGCATGTATATTAGAATGCTATAGGTATTTGCCTAATGATCTTTTTCATACACAGATGAAGGTCATAGGTTTAAAGGTCAAGGTCACAGATGCAAACGAATACTGAAATGGTTAATTATTTCAAAATCTATAAACTTTTTATGTAGGCATGTATATAAGAATATTGTAGGTATTGGCCTAACAATCATTTTGATGTATAGGGGAAGGTCATGGATTCAAACTTTTGTTTTGACATTTTAGCTGTTTATAAATAATATATTGTAGCTAGAATTGATATATTTTTATATGTAGCATTCTTAGGACAAGTTATTATTAATTTGCAAGAATCCTTGCATATAATTGGCTCTTACTGCTGAAAATTTGGACATTCTCTTTAATTAATATCATTGATCATTAAACCTTTGCATGAGATATGCACACACCCTCAGGTGAGCTTTAATGCCATAGGACTCTTGTTATTTATTAAAAATAATCTTTATGCTGATGCCCCTAACAACTATGGTCCAAAAGAAAGTGATTAGAAAGATTAAGTTTTGTGTTTATTCGACAGATAATGATCATTAGTATTAATTACCGGTACTAGTCACAAAAATTTGACACCTGCCAGACAATCTTATGATGTGGGGCTTCATCATAAAGTTTCTGTGAATACTCCATCATGAACCTGTGATGGGGGATACCCGGTACTCTACTGTATGCTCATTGCAGACATAAAAACCCAAATTTTTCATTTGGCGTTTTATTTATCAATTCTTAGGAGATTTTATTCAGTTTGGGCAATTTAATTTAATTCCTACCATCTTGTGAACCTAGAAAAAAGTACATGCTAATACGTTTCTGACTGTAAACTGCAAAAATTTCTACCCGGGACTATTTCTTAATAAACAGTATATTGTTTGATTTGTTTATTGTAGATAATACAGTAGGAGTCAAACCAGATCTGCTTTGTGGACAGAACAAGTTCCCTCCTTTGTTAGACCCTTCTGTTCCCGTTTTCATACAAGATAAAGGAACAGATCAGAATAATTCATATAATTTTGGAAATGATATCATGCCTGACTTTGAAGAAAAGCTTGAGGAGGTATCAACATTTTCTGTTGAACATACTTTATATTATTAGTGGAAATGTTTGTTTTACCTTAATTTAATTTTTGCTATTTTTAAAATTTTGAAGAAAACATGTCAAAGTGTTTTCGGGAGTTCAAAATTATATTTTTTGTAACGGAAGGTCCCACTAACAGTTATTGAAAGTCCAATATCATCATTGAAAGATCCATGTGCAATTATGTTATCATGTAGAAGAAATAGCAAAAACTTCGCAGGTCTGTTAGACCTTTACTGTTTTAATATCATGGTCTCAATGTTAAATCAATTGGTCCCAGACCTTGATCCTGGGGAAATTTGAACCCCTGGTTTTTACTAGACATAAAAACTTGTGGTTTTTAGGAATCCACTGTTTAGAATGTTTTTTTATTGGTCTGAAAAGGGATAACAATTTTGGTAGAATTAATTGTTCATAAATATAAAATAACATCATGCTGCACGATTATTAGAAACATTATTCTTTTAAAGCAATAAAAATATAATACACTGTGTATTTCTAAAATTTTCAATTTTTAGCTCACCTGACCGAAGGCTACCATAACTAGGGTGCAAAATTCTTAAAACAATTCTCAAAAACCAACAATTGGAGAAAAAATTTGATGTGACATTTGGGTTCCCTAGGGTATTTAGCCTATAGTTTGTTCATTTTGTGAAATTCTGATAAAAAAAAGGTTTCTGAAAAAAACCTAGACTATTTGAAAAGAAAATGACATGGGTTTTTTTAGTTTTGACATACATGTATTCTTTTAATTACCTTCGAAATGGGGTCAAGGTCAGAGGTCATGATCATGACCTAATTTTTTACCTTTGTAGGTTTGTTGATTATTTGGAACAATATAAAAAATTGCATAAGCATATATACTAGAATAATGTAGATATTGATGCAAAAATTATTATGATACATAAATGAAGGTCATTAGTTCAAAGATCAAGGTCACATGTGAAAGATTACTGAAATGATTAATTATCTAGAAAACTGTAAACACTGTATAGCCATGTATATTAGAATATTGTAGGTATTGATATAATAGTTATTTTTATATAAAGATGAAGGTCATTTGTTCAAAGTTCAAGGTCACAGATGCGAAATAATACTGAAATGGTTAATTATCTGGAATAGTGTCCATTTCAGAATATGAAAAACAAGGGGGAATTCCCCCCCCCCTTTTCTTTGAAAAATAGGGGGGGGGATTTTAAATACCTGGGGGGAATAACAAAAATAGTTAGACACTGTTGATGTTTAATTACCTTTATTTTACTTTTTTTTTACTCATCAAAGGGAAAGCTTCTGGAAGATTCTTCTTTGCTTTTTTGTCCTGAACTCTAAAGAGATTTTTGGGGGTCAAAGTCCTGCAGTGGGGGCCTTCTATGGAAATGGTCATTAGAGTTCTCAAGGTAGAGTCTCCTATTCTGTTTCTATAAGCAGTTTTTATCAGATTTTGTGTGGAGAAACCTCTTTTACATACTGCAGTCTGCACTGGAATTGTCAAAGCCACTGTTGCAAGTTTTATCAAACTTGGAAACTGGTCCTTATGACAATCATTTATCACTTTCTATAATATAGGCATTTGATCTCTTGCATACATCTGTTGCAATATCAGTGGCTTTAGTAGACCATATTCTTCCTTTGTATCCTGCTTATCAATCAGTAGAGACAGCTCAACGTCACTTTTATCTTTTTGCACTTCACCATAATGCTTAAGTAAAATGTCGAGTTTATCTGTACCATATTTATCTAATTCTGATTTTGGAACAAAAGACAAGTCTCTCATAGCTAAACAGCCAAATGCACAAATCACTGACAAACTGTCTCTTGGAAATCTTTTTCTAAGGTTTTGAATCAGATTGTTTATGAATTTAAAAATGGTAGATTTAGGAATTTCTTGCTGCTGAGACAGATTTTCCAGGTCATGGCCATACAGTTGCTTTCCATCACCAAGCAAGCTTTTAAATTCTTGGGTGTACTGGCCATCATTAATTTTCAGGTATTCCAATTTTGAAATAGCATGTTCCACAGCAGGCTGTATCACTGCTACACTAAAAGCATCTTTTTGAAATATAAGATTAAGTGCAGTAACTACAGGAATAATATCCATGAGCATCCAAGTTATAGATGTAAAGTTATACTGCAATAGAGACTTTCTCAGACCAGTGGCTTTGGGGTCTTTAGAAAGTTCAGTTGAGTCAAAGTAGGTTACAAGTGAGTCCCATGACTTGTAGATGCCCTCAAGTGTATTATAGAAAGAGAACCATCTAATGTCATGCATTTCTCTGACTTTTATTTGTGGGAAATGCAACATTTCCTGTAGCTTTGAAAGCCTATTGCTTCTTACAGATGAAGCTTTGAAGTAATAGTAAAGACTGTTTAACACAGATTTATACTGCTGCAAATGTTCAAGTTTTGATGCAGCCTGGCTTGTGCAGAGTGCTAGTCTATGGGCAACACAGTGAATGTTAATAAGATAAGGGGAAAGTCGTTTTAACTGAGCAGCCACTCCATTGTTGACCCCAGTCATTACACTATCCCCATCAGAGCCAAGACAGAATATCTTCTTTATTGGTATACCTCTCTCTGTCATAATTCTTACAAGGGCTTCAGTTATAGTTGTAGCATCTTTTCTGCATTGTCAAAATTGCTGTCAAAATTGCTATCAACAAATTTTATATACACAATAAGCTTACCAGTCACAGAAATGTCAGTGCTCTTGTCAGTCATTATTGCAACACAAAGAGCATTTTTTAAATTTTCAATTATTTCTGACATTATAGTGTCAGCAACTGCTTGCTGTAGGTCTTCTGCTATTGTCCTGGACTGGTAAGAAGCATTTTGTGCAACATTCAAATTTTTCACTTCCCCACAATCCAATTTTTCTAAAAGCTGTAACAATGAAGGGTACTTTTCTGTTGCTATATTTTCTTTTGCAAGCCAATAGACCGTGTTTATTGCCTCATAACCTCTGAAATGTTAGTAGGGACATGGCCTCTTACTGTATAGGTTTGAATCTCATTCAGGACAGTTTTTGTGTGAGAAAGTTGGTCAGTTTGTTGTGGAATGTTGTTGGTTTTCTTTGGGCTCTACAGTTTCCTCCCCATCTCTAAATATGTTTGATAGTGAAAGAATCTTGACTTTAACTCTACTCCTTACCCAAAAGATATAAAGCATCCTCTGGACTGAAGGTAGATACATGAACTTGATCCATATCATTTTGGAGACAGTCAGAATTAGATTAATATTGTATCTGTGCATTAGTACTTTTGCTTCAAAAAAGTCAATAAGCAGCACTTCATCTGTGAAAAAAACTACAGAAAAAACTGTTACACCCAGTAAAACTGACCTGACCACCTTAAAGCAAGAGATTTTAATTTCTAGTTATTGACTTGGGGTGTGGAAACAATATTTCTTCCTTTTCCACTGTCATGTGCTGATTTTGAATTTTTAGCTCACCTGAGCCAAAGGCTCAGATGAGCTATTGCAATCTATCACCGTCCGTCGTCCGTCGTGCGTTGTCCGTCGTGTGTAAACTTTACATTTTAATCTTTTCCTCCAAAACTACTGGGCCAAATTTGATGAAACTTGGCGATTATCATGCCTGGGTAACAGCCTTTCAAAATTGTGTTCGGGGTTTGGCCACACCCAACAAGATGGCCGCCATTACTAAAAATAGCAAAAAGACAAAACAATCTTCTTCTCTGAAAGCAAAAGGTGCAGGCAAATTTTGATTAGATATTTAGCTTCAGCATACCTGGGAACATTAAAATTGTGTTTTTCATGAAAATTGAACGAAAAATAGGTTGCGCGTTTTTTGCATAAAATTATGTAATTTTGAAAATGAGACATTTATTGTTATAACTCAATAGCGGCTAAAGATAATTGCATGGAGTTTTCACTGTTGATCTTGTCTTGCTATTTTCTTCCAAAAGATGTCAAGGTCAAAGGTCAAGGTCATATCCCTGTGTTTGACCTTTGATAAAAATGCTATTTTTTAAACATTTCAGGTGATAATGGCATGGGATTTTCAGTTAATTGTAGGTATTGACATGATGATCATTTTGATACATAGATCAAGGTCATGAGTTCAAAGGTCAAGGTCAAGGATGCACAACTATTACCCTTATAGTTGATTATCTGCAAAACTATTAACTTTTGTATAGGCATACATATTAGAATATTGTAGGTAATGGCACAATTGTCATTTGATATATTAATAAAAGGTCATGGGTTCAAAGGTCAAGGTCACAGATGCAAAACAATACGAAATGGTTAATATTTCGAAAACTATAAACTTTTTGTTATAGACATGTATATTACAATATTGAGAATTGATTTAACGATCATTTTGATATATAGATAAAGGTCAGTGTCAAAGGTCAAGGTCACAGATGTGAACGAATACCATATTGGTTGATTATTCTCGAAACTATAACTTTTTGTATAGACATGTATATTAGAATATTGTAGGAAATGATTTAACGATAATTTGATGTGTAGATTAAGGTCAGGGTTCAAAGGTCAAGGTCACAGATGCAAATCAATACCAAAATGGTTAATTATCTCGAAAACTATAAACTTTTTGTATAGACATGTATATTAGAATATGATAGGTTTTGATTTAACGATCATTTTCATATATAGATTAATGTCATGGGTTTAAAGGTCAAGGTCACAGATGCAAAAAAATACCGAAATGGTTAATTATCTCAAAAACTGTAAACTTTTTGTATAGACATATACAGTCGAAACCACTTAATTGCATATCGGATAATCGCATAAATCGGTTAATCGCATAGGATTTTGAAATCCAAAACCATTTCTTATTTATTCTATTGAAAATTACCCGCATAATTGCATAGCAAAAATGCCCAACTACGGTTAATCGCATAGAAATTCCGACCCGATCCCAAAACCTAGATTTTAAAAAAAAAAATCATAATTTTCTTCAAAATACGATGTGCACTTGATTTCATTTCTAGGTTTTGTGACAAACCCAAGATCGCCACCGTTATCGAGGGAAAGTGTCAAATATGTAAATTATACAGACATAGAAGAACATTAATTTTATATTTAATGAATAAAATATGTTGTATAAATTGTGTTTACTTGTTTGTGTTTTGTATTTTTTTCCTTCTTTCTGAACATATGATCGCGATACTCCAGTAAAACAGCCACCATTTTGAATATTTTATTGGTTTGTCTCCCTTATCGGAAATTTACTAAAATGTGTATCGCCGATGACACAAAATCTTCGCCGATGACACAAAACCTAACAGAACTCACAGGTGTTTAACTTATTTACTATGGGTCATTCTGATTAGCCACTTAGAGCTGTTTGAAGTTTTTATTGTGTAAATATTCTGATACAAACAGCAGTAACTTCAGTGACATATGTCAGTTATAATTTTAATTGTTAAAAAACACAGTGGTAGGTTAAGAAACTGAAACCAATGATATAAAAAGTAAACATCAGGGATTATTCTGTGATCACAGGAGACAACAGTTTTATTATTAAAATAACAACGATTAAAATAAAAACTGCTTTTATAATTAGAAAAAGTTCTAATGTTGTTAATCACGATCTTTGATGGTGATCCGAAAAAAGAAGGAACTTACAAAAAGTTAAGTTAAGTTACTTCACCAACAGACAGAATTTATTTCCATGCAATTTTTCTTAAGTTTTCTAATTTTACAACTTAAAAATTATTACAACTTAATAAAATTATTTAAAAAAATATTGTTGTTATATGTTGATCAATGTTATATCAATATGTTGATGTAGATGCCGTTTCATGTACACATTATCGAGCACATGTTACACTTCTTAGTAATACTCTCAAAACGGAAGTTATCAAGTTTTTATATTGTATTTTATTCAACTCGTGGCTAAAAAGCGACAACAACAAACACTTTTTAAATTATTTTATTCTAGGGATTATCATCTTACTTTTTGTTTAACACAAGAAGTGTAGACATCTTACTTATTCTGAAATCATATACAAGTACAATGTACTTGATGACAACTGAAGATGTAGATCCCCCCCCCCCCCCCCCCCCCCCCCCCCCCCCCCCCCCCCCCCCCCCCCCCCCCCCCCCCCCCCCCCCCCCCCCCCCCCCCCCCCCCCCCCCCCCCCCCCCCCCCCCCCCCCCCCCGCATGCGTCTCGAAGTCCCGACATCGATTAACCTTGCTTATCAGTTAATCCATATATCGGTTAATCGCATAGAATTTTGAATCACGACGCCTATGCGATTAACCGGGTTCGACTGTATATTAGAATATTGTAGGTTTTGATTTTATGATCATTTTGATATATAGATTATTGTCACCCTTCAAAGAAATTTCTCGCATAGCGATTGGTTAACTTGCCGGGGTACATGGAACTATGTTCGGAAATCTGCCGGGGTACATGGACGCACGCGACATTAAGCGGTAAAAGGGAAGTAACTCGTACAATACTGACGTCTAGTTACAGTAAACAAACATGGCGACAGCGTATGCAAGTCACACAAAATACGAAATGGAAGTTAAAAAGATCCAACTGGTAACGCTTTGAGTATACAGGGTTTTGGCAGGTTACACGGCCCCATGTACCCCGTCAAAGATGAATGTACCCTTCGCCTGCGGCTCAGGGTACATAAATCTTTGACGGGGTACATGGGGCCGTGTAACCTGCCAAAGCCCTGTATAACTTATAATGTCATGGGTTCAAAGGTCAAGGTCACAGATGCGAAAGAATACCAAATGTTTAATTATCTCTAAAACTATTAACTTTTTGTATAGACATGTATATTCGAATATTGTAGGTAATGGCCTAACAATCATTTTGATATATAGATGAAGGTCATAGTTTCATACTTTTGTATTTACTTTTTTAGCTGTTTATAAATAATGTGTTGTAGCTAGACTATATATTATATATTTTAATATATTATACATATATTATATGTAGCAATCTTAGGACAAGGTATGATTAATTTGCAAAAATCCTTGCATTTAATTCTGCCTTACTGCTGAAAATTAGGAGTTCTCTTTAATAAATGTTATTGACCATTGAACCTCTGCATGAGATATGTACTTAGCCTCAGGTGAGCGTTAAGGCCCATGGGCCTCTTGTTATTTAAATAATGCATTCAAAATCAGCACATGGGAACTATTTGTCATGTGCTGATTTTGAATTCATTATTTTAATAAAAATTCAAAATCAGCACATGACACCACTAAAACGAAAATTATATAACTTTCTCTTGTGTATCAAATTTGGAGAAATATTTCCCATAGAAAATAATTTTATTTGATTAAGATTTTAATGTTAAATGAAGCCAATTTTTTTTACATAGATTTTAATTGCCATTAGATATTGCAAAATAATTGAAACAGTTGATATGACAATAGTCATTCCACTTTCTCTCTTTCTTTCTTTTTTTTAATTTTTTTTATTTTTATTTATTTTTTTTATTTAAATTTCCCTCCATTAAAATGAATACCAATCAATAAAACAGTAAATTTACTTTATTTTTATTCGCATACATGCGAGAGACAGTGTAAATAAGAGAGATAATCATCATACGAAAAACAAAACAAAACAGAACCAACACCTGCTGATTTCTTAACTGACAGAATCGCATCCCACATCGATTTTGGACAGGTCTTTCATATGAATGTATTCAGAAATGAATATATTTTCAAAATTTAATTATTAGAACCCATCATTTGTCCTAATATTTTAATCATTTGTGTCTGAAGCATGAATGTCCGCTGACGGATGTGAACCAAACACGGCAAAAGGAGTCACACCTGCCGTTTTCTCAACTGACAGAATCGCATCCCACACCGATTTCGGACATGTCTTTCATATGAATGTGTTCAGAAATGAATATATTTTCAGAATTTAATTATTAGAACCCATTATTTGTCCTAATATTTTAATAATTTGTGTCTGAAGCATGAATGTCGACCGACAGCTGTGAAGTAACCCCCACTTTCAAGACGTATTTCTTGTAATTTTCTGTATATATTTGGTTCTTTTTCAGTTAAAATAAAGGAAAAAATATTTATTTTTATTAAAAGTATTTGGTCATTTCAAGTAATAACGATCCCATTTAATAATATACTTAAATTTTTGAGACCTACTACCGTTTTCGATCACATACCAAAATTTGAACTGAAAATCACGTGACTAAATTGATTAAAAATCAGCCATATTCGCAGCTGGCCTGATTGTTGATATTGACACAATCATTTTGATATATAAAGGTCATGGATTCAGAGGTCAAGGTCACAGATGCAATTATCTGGAAAACTATGAACTTTTTTTGTATACACATGTATATTAGAATATTGTAGGTATTGATACAATGATCATTTTGATATATAGTTGATGATCATTAGTTCAAAGGTCAAGGTCACAGATGCAAAAGAATACTGAAATGGTTAATTATATGGAAAATCTATAAACATTGTGTATTGGCATGTATATTAGAATATTGTAGGTATTAATACAACAATCACTTTGATATATAGATGAAGGTTATGGGTTCAAAGGTCAAGGTCACAGATGTGAAAGAATACTGAAATGGTTAATTAATTATATTGAAAACGATAAGCATTTTATATAGGCAAGTATATTAGATATTAGAATAATGCAGTTATTAATACAACAATTATTTTGATATATAGATGAAGGCAATGGGTTAAAAGTTCAAGATGCAAAAGAATACTGAAATGTTTAATAATAAGTGCAAAATTACTGGTATACCAGTTAATTGGGATATTGTGTCCAATGATAATATATTGCGATATGCATTTTTAATATCGTTATTTACAGTATGTATTTCTGGAATTTTTTCATAATCCTTTTCCAATATTAATATTAGCTATAACCAAAAACAAAATGGATGCACCTAAAGACAATCACATTGTGGTAAAAAACCCTAAAGAAAAGTCAGCAATATGGACAAAGTTTGGATGGTTGAAATCCCAAAAAAATGAAGGAAAATGTTATTAAATTAGAAATTATTTGTCACTCTTGCAAACAAACAGTAGAATATTCTGATGGAACAACTAATTTAATGTCTCATAAAAATGCATCATTTAACTAATGTTGTCAGACCTGTGACTTTAAACACAAATTCCTTACCTGAACTAACATTTCCTGACACCTGAGATGTTTCTGATGCCAGTGGCAAAGACATTGTAAAGCAACATTGCTTAATATTCGTGCTGCTAAATACCCTTTGTCATCGCCAAAAGGAAAGAGAATTACAAATTGTGTCTGCATGCAGCAGGAATCCTGAAAATATTTTTTTACAGTCTGCAAGATATTGCAATATTTAAATTTAGGCAAAATCTGGAAAAGCTTTAAATTTGCATTATTTGTAAAGTTTTTGACTTTGGGTTTTAAGTTTTTATGTTTTTAAAAACAATTCAGCTATTTATCAAGTGAGCGTATCTGCCCTAATGGGTCTCTTGTTAGCTCACCTGGCCTAAAAGGCCATGTGAGCTTTTGCCATCACTTTGCGTCCGTCGTCGTCGTCGTCGTTGTCGTCGTCGTCGTCCGTCGTCCGTCCGTCGTTAAAGATCAACTCCTCAGAAACCACTGGGCCATTTGCAACCAAACTTTGTCACAACAGTCCTTGGGTGGTCTACTTTAAAAATTGTGTCCGACATGTCCGCACCTAATCCAAGATGGCCGCCAGCGGGTAACATAGATTAACATTGGACCCTATGGGAAAATATGTTCAAAGATATTTTTCTCTGAAACTACTGAGCCAACTGGAACCAAACTTGGTCACAGTAGTCCTTAGATGGTACCTTCTGAAAACTGTGTTTTTTAAGTCTGCACCTAATCCAAGATGGCGGCCAGCGAGGAACATAGGTTAACATTGGACCCTATGGGAACAATATCAAAGATCTTTTTCTCTAAAACCCTTTAGCCAATGGGAACCAAACTTGGCCACAATAGTTTTGGATGGCCCCCTATAACATTGCGGTTTTTGAGGGCCACACCAAATCCAAGATGGCCGCCAGCGGAGAATATATTTAACATTGGACCTTATGGGAAAATATGTTCAAAGATATTTTTCTCTAAAACTACTGAGCGAATTAGAACCAAACTTGGTCATAGTAGTCCTTAGATGGTACCTTCTGAAACTGGTGTTTTTTTAAGTCTGCACCTGATCCAAGATGGCTGCCAACTGGGAAAATAGGTTAACATTGGACCCTATGGGAACAATATCAAAGATCTTTTTCTCTAAAACCCCTAAGCCAATTGGAACCAAACTTGGCCACAATAGTCTTTGGGTGGCACCCTACAACATTGGTGTTTTTGAGGGCCACACAAAATCCAAGATGGCCGTCAGTGGAAAACATATTTTAACATTGGACCCTATGGGAAAATAAGTTCATACATATTTTTCTCTGAAACTACTGAGTCAATTGGAACCAAACTCGGCCACAATAGTCATTTGGGTCTTTACATTTGGTATTTTAAAATAACATCTGCATTTAAAAATCAACTCCTGTGAAATCACTTGGCCAATTGCAATGATATTTGGTATGTGTCTTAGTCTTGGAGAGTACATGTCAGTCTGCCATATGACTTTTGTCTTTGACCTAAACTTAACCCTCCAGTGACTATGTTGAACTTTTTGGATTAGGTTAGTTTCTCTAAATCTCAAGTACTACAATGTTAGGTCAATGATATTTGGTATATAGCTTGATCTTGGATAGTACATCAGTCAGACTGCCTTATGGCTTTTGTCCTTGACCATAATTTCATGGTCCATTGACCAGTTTTTGGATAAGGAAAATTTCTCAGGTATTATACATGAAAAGTCGATGATACTTGGATGTATTGTCTCAAAATTTTGAAATATGGTTTAGTTTTGAAAGGAAATAATATTGAAATTTTGTGATAGAAATAAATATTGTGTAATAAATTTCAAGCATTTATTTAAACATTAGACAATTTGTTGATTTTCATTCTGCAACAACTCTACCTAGGTGAGCTATACAGGCTCCTGGGAGCCTCTAGTTATCCTCCTGAAAAATTTTGCAAGGGATATAGAAATTATGTCCATATATCTGTCCATTTGTCCAATTTGCCATTAGACTGTTCAGCTTTTGTATCAGTTCTTTTAAACCCAATGTCACATTTTTCTGAACAAGGACAAAAGATTGATTCTTTTAGGAAAACATCTCTAGTCATTGAAAACCAATTTCTTACACATCAACTGCTTTCTGATTTTTTAATCAGAAACATTATTTACAATTCCCAATAACCATTCATTATTTAGGATGTTATAACTTACCACACAATGTATTTGTTAACTGTTTCACATCATTTTAAATAATTATACTGTTTGGTTTTGCTCTTTTGATAAACCCACTTATTCTTTTTTCTCTTAAGTATATTTATTTTTTTTTTCTGTTTGTCTAATATTATCTATATTGTTCCTATCTTGAAAAGAGTTAAAGAATTCTTACAATTTATGTTCTAGATATTTTTCTTCTTTATTTATCTTTTTTCTTTTTTATGAGAAATATGATATTGTTTTACTGTTATTTTAAAGTTGCTCCAAGTAATTGATAAGTAATAGAAAATTCTTCACCTTCAATATTATTTTTTCTGTATTGTTGTAAAGTATCATTAATGCATTCCTTAATGGTTTTAATATATTGGTCGTCTTTTAGAAGACGGTTGCTAAATTTTCATATCCCATTTCTTTTTTCTTGATTTAAAAATTTAAAAGTAACATTAACAGGGCAAAGGTCCAATTTATAACTATGTTCCTATTGGTGATAAAAAAAACAAGATTGTATGAAATAAGGAAATAATCTAGTCTCCCCATTTTTGTACGGCATTCACGTCAGTGAAAGCGTACATTGCTATCGCTTTTTGCCAAGATCAGGCTCCTTTGCTACAAATAGTATGCATCGGAATATAGTGCGTCTAGTAAATGAACCTGCATTTGCTGACAATGAAATCGAGAATGAATTATCAGAATATATTAACATGTCGCGGCGGGATGCCTCAAAATAATTTGTGCAGTTTGGCGAACTAATCTCGTAGAATAATAAGTAGTCCGTCCATGTTATAGACGAAAACAAAATGGACTGTAGGGTTTATCTCCCTTTCACAGAAGTGAAATCTAATCTAATCAATAAATTAGTTTAAAATGCGACAGAAGTCCTGATGCAACACCGACGTATGTTATACCCGTTGAAATAAAGTAAAATTAACGCAGATTAGTTAAATTCAACTGTGTTGTTTATTTAATAAAAAGTTCTGTGTTGTTTATTTAATAAAAAGTTATCATGATCTTAAAGTGATCGCATCGTAGGAGGCAAACTTCCAGGAATTCCGCCGTTCAACGGTTTTGTGTATCACATTTCTAATCCAATGAAATTCATAGACAACGTCACTTCCTAGGGTTACCCTGAAAAATGTCTTTGATGTTGAATCTGCATGCTGACAGAACTTGTTAAATACAAGAAAATTATTTAATTTAACCACTTTTCGTTTTTCAAGAAAATTAAAACATTTGATTAAGGTATGATTTTATAGAGTTTACTTGGAAAGAACGATAAATATGTCCTCCTTAGGTCACATCAACAACTTGAAAGTTACAAATTGATAAAAACGCAATAAAGATTGTTTATTTATTTATTTAATCTGTGTAATAAACATTCAGCATCATATTACCAGGAACATCAAGTCTGGATTATAATTTTAGAAAATGCAGCTGGAATAGTCTATCCAATATTGGCACTTTGTACAAGATTCGGTTACCGGACGGGTACAAAATTTGTTACCTGTTAGTCATTTTTCGCCATAGTCGGGATTCATTTTTAGCTCAACTGGCTTTAGTCAGATGAGCTATTGGCATGATGCGTGTGTGCGTGCGTGCGTGCGTGCGTGCATGCGTCCGTTAACAGCAAAAACTCTGAAACTACCAGACCTTTTGAAACTTAATTTGCTGTGCAAGGTCCTTGCTAGAGTCTGACTGTAGATTATACAAATCATGGCGATTAGATATTCAAGATGGCTGCCGTTACTAAAAATAGAAAAAACCTAAAAAAATCTTCTTTGGTCACTTTGATGTATAGATTAAGGTCATGGGTTCAAAGGTCAAGGTCACAGACGCGAAATAATACTGAAACGATTCATTATCTTGAAAACTATAAACTTTTTGTATAGGCATGTATATTAGAATGTTGTAGGTATTGATACAACGATCATTTTGGTGTATAGATTAAGGTCATGGGTCCAAAGGTCAAGGTCACAGAAGCAAAACAATACCAAAATGGTTCATTATCTCGAAAACTATAACTTTTTGTACAGGCATGTACATTGGAATATTGTTGGTATTGATGCAACGGCCATTTTGATGTATAGATTAAAGCCATGGGTTCAAAGGTCAAGGTCACAGACGCGAAATAATATTGAAACGGTTCATTATCTTAAAAACTATAAACTTTTTGTATAGGCATGTATATTAGAATGTTGTAGGTATTGATACAACGATCATTTTGGTGTATAGAAAAAGGTCATGGGTCCAAAGGTCAAGGTCACAGAAGCAAAACAATAACGAAATGGTTCATTATCTCGAAAACTATCAACTTTTTGTATATGCTTGTATATTAAAATGTTGTAGGTATTGATACAACAATCATTTTGATGTATAGAAGAAGGTCATGGGTCAAAAGGTCAAGGTCACAGAAGCAAAGCAATACCAAAATGGTTCATTATCTCGAAAACTATCAACTTTTTGTATAGGCATGTATATTGGAATATTGTTGGTATTGATGCAACAGTCATTTTGATGTATAGATTAAGGTCATGGGTTCAAAGGTCAAGGTCACAGACGAGAAATAATACTGAAACGATTCATTATCTTGAAAACTATAAACTTTTTGTATAGGCATGTATATTAGAATGTTGTAGGTATTGATACAACGATCATTTTGGTGTATAGAAAAAGGTCATGGGTCCAAAGGTCAAGGTCACAGAAGCAAAACAATACCGAAATGGTTCATTATCTCGAAAACTATCAACTTTTTGTATAGGCATGTATATTGGAATATTGTTGGTATTGATGCAACGGCATTTTGATGTATAGATTAAGGTCATGGGTTCAAAGGTCAAGGTCACAGACGCGAAATAATACTGAAACGGTTCATTATCTTAAAACTATAAACTTTTTGTATAGGCATGTATATTAGAATGTTGTAGATATTGATACAACGATCATTTTGGTGTATAGAAAAATCATGGGTCCAAAGGTCAAGGTCACAGAACAAAACAATACCGAAATGGTTTATCTCGAAAACTATCAACTTTTGTATAGGTATGATAATTGGAATATTGTTGGTATTGATGCAACAGTCATTTTGATGTATAGATTAAGGTAATTGGTTCAAAGGTCAAGGTCATAGACACTAAATAATACTTAAACGGTTCATTATCTTTAAAACTATAAACTTTTTGTATAGGCATGTATATCAGAATGTTGTAGGTATTAATATAACGAACATTTTGATGTATAGAAAAAGGTCATGGGTTCAAAGGTGAAGGTCACAGATGCAAAACAAAATAAAAAACATTAATTAACACGAAAACTATAAATATTTTGTATAGGCATG
This sequence comes from Anadara kagoshimensis, assembly GCA_021292105.1. NCBI lineage: Eukaryota > Metazoa > Mollusca > Bivalvia > Arcoida > Arcidae > Anadara > Anadara kagoshimensis. The sequence continues at coordinate 21,377,795 of CM037864.1, forward strand.
TATATTAGAATATAATGTTGGTATTGATGTAACGATCATTGTGATTTATAGATTAAGGTCAGGGGTTCAATGGTCAAGGTCACAGATACGAAATAATACAGAAATGGTTAATTATCTTGAAAACTATTAACATTTTCTATAGGCATATATATTAATTCATCTACTATTTTGATGCATAGAGAAAGGTTATGGGTTCAAAGGTCAAGGTCACGGATGCAAACAATTGCTGAAATTGTTATATCTTCACTATTTGATCAGATAATGACATGGGGTTTTAATTTTTTAAATATTCTTGTAATCTTGTAATTATCTTCAAATGAGGTTAAGGTCAATTGTGAAGGTTATGACCTAATGTTTTACCTTTCCTGGAAAAAAAATTGTTGACCCAATTTTTAGGCAATGTACAAATAAGATGTTTGTTTTAATCAAATCATTGAAAATTTTCTCCTGAATTGGCCAATTCTAACCCAATACAGCATGAAAAGTCCTTTATAAACAGTAATCCAAAAGTTGTGTCTGGCATATCAGCCAAAATCCAAGGTGGCGTTTGTTCCTATACATAGCAATAACATGAAAGACCAATCCAGATTTGTTTTCCAACCACTTTGGTTCAAGTTGCAATTGTAAAAAAGGCATGTATATTAGAATATAATGTTGGTATTGATGTAACGATCATTGTGATTTATAGATTAAGGTCAGGGGTTCAATGGTCAAGGTCACAGATACGAAATAATACAGAAATGGTTAATTATCTTGAAAACTATTAACATTTTCTATAGGCATATATATTAATTCATCTACTATTTTGATGCATAGAGAAAGGTTATGGGTTCAAAGGTCAAGGTCACGAATGCAAACAATTGCTGAAATTGTTATATCTTCACTATTTGATCAGATAATGACATGGGGTTTTAATTTTTTAAATATTCTTGTAATCTTGTAATTATCTTCAAATGAGGTTAAGGTCAATTGTGAAGGTTATGACCTAATGTTTTACCTTTCCTGGAAAAAAAATTGTTGACCCAATTTTTAGGCAATGTACAAATAAGATGTTTGATTTAATCAAATCATTGAAAATTTTCTCCTGAATTGGCCAATTCTAACCCAATACAGCATGAAAAGTCCTTTATAAACAGTAATCCAAAAGTTGTGTCTGGCATATCAGCCAAAATCCAAGGTGGCGTTTGTTCCTATACATAGCAATAACATGAAAGACCAATCCAGATTTGTTTTCCAACCACTTTGGTTCAAGTTGCAATTGTAAAAAAGGAGGGGAAATGCCATTTCGCAAGATTTGCATGTTTTTTATCACAAATGTAAATTACCTGCCAGTTGAGCATCACAGGCCCTATTGGGCCTCTTGTTTTATCAGAACCCAAATGAAGTGTATCAAGAATGTTAAGTACTCAAAAAAAAACCTTTTAAACTCGATTAAAAGTCGTAACAAGCCCTTGGAAACAGCTTTTACATTTTCAGGATATTTCACAAAAAATATCCACACGTCCAGCTGATCAGTTTCAGATGTCTTATTTACATGTATATACCTTAACTGCGTAAACAAACATTTTTCAGATCAATACTGCTAATATGCGACAAAATTGACTTAATAAAAATCGCTTCTGTGTAGAAAAGCAATGTATATTGGCAATGTTTACTCATCGGTTTTACGAAACTTTTAAGACATAATGGCCCCAAAAATTGAGCAATTTCTGGTCTATTAGATCGTGGCATGAAGATAATGACAAGATAATTGACCTACCTTTAAAGAATAACAAAAACATGTTTTAGTTTTGTTTAGCTAGGAAGGCCGACATTGGTTATCTAGACCCTAGAAAGTCAAAAGCCAACCAGACTCACGAGCCTACGTATTTATCTGGTGACCTTGGGCCAATGGGCCTGCAGTAATTTCGCATAATGAGCCTGCCTAGTGCTACCACGTACCAAGTTGACACTATTTTCCCAACTAGACTGTACATCAGCACTTTACAGTGTTATGTTTTTATGTGGTCCCCGTGTATATTTTTTAACTTAGAAACTTTGCTCATTTAACAGTTTTCGGCACATTGAGATATTAGAATTAAAGAGGTATGGCGGGTTTGATAGGCAATTTTTACCTTGCCCTCTGCTGAAACAGGCTATGATCTAACAATGTATTTTTAAACACTGATGATTTCAGTGGCTTTTAATAATTAGAACAGGTCTATGGACAACAAGCGCTGTATTTTCATCATAAAGTTGCTTTTCCTTGAAGAGCAGATGATATTGAACAAACCTCAACATCCATAATCCTTATTTGTCATCTTTATGTAGTAAACAGAATAAACTAGAATAATAAAGTATGAAGTAGCATCATGCTACACAAGGAATTCATGGGTTATATGTATAGTTATATTGTATAAAATACATTACCTGGCTTCATCTGCTGGTAAGAAGTTTATTTTGAAAGTTTCAAAATTATTTTAAATAGTTTAAAAGTAACTAAAGTATATATTTGTATTAAAGGCAAAATTAAAGATTAAAAAAAAATTAAAAAGGTATCCAGATGGGATTTGAACCCATGTCGTACAGGTTATAAAGCATCCTCGTTACACTTTGAGCTAATCATAGCTGTAAGTGTCTGCAGTGTTAAAATATAATATCAGTTACATGTGCAGTGGTCAGTTTAAATTTTCCCATATCTCCAAAAATTGACCATTATTTCATGAGAAGACCTATTTTTGAAAACTACGAAAGGATTGCACTTTGAAAATATTTTTAGAAACAATAACGTAAAAGTTGGTCTTCTAAGGAGGACAATTTAAAGACGGGAAAACCCCCTCATTTTTCATATTTTAGAATATGAGAGCACAAAGATAAACATGCTGAGAAAAATGCCATTACAGTATCATGAGTATAGTACCAGTCTAACTAGAGTAAATTCTGTCAATTTTTTTTATGGAGTTTTGTCCCTTTGAACTTAGCATTTAAAATTATTCTATTCATAGAGTTATAGAGGCAACTTAATTTTAGGTAAATTCTGTTATTTTTTGGTCCATCTGTATGTCTGTCCTGACTTTTCTAAATGCAAACAAATTCACACAGAGAAACTTTTGCTCAACAGGCTTTATCAATACTGATTCATCACAAATTTATATTCTTTGCACAATAGTTAAACTTTATCCCACTTTAATATTAGTTACTTAACAGCCATTGAGATATTGCATTTAAATTGGGTTCATACCTTAATTTAATAGAGTTAACTATGAATTGCCTTTAACAAGTTTCTGAGATTCATCCTCTGTTTTTACTCTTTACACTTACTTCTCTTGTGTAACCTTTTCTAATATATTCTGTTGAAATATATGGGGCTCCAGAAGGGGCACATATTGTAATAGTACCTATTATAATCAACCACTTGTTTTCTCTACTTATCCTTCCGGAGAACCCGACCTCACTTCCCTGGTGGAAGTTAATGTGTTTAACCTAAGTTTTTACTTGGGATTTTGATTTGGACATGGATTGGTATGTTTGTTTTTGATTGATTGTAATAACACTTACTTAATCATTGTAAAATTGGGATATATATATAGAGGAATTAGGGGATTTCGATCACTTTCGAGCTTGCTAAATAATACTGAATCAAATGTACATCAGCATAGTTAATACTAATTAATATGGATGCTTTTATACTGACCAAAGCTCAATCAAAGCATTACACAGCATGTTTTATCTAAATCCCTACCAGTCCCCATTTCTATGTAAACAAAATGGCGGAAAGGTGAATCAGATCACGTGATGTAGTGACATATTACACAAGAAAGTAAAAGTGTTTGAGGCTCAAAACGGGCCAGTGTTAACATGAAACATGAACATTAAATCTTACCTCATGTAAATCCTAAGTTAAGTAATATTCCAGCAACCATACACCCATTTGTGTGTCATCCATCGATTTCATAACAATTAGAAACCTTATATTGACATATGTCTATATATATTATATAAATATATATACTGATGCAACATCAATAGTTTTAACTGTAAAAATCTGTTGAAAATGTGTTGTAAACCATGGAGCAGGTAGCGGTTATCACTTTATGGTGTTGAATTGCAGTTATAGAACCAAGTGTTGTATAATCTTGCTCCACATATATAATAATTATGCTATAACACGTGGTGCCACTTTACAGCCTCGGTTTTCTTGAAACAGACTATAACTGGTGACGTCACATGAACTGACATTTGTTAAAACGCTCAAAGAGTAAACAGACGACTGGATATTGTATGAAAATGATTTGATCAAAATTAATTGGACATATTGTGATACAAGAAAAACGGGAATAACAAAAATGGCGGTTTTTATCAACATGGACAGAATGTGAGTTATTTTACCTTCCTAGAAAGTACTTTTGACTATTTGTTTACACTGGGAAAAAACGTGCTTCCATAGTTATAAATAGATCGTACGGCCTAAAAAATTCGACCGCGCATGCTCGCCATTCGGAATTTACATAAGTGATCGGAAACACCTGGTGATCGAAAACGCCTTACGAGCCCATATATGTTTTCTCGATATTTTTTTTTTTCAAAAATGCTTACTATCAAGTCCAAGCTATAACTTACCAGTGAATAAAGGGCTTGTTATAAAAACTCTTATTCATGACCTAAGGATGGGGTGAACTAGGATGCTGCCCAGGGTATTACAAAAATGTATTAATCTCCTTAAGAGAGAAACTAGTATAATTTTAATATAGGTTGACAAGAAAAATCAAAGAAACTGGCTTATAAGAACAGAATAAAACTCTGTAGAACCTGCACAAAAAGCATTCTCAGCACAAAGGGGATATGGTTAATAAAATGGGCATATGAGAATAAGAAGTTTGGCATCATTACTTGGAGCTGTATGTGAACTTGATGAAGTCCTCAGTTCCTAAAGAACACTATAAGAGGCAACATTGATTAGTCTTGATTCAAAGAGATGTAAATTAGACTCTATATATTTTATATTAGGTTCCTGTTTTGGACGAGTCAAGATTAGCTGATAATATCCTTGATGGCAGCTTTACATCCACAGCAGCAAGCAGCCACTCCAGGTCAGAGAAATCAAATAATCAATCAGAAAAAGTGACAGACAAAAATAACATGAAGACACAAAGCAACATTCCAGATATTCAAGATGATGATACACCCACTGATACAAATAACAGTAGATCAGCCGGTAATGGTAATGGTAATGATGTACAGTCAGATGCAGCAGGGATAAAATTGACTAAGTTACCACTGCAAAACAGTACAGAATCAACTTGTCAAGTTGAAAATAAAACTTTGACAAGTGATTTTAGAACAATCAATTTGTTATCAGAATCAGAGGATGCAAAACCTAATTCCAAAGAAGTGAATTCCAAAACAATAAGTGATGCAGATATTAGTGAAAAGAAAAGTTCAAGTAAAAAGCTGGATAGCAGCAATGATCATATGGTAAGACAGGCTTATTTACTTACTAAGAGGTGTTTGTCTTCTACAAATAATGATAAACACTCTTTTAATTCGTGATTGTAATACACGTACTGTGGTCCAAATCTTGTAATCAACAGTCCTGATGTATTTTTATCTGTTAAAGTGTGCAAGTTTTTGTAATCAACAGTCCTGGTGTGGTTTAATCTGCTAGTTTGTGCAAGTTCTTGTAATCAACAATCAAGATGTGTTTTCATTTGTTAGTTTGTGCAAGTTCTTGTTATCAGCAGTACCAAACTTGTTATTAACAGTCCTGATGTGTTTTTGTCTGTTAGTTTGTGCAAGTTCTTGTAATCAAAAGTTGTGATGTGTGTTGATCTGTTAGTTTGTGCAAGTTTTTGTAATCAACACTCCTGGTGTGTTTTCATCTGTTAGTTTATGCAAGTTCTTGTATTCAAGAGTCCCAATCTTGTAATCAACATTCCTGGTGTGTATGGATCTGTTAGTTTGTGCAAATTCTTGTAATCGACAGTTCTGGTGTGTTTTCAACTGTTAGTTTGTGCAAGTTATTGTAATCAGCAGTCCAAATCTTGTAATCAACAGTCCTGATGTGTTTTGATCTGTTAGTTTGTGCAAGTTCTTGTAATCGACAGTCCTGATGTGTGTTGATCTGTTAGTTTTTGCAAGTTCTTGCAATCGACAGTCCTGATGTGTGTTGATCTGTTAGTTTTTGCAAGTTCTTGTAATCAACAGTGATAGTGTGTTTTCATCTGTTAGTTTGTGCAAATTCTTGTAATCGACAGTTCTGGTGTGTATTCAACTGTTAGTTTGTGCAAGTTATTGTAATCAGCAGTCCAAATCTTGTAATCAACAGTCCTGATGTGTTTTGATCTGTTAGTTTGTACAAGTTCGTGTAATCAAAAGTCCTGATGTGCGTTGATCTGTTAGTTTGTGCATGTTCTTGTAATGAAAAGTCCTGATGTGTGTTGATCTGTTAGTTTGTGCAAGTTCTTGTAATCAAAAGTCCTGATGTGTGTTGATCTGTTAGTTGGTGCATGTTCTTGTAATGAAAAGTCCTGATGTGTGTTGATCTGTTAGTTTGTGCAAGTTCTTGTAATCAAAAGTCCCAATCTTGTAATAAACAGCCCTGATGTGTGTTGATCTGTTAGTTTGTGCAAGTTCTTGTAATCAAAAGTCCCAATCTTGTAATAAACAGCCCTGATGTTTGTTGATCTGTTAGTTTGTGCTAGTTCTTGTATTCAACAGTCCAAATTTTGTAATCAACAGTCCTGATGTGTGTTGATCTGTTAGTTTGTGCAAGTTCTTGTAATCAAAATCCTGATGTTTGTTGATCTGTTTGTTGGTGCTAGTTTTTGTATTCAACAGTCCTGATATGTGTTGATCTGTTAGTTTGTGCAAGTTCTTGTAATCAAAGTCCTGATGTGTGTTGATCTGTTTGTTGGTGCTAGTTCTTGTATTCAACAGTCCTGATGTGTTTTCATCTGTTAGTTTGTGCAAGTTCTAGTAATCAACAGTCCTGATGTGTGTTGATCTGTTTGTTGGTGCTAGTTCTTGTAATCGACAGTCCTGATGTGTGTTGATCTGTTAGTTTGTGCAAGTTTTTGTATTTAACAGTCCTGATGTGTTTTCATCTGCTAGTTTGTGCAAGTTCTAGTAATCAACAGTCCTGATGTGTGTTGATCTGTTAGTTGGTGCTAGTTTTTGTATTCAACAGTCCTGATGTGTTTTCATCTGCTAGTTTGTGCAAGTTCTAGTAATCAACAGTCCTGATGTGTTTTCATCTGTTAGTTTGTGCAAGTTCTTGTAATGAAAAGTCCTGATGTGTGTTGATCTGTTAGTTTGTGCAAGTTCTTGTAATCAAAAGTCCTGATGTGTGTTGATCTGTTAGTTGGTGCATGTTCTTGTAATGAAAAGTCCTGATGTGTGTTGATCTGTTAGTTTGTACTAGTTGTTGTAATCAAAAGTCCTGATGTGTGTTGATCTTTTAGTTTGTACAAGTTCTTGTAATCAACAGTACTGATGTGCGTTGATATGTTAGTTTGTGCAAGTTTTTGTAATCAACAGTCCTGGTGTGTTTTCATCTGTTAGTTTGTACAAGTTCTTCTAATCCAAAGTCCTGATGTGTGTTGATCTGTTTGTTGTTGCTAGTTCTTGTATTCAACAGTCCTGATGTGTTTTCATCTGCTAGTTTGTGCAAGTTCTAGTAATCAACAGTCCTGATGTGTGTTGATCTGTTAGTTGGTGCTAGTTTTTGTATTCAACAGTCCTGATGTGTTTTCATCTGCTAGTTTGTGCAAGTTCTAGTAATCAACAGTCCTGATGTGTTTTCATCTGTTAGTTTGTGCAAGTTCTTGTAATCAGAAGTCCTGATGTGTGTTGATCTGTTAGTTGGTGCATGTTCTTGTAATGAAAAGTCCTGATGTGTGTTGATCTGTTAGTTTGTACTAGTTGTTGTAATCAAAAGTCCTGATGTGTGTTGATCTTTTAGTTTGTACAAGTTCTTGTAATCAACAGTACTGATGTGTGTTGATATGTTAGTTTGTGCAAGTTTTTGTAATCAACAGTCCTGGTGTGTTTTCATCTGTTAGTTTGTACAAGTTCTTCTAATCCAAAGGCCTGATGTGTGTTGATCAGTTAGTTTGTGTAAGTTCTTGTAATGAAAAGTCCTGATGTGTGTTGATCTGTTAGTTTGTACAAGTTCTTGTAATCGACAGTCTTGATATGTGTTGATCTGTTAGTTTGTGCAAGTTCTTGTAAGCAACAGTCCTGATGTGTTTTCAACTGTTACTAAATTGTACAAGGTCTTGTAATCAAAAGTCCTGATATGTGTTGATCTGTTAGTTTGTGCAAGTTTTTGTAATCAACATTCCTGGTGTGTTGGATATGTTATTTTGTGTAAGTTCTTGTAATCAGCAGTCCTAGTGTGTTTTCATCTATTAGTTTGTGCAAGTTCTTGTAATCAAAAGTCCCAATCTTGTAATAAACAGCCCTGATGTGTGTTGATCTGTTAGTTTGTGCAAGTTCTTGTAATCAAAAGTCCCAATCTTGTAATAAACAGCCCTGATGTTTGTTGATCTGTTAGTTTGTGCTAGTTCTTGTATTCAACAGTCCAAATTTTGTAATCAACAGTCCTGATGTGTGTTGATCTGTTAGTTTGTGCAAGTTCTTGTAATCAAAATCCTGATGTTTGTTGATCCGTTTGTTGGTGCTAGTTTTTGTATTCAACAGTCCTGATATGTGTTGATCTGTTAGTTTGTGCAAGTTCTTGTAATCAAAGTCCTGATGTGTGTTGATCTGTTTGTTGGTGCTAGTTCTTGTATTCAACAGTCCTGATGTGTTTTCATCTGTTAGTTTGTGCAAGTTCTTGTAATGAAAAGTCCTGATGTGTGTTGATCTGTTAGTTTGTGCAAGTTCTTGTAATCAAAAGTCCTGATGTGTGTTGATCTGTTAGTTGGTGCATGTTCTTGTAATGAAAAGTCCTGATGTGTGTTGATCTGTTAGTTTGTACTAGTTGTTGTAATCAAAAGTCCTGATGTGTGTTGATCTTTTAGTTTGTACAAGTTCTTGTAATCAACAGTACTGATGTGTGTTGATATGTTAGTTTGTGCAAGTTTTTGTAATCAACAGTCCTGGTGTGTTTTCATCTGTTAGTTTGTACAAGTTCTTCTAATCCAAAGGCCTGATGTGTGTTGATCAGTTAGTTTGTGTAAGTTCTTGTAATGAAAAGTCCTGATGTGTGTTGATCTGTTAGTTTGTACAAGTTCTTGTAATCGACAGTCCTGATATGTGTTGATTTGTTAGTTTGTGCAAGTTCTTGTAAGCAACAGTCCTGATGTGTTTTCAACTGTTACTAAATTGTACAAGGTCTTGTAATCAAATGTCCTGATATGTGTTGATCTGTTAGTTTGTGCAAGTTTTTGTAATCAACATTCCTGGTGTGTATGGATCTGTTAGTTTGTGTAAGTTCTTGTAATCAGCAGTCCTAGTGTGTTTTCATCTATTAGTTTGTGCAAGTTCTTGTAATCAAAAGTCCCAATCTTGTAATAAACAGCCCTGATGTGTGTTGATCTGTTAGTTTGTGCAAGTTCTTGTAATCAAAAGTCCCAATCTTGTAATAAACAGCCCTGATGTTTGTTGATCTGTTAGTTTGTGCTAGTTCTTGTATTCAACAGTCCAAATTTTGTAATCAACAGTCCTGATGTGTGTTGATCTGTTAGTTTGTGCAAGTTCTTGTAATCAAAATCCTGATGTTTGTTGATCCGTTTGTTGGTGCTAGTTTTTGTATTCAACAGTCCTGATATGTGTTGATCTGTTAGTTTGTGCAAGTTCTTGTAATCAAAGTCCTGATGTTTGTTGATCTGTTTGTTGGTGCTAGTTCTTGTATTCAACAGTCCTGATGTGTTTTCATCTGTTAGTTTGTGCAAGTTCTTGTAATCAAAAGTCCTGATGTGTGTTGATCTGTTAGTTGGTGCATGTTCTTGTAATGAAAAGTCCTGATGTGTGTTGATCTGTTAGTTTGTGCAAGTTCTTGTAATCAAAGTCCTGATGTGTGTTGATCTGTTAGTTTGTGCAAGTTCTAGTAATCAACAGTCCTGATGTGTGTTGATCTGTTTGTTGGTGCTAGTTCTTGTAATCAACAGTCCTGATGTGTGTTGATCTGTTTGTTGGTGCTAGTTCTTGTATTCAACAGTCCTGATGTGTTTTCATCTGTTAGTTTGTGCAAGTTCTAGTAATCAACAGTCCTGATGTGTGTTGATCTGTTTGTTGGTGCTAGTTCTTGTATTCAACAGTCCTGATGTGTTTTCATCTGTTAGTTTGTGCAAGTTCTAGTAATCAACAGTCCTGATGTGTGTTGATCTGTTTGTTGATGCTAGTTCTTGTATTCAACAGTCCAAATTTTGTAATCAACAGTCCTGATGTGTTTTCATCTGTTAGTTTGTGCAAGTTCTTGTAATCAACAGTCCTGATATGTGTTTTCATCTGTTAGTTATGCAAGTTTTTGTAATCAACAGTCCTGATGTGTGGTGATCTGTTAGTTTATGCAACTTCTAGTAATCAACAGTCCTGATGTGTTTTCATTTGTTAGTTTGTACTAGTTCTTGTAATCAACAGTCCTGATGTGTGTTGATCTGTTAGTTTGTGCTAGTTCTTGTAATCAACAGTCTTGATGTGTTTTCATCTGTTATTTAGTACTAGTTCTTGTAATCAACAGTCCTGATGTCTGTTGATCTGTTAGTTTGTACAAGGTCTAGCAATCAAAAGTCCTGATGTATATTGATCTGTTCAAGTTTTTGTAATCAACAGTGATAGTGTGTTTTCATCTGTTAGTTTGTGCTAGTTCTTGTAATCAACAGTCCTGATGTTTTTTCATCTGTAAGTTTGTACAAGTTCTTGTATTCAACTGTCCTGATGTGTGTTCATCTGTTAATTTGTGCTAGTTCTTTTAATCAACAGTCCTGGTGTGTTTTCATCTGTTAGAGTGTACTAGTTCTTGTATTCAACATTCCTGGTGTGTTTTCATCTTTTAGTTGTTACAAGTTCTTATAATCAAAAGTCCTGATGTGTGTTAATATGTAAGTTTATGCAAGTTTTTGTAATGAACAGTCCTGGTGTGTTTTCATTTGTTAGTTTGTGCAAGTTGTTGTAAGCAACAGTCCTGGTGTGTTTTCATCTGTTAGTTTGTACAAGTTCTTGTAAACAACAGTCCTGATGTGTGTTGATCTGTTTCTTGTAATGAAAAGTCCTGATGTTTGTTGATCTGTTAGTTGGTGTATGTTCTTGTAATGAAAAGTCCTGATGTGTATTGGTCTGTCAGTTTGTGCAAGTTCTTGTAATGAAAAGTCCTGATATGTGTTGATCTGTTAGTTTGTGCAAGTTCTTGTAATCAACAGTCCTGGTATGTGTTAATCTGTTAGTTTGTACATGTTCTTGTAATGAAAAGTCCTGATGTGTGTTGATCTGTTAGTTTGTGCAAGTTCTTGTAATCAAAAGTCCTGATGTGTTTTCATCTGTTAGTTTGTACTAGTTGTTGTAATCAACAGTCCTGATGTGTGTTGATCTGTTAGTTTGTGCTAGTTCTTGTAATCGCCAGTCTTGATGTGTTTTCATCTGTTAGTTTGTACTAGTTGTTGTAATCAACAGTCCTGATGTGTGTTGATCTGTTAGTTTGTGCAAGGTTTTGTAATCAACAGTCCTGGTGTGTTTTCATCTGTTAGTTTGTGCAAGTTCTTGTAAACAACAGTCCTGATGTGTGTTGATCTGTTTCTTGTAATGAAAAGTCCTGATGTTTGTTGATCTGTTAGTTGGTGTATGTTCTTGTAATGAAAAGTCCTGATGTGTATTGGTCTGTCAGTTTGTGCAAGTTCTTGTAATGAAAAGTCCTGATATGTGTTGATCTGTTAGTTTGTGCAAGTTCTTGTAATCAACAGTCCTGGTATGTGTTAATCTGTTAGTTTGTGCATGTTCTTGTAATGAAAAGTCCTGATGTGTGTTGATCTGTTAGTTTGTGCAAGTTCTTGTAATCAAAAGTCCTGATGTGTTTTCATCTGTTAGTTTGTACTAGTTGTTGTAATCAACAGTCCTGATGTGTGTTGATCTGTTAGTTTGTGCTAGTTCTTGTAATCGCCAGTCTTGATGTGTTTTCATCTGTTAGTTTGTACTAGTTGTTGTAATCAACAGTCCTGATGTGTGTTGATCTGTTAGTTTGTGCAAGGTTTTGTAATCAACAGTCCTGGTGTGTTTTCATCTGTTAGTTTGTGCAAGTTCTTGTAATCAACAGTCCTGGTATGTGTTAATCTGTTAGTTTGTGCAAGTTTTTGTAAACAACAGTCCCGGTGTGTTTTCATCTGTTAGTTTGTATAACTTCTTCTAATCAAAAGTCCTGATGTTTGTTGATCTGTTAGTTTGTGCAAGTTTTTGTAATCAAAAGTCCTGATGTGTGTTGATCTGTTAGTTGGTGCATGTTCTTGTAATGAAAAGTCCTGATGTGTGTTGATCTGTTAGTTTGTGCAAGTTCTTGTAATCAAAAGTCCTGATGTGTGTTGATCTGTTAGTTTGTGCAAGTTTTTGTAAACAACAATCCTGGTGTGTTTTCATCTGTTTGTTTGTATAACTTCTTCTAATCAAAAGTCCTGATGTTTGTAGATCTGTTAGTTTGTGCAAGTTCTTGTAATCAAAAGTCCTGATGTTTGTTGATCTGTTAGTTGGTGCATGTTCTTGTAATGAAAAGTCCTGGTGTGTGTTTTCATCTGTTAGTTTGTGCAAGTTCTTGTAATCAAAAGTCCTGATGTGTGTTGATCTGTTAGTTGGTGTATGTTCTTGTAATGAAAAGTCCTGATGTGTGTTGATCTGTTAGTTTGTACTAGTTGTTGTAATCAAAAGTCCTGATGTGTGTTGATCTGTTAGTTTGTACAAGTTCTTGTAATCAACAGTACTGATGTGTGTTGATCTGTTAGTTTGTGCAAGTTTTTGTAATCAACAGTCCTGGTGTGTTTTCATCTGTTAGTTTGTGCAAGTTCTTGTAAGCAACAGTCCTGATGTGTGTTGATCTGTTAGTTTATGCAAGTTCTAGTAATCAACAGTCCTGATGTGTGTTGATCTGTTAGTTTGTGCTAGTTCTTGTAATTGCCAGTCTTGATGTGTTTTCATCTGTTAGTTTGTACTAGTTGTTGTAATCAACAGTCCTGATGTGTGTTGATCTGTTAGTTTGTGCAAGGTTTTGTAATCAACAGTCCTGGTGTGTTTTCATCTGTTAGTTTGTGCAAGTTCTTGTAATCAACAGTCCTGGTATGTGTTAATCTGTTAGTTTGTGCAAGTTTTTGTAAACAACAGTCCTGGTGTGTTTTCATCTGTTAGTTTGTATAACTTCTTCTAATCAAAAGTTCTGATGTTTGTTGATCTGTTAGTTTGTGCAAGTTCTTGTAAAGAATGGAACAATCTAGAGGATTAGTGACGAATTCATTTGGAACATCCTCTGGATGTGAAATGATAAAGGCGACAACTTTCCCATTTTTAGCAGCATATTATGGCATCTTTGAGGAAGTTAACTTTTTGTCTATAGATTTTGCCAAAATTTTCAGACAATATGGAGTCTAATGCGATCTAGCTATCTAACTATGTTATATTTTTGTGAAAAATATGGATCATACTTAATTTTGGGGTAAAACATGCAAAAAATGGACTTTTCATACAAACTTTCTGTTTAACCGACTCCTGTTCAATAACCGTTCGTTGTACGAAAAAGTCGTCAATGTGCCGAAAATAGATTAGGATCTCGCGGAAAAAATGGTATTTTTGTATTTTGTCTATGTTGTACACAAAATTCACAATGACTGTTTAAAGTCGACCCTATCATCCAAAATAAATTTAACGTACCGTTTTGAATTCGTACCCATAATAAAGTAACCAATTCTTTACCAAATTATTGGTAGGTTTGGCACTTATCCGTTAGGTCTGTGTTAAACTTTTGAGTGGCAAGTTCTGTGGATGAGCTCTACTAATAGAAATCCTCTAGATTGTTCCATTCTTTCCCGCGAAACCCCTAAAGGTGTCGCCACACTAGTAATCAAAAGTCCTGATGTTTGTTGATCTGTTAGTTGGTGCATGTTCTTGTAATGAAAAGTCCTGATGTGTGTTGATCTGTTAGTTGGTGCATGTTCTTGTAATGAAAAGTCCTGATGTGTGTTGATCTGTTAGTTGGTGCATGTTCTTGTACTGAAAAGTCCTAATGTGTGTTGATCTGTTAGTTTGTGCAAGTTCTTGTAATCAAAAGTCCTGATATGTTTTGATCTGTTAGTTTGTGCAAGTTTTTGTAAACAACAATCCTGGTGTGTTTTCATCTGTTAGTTTGTATAACTTCTTGTAATCAAAAGTCCTGATGTGTGTTGATCTGTTAGTTGGTGCATGTTCTTGTAATGAAAAGTCCTGATGTGTGTTGATCTGTTAGTTGGTGCATGTTCTTGTAATGAAAAGTCCTGATGTTTGTAGATCTGTTAGTTTGTGCAAGTTCTTGTAATCAAAAGTCCTGATGTGTGTTGATCTGTTAGTTTGTACAAGTTCTTGTAATCAACAGTACTGATGTGTGTTAATCTGTTAGTTTGTGCAAGTTTTTGTAATCAACAGTCCTGATGTGTGTTGATCTGTTAGTTTATGCAAGTTCTAGTAATCAACAGTCCTGATGTGTGTTGATCTGTTAGTTTGTGCTAGTTCTTGTAATCGACAGTCTTGATGTGTTTTCATCTGTTAGTTTGTACTAGTTGTTGTAATCAACAGTCCTAATGTGTGTTGATCTGTTAGTTTGTGCAAGGTTTTGTAATCAACAGTCCTGATGTGTTTTCATCTGTTAGTTTGTGCAAGTTCTTGTAAGCAACAGTCCTGGTGTGTTTTCATCTGTTAGTTTGTGCAAGTTCTTGTAATCAAAAGTCCTGATGTGTGTTGATCTGTTAGTTTGTGCAAGTTCTTGTAATGAAAAGTCCTGATGTCTGTTGATCTGTTAGTTGGTGCAGGTTCTTGTTATCAATGTCCTGATGTGTGTTGATCTGTTAGTTTGTGCAAATTCTTGTAATGACAAGTCCTGATGTGTGTTGATCTGTTAGTTTGTACAAGTTCTTGTTATCAAAAGTCCTGATGTGTGTTGATCTAATAGTTTGTGCAAGTTCTTGTAATGACAAGTCCTGATGTGTGTTGTTCTGTTAGTTTGTGCAAGTTTTTGTAATCAACAGTCCTGATGTGTGTTGATCTGTTAGTTTGGGATAGTTCTTGTAATCAACAGTCTTGATGTGTTTTCATCTAATAAATTATGCATGTTCTTGTAATCAACAGTCCTGACGTGTGTTGATCTGTTACTTTATGCAAGTTCTAGTAATCAACAGTCCTGATGTGTGTTGATCTGTTTGTTTGTGCTAGTTCTTGTAATAAACAGTCCTGATGTGTTTTCATCTGTTAGTTTGTACTAGATCTTATAATCAACAGTCCTGATGTGTGTTGATCTGTTAAGTTTGTACAAGTTCTAGCAATCAAAAGTCCTGATGTATGTTGATCTGTTAGTTTGTGCAAGTTTTTGTAGTCAACAGTGATAGTGTGTTTTCATCTGTTACTTTGTGCTAGTTCTTTAATCATCAGTCCTGATGTGTTTTCATCTGTTAGTTTGTACAAGTTCTTCTAATCAAAAGTCCTGATGTGTGTTGATCTGTTAGTTTGTGCAAGTTTTTGTAATCAATAGTCCTGATGTTTTCATCTGTTAGTTTGTGCAAGTTTTTGTAATCAACAGTCCTGGTGTATTTTCATCTGTTAGTTTGTGCAAGTTATTGTAATCAACAGTCCTGGTGTGTTTTCATCTGTTAGTTTGTACAAGTTCTAGTAATCAAAAGTCCTGATTTGTGTTGATCTGTTAGTTTGTGCAAGTTCTTGTAATCAACAGTCCTGATGTGTGTTAATTTTAATTCCATAAAACATTGAAGGGGATTCGAGTACATAGTCAGTCAGTCCGTCTGTAAACTTTTCACATTTTGGCTATCTCCTCTGAAACCCCTGAACCAATTTTAACCAAACTTTACATGAATGATGTATGGAAGGTCCTTTACTTAGATTGCTGAAATTTTTTTGATCCACCAAAAAACATGGCTGCCAGCGCAAAAGATAGTTTAACATTGGACCCTATGGGAAAAATGCATTGTTGACTATTTTCTCAGAAATGACTGAAGCAAATTGAACCAAACTTTACAGGAATGGTGTAAGGAAGGTCCTTTACTTAGTTTGCGAAAATTTTTCCGATCCGTCAAAAAACATGGCCGCCAACACAGAAGATAGTTTAACATTGGACCCTATGGGAAAAGCATATATTTGCTATCTTCTTTGAAATCGCTGAGCCAATTTGAACCAAACTTTACAGGAATAATGTATGCAAGGTCATTTACTAAGATTGCCCAAATTTTTCTGATCCGTCAAAAAACATGTCCGCCAGCGCAGAAGATAGTTTAACATTGGGCCCTATGGGAAAACGCACATTTTGGCTATCTCCTCTGAAACGACTGAAGCTAATTCAATTAAACTTTACAGGAATAATGTATGGAAGGTCTTTTGCAAAGATTGCCGAAATTTTTCTGATCTGCCTAAAAATATGGCTGCCAGCCCGGAACATAGTTTAACATTGGACCCTATGGGAAAATTACATTTTGGCTATCTCCTCTGAAACTATCGAAGCAAACTTAACCAAACTTTAGAGGAATGATGTATTGGAGGTCCTTTACATAGATTGCCAAATTTTTTCTGATTGACCAAAAAACATGGCTGCCCAGAGCAAAAGGTAATTTAACATGGGACCCTATGGGAAAAACATATATATGCTATTTCCTCTGAAGCTTGGGAAGCAAATTGAAGCAAACTTTACAGGATTGATGTATAGAAGGTCCTTTACATAGATTGCCAAAATTTTCCTGATTGGCCAAAAAACATGGCTGCCAGCACAGAAGGTAGTTTAACATTGGACCCTATGGGAAAAACACATTTTTGACTATGTCCTCAGAAATGACTGAAGCAAATTGAACCAAACTTTACAGGAATGATGTATAGAAGGTCCTTTACTTAGATTGCCAAAATTTTTCTGATCCACCAAAAAACATGGCCGCCAGAGCAGAAGATAGTTTAACATTGGACCCTATGGGAAAAGCATATATATGCTATTTCCTCTGAAGCTTGGGAAGCAAATTGAAGCAAACTTTACAGGAATGATGTATAGAAGGTCCTTTACATAGATTACCAAAATTGTCCTGATTGGCCAAAAAACATGGCTGCCAGCACAGAAGGTAGTTTAACATTGGACCCTATGGGAAAAACACATTTTTGACTATGTCCTCAGAAATGACTGAAGCAAATTGAACTAAACTTTACAGGAATGATGTATAGAAGGTCCTTTACTTAGATTGCCAAAATTTTTCTGATCCGCCGAAAAACATGGCCGCCAGCGCAGAAGATAGTTTAACATTGGACCCTATGGGAAAAGCATATATATGCTATCTCCTCTGAAGCTAGTGAAGCAAATTAAACCAAACTTTACAGGAATGATGTATAAAAGGTCCTTTACATAGATTGCCAAAATTTTTCTGATCTGCCAAAAAACATGGCTGTCAGCGCAAAAGATAGTTTAACATTGGACTTTATGGGAAAAACACATTTTTGACTATGTCCTCAAAAATGACTGAAGCAAATTGAACCAAACTTTACAGGAATGATGTATAGAAGGTCCTTTACATAGATTGCCAAAATTTTCCTGACCTGCCATAAAACATGGCTGCCAGTGGAGAACATTGTTTCACATTGGACCCTATGGGAAAAGCATATATTTGCTATTTCCTTTGAAGCTACTAAAGCAAATTGATTCAAACTTTACAGGAATGATGTATGGATGGTTCTTTACTTAGATTGTGGACATTTTTTTGATCCGCCAAAACAGATGGCTGCCAGCACAGAACATAGTTAAACCCTATGGGAATAGCATATATTTGCTATTTCCTCTAAAGCTACTGAAGCAAATTGAACCAAACTTTATGGGAATGATGTATGGAAGGTCCTTTACTTAGATTGACAAATTCTAATTGCCCGTTTCATTTACAATAAAGGCAAAACACTTTCAAAATCTTGGAAGCTGAAATTTCATTGGACAATAAATGTTACAACAATGCTTCATTCACATGTGCCCCTAACGGGGTTTCCTCAATCTCCCACTCCGCGCCTATATCAAAAATGGGGGAGCAAGTGAAATGTGATTTTAATCAGATTGAAAAAACTGTGAATGGTACATATAGTTCTACAGTGATTTCCTTAGCCATTCTGTGTGATATAAACAGTGCATTATTTCATCACTGGAATACAAATTTGCTTTAAAAGCATTTTAGTCAGGTGAGCGATACAGGCTCAGCCACACTGAGCCTCTGGTTTACATTATTGCCAAGTAAGCACTATTATCTATAAGTCAGTGCTTTAGACCACTTAACCACAAGGCCTCTTGAAGTCTGGGACGTAAATAGCTTTATAATGACTTTAAAATATTTGTATTATTTTATTACAACAGGATGTATCAGCAACAGGTGGAACAGATGGTCTTTTTGAAGATTTAGCTTACATTGATTCAGCAGCAAAACTCATGAGGCAGATTGAGGTAAAAAATAGAAATGTATATTTTTATTGACAATGACAATGAATAATTAATAAAGTAGAAACAATAGATATATCAATCATAGATTATACAAATATAATTAAAAAATATTTACTCTTATATAAAAATTTCATATACATTTTTACATTTTTTTCCAATCATTGCAATAAACCAGATGAGAAAAATCACCTAAAATATCCAATAGGTTTCAAAAATTGTTGTTTTTTTTTTTTTTTTTTTTTTGCATCTAGTGACTTTAGATGAGACTTGGGGTAATTTTTGTACCAGAGAATAACACTCATAGCTCTCAGTGGGTAGGGCTTGGGTCCCTGAGGCTAAAGAAGTTCAACATGCAACCATCTGCTGGCAAGGTGATGACCAAAGACGTTTTGGGATGCAAAATGTGTTATTATGTTGGACTTTTTACCCAGGAGAAGTACAATAATTGGAGTGTACTATTCAAACTAAACCAGCCGAGAACCACTGTCTGTGAAAAATACTGAGTTTAACTCTCTAAAGGTGTTTTGCTGCAACAGGACAACATGAGGGTCCACTCTTGCAAAGTTGAAATGGATGTTATAGAGTGAAACAGAATGAATAAATACCATATCCTGCCTATTCACCTGACCTAGCTCTTATTCCCAAAATTGAAAAATGATATTTGTGGACAATATTTCTGGTCTGACGAAGAAGTCATGAAGACAGTTGAGGAGTGGATCAATGGAAAGAATCCTAAGTTTTTCAGTTCTGAACTGATAGCACTTGCACATGGTTGGTCTAAGTGCATTACACTAGAGGGCAAATACGTCAAAAAAGAATAAGTGGATCTCAACTGGATATAGTTAGGCTTGTTACTTATTGACTCGTCCTTGTATGATATATATATATATATATGTATTACACATACAAAATTTCATGCTAGTATATTAAACACAGACTAGCACATTCATATTGATTTGCATTGTCTAAAACGAAGTTCCATCTTAGTAATAGGGAAATGACCCCGGGTGCAAAATTTTCCATTCCCCTATGTGTTACATCCATTTCACCTCAGTAACAACTAGCCACAGTGATATTGGGCCTAAGTCTTGTTATGTAATGGATATTCAGACATCTCTAGACTAAAATTAAACCTATCATAAAACTATTTACCTCTGAAGGATTATATATGAATTTTATTTTATAGAGAGACTCTGAACAAAAGATTTATACAGATCATTCTAATATATTGAACAAAGAATTAAAAGCAATAAGAAAAGAAAGTCACATGGCTGTAATGACCGTAATAGAAGAATATAAGGTAAGAGTTATAGTGACTTGGGAATTCTATAAGAGTAAATGTTTAAAGATGTAAAATAAAAACCTTAACCCATTTGATGCAGAAGCTGCATTTATGCTTTTCTACCTTTTAGTTGGGAGCCACATCTATCATGACTATGTGGTTTTTCCAAGTCATGTTGCATGCATGATGAAACCATGCTATAGTAAACCCTGTATGTTACAATGTTTTACTGACTTTAAATAAGAAAATAGAAATTAAGCACATGTGCAATTATTTGACCTTCACTATGACTTTATTTCTCATGGAAACAGTGATGATTTAAATTGAACATGGAGAGAATTGAAAAGTAGAATTTTGAAATATGGCGGCAACCGGTGATGTGTCTGAAGGGAGTGACAAAAATGTTAATGGGGATTCTGACAATGAAATTGGTTTATTTTACAATGATAAAAATGTTTTTGAACCAGTTATAATGAGGATGGCTGGATCAGGGATTTTTTTATTTCTACGATAACACAGAATTTTAGGGGTTTCAACCAGCATGGTTTTTATGCAAGACTTGTTTGTACCTTATAGTGTTGAAAAACCATAACTTCATTTATACAGGAGGTATTTTAGTAAAATTGGGTTAAATTATGATTTACCTATTTAGTAAATTGATACATATCATATATGGATATAATGAAGTTGACAGGATTAAAGATAACACTAAGAACTTGGTAGTAATTTTTTTTTTTTCAATTAATACTTGCCTAACGTAATAAATCATAGCATGTTTATGTTTCAGAATATATGAAAAATAATTACATATTTTGATAGAATTTAATTCTGTGTTTAAAAAATCTAGTTATAGTGACTTAAAATGAACAATAAAAAAGATATAGTCAACACAACCATACTTCCACTACCTTTGTATCAATTTCAAATTTATAAAAACCTTGGGAAATTTTCAGATTTAAACATATTGCATACAATGTTGGTCTCAGAATGCAATGGGTTAATCTTGGTTCAGTGTCTAATTGCAAAATAAAGAGTATTCTTTTGAGTTAAAACAGTATTTAAGTTCAAATAGGACAACAACAAGTTCTTGCACTCTAAAATAATTATCTTTTTCAGCATAACACAACCAAACATAGAAATTACATGTCTAGATTTTAATTTTTTTGCCACACCAGACCATCATAGAAACATACAGCCCACCTACTGAGTTTGCTAACTTATTAATCTCATCCTTAAGTTTCTGTTTCATAATGATGCAGAGTCCATTTGTTGCTTTGGAACCATTTCCCTGGGCATTTTATTGGGTTGCTGATGATAAATGGAATGGTTTCACACTGAATTGAGAGCTTCTTTGTTACTTACCCCTTTATAACAAGTAATCCACACTTTCTAGCCTTAAATGTCTTCTCACACACTTAAATTTTGCTGTTTTTTCCAAGAGCTTACAATATCCACCTAGCCTGCACATGGATATCTGTTGTGATGGTCACAATTCCAATCTTTGCCAGAACTGATGAAATCATTGGTCGTATTGAATCTAGGGTCAGTCCTGCTGAAATAACATTTCGCCTTGTCTGTAAAATGTTGTAGTATATGCTAGTGTTTGAGTGCCTTGTCTACTAGTGGATAGGAATTGTTCCATAAGCATTTGCTAAATCTAGCTATACTATTGTTAGATCCTTTCTGTTGACTTTAGCTTCCTCAATCAGCTGTGTTACAATGCTCATGATACTAGTGTGTCCTTTACACCATGAGAAGCCTTATTTTTCCACCCTTCTGTACTGATACATCTACATATATATTCTTAACCAGCCAGTATTGCAGAGAAAATCTCCTCTATTTTCAAGAGCAACTGTTATTCTATCTTTTACATGTTTCTGACCATGCATATGCCCAGTTGCCAATGTAGAATTCCGCTGAAGTCTATAAAATAACCCTGTCTCATCTAAACTATAAATAACTTTTTTATCATAATCGGACAACACCCCTTGCAAATGAGTACGGCCCTCAGGAACAACAGTCATATTTGCACTTCCAGATTCTCTATGTGTAATAAGTTGACTTATATTATCTGATTATGTTGTCTTTTAAATTCATACAGCCAGTCCGGTGAATAAGAAATTTAAATCTTGACTGAACACTTTGGCTTTTTCTATTAACATCGGATCAGTAATAAATGTATTTTGGGCAGGGACATCAGAAAACCACATGAACAATATTTCTTCCGAGTTTCTCGTGTTTACCAGCATGTTGATGAACTACATTTGTATCATCCGTATTTAACAATTTAGATTTGACTCTGAAACTGTAGATCGTCCAACTGATTTGTCCCATATCTTAGAAAAGTGAGTAGCAATTTCATCTTGAGTTGATTTTGAGTGCGAATCTTTGAAAGTAAGAATTTCTTTTTTCTTCGAAATTGTCAGTTGTGTACAATGTTGTTTAGCATGTGGTTGTGACACGTTCACAGATTGACAATAAATTTTGAAATATAGAAACTCTTAATTTACAAGTTATCATTAACAAAAATCTCAAATAAACTACTCAAACAGCTGTTTTTAATTTTATAGCATCAATGGTTTCTTATATTCATGAAATGATTTGTTGACTGTCGATCACCTGGACATTAGAAAAAAATCAAAATATTCCACATCAAATAATCTTCCTGACACTTTA
Source organism: Anadara kagoshimensis (assembly GCA_021292105.1). Taxonomy (NCBI): domain Eukaryota; kingdom Metazoa; phylum Mollusca; class Bivalvia; order Arcoida; family Arcidae; genus Anadara; species Anadara kagoshimensis. The sequence continues at coordinate 21,400,354 of CM037864.1, forward strand.
TTAAATGCCAAGCTATGGAATTGGCCATTAATCACTTTTCAACGCAGGTGTATAAGAATGTTCATTGACCGATTCACAGGTAATCTTTACAGATTAAAGACTTCTATACTTCAGCACGCTTTCTTCACACTTGAATGAGCTTGATCGGCAAATTTGTCATTGAAGTTGTGTTGTTGTAACGAAGTGTTTTTAAAGGTAAATTGAACATTTATGCCCAAAATTAACGGTGGCTGTTATAAAGAGGGTCCTCTGTACACCTATTAAATCTATACCAATCTATACCAAATACACCTATTTGTAATTCCCAGTACACCATGTGTGATCTTCCAACATCTCTTTCTCCTTCATTTGGCAGTATATTGACCTCAAATTTGGTGGACTTGCTGTTTGAATATCCTCGAAGTATTGTATGCTTCGGAATTTTTAATTATAGGCTGAAAATTGAAAAAATGGAAAAAAACTTGCTGCTGTACATTTAAAATGTGCAATACAAAACAAAATTGACATGACTGTAATTTTTTATTGCCTCAATAATTATCACCAAAATGACTTAATATATCAAATGCTGTCTTCCTTTTTCAGTACTACCAGTATTGGTTGTTTTAGCTAAACTGGCAATAGCCAGCTGAGCTTATGGCATGGCGAAGCGTGCATTTGTACTTAAACTTTAATCTTCTAGTCAGAAACCACAAGGCAAGGGCAGTTGTAACCAGATTTGGTTAGAAGGTCCCTAGGTGGAGTAGACTAAAGTTTTCACTAGCTGACCACACCCAATATCCAAGATGAAACATAGGAAGTAGATAGCTGGGGATTTAAGAAATACTACAGGTTGTAATGAGATTTTTTTCGTTGACCCAGTTTTTACAAATTATGCAAATGAAGTGATTAGTCGGTTCAAATGGAACCAAATATAGTGTGGAAGGTGTAATATTTCCACATGGTCAGGGGTGTTTTACATGACAACAACACATCTGTTCATGTTGGTAGACATTTTAATACTGAATAACGTCAGTATGACAATGCATATGTCATAGACGTAATTGGGGTTTACATAAAGATATTCATGGAGCTTTACATTATACATATTCATAAGTTACAAAGAGAGATAACTCTTGGTCTTGTAAGTCCATAATACAACATCCCCTTCCTTTTAAACTGAATTAAAGTCACTGATACACAGTGTCAAACTACTGATATGAATATCACTAATTTGTGAAACCTGAAATAAAAACGACAATACAATAAACAAAACAAAGTAAGTTTTTACATAGATGGAATAATATTCTAGGTTTTACCTCACAACAAGAGTGTGTTATATATGGCTGTGAGGGCAAGTTGGACATAGTGATAGGCCCAGGTGATTTAACTGAAACTGACTCTGATTTAACTGTCTGCGGCACTGGTGCACATTGAGAATTTATATTATCCATGAGCATGTGATACTCTGGTTCTGTAATTTGCTCACGTTTCTCCGCTACTGGCAAGGTGTGTGATGTATTGCGATAATAAATTGTACTATTTTGATCTAGCAATGAAAAAGACGATCATTATGTTTGTTAACTATAACGGCAGAATTCCATTTTTTGAACTTTTAAAAACAAACCGATTCTCCAACTTCCGGTGTTTTTTTTGAGTTTAGCATTTTTATCATATTGTTTTTTTCGCACGCATTTGGCTAGATTTCATTTTGTTGCGTGCGTTAACTGGTATTACCGGAAGCATGTGTTGGACACGTAATCTACGTTCCATCAGAAGCTAAGATGGTATGCAACTATAGCCAGCGGTGTTGTGCGATATTCAAGCAGGCTAATAAGTGGATCAATGCCTGATAACTTCGATTTTGTAAAAAGACGTTTGAACTGTTCTTTCGGCAAGACCGTTACTTTGTGGATATCTGGGGCTTGAAGTAACATGTGTAAAATTCCATGTTCTCGTAAAGTCAGTGAATTCGCTCGAAGTATACTGCATTGTGTTGTCCGAAACTACCTTTTCTGGGATGCTGTGATGCAACAAAGCATCCTTACACTTACTGATAACAGTGCTACTGTGAGTATTACTCAGCTGGTATACTTCGAAATACCTACTGTAATAATCAACTATGACCATATAATCTTTGTGGTCCCAATAAAATAGATCTGTGGCTACTACCTGCCAAGGTTAATCTGGAACATAAGCAAATGAGAGGCTCTATTTGAAGCAAGTTTCTGTTCTCCTGACATACAGGACATAGCTTTACCAGGTTTGTGATATCGTCAGTCATTTTCGGCCAAAATAGTATGTCGCTAGCTTGTTGGATTGATCTTTCGATACCCATGTGACCACTATTTATGGCATTGAGCATGTAAGATCTCATACTAAGTGGTACTATGATTTTGTCGGCTTTGAAAATTACACCATCTATGACAGGTTATTCCAGAACTCAATGACAGATAAATGACATTTACTTCTGAGGTTTGGTCAACCTTCATTGATGATTTCCATGAGTTTGCCAAGTATCTTAGTATCTTATCTTTTTGTGTTTCTGTGCGGATTTCGTGTAAACGACAATCGCTAACCGGTACGTTAGCCAAGACCAAATGTACGTGTAATTCCACCTTGTCCAATAAATTGACTGTGGTGTCTTCTGAATAGTTACGGCTTAACATATTTGGGACCGATATGTCCTTTCCAGGCTTATTGCAAATGTCCAAGTCATGTTTTTGTATGCTGAAAAGCATTCGCTGCAATTTTGGTGGCGCGACATGTAATGGTTTCTTAGGAATGACTTCGAGAGGCTTGTGATCACTTTTCTTCCGTAAACATACTCATGAAACCTATGGCAACCAAATACAATTCCAAGCATTTCGCGTTCAATATTTGCGTAATTTTGTTAGATAAACATCAACGATTTCGATGTGTAACATACTAGTCTTCCGTCTTGAAGCAACGCAGCACCCAATCTGTTTTTGCTAGCATCAACCTGTAATGCAAGCTGTTTCTGCGGGTCAAAATACACAAGGACGGGAGTCTTGGTAATAATGTCTTTGACTCAGTTAAATGCTTGTGACTGGGGTGCATTCCATACATATTCGTTTGTTTTTATAAGTAACTGATGAAGTGGTGAGGTTACTTCTTAAATGTTAGACACGAATTTGGCCAGATAATTAACTAGGCCAAGAAATGTCTCTAGTTCGCCCTGGTTCTTCGGCAGTTTCATGTCGTATATATCAGATACTTTGTTGGGATATCATCGACGATTGTGACAAATGCTTAAATGCCTTCGAAGCATTCATCAACCTTCCGCTGTAATTTGTCTTGTGATGATTTCAATCCAAACGGCAAGCCAAGATAACAGTACCTACAGTAAAGCATGTTAAACGTAGTTAATAACGACGGTTTGTGATCCAGCTTGATTGCTCAGTAGCCTGATCTAGTATCCAATTTTGTGAAATATTAAGGATTTGTTAATTGTGGCAATATGTCGTTTAGCGTACGAAATGGGTAATGTGGCCTTTTAATCGTCTTGCGGATCAAGACATACGTGCATATTTCTGGGGTCTTTTTCCACTTATACAAGCGAATTAACCCAATTGGTCGGTTCAGTTACCTTGGTTATGATATTCAGGATTTCCATTCAATTTAGTTCCACTTAAAGTTTGTGGCGAACAGCAACCGGAAAGCATCTTGGCGGGTGAACCACAGGTACGACCGATGGATCTACATGAATCTTGCACTCACCAGGAAAATTGCTGATACCTTTGAATATATCTCCATAATCCGAAAGAATGGATTCCTTGTTCATCGGAACTTCACCTTTCGATTATCACGTTTTGTAGACAGCATAGACAAATTGTATTATTTCGAATGCAACGTAATCCCCAATATCTAATATCGGAGGTGAATTGGTGTCAATGACATAAACCTCTATGTCGCGGGAAATATTGTGATACTGGCACTTGACTGTTCCGAATCCCACAGCGCGTAGTGAACCACCGTTATATGCTAACAATGTATGATCTGACCTATGAAGTGACTTTTTAATATTTAATTTTTGATACTCCTTCAAGGGAATTATGTTAACTTGGAACCCTGTGTCTGGTTTAAACTTAATTGGGACTTAACTTGGACCAATAGCACAAGTTGCAAATGCCTTATCTTGTTATACATTAAGGTTACCATTACTTTTATTAATGGAATCATTAAACAAGTCTGGATCTGAGGCAGTACTTGGATTATGGGACAGGGACGCCTCAGGTTGTGGGTTACCTGTAATTTCATTAACATTCATATATATTTAGATCTGCACATTTTAGCAAAATGGTTAAGTTTATGACAGTTATTACATTTTTTGCCTTTAGCAGGGCAAATGTCAGATTTGTTATGTCCACAATTTCCACAATTACCACACTGTGAAGTGAGAGTCACTGTGACGTCCACCATGTACTCTGTCGTGTCTCCCATGGTGAGTGACCTTCATGACGACATTTTTGATTGAGTCCCGATGCGTTTGCTGTCTTAACTGAATGCACATCCGAAGTCGATGACAATGTTGATGACTGTCCTGACATTAACTTAAGCTGCTCTTGCGAATATCCATGTGACTGAGCTGATAGCTTTCTCAAGTGTTAATGTCTGTCCTTCCTGGATAAGCTATTCTCTGACTTTGACAGAATTTGTCCCAAAAACAATATGGTCTCGTATAATTTCATCTGCATTATTAAAATCTTTTACTATATAAGACGCAATTTGGTTACATATTGTTCAATAGATTGTGTCCCCTAGAGCTCATTACTGAATTTGTACCTCGCAAATATCGGGTTGAGTTTCGGCTGTACATGTTGCTGATATTTGTCAAGATGGGGTTTGAGCTTCTTTATGTCATCGCCCGTTAATTCCCATGTATTGTAGATGTCCCGACCACGGTCGCCAACCCAAAGAAGTAAGTAGTTTACCTTGACGTCTTCCTAATTCTCCTTGAGCAGTCCTTGAAAAATCAAGTTCACATGGCGTATGAATTTTTTCCACGCCTCTGGAAGATTACTGCTATCCCAGTCCATACTGGGAGTTGGAATACCACTAAGGTCTGTCATTTTGTACAAATGTCACATCTCACTTCTGACACCATGTAATATTTCCACATGGTCAGGGGTGTTTTACATGACAACAACACGTCTGTTCATGTTGGTAGACATTTTTATACTCAACAACATTAACGTGACAATGCATACGTCATAGACGTAATTGGGGTTTACATAAAGATATTCATTGAGCTTTACATTATACATATTCTTAAGTTACAAAGAGAGATAACTCTTGGTCTTGTAAGTCCATAATATACAGAGGGTCCCTAGATGGAGTAGACTAAAGTTTGCACAAGGCGACCCCACCCAACATCCAAGATGGCTGCTGTTACTATAAATGGCAAAAATGCAAAAGTAGCCATTGTGCATTCAATTTTCAACCGATTTTGTTGAATTTTAGAAAGTAGATAGTGGGGCATTAAACATATGAGTACCGTCGCGAGAAAAGATACAAAATAATATCGAACGCAAAACTGTGTAAATGACGTTTGAAATGACGTGTCAGATCCACCGAGTGATCGCTGAGCTCTGACTGTGCGCAGGTGATTGTTTCCATTGTACACATGTTAAACTTTTTGCATCGAGTTTGATTGAAATATTAACATTTAAATGATGTAGATGATAGCTAGATAGACTTCAGTATTTCAGATTATTTATTTATTTATATTTTTTGGTTTGACAAAAAGTTTGCAACTTTGACGTTCAGGTTTTACCCAGTCTTCCACAACCGGTACACCGTCTTCACTTAAAAATTTGCGTCAATGAAATAGCAGGTCATAAAAATATTTATAATAAACTAAAAATAAATATGTCTAAAGAATTCTCTTGATTTACATTTTTCAAATATTGACTTTTGATAATATTTTTCTTGGTTTCAATTAAAGGATCCTGAAAATAGCATTGAAAGCAACCCTTAATATCTCATTGGTTTTCTCAGTTAAAGTGATAAAAATAAAATTTTCACATTATGAAAAGCTATCCATTGACATATCAACGACTAACAGATGTCAAAATAGTTTTAAAAAAAATCACTTATTAAATTTGCATCACTTCTAGTAAAAAAAAATTCCGATTTTTAGTGTTACGTACGGCGATAGATAAAATGTCTTCTACTACGTCCGTAACAAATGTATATAAATAAACAAGAATAAGGGTCAAATTCTAGATCGATGATTCTGAGAGGATGGGTTTTTTATGTTATAAATTATACCATCAAAACAATGCATTTGATAATCTGTTGCAATGATACTTTGAAGATTCGAGTGATCAAAACTATCACTAATAAATTATAACCTCTAATAAAACCCGGGAATGTTGTTTTAGTTTTGTTTTGATCCATCAGACATTATTTAGAATTGAAAATGACTGATGATGGCATTCCTTAATTTATGGATGCCCTATCGACTTGGGCACATTTCTTTTTCTTTTAAAAAAAAAAACAACTGCTTTTTAAGTATTTTCCTTGTCAGAGATAATTAACTATTCATTTTGTTATAAATAATTATAACTAATAATCATGGGATAGATTTCCAAAATATTATTGTGTCTGGCCCACATGTCACAAGTTATTGAAACTATTAAGCTCTGAACTTCTAATTAGAAAACTTTGTCGCTACCCCCAGTTATCATGGAAAAGAAGATTACAATAACATGTTTATTTTCTGAACAATTGCTATAGCAATTTTTGTTTTGCTGTGCAAATAATAATAATAAATTATTATTATTCAGCACTAGTATCATGAGCATTACGTACTATGAGGAAACCAAGGTTATTGTCTCGGTAAAAATATTACAGGCGACATTCATTCCTGACATTTTTCATCATTTATATATAAGAGAGAGAGAGAGAGATTTTGAGAAACTTTTTAGAAATTGGGCCTTTACTACTGCAGTATACATGTAATTGTAACAGATAGATAACTCATTACGGGCAGATTAGCCTGAAATCTGCTAAACAGTCTGGTGGGGTAGTAGTGAACGGACACTATAAACGGCTAATTCTGGCTAGAAACAAGCAGCTCAACCACACACGTTTATGCATTTTGGCTACTACACACATTAATAGCGCATGGTATCATTGCAAGTGGCTAAAATTTTCCGATGCAAAGTAAAACACCTAGATAAGTTTTTAGCTCACCTGAGCCAAATGCTCAGATGAGCTATTGCAATCTATCACCGTCCGTCGTGCGTCGTGTGTAAACTTTACATTTTAATCTTCTCCTCCAAAACTACTGGGGCAAATTTGATGAAAATTGGTCATTATCATGCCTGGGTAACAGCCTTTACAAATTGTGTTTGGGGTTTTGGCACGCCCAACAAGATGGCCGCCATTACTAAAAATAGCAAAAAGACAAAAAAATCTTCTTCTCTGAAACCAAAAGGTGCAGGCAAGTTTTGATTAGATATTTAGATTCAGCATACCTGGGAACATTTAAATTGTGTTTTTCATGAAAATTGAATGAAAAATAGGTTACACTTTTTTGCGTAAAATTATGTAATTTTGAAAATGAGATATTTATTGTTATAACTCAATAACGGCTAAAGATAATTGTATGGAGTTTTCACTGTTGATCTTGTCTTGCTATTTTCTTCCAAAAGATGTCAAGGTCAAAGGTCAAGGTCATGTCTCTGTTTTTGACCTTTAAAAAAAAATGCTATTTTTAGCTCACCTGAGCCCTAAGGCTCAGATGAGCTATTACAATCTATCACCGTCCGTCGTCCATTGTGCATCATCCGTCGATTATCATGCCTTGGTAACAGCCTTTTAAAATTGTGTTCGGGGTTTGGCCACGCCCAACAAGATGGCTGCCGTTACTAAAAATAGCAAAAAGACAAAAAAATCTTCTTCTCTAAAACCAAAAGGTGCAGGCAAATTTTGATTGGATATTTAGATTCAGCATACCTGGGAATATTAAAATTGTGTTTTTTATGAAAATTGATCGAAAAATAGGTTACGCGTTTTTCGCATAAAATTATGTAATTTTGAAAATGAGACATTTATTGTTATAACTCAATAACAGCTGAAGATAATTGTATGGAGTTTTCACTGTTGATCTTGTCTTGCTATTTTCTTCCAAAAGATGTCAAGGTCAAAGGTCAAGGTCATGTCCCTGTTTTTGACCTTTGATAAAAAATGCTATTTTTTTAAACATTTCAGGTGATAATGGCATGGGATTTCAGTTAATTCTAGGTATTGACATGACGATCATTTTGATACATAGATCAAGGTCATGGGGTTAAAGGTCAAGGTCAAAGATGCACAACTATTACCATTATAGTTGATTATCTGCAAAACTATTAACTTTTTGTATAGGCATACATATTAGAATATTGTAGGTATTGGCCTAACAGTCATTTTGATATATGAATGAAGGTCATGGGTTCAAAGGTCAAGGTCACAAATGCAAGCAAGTACTGAAATGGTTGATTGTCTCAAAAACTATAAACTCCTTGTATAGGCATATATATTGGAATATTGTAGGTATTGGTCTAATGATAATTTTGATATATGAATAAAGGTCATGGGTTCAAAGGTCAAGGTCACAGATGCAAATTAATACTGAATTGGTTAATTATCTTGAAAACTATAAATATTTTGTATAGGCATCTATGCTAGAATATTGTAGGTATTGGCCTAATGATCATTTTGATATATGAATGAGGGTTATAGGTTCAAAGGTCAAGGTCACCGGTGAGCGTTAAGGCCCATGGGCCTCTTGTTTAAACATTTCAGGTGATAATGGCATGGGATTTTCAGTGAATTGTAGGTATTGACATGACGATCATTTTTATACATAGATCAAGGTCATGAGTTCAAAGGTTAAGATCAAGGATGCACAACTATTACCGTTATAGTTGATTATCTGCAAAACTATTAACTTTTTGTATAGGAATATATATTAGAATATTGTAGGTAATGGCACAATGTTCATTTTGATATATTAATAAAGGTTATGGGTTCAAAGGTCAAGGTCACAGATGCAAAACAATAATGAAATGGTTAATTATCTCGAAAACTATAAACTTTTTGTATAGACATGTATATTACAATATTGAAGGAATTGATTTAATGATCATTTTGATATATAGATAAAGTTCATGGGTTCAAAGGTCAAGGTCACAGATGCGAAAGAATAACGAAATGGTTAATTATCTAGAAAACTATTAACTTTTTGTATAAACATGTATATAACAATATTGTAGGAATTGATTTAACGATCATTTTGATATGTCGATTAAGGTCATGGGTTCAAAGGTCAAGGTCACAGATACAAATCAATAACTAAATGGTTAATTATTTCGAAAACTTTTAACTTTTTGTATAGATATGTATATTACAATATTGTAGGAATTGATTTAACGATCATTTTTATATATAGATTAAGGTCATGGGTTCAAAGGTCAAGGTCACAGATGCGAAAGTGTACCAAAATCGTTAATTATCTCGAAAACTATCAACTTTTTGTAGAAACATGTATATTCGAATATTGTAGGTTTTGATTTAACGATCATTTTGATATATAAATTAATGTCATGGGTTTAAAGGTCAAGGTCACAAATGCGAAAGAATACTGAAATGGTTAATTATCTCAAAAACTATAAATTTTTTGTATAAACATGTATATTAGAATATTGTAGGTTTTGATTTAACGATCATTTTGATATATATATTTTGATTAATGTCATCCATTCAAAGGTCAAGGTCACAGATGCTAAAGAATACTGAAATGGTTAATTATCTTAAAACCTATAAGCTTTTTGTATAGACATGTATAATACAATGTTGTAGGAATTGATTTAACGATCATTTTGATATATAGATTAAGGTCATGGATTCAAAGGTCATGGTCACAGATGCGAAAGGATACTGAAATGGTTAATTATCTCAAAAACTATAAGCTTTTAGTATAAACATGTATATTACAATATTGTAGGAGTTGATTTAATGATCATTTTGATATATAGATTAAGGTAATGGGTTCAAATGTCAAGGTTACAGATGGGAAAGGATACTGAAATGGTTAATTATCTCGAAAACTATTAACTTTTTGTATAGGCAGGTATATTCGAATATTGTAGGTAATGGCCTAACAATCATTTTGATATATAGATGAAGGTCATAGTTTCATACTTTTGTTTTTACTTTTTTAGCTGTTTATAAATAATGTATTTTAGCTAGAATATATATATATATATATATATATATATATATATATATATATATATATTAATATATTATACATATATTATATGTAGCAATCTCGGGACAAGGTATGATTAATTTGCAAAAATCCTTGCATTTAATTCTGCCTTACTGCTGAAAATTAGGAGTTCTCTTTAATAAATGTTATTTACCATTGAACCTCTGCATGAGATATGTACTTAGCCTCAGGTGAGCGTTAAGGCCCATGGGCCTCTTGTTTACTCATTGCTGCGTGCGTTAAATTAATACTAAATTTGTTTTAACTATGAACACTCGAAATCATCCTGGAATATGTCAGTTCATAGCACTCGTAGTGTGAAAGCGCCTATGTCTTGAATTTTCAGTCTATTGGTTCTTGAGGTACAGCTCTTCAGCAAAAATAACGTGATTACAAATTGTTATGAGTTAAGAAACCCGAAATAGCTTCTCACTTTACAGTATATTTCATTTCGGTACATTCTTATAAGAAGTTCGATATCAATGAAAGAATTTTGACTGGGTAGTAAAACACACTTGACAACAATAATGCATCCAAAAACAGGACACAACAGACAACACAACACATACGGAGACTGGTATAAATTGTACACGGGGACTGGTATAAACTGTACACGGGGACTGGTATAAACTGTACACGGGGTTGGTATTTAAACTGTACATGGGATTGGTATATACTGTACATGGGACTGGTATTAACTGTACACGGGGACTGGTATAAACTGTACATGGGACTGGTATAAACTGTACATGGGGACTGGTATATACTGTACACGGGGCTGGTATTTAAACTGTACATGGGACTGGTATAAACTGTACACGGGGACTGGTATAAACTGTACGCGGGGTTGGTATTTAAACTGTACATTGGATTGGTATATACTGTACATGGGACTGGTTTAAACTGTACACGGGGACTGGTATAAACTGTACATGGGACTGGTATAAACTGTACGCGGGGTTGGTATTTAAACTGTACATGGGACTGGTATAAACTGTACAGGGGGACTGGTATATACTGTACACAGGGACTGGTATAAACTGTACACGGGGACTGGTATAAACTGTACACAGGGACTGGTATATACTGTACACGGGGTTGGTATTAAACTGTACATGGGATTGGTATAAACTGTAAACGGGGACTGGTATAAACTGTACAGGGGGATTGGTATAAACTGTACATGGGTTTGTATTTAAACTGTGCATGGGACTGGTATAAACTGTATACAGGGACTGGTATAGACTGTACATGGGGACTGGTATATACTGTATGCGGGGTTGGTATTTAAACTGTACATGGGATTGGTATAAACTGTAAATGGGGACTGGTATAAACTGTACGCGGGGATTGGTATAAACTGTACGCGGGGACTGGTATAAACTGTACGCGGGGACTGGTATAAACTGTACATGGGGACTGGTATAAACTGTACACGGGAATTGGTATAAACTGTAAACGGGGACTGGTATAAACTGTACACGGGGATTGGTATAAACTGTACACGGGGACTGGTATAAACTGTACATGGGGACTGGTATAAACTGTACACGGTGACTTGGGTAAAAAAATCCCAACGTGGACTTGTATAAACTATACACGGGGATTGGTATAAACTGTACACGGGGATTGGTAAAAACTAAACACGGGGACTGGTAAAAACTGTACACGGGGACTGGTATAAAATGTACACAGGGACTGGTATATGTAAACTGTACACATATACACAGGGCGTCAGGGACTGGTATGATTGTGTTGAGTTGGTAATACTCATTATGATATACACCCTTTCGATAAATCGTGACACCTGGCGGGAGAGCTATGATTGATAGTACAATGTGATGTCATTCCGGGAAACTATTCAGATGTTGAAATCATGAAAAGGCAATATTACATGTCATATTTTCGGTGACCTTTAATATGGTTTTATAATTAAATATTAAATTTTAATTTTAATTACATACCATTGGTATTTTATTCCATGATTTCTTGAAAATTAATTTGAAATTAATATAGTCCTAGGCAGTCATTCGGAACTAATTAGGGTACTGATTATTATTACCTGTTTGACGGGAGGATAAATGCTCTGTTCCAACTTAAGTACAATTTGCTTATGCATCAATGAATCAAGGTATGTCAGAATTAGCCCAGAAGGCTCAGATGAGCTATTGCAATCTATCACCGTCCGTCGTGCGTCGTGCGTCGTCCGTCGTGCGTCATGTGTAAACTTTACATTTTAATCTTCTCCTCCAAAACTACTGGGGCAAATTTGATGAAACTTGGCGATTATCATGCCTGGGACAGCCTTTAAAATTGTGTTCGGTTTTGGCCACGCCCAACAAGATGGCCGCCATTACTAAAATAGCCAAAAGACAAAAAAATCTTCTTCTCTGAAACCAAAAGGTGCAGGCAAATTTTGATTAGATATTTAGATTCAGCATACCTGGGAACATTAAAATTGTGTTTTTTATGAAAATTGAACGAAAATAGGTTACGCGTTTTTTTGCGTAAAATTATGTAATTTTGAAATGAGACATTTATTGTTATAACTCAATAACGGCTGAAGATAATTGTATGGAGTTTTCACTGTTGATCTTGTCTTGCAATTTTCTTCCAAAGATGTCAAGGTCAAAGGTCAAGGTCATGTCCCTGTTTTTGACCTTTGATAAAAAATGCTATTTTTTAAACATTTCAGGTGATAATGGCTTGGGATTTTCAGTTAATTGTAGGTATTGACATGACAATCATTTTGATACATAGATCAAGGTCATAAGTTCAAAGGTCAAGGTCAAGGATGCACAACTATTTCTGTTATAGTTGATTATCTGCAAAACTATTAACTTTTTGCATAGGCATATATATTAGAATATTGTAGGTAATGGCACAATGGTCATTTTCATATATTAATAAAGGTCATGGGTTCAAAAGTCAAGGTCACAGATGTGAAAAAATACCGAAATGGTTAATTATCTAGAAAACTATTAACTTTTTGTATAAACATGTATATTACAATATTGTAGGAATTGATTTAACGATCATTTTGATATGTAGATTAAGGTCATGGGTTCAAAGGTCAAGGTCACAGATGCGAAAGAATACTGAAATGGTTAATTATATATCTCGAAAACTTTTAACTTTTTGTATAGACATGTATATTCAAATATTGTAGGTTTTGATTTAACGATCATTTTGATATATAGATTAATGTCATGGGTTCAAAGGTCAAGGTCACAGATGCGAAAGAATACTGAAATGGTTAATTATCTAAACAACTATAAGCTTTTTGTATAGACATGTATATTACAATATTGTAGAAATTGATTTAACGATCATTTTTATATATAGATTAAGGTCATGGGTTCAAAGGTCAAGGTCACAAATGCGAAAGAATACTGAGATGATTAATTATCTCATAAACTATAAACTTTTTGTAAAAACATGTATATTAAAATATTGTAGGTTTTGATTTAATGATCATTTTGATATAAAGTTTAATGTCATGGGTTCAAAGGTCAAGGTCACAGATGCGAAAGAATACTGAAATGGTTAATTATCTTTAAACCTATAAGCTTTTTGTATAGACATGTATTATACAATGTTGTAGGAATTGATTTAACGATCATTTTGATATATAGATTAAGGTCATGGATTCAAAGGTCAAGGTCACAGATGGAAAGGATACTGAATGGTTATTATCTCAAAAACTATTAACTTTTTGAATAGGCATGTTATTCCAATATTGTAGGTAGTGGCCTAACAATCATTTTGATATATAGATGAAGGTCATAGTTTCATACTTTTGTTTTTACTTTTTTAGCTGTTTATAAATAATGTGTTGTAGCTAGACTATATATTATATATATTAATATATTATACATATATGTAGCAATCTCGGACAAGGTATGATTAATTTGCAAAATCCTTGCATTTAATTCTGCCTTACTGCTGAAAATTAAGAGTTCTCTTTAAAAATGTTATTGACCATTGAACCTCTGCATGAGTATGTACTTAGCCTCAGGTGAGCGTTAAGGCCCATGGGCCTCTTGTTTGTTAATTTACATTATTATAGATTTACATTAGGATTATCAGTTGATAGAATTATTTAAACGAGAGAGAGAGAGAGAGAGATTCAGGCATTGCATTTTAACTATTCGGCAACTCAACAAATAATTTTATAAACGAACCAATTCTCTACTAAAATTTTATAACGAGTCCTTGGATAATTATATAAATAATGAAAATATTTACCTGACATTTTGAAACTAAACAATTTGTGGTACAATGCAGAAGATGATAAATAAAAATAAATATGACAGAATATACAGCATTAAAAGTTATTTATTTATTTTCATTTTTTATACTTTTTGATTTTTTGACAAATAAGTATAGTGATATGACACTTCATTAAAATATATAAGATATTTATCGGTGTGTATTATCAGGTGTAACTTGGTCGTCTGTACGTCGCGTAATCAGATAATCTAGAGAGGTAATCGTACTCGTAATTTCCTGGTTATTGTGAATTGGATTAATGAAACCAATTAAAATTTCTATTTTTGTTAGGTCAACACAGGTAAGTAGGCCATCATTTTTACTTAGAATCAGTTGTTATTTGTATAAATTTGACCTGAATTTTAACCATATAACCAAAATTTTAAATTTTTATTTTTATTTTTAATATTTTTATTAATGATTTTGAAAATTTATTTTGCATGATCTTTCTTCAATTAAGTTTTATCCATCCAGCAATGATTTTTAAAAGACATCTTAAGATATCGCTGATTTGTAATCAAAGAAAACAAAATCTAAACTTTCAAAATAATTTTGATTATCTATTATATATCTGAATTGTTTAATTTATATCAATATTTTGTAAATTAATTTTATTTAAAGTCCGATTTGATAAAATAAAGAAAAATAAATTATAAAAAAGTGGAAGGTGAACATCCGTAGCATATTTGATTAAAAAATAAAATCTTCCCAGTCGGATAAGAATATGAATTTCAAAAAGGTCCCTGAGGATAATAAAATGGTCCAAGATATAAGTAAATATACGTACATATATTTTATATTTTTCAAATTTTAATTTATATTTTTCAAACTTGAACATTACAAATCGCAATATTGTAGTAACAATTAAACATCGTTTTGTTTAAGAAATTCTAACCAATTCCACACAAGCCTTTACAATGTTCAGTGTCTTTTTGGATGATAATCTATGTGTCAAAAATTTATTTAATTAGCCCATTTCTAATTTGTAAGTTATTAGTTACGCTTTGTCGGACAGATGCTCGAACTGAGTGAATATGCTGATGGGATTGATAGATGTCCTTCCCGGAATGACGGCATATCAAGGGCATTAACCAGTTTCCGGTTATTTCTGGAAGGGTGTATACATACATGTAAGTGTTGATTGTCTCGATCCAGACTTCAGGAATGTGTCGTTACCATTTGAACTACTCCATATTTGGTTGAAAAAGACACCAGCTGTGGGCATTTTCCAGTTTTTGTTGCCATGGTAACAAAATTTGAGGTGATTAAGACGAAATAGTATGAGTCCTCTAATTATTATATTGTTTACTATAGATTTGTATTGTTGAAAGTTTTGGAGTCAAAGTTATGTTCTCAACAACAAAAAATGAATAAAAAAAAATAAAAGCATGTTTGTTTAATGAATTACTGAAAATCTTTTATTTTCAGAGTTCCTATTTTTTGTGAAAACATGCAAATTTTACAATTGTATTTACATGTATTATTATTATTATTATTATGCAGCATCTTTCATGATTAACCTGCAAAACCATGTTCTTCTAGCGTACTAGTCTCAAGATATAAGAAATTTATTCTAAGAAAAACCTCAAAATTCAGTGAGTTTTCACATGTTATTATCGTAAATGTGGTGTTTATGTTGCCATGGAAACATTTATATATGGATGAAACGTACCTAAAAGGGAAGTATAGTATATTGGTATACCAAATATATAAATATGGGTTGGTTTACTGCAAATATCTTAAAATTTGCATTGAAAATAGGGTACAGTTTTCACAGTTTTTCTAATTTTCTCTGCCAATTAAAGGGCTAAAACGCCAGTCTGGAAAAGGGAGGATAGAAGTGACGTTATTGTAATGTTATTGTATTCAGTTGTATAAAATGTGAATAGTTATATACTCGTTTTTATATTTATGTGTAAAGAAAGTCATTAAGTCTTTAATATCATTAAAAATGTTAGATTTTCGCAAATTTAATGATACTAATATCTCAAAATTGATAAAAAATGTTATTTTGTACCTTTTCTCGCGACGGTACTCATATATAAAAGGTTTATGCGAGTCTTTTTTTGTTGACCCAGTTTTTACAAATTATGCAAATGAGGTATAGTGATTAATCAATTGTTTGAAAATCTTCTTCTCTGAAACCATTAGGCCAATTGAAACCAAATTTGGTGTGGAAGGTCCCTAGCTGGGTAGACTAAAGTTTACACTAGGCAACCCCGCCCGACATCCAAGATGGCCACTGTTACTATAAATAGCAAAAATAGCCATTGTGCATTGTTTTCAACTGATTTTGATAGAATGTAAAACATAGAAAGTAGATAGTGCTGTAAGTAAATTAAATTTACTGGCATTCATTGTTAGCCAGTTTATCATCACAGGCCCTATAGGGTCTCTTGTTAGAATTAATTATTAATGAAGTGGTATAGTGTTTATTGTTCTGTGTGCTAGATTTAAATATAAGCATGTTTTTATATTAGTTAAGAAATAATCTTTTTTTTTTAAATTAGTTAGGTATAAAAGAAGCGTTATGCACACTTTTGCGTAATCGGCAAAAAGTGGCGTGCAGTGTTTTAAAATTCCTTTATACTTACATTACAAGTACATTTATGCAGTTAAGATTTTGTTTATTTATTTAGGATTATGAACATTAACGTAATAAACAACGATATGCAGGTTCAATTTATCTTTGAATAGTCTCTCGTGTAATGAACCACAGTGCTATTTTTGGAGATGTCTTCAAGACACCATTTACCTCATGGTCTTTGTTTCAGGATTTGCTAAAAGTAAATTTGCAATTGCAAAAAGAAAGATTTGACAAACAGTTGGCAAAAGCTGTAGAAGAACAACAGAAATTGTTTCAGCAAAAGTTTCATGAACAGGTAACACTCAAATATAACTTTATTGATACAGGGAGTTTTGGCCATATAGAACTTCTAATAAAATACTGTTTTTAAAGAATTTTTTCAAACATACCTTAAAATGAAGAAAAGTAGGAAAATCTGATGTAACCAGGTTATTTTGTTCCATTTGCTTTTTCATAAAGATGATAATTTATTATGATGATGTCACAAAGTTAATGTCATATGACATGAACAGTTAAGATGGTAATGGTGACAATGTCTTTATGTTGATGAGTTCTGATGATTATGATGATGATGATGAATTGTCATTAGGAGTTGTGTTAAAGATGTTGGTAATTCATGATACCTGACTGAAATAAGACCCAAAACAACAACATAACTGCTGTTATTGCATATGATTATAAATAACAAGGATATTGCTACATCATCATGATTCATCATCATCATCAGAACAAGGGTATTGCTACATCATCATCATTCATTGTCATCATCAGAACTATTCTTGTCACATCATCACCATGGTGAATTATCTTCATCAGTGGCTGCAGCAGCAGCAGAACTCTTGTCACCACCGCCAGCATCATCACCGTCATCTACATCATCATCAGATCATCATCATCATCATCATCATCATCATCATCATCATCATCATCAGCAGCAGCAGCAGCAGCAGCAGCAGAAGCCGCAGCAGCAGCAGCAGAACCACTACTATTATCATCATGATTTTCCTACATTCTGCACTCACAGTGCTATAATTCTTTTTAGTTGGAATACATTGTGTTCTTTAAATTGTGTTTGAATAAAACATGTAAAAGGTTGTAGGTTGTCAATGTTCATATTTGTTGGCATTCTTATTCTTTCTTCATTTACATGTCTGTGAAAGATTCTAAAAAATAAAATGAAAAATAGATGAGAAATAAAATCCCTCCCCCCTTCCCTGTTTTGATAACTAATTTGGATAAAAATCTATCAGTAGGTATTATTTTATTTTGGTCTAACATTCTTTATTTTGCAGATTCTTTGCATTGAAAGCACTGGGTCAATTTGAACCAACTTCAGTGTGGAAAGTCCCTAGGTGGTGCAAAATGAAATTTGCACTAATCAGATTCCTGTGACATGCATGTTACTACTGTTACTATACAAAAGCAAAAATGACAAAATTTGAGGTTTTTGCTTTCAACTTTCTCAGTTGAAATGAATACATGCAGTTGAACCTCACAGGTTCTATCAGGCCTTTTGTTGATATTTGGTTAATATATCTATTAACCCCACATAAAGGATAACCTTTTTGTGACACATTTACATACATATCTATGATTCGTTTTCTGATAATCTTCTTATAACAGCAACAGAAGTATGAACAGATGCTAAACGAAGAAAAGCTAAAAATGGAGGAAGAATATAAAGTTGCAGTTGACTCTCAGGCAGAAAAACAGCAGGTAATGTTAACTTTGAGCCAGCCCATTTAAAAAAATTACAAATATGACCATTTCTAAAAATGAACTATGTTGTGGTAAGATTTTTTTTTATCTATATGTCCATTCATCTGTAATAGTTTGTAGGGTCTACCAAGATATGACATTGTGTCTGCCAGAAGAGGATGGAGGTTAACTGAAAATTTCTCATAGTTTGACTAAAAAAAAATTTTCCTAAAACTTGTGACTGGAGGAAAAATCCAATGTGATATTTGGTTTCTCTATAGTCTTAACCTTATAATTTGTTCATTTCATGAAATTTGATTAAAAATGAGTACTAGTAACACATTTTTGCTTTAAAGTTTGGAATTTTATAAAATGGCTTCAAATTATATTACTTTTACTATTAGAACAGATAATGACCTTGCATTTTGAGATTTGACATTTTCTTGAAATATCTTTCAAAATAGGCTCAGAGATCAGTGTAATGACATAATTTTTATTTCCCGCAACACAAATTGGCGGGGTATTATGTTTTCACACAAAAATTTTAGTGTCCCTCTGTCTATCCATCAGCATTTTGTTTCCATGCAATAACTTTAGACAGACTCAAATGATTAAAATCAAATTTGACACATAGGTATATACTGATAAAACGCCAGGCCAAGTTCAATTTTGATATTTTTCTGTTTGACAGTTTTGGAGTTATTGCCCTTTATACACCAAATTAGTGGCAAAATTAGATTTCCAGACAATAACTTTAGACAGGTTTAAAGTATGGAAACATTGATAAAATACAGTCTGGGTTTGATTTCAAGATTTTTTCAATCAAATGAGTTATCCCCATTTTCAGTCCAGGGACTTACTAAAAACTGTAATATTACTTGAATCTGTAAGATTACAGGAAAGTGTAATCTTACAGAATACTGTAATCTAACCACTATATTACACAAATCAGTAATATAGTATATTATTGATTTATGTAATTTAAGATTCTGTATTACACAAAACTGTAATATAAGTGTTTATTTACACTAAAATACTATATAACTTAAGTTTATGATATCAAGTTACAATGGATATAAATACTGGTGTGTCACTTCAATCATCACTTGCATCAGTGAACATGAATGGACATGGAAACACCTACAGGAATGGTAAAAATCAATTAAATCTGACCTCATGAAAAGGCTAGTCCATCTATTTTCTTAAAATTAACAGGTAAAGAAAATTTTTTGGTCTTTATACATAATTTTCTGTTGAAATTCAAAGTTTGCAATACATGGTCCCATATCCCTGTTATTGGTGAAATGTCTAGTTTTTGAGTGAAATGTGCTCTGAAAAAATGACCCCCTGATTTCAAAAACATTTTGTCAAGGGAAACAACTCATGTGTGCCTCATGGTATCTTCTGAAATCAAAGTAAATCAGTGGTTTGTACTTTATATGGGTGTGTGTTTATTTTTTGTGATATCAGGGTTTATAGGTTTTTATCTATATTAGAGTATGGAATTCAAAATTATCTATATAGACAAAGGTTTATAACAAAATTGAGTGGGTGATTTCTAATTTTGCAATAAATCAAGCTACCAATAGTCATGATGAATTGTGAAATTAATAAGAAATAAATTATTCCAATCTTAAGACTACACTTCATCATTTATCTGAAATACATGAAAGGATGAAGTTGATTAATTCTGAAAATCATTGTTTGACCATTGCATCTTTTTTCTTATCTACATGCAAATTGATGTAACTCTTGAATATTTGTTTTAATTTTGATTTATAATTTTTTTTTATTTAAAAAATAAATAATTCACATTTTCACTCATAAGGGAAAAATTGTCACCCTTCTGGCATTCTTTTAATTACTTTACAATTTCATAACAAAGAATACTGTGTTATGAGAGGTAATAGACAGAGACATTGGATTGAATTTGAATTTATTGGGATGTGTAAGTGGTGACAGCTAAGGAATATTGATGTATCCTCATTTTAAAGTCAGTAGGACCAAACTAAGTAATCACTGATGCCTGAAAAAAGTCTTTTTGTTAATACAAAACAGTGATTCAATTTAGAGGTCTGATGTTCTACAGATTCTATACTCTCTATGTACAAGCTCCAAAGGATGGGAAATGACATTTCATGCTACATTAAATTAATAGCTTTCACCAACCATAAAGGCAATTTAAAAAAGGTCACCCCCTGTAGTGTAGGTAAACATTAAAACTGACCAGTTTAATATCAATGACAATTTCTACAAACTTGGACAAGTTTTGTCTTAAATAACTGTACACATGTATAGTCAACAATATAAAAACTGATCCCCACAGAAGAGACCTTAAAAACTGATCCCCACAGAAGAGACCTTAAAAACTGATCCCCACAGAAGAGACCTTAAAAACAGATCCCCACAGAAGAGACCTTAAAAACTGATCCCCACAGAAGAGACCTTAAAAACTGACCCCGACAGAAGAGACCTTAAAAACTGATGCCCATTCAGGACAAGCATGGCACATTACAATACCCTCCCTGCACATTGATCTTATTGCACTGCAAAGGTAAAACTTTCAGCCACTTGTCCTATACCTGGTGATGTCTTGATATAAGTGAAATGTTCTTGACTAGGACATAAAACCCCACTCAATCAGTCAACCTGTAATATGCACATCACACAGCTTGTATGTGATATATGTAGTTCTCTCAGCAGTTGCCGTTTCCACTTGTATCCTGGCGCGGATAAATTTATCAACAGAATGTGTAAATGGAGCGACTACCTAAGGTTACATCTTATGTACTTAACAAGAATCAAACCCCTCACTTTGTATTGCTGATTGGTTCTTAACTTGATCACCTATCTTAAGCATATTCTGACACATTCCTCCCTATGTTTTAGTTGAGTTGAACAAAGTTAAACTTGACCATTAATTTGGTGATGTGGTTGGGCATGTGTGTTAGCAGGCTGGCAGGATACCACTGCGGTAGCTCAGTGAGAGGTTGTGGGATCAAAGTCCAACAGGGTCTGATTAAACTTTAAAGTTGGTAGTGAATGTTCTTTTGCAAGGCACAGGGCACAAGGCACTGGGCATTACAAAACGAAAGTCACAGTTCTTTCGGATAGTAACTTAAAGTAAACAGGGCCCGTGTCATGGAAGGTGTGGCACAATAAAGAATCCTACTGTATATATTATGTCATCAGCCTAATGCAAAGGCAGAATTTCTGCACCATCACTTATAGCTGGTGATGTCTCGATATAATTGAAATATTTTTGACTAGGACATTTAACAACATTACTCAACTCAACTCTAAACACCTGCAGCTATTAAACTAATATTTGGTATGTGAGTCTACCATAATGAATCACCATCAAATCATGATGCATGGCACTCGGCATTACAAAATGAAAGTCACAGTTTTTTCGGATAGAAAAAGTACATAGATGATGTACATCTCATATAGACAGTATGTACTCGTCATATTTTACCCTTAAATTGTCAAAAGTTAGAAAATCAAATGTACAAAAAGCACCATTATGTATTCATTAAAATAAGCAAGTCAATAATTGGGGTGGGGTGGGGTGGGGTGAGGTGGTACATGGTACAGTTATTTTATAGTAAGCTTTGCAGTTTGATATTTTTTTCAAAATTCTCTAGTGGGCTGTACTCAATGTTTTAGACAGGTAGAGCTGCCTTCTAGTATAAGATGGTCCCACATTGGGGTCCTAGTTTGGCTTCTGCTTTCTAATGCATATTCGGTTTGGGGGTAAATGTATTGATTTGGATGTTTCTGTCCATTCATCTGTCTGGGTTGGATTTCATGGCTTGCAAAGCTCTCTTCTACTTCAGTTTGAAAGCTACAGCATTTATATTTGATAGGATGTTTGAATACATGATAGGCTAAATACAACCAAACTTCAATATCTTGAATACCACAGATATCTTCAAGTCAATATTGTATCTGTTATCTATATAAAGTAAAAAGAGAGTTACACCTGTGCTCAATGTTATTATTTACAGTCAAAAGACTGTTTTCACTACCATAATGTGCAATACAGTGTAACTACTCACAATGTTAATGAAAACAATTGTGTCAATTGCATAAGTGCACAGAGTACTGGTTTATCATGCAAGATTAACTGTCAAGAATATAAAAGTCATTTCTTTCTGGCAAGGTGACTCTTCAACTACAAAACCTCAAACACCCTAATAATTCAAAAGTACCAACAAATCCCCATGCACTCTGAGTTATCAAAGTTCTACTTTATCCTAAAAATGTATATAAGAGCAGTGTTAGCTCTGATCATTTGTGAATTTAGCTAATTGCTTGTTTTTATAATTTCTAGCTCCAAAAATAGCCTTTGACATATTTTTGTTCCAAATTTTTATCAATTTCATAATGAGGCAGACAAAAATCACTGATTTTTTCTATTCTTTTATACAAAAGTATGAAAACCTAAAACATAAGTTACAAACTATCAACTGAAAACAATCTATACTGCAGAATAGAACTATATTTGATACATTTTTTGTTGCTCTTAGTTCCTCAGTATTTCTAACTCTTTAATGTATAAATTGGCTCCTACATTTTAAAATTGCCTGCTAATTTCTAAGATTGACTTATGTTTTGGCTCAAACGAGCTAACCCTGTTAGAGGCAGTTAGACACAGTCAGTGCATAAGCCAGATAGGGGTATATGGCTTCTATGACAAAAATATTTTTTCAAAATTTCAAGCATTAAAATTGAAAATTTGATTGATAAGAACATGTAAAAGGTTGAGACTAAACAAACATTTGTGCATTTTCTAACTGTATGAACATTATTGGACTGACTCGATTTTTAAATGTTAATTTTTACATTGTTTTTAACTTTTATTCATAGCAGAGGATAACATACACATATTTTAAATGGGTAATTTACTTGTTTTTATGGTTTCTCTCTAAAATATATATTAACTTAATAAGATTCAAATGGACCATCAACATAGTCCCCATACATCTGGGAAGTATCAGGAATTTTTCTAAGGTCAGAGAATTGGCAGGGAATTTTAAATAAAGTCAAGTGTTGGAACCATGACCAGCTCTCCATGAAGCAGCATCATATGTTTTTACTACAATGCATGATACATGTATGTTTCAATCAGCAATTCCGTAGAATAATAAAATGGCAAATGCAAAATATACTTTTTGAATATGAATGTTGATAAAAAATTGCATATATGAGGGATGCCAAGCCAGTCTATGACATAAATATGAGGAAAATGATCTTGAAAGATCCTGTATTTTCCCTGCTGTAATGTTGATGCGTCGTTAACCTCTATTTTCATTTTCTCCTCTAAAATTACCAGAAAAATTTCAATGGATCTTGGTCTGAAATTCATATGATTTATTGGGATATTGCCATGGCTACAAAGATTAGGTCAAGGTGAACTTGGCTGCAAAACTCTGAAAAAAAAACTTCTCCGAAACTGATATCTGAAGAAAAAAATCTGATGTGAATTGGCTTCTCTAGAATCTAATGCCTGTAGTTTATTCATTTTGTGAAATTGAGACAAAAAAGGGTTAAGTTGGTTTTTTTTTTTGCATTTAATGTTGAAAAAACTGTAAAATAGCTTCAAATTGTAGTAACTTGACTATTTGAACAGATAAGGTCATGGAGTATTCAGTTTTTAGCTCACCTGAGCCAAAGGCTCAAGTGAGCTTTTCTAATCACAATTTGTCCGTTGTCTGTCGTCGTCGTCGTCGTCGTCGTCGTCGTTGTCGTCGTAAACTTTTCACATTTTCGACTTCTCCTCTGAAAGTACTTGGCAGATTTCAATGAGACTTGGTCAGAGCATGTCTGGGTCGGTGCAATTCAGATTTGTTCGTGGCGTTGCCATGGCTACCATAACTAGGTCAAGGTGACCTAGGGGTGCTAAAATCTTAAAAAATCTTCTTCTCCGAAGTATTGTTTGGAGAAAAAATCTGATGAGATATTTGGCTTTTCTAGGGTCTTAAGCCTATAGTTTGTTCATTTTGTGAAATTCGGTCGAAAAATGGGTTACGCGTTTTTGCGTTTAATTTTGAAAAATCGTAAAATAGCTTCAAATTGTTATAACTTGACTACTTGACCAGATAATGACATGGGGTTTTTCAGTTTTGACATCTTCTTGTTAGTATCTTCAAAATGAGGTCAAGGTCAATTGTGAAGGTCGTGACCTAATTTTTTTTACCTCTGATTATATTATTATCTCGAAAACTATAAACTTTTTGTATAGTCATGTATATTAGAATGTTGTAGGTATTGATACAACGATCATTTTGATGTATAGAAAAAGGTCATGGGTTCAAAGGTCAAGGTCACAGATGCGAAACAATACCAAAAGGGTTAATTATGTCGAAACTATAAACTTTTTGTATAGGCATGTATATTAGAATGTTGTAGGTATTGATACAACGATCATTTTGATGTATAGAAAAAGGTCATGGTTTAAAGGTCAAGGTCACAGATGTGAAACAACACAAATGGTTAATTATCTCGAAAACTATAAACATTTTGTATAGGGATGTATATTAGAATGTTGTAGGTATTGATACAACGATCATTTTGATGTATAGAAAAAGGTCATGGGTTCAAAGGTCAAGGTCACAGATGCGAAATCAATACTGAAATGGTTAATTATCTCGAAAACTATAAACTTTTTGTATAGGCATTTATATTGGAATGTTGTAGTATTGATACAACGATTATTTTGATGTATAGAAAAAGGTCATGGGTTCAAAGGTCAAGGTCACAGATGCGAAACAATACGAAATGGTTAATTATCTCGAAAACTAAAACTTTTTGTATAGGCATTTATATTAGAATGTTGTAGGTATTGATACAACAATCGTTTTGATGTATAGTAAAACGGTCATGGGTTCAAAGGTCAAGGTCACAGATGCGAATCAATACTGAAATGGTTAATTATCTCGAAAACTATAAATTTTTTGTATAGGCATGTATATTATAATGTTGTAGGTATTGATACAACGATCATTTTGATGTATAGAAAAAGGTCATAGGTTCAAAGGTCAAGGTCACAGATGGAAACAACACAGAAATGGTTAATTATCTCAAAAACTATAAACTTTTTGTATAGGCATGTATATTAGAATGTTGTAGGTATTGATGCAACGATCATTTTGATGTATAGAAAAAGGTCATGGGTTCAAAGGTCAAGGTCACAGATGCAAAACAATATGAAATGGTTAATTATCTTGAAAACTATAAACTTTTTGTATAGGACATGTATATTAGAATGTTGTAGGTATTGATACAACGATCATTTTGATGTATAGAAAAAGGTCATGGTTCAAAGGTCAAGGTCACAGATGTGAAAACAATACCGAAATGGTTAATTATCTCGAAAACTATTAACGTTTTGTATAGGCATGTATATTAGAATGTTGTAGGTATTGATACAATGATCATTTGATGTAAAGAAAAAGTCATTGGGGTTTAGTATTTACGTTTACTTTAAATCTATCAGCTAGCCATTAGTTATCAGGTGAGCGTATAAGGCCCATGGGCCTCTTGTTACATATTCTTGTAATAATCTTGAAAATGGTGCAAGGTCAAAGGTCAGGCTTATGCTTTTATTAATTATCTTGAAAACTATTAACTTTTTATAAAGGTATATACATGTATTAGAATATTGTTGCTGTTGATGTAATGATCATTTCGAAATATAAGTACAGGTCATGGATTCAAAGGTAAAGTTAACAGATGCGAAAAAATACTGAAATAATTATAATTATCTGCAAAAGCTTTAAAATTTCACTATAGGTGAAGATTTTGACATTGGAGTTTCAGTTTTTTTTTTTAAATGTTTTAGCTAGTCATTTATCAGGTGAGTGTATCGGGCCCAATTGAGCTTCTTAATGAAATGTGAAGCTATAGAAAATAAAAGTAAAACAAAAACCACAATACCGGTATTTGGGATTTTCAAAAGTCATTACCCACTAGAACAGTTAGAAAAATATATTCAACCTGCCTAGTCTATATGTCAGAGAGAGAGAGAGATATCAAGAGAAATGAAACTTCTTTAAGAGAGAGGGAGGAAGAGAGAGAAGAATATTAAGACTGGTAACTTCAGCACACTGTCATGTGCTACTTTTGAATTTTTATAAAATAATATAATTCAAAAGTAGCACATGGCAATTTGTGATACTTTTGAATTATATTATTTTATATAAATTCAAAAGTAGCACATGACACATTCATATTTTAAATAGAGAGAGAGAGGGGGGGGATATCAAGAAAAATGAAACTTCAACACACTTATATTTTAGTAAATTTAGAGACAAAGAGAGAGAGAGCTAAGACTAAACCTTGTTATATTTGATCACGTGCCTATGTTCAAACCCTACTTGGAACACATCCTAATGTGAAAATGTGAGAATGTTTGTCATTTCCCTTGCCGAAAGTTTTTTTTTCAAAACAATTCGGTGGCCTCCACCACCCTTATCTGACGGCCTTGTAATAAATGACAGAATTTGACCGGGTAGTAAAACATGCTTGACAACATACAATGTAACCAAAAACAGGACAAAACCGACAACACAACAAAAGGTGATTGAATCAATATAGGAAAAGACATAAATATATTAAGACCACTGATTATAAAACTCTTAACTGTATAACCACTGCGGTAGCACAGTTGATAGCATGCTCGCTCTGTAAATGGGAGGTCGTGGGTTTGAATCCCGACTGGGTCTGACCGAAGACTAAAAAGTGGATATTGACTTTTTTTCACCAAACACTCGGCATTAGGAAATTAAAGTAAAGGTTCTTTTAGATAGAAACTTAAAATAGACAAGGTCCGATGTCACGACAGGCTCGCTACAATAAAGAACCCTGCTGTATAATGCCTTCGCTTATATAGCTGGTGACGTCTAAATATAAGTGAAATATTCTTGACTGGGACGTAAACATCATTACTCTGTGTTGAGTTGGTCATACTATATTATGATGTAGGTGATGGTTTTCTCGACTCCGGCATTGAGAATATGTAGTGTCCGTTTGAACTACACTAGTTGTGATCAGTTTTCTGTTTTGGTTGCTAATTTTTAAAAAAATGTTTAACAACTGATCAGTCCATTTGTATGGTTAAAGTTTCGGAATCAAAGTTACGGTTTTAGCTTTTAAAACTTATATATCAAAATAAAAGCATTTGCGTGGGCTTTATTTTGTATAATTGATCGAAAATCTATTATTTTCAGAGTTCCAATTTGTGTGAAACATGCAAATTTGGATTTTTTCCGTCCATCTATTTATCTTCTTCTAATATTCAAGTCAACACAAATAACATATTTGAGTTTTATATCAACCCAAGCTCAAGAAATTATGAGAAAAAAGTCAAATTACACAATTAATTCATCACTTGTGTAACGCAGTTATATATCACACTTTTGGTTACCATGGTAATAGATTTCTTTGTTTGAAAGTACCATTTTAGTGAAAGCAGACTATGAGATTCCTTATTATACACAATTTAGTATTTATCCAACCATTGATATCATTGGAGTTTAGACTCAAATTTATCGACCAAACTTTTTCAAAAATGGCTTTTGCAATGTTGTTATTAAATGATTGGCCGAAAATACTACAAAATTCAGAATTCATAGTTTTTGGTGAAAACAGAAATTGTAAAAGCATCAAAAGTCATATATTTTACACTTGCCAACATGTAAAAATATCAAAATATATTGAAATTAAAAAGCAATTTACTCTTAATCTTCGTTTTTGCACGGTTTTTATTGCCATGGCAACCATAATTTTATTGAAAATATTTTTTAAAAAAAATTTTGGAAAAACAGTTTATTTATGTGTGGTTTAGTAATGGTAAAATTTCAGCGAAAACTTAAATATTTATGTCAAAATAATGATCAGTTTTAACAAATTAAAACACATTTTTCTCATCAATGGTATGCCAATTTTTATATTTTAGACCTAATAACTACTAAATTTGTTCTTTTTATCTTTTGTAAAAACATGCAACATTTTTTAATTATCTTTTTGCGGCATCTTTCATCGATACTTAACTTTGATTTCCTGCAAAACCATATTTTTCTAGGGTACAAGTCTCCAGATACACCCTGTACTGCTTCGCATTAGGGGACATGATTATGTCATATCGGGGGACATGATTTGAAGCGGGGAATTCAGACAGGTGGGTTCAAAATGCTTTCGTTTTGTACCAAAATAACATATTTCGATCATAATTATTGCCTTACGGAACATTACGATATGTCTGTGAGGCAATGCATCCACGATTTGGTATAAGATAAGACCATAAATACTACTTTACCCCTGCAATGTTTTGCTGGTGCGGACTACCAAGCATTTTTCAATGCAAAACGTGGTAATGTGTAGACTTGAAGATCTACACAATGCAGATTTTGCATTCGGTATGTAAAATATCATCTATACTTTCATCTGTACCAAACTTATACCACAAAACCCCCTATTTCTTTCACAATTAGTGTTTTAAATATGTATCAACCGGGGGGCATGACTTTGGAATCGCCCGGGAGACATGATCAGAGTTAAATTACAGACAGTGCTGTTGATTTTTACAAATAATTTAAGAAAACAAATGCCATGAATGCTTGATCACATCATAAGTTAACTGTTTGGGCAATGTGCACCTATGTCTGCATAGATACGCATTCATATTGCTTTGGGAAAGGTTAGTCAAAACTTTTATATGTGTTTGAGGATACCAATAAAGTACACTACATAATAATTGATGTTTTTGAATAAATATATTTATATTTTCCAAAATTGTGACTGAAATAGATTGGTTTATTTTTCAATAAAGATAACATCACAATCAAGAATATCTACCTGTGTATTGGCATACATATCTCTCTGCATGGTGCTGTTTTACTGACAACTTCCAGATTAGAAATCTATGGAGTTAAACTAAATAATGATGATTAGTATTGCATGTATTATCATTATTATTTCAGTTCGGGTGTGAATGCAGTGCCTTTATCAATCCCATGCAAAGCATTTTCTAGTGAATAAAAATGACATTTCGAGTGCGAGGATATGTTATTTTTCTTAGAATACTGCGGTTTCTCTATTATTCCTAAGCTAATCGCCTCAACGTAAGCGAAATAATGTTTAACAGCAGTCAACGTGAATATAACATGTTTGCAATTCAGCTCTTTGTATATGCCTTGTTAGAAGTATTTCGCGGTCATATTTGAAAACAAGTTAATTTTATTATTGATTTTTATCACTGTATATGGTTCAAAAAGAAAACTTTTGTGTTTCAGACAATATGCCAAACAAAAAAAGACTAGTCTCTTGCTTCACCCCATAAACGCAAGCCAAAATATGTCAACCTTCTTCAAAGAGACGTCGATTTACAGTTTCTCCATTCTTCTTAGAAACTGCCACGAACTTGTGATAATGCTAAACATTTGCTTTTGGATGAAGCATCTTTGTGGCAACGCATGTGTGTAGACTCACATGACTTGAGTACAAAAGGTTTTGTTGCAAATCTTGCATCGCCATGTATGTGTATCTTCGGGTTCGAATTATTTGATAACAAATTTCAACTGGTTAAAACAGATAACAATAATAATAATAATAATAAATTGATGCTTGTTTTTTCTAGTTGTTTGGGTTTTTTGTGGTTTGTATAAATAATTTTGTAGGGATGTTAATGATATAAGTTTCAGTCAATCTGTCTATCTGTCATTATGTCTGTCTACCTGTACTTTCTTGTCAGGTACTTTTTTGTTGCATGCTGTATTACACCGTGTTCCTGATTGTGTTGGCTATTGCCAAGTTCATGTTTTCATCTGCAAATCTCTTTTTTTATATGTATGACTACCAAAACTTACAAAGTGAATCTTAAACGTTAACGGCATACAGTGTGATATATATGGGTAACTTGGTAGTCAAGTGGTTAGAGACGGATTGCCTCACACAAGCCAAGGTTCGAATCCCAATTGGGACAGATTCTAGTGTGAGAAAGTTTGTAGCTTGCAGAAGGTCAGTGGTTTTCTTTGCACTCTGGTCTTTCTCTACCATTTCTTGACTGACCGCCTCGATATAAATTAAAGAATCTTGACTGGGTGTTAAACTCCAATATATAGTGAGGAATTCTGATGGAAACCGATTTTGTTAAACTATTCATTAATCACAATGAATACATAAAAAGTAATATTTTGTTAGTCCACTATTTCCAGAAATACCAATGTGTTCGAAATATTTTCATAAAAATTCTCAATAATTTCTGGGAATTATGTAAGTAAATTTGATTTTTTTC
Organism: Anadara kagoshimensis; assembly: GCA_021292105.1. Lineage (NCBI taxonomy): Eukaryota > Metazoa > Mollusca > Bivalvia > Arcoida > Arcidae > Anadara > Anadara kagoshimensis. The sequence goes on from CM037864.1 coordinate 21,431,470, forward strand.
TCAAAAGTAGAATAACTGAAAAAGTAACAAATAACTTTTTCCTGTCATTTTTTCAATTAGTGACCCATTGACATTAAATATAAATTGAAAAAAGTTAGATAACAAAAAGCACCGTTACATGCATTGTAAAGATGAATGAGGTAAATTTTAAACTAACGAGAGAGAAATGACGGCTGAAACTGGTGAAGTTAAATAGAACCAGTAGAAGCAATAATTCACTACATATATAAGACAACACTTGCATGCCCGAGACCAATAGATAAACGACACGACATAGATAGGACGTGCATAAATAATAATAATGGTGTGGTTAACTGTACAAGAAGCGATTTTGGGACTTGAACATTTAAACATTGTCCTTTTTGTACAGAACATTTCCCCTCTGCACAATTAAAATGCATATAGTGTTCATAAAAAATAAAATAAAAAACATTTTATGAAATTATGGTTCCGTAACCATTTTAAGATAGTGGTTGTCAATTACAATTGGTTTTTATAAACTAACCAAACAGCAACTTCAACATACTCAAAATTTTAAAATAGACAACTTTCAGTAAACAGGTGTGAAAAATAGCATAAATATTTAGAGAAAACAGGACCACTGTAAAATACTTTGATATACCCGAACTTAAACCCGTGTGTTTTACAATTAGATAATTGTATAATTACTAAATGCATACAGTTGTACGAAAGTTTGAAAAAAGCATAATAACACACGACACGAATGACGAGCTACAACAAACTAATGAAATGGACATTAAGAACACATATCCCATGAATAGAATACATTACAAAAACTTATAGAACAGATGTATATTGAAACTAGTGATTACACAACTAATAAGCTTATGCTATGTCCATATTTTTCAGTTTGTTCAAAAGTTTGTATATTCTGATGTCAGTAAGATAATTTAGTAACCATTAACTTAATGATACATTGGATCAATATACTGGTTAATAGTGTCATATACCACTTTTTAAATTTGAGCATAAAATACATTCAAAAAGTGGTATATGGCAATAGTAAGCAACATAGTTAACAATTTTTAAATAACATGGCACGTGCATTGCATTTTTTAACAATTTTCGCTACGTAACCTTGGCGAAAAGTACACGTTTTTATGAGAAAGAAATGTGTTATTTCGCAAAAATTAAGCGTTATTACGCGAATGCTTTTTGTTCTACCAAATTGAACCCAATAGACTTTCGTAAAGTTGAATTTTGTCATTGTTGTAAATTTTACTGTCCTATTATGTATTACGTATAGCTGCAAAATCGACGGTGTGTCATATCGTTAATGGCTACACATTCGAGTCCGGAAGACAGACCAAAACTCTGTGTTTGTGGGAAGGGGCAATATTAAACAGGGTAAATTTTCAACAAATTGAGATAATATTTATAGAAAAAAATAATTATCAACCTGTTGAAAAATGACCCCGGGTATAAATTTTACGAATTTTTGTCAAAAAAGCACCCCTGGCTAAATATTCAACGTTGAAAAATGAACCCCGGATCAAAATTCTTCATTACACGGTTACTACCTCCTAATGCCCAGTACCAACTAGAACTGTCAGTGAAGCTGACTTGTAATCCCCCCTTGCATCAAGTAAGGTTTTTTCATTTAATTTGGTCACGACTCTTGACCTACAGCCGTACATACCTGTCGAAAGTTTAACACAAAGCTAATGAATGGGTGAAATATCTCATCGAATGATATCAATATCTCGCTTGCTTTTCGACCAAGGGCTATGAATTTCTCAGCCAGACGGCAGGCCAACTTCTGTTTCTTTTCGTTACTCATTGGTAAACTTTCAAAAGGTCCAACTATATGCACCTACCATTGGTATATGAACCATATACGACCATATACCTGATATTAGAAAATCATTAGGATCGCAATACAGGTGTTTGGTTGGTTGAATGCTGTTAAACATTATTTCACTTCTATTGGGGCGATCAGCTTAGGAATGATGGGGAAAACCGTAGTACTCTCAGAGAAAACCACATATCCTCGGCAAGCGAATGTCATTAAAGCTTTGAGTGGGACTGCATTCGCACCCAAACTGACGGCAAATACATGTATAATGATAATAATCACCATCATCATCATCATCTAGTTAATTTTAAGTGAAATATTCTTGATTGTTATGTTAATCATCTTTATTTCAGTCACAATTTTTTAATGTGTACATATATTTATTCAAAAACATCAATTATTATATATGTGTACCCTATTGGTATCCTCAAACGCATATAAAAGATTTGACTAACCTTTCACAAAGCAATATGAATGCGTATCTGTGTAAAAATTGGTGCACATTGCCCAAACAGTTAACTTATGATGTGATCAAGCGTTCGTGGCATTTGGTGGTGTGTTTTCTGAAATTATTTGTGAAATCAACAGCATCGTCTGTAATTTACCTCTGATCATGTCCCCCGGGCGATTCTAAAGTCATGTCCCCCGGTTGATACATATTTAAAACACTAATTGTGAAAGAAATAGGGGGTTTTGTGGTATAAGTTTGGTACAGATGAAAGTATAGATGATATTTTACATACCGAATGCAAAATCTGCATTGTGTAGACCTTCAAGTGTACACACTACCACGTTTTGCATTGAAAAATGCTTCGTAGTCCGCACCAGCAAAACATTGCAGGGGTAAAGTAGTATTTATGGCCTTATCTTATACCAAATCGTGGATGCATTAAAGGGTTAATATGCAAACATAAAGTGATGTTTCAACATTTCAATAAACACATTTTTATAATACATGTAAGTATATTTATCTCAGAATAGATCATTTTACCATGATCCTGGTTTTTCCTTGATGCACTTTATGTATTAATATTATTATCCCCCACCCCCCACCCCCGCCATCAGTGGTGAGGGGGGATATAGTAATACTGCTTTGTGTTTGTGTGTGTCGGGGGTCCGTCCTAGTTGGTTTCCGTGCATTTAAAAGAAAACCCTACATCAGATTGAGCTGAAACTTGGTCAGTTGATTCATTATGATAGTGATTGGTGTGGGACTGCTCAACAGCCTTATAGCTTATCCAAGATGGCCACCATTATTATAAATCACAAAAAACATATAAATGGCTGTTGCAGCCTTATTTATGTACCGATTTCATCGATATTTTCAATATACATGTATATAGAAAATAGAACTCGGGTATTAAACATATTTAACTGGATTTTCTGAAAAAAATTTTAGTTTGCAAAATAAATATGACCATTACAGCCATATTTATGAACCAATTTCATCAGAATTTAAACATAGGAAATAAAACTGTGGGAATTAATCATATGTAATAGGATTTTCCATTAAATTTTAGTTTGCGTAATATTTATAAAATATGCAAATAAGGTGTACTTTAATTTGTTGTGGTTTTCAATCTAATAAATGGGCAAACTAGCCTACTTATTTAACAACCAGTGTTCCATAAAACATATTTCACCTTGTATGGAATTCACTGATGATCGCCTTTGCAGAGGTGGGGTGGGGGATAGTGTTCTCTGAACACCTTGTTTAATATAAAATTATCATGTCTTTAACCTAGCTATAGTACTAGAAAGGATGATGTCTGAATTAAGATAAAATTTCATCAACACTGTAATGTCACAATATAGCTTCTCTAAACAGGTATTTTAAAATTTAAAAGATAAGGAAAGTAGCAGATGTTGTTTTGTTCTTTGTTAAGATAAATGCCTTTCCTTCTGGTTTAAATGGGAATCCCTGTTCCAAAGTCATTTGTATTTAGAATCATTGGGGCGGAGAGCTCAATTCTGTGTTGGACATTATTGACTACCTCCTGTAGTTTATTCAGTGTCACCAGTTTTAACAAGAGTATAACAATAACCAAACTTTTTATATTATTCTAAATGTTGAGAAGGGAGATTGAACTTATTTTGATATCAAGCAAACAATAAACAAGAAATTTCACAAAAATCCCATGTGCTAAAAAGTAGATGTCTTTATAAGTTAGTAGTAATCAGATGGGGCATACAGAGTCAAAATTAAAATGGATTTTTTTTATAAATGCTTGTTTAGCATGCAAGAAAAATAAAAATAGTCTTTTTATAATATCAAAAATATGTACAAATGCAAATATATATAATAAATTTTCCGAGAGAATCTTGCCATCATGGTTCACTGCATTGGTGTGACTTTATGGTTAGAGAATATGATGTCATGGATATTATCTTTAAACAGATCATGCATAAGACTTTAAAGTTTGAGATGCTGTTCCCTCCTCTTGCACTGGGTATAGAGAGGACAGAGTTTCTGGTTCACAAAGTAGCCAGAAAAAAATTAAAAAAGTGAAAATTTGAAAAGGTCCACATGGCTGTCAAATTTAATCAAAATTGAGTCAGTATGACATAGTAGATCACCTATATAAAAGTTCATACCAAATATGAATCCAACATCTCAACAAATAAAGGATAAACTGTTTAGGGACAGACAAGTGGACAACCAGAGAGAAAACCTATAGTCCCCTTCCAGTTTCAATGGACTAATTAATATCTAATAAAAGTTTGACACTACCTATCTTTAAAACTGTTTTTTTTTAAATTGTCCAACTTTTGAAGGACATTCAAGTATATCTGGGACTAAATGTGCCTCCTATGATAATACAATATGTTATACCTTTTAGATCACCCCCTTCCAATCATTTCTATTGTATTGGAGAAAGCTTAATAGCCATTTCGGTATTTTAAACCCATGCATCATTGACACCCTGAATAAATCTTTAAATAGGTGGGAAGAATAACCAAATGATTATGAGTTTAGAATAAACCAACTTTCATTTGGTGGGTTGAATATCAATTTAAGTAACACAAATGCACAATAGCAAACCTATAAAACCAAAAAATAATGGCCACACAATAAAGGTTTAACCCTCATGTCAGTACAATGAATGTACACTTTCAAGTGTCCATCAATTTAAAACTCATTACTTCTACTGATCAGATCAAAAGGTTAATTTTTCCATATACATATTGTGATAGTGCTCCTGAATCTGTGATAATTTCTATCATGGAAATGTGTCTCTAATAATCCTTACAATTTAAATTTCTAATGTAATGAATTTTAACTTTATAAAGTTGCTTTAATTATATTACTAAGAAAAATAAATTTATTTTGATTTTACACATGTGTGTATTTATTATGAGTGTAGAGATTAATCATCACAAATTAAAATTTTGGAGCACATAAGGATTCCTTATCATGAATACCCCTTTGACAATTGAATCTTCCAGCAAATTAATCCTAGAAAACTAAAAACAATATCTTGAACAAAACAGTTTTCTGCTATAAACATAATTTCTTTGTTAATTATAATACATGTCAATTTTCAACTACAAATAAAACATTTTTCTTTTCATTCGCCAATATTGAAAAATCATTGTCCGTTGATTCATCAATATTACATATTCTGTAATATAAGGCTCAATCAGAAATGACCATTTCAATATGTAGCATCATCAGAATTGGTTGATTCATCAATATTACATATTTCTGTAATATAAGATTCAATTAAACATGGCCATTTCAATATGTAGCATTGTATCATCAGAATTGGTTGATTCATCAATATTACATATTCCTGTAATATAAGATTGAATCAAACATGGCCATTTCAATATGTAGCATTGTATGATCAGAATTGGTTGATTCATCAATATTACATATTCCTGTAATATAAGATTCAATCGAACAGGCCATTTCAATATGTAGCATTGTGTGATCAGAATTAGTTGATTCATCAATATTACATATTCTGTAATATAAGATTCAATCAAACATGGCCATTTCAATATGTAGCATTGTATGATCAGAATTAGCAAATTCATCCATATTACATATTCCTGTAATATAAGATTCAATCGAACAAGGCCATTTCAATATGTAGCATTGTATGATCAGAATTGGTTGATTCTTTCTGTAATATAAGATTCAATCAAACATGGCCATTTCAATGTGTGGAATTGTAATCAGAATTGGTTGATTCATCAATATTACATATTCTGTAATATAAGATTCAATCGAACAAGGCCATTTCAATATGTAGCATTGTGTGATCAGAATTAGTTGATTCATCAATATTACATATTCCTGTAATATAAGATTCAATCAAACATGGCCATTTAATATGTAGCATTGTATGATCAGAATTGGCTAATTCATCAATATTACATATTCCTGTAATATAAGATTGAATCAAACATGGCCATTTCAATGTGTAATTGTATTCAGAATTGGTTGATTCATCAATATTACATATTCCTGTAATATAAGATTGAATCAAACATGGCCATTTCAATGTGTAATTGTGATCAGAATTGGTTGATTCATCAATATTACATATTCCTGTAATATAAGATTCAATCAAACATGACCATTTCAATATGTAGCATTGTATGATCAGAATTGTTGATTCATCAATATTACATATTTCTGTAATATAAGATTGAATCAAACATGACCATTTCAATATGTAGCATTGCATGATCAGAATTGATTCATCAATATTACATATTCTGTAATATAAGATTAATCAAACATGCCACCTCAATATGTAGCATTGTATGATCAGAATTGGTTGATTCATCAATATTACATATTCCTGTAATATAAGATTCAATCAAACATGACCATTTCAATATGTAGCATTGTATGATCAGAATTGGTTGATTCATCAATATTACATATTCTGTAATATAAGATTGAATCAAACATGACCATTTCAATATGTAGCATTGTGATCAGAATTGGTTGATTCATCAATATTACATATTTTGTAATATAAGATTCAATAAACAGCCATTTCAATATGTAGCATTGTATGATCAGAATTGGTTGATTCATCAATATTACATATTTGTAATATAAGATTCAATAAACATGGCCATTTCAATATGTAGCATTGTGTGATCAGAATTGTTGATTCATCAATATTACAATTTCTGTAATATAAGATTCAATCAACATGGCCATTTCAATATGTAGCATTGTATGATCAGAATTGGTTGATTCATCAATATTACATATTTTGTAATATAAGATTCAATCAAACATGACCATTTCAATATGTAGCATTGTATGATCAGAATTGTTGATTCATCAATATTACATATTCCTGTAATATAAGATTCAATCAACATGCCATTTCAATATGTAGCATTGTATGATCAGAATTGGTTGATTCATCAATATTACATATTTTGTAATATAAGATTCAATAAACATGCCATTTCAATATGTAGCATTGTGTGATCAGAATTGGTTGATTCATCAATATTACATATTCTGTAATATAAGATTCAATCAAACATGGCCATTTCAATATGTAGCATTGTATGATCAGAATTGTTGATTCATCAATATTACATATTCTGTAATATAAGATTCAATCAAACATGCCATTTCAATATGTAGCATTGTATGATCAGAATTGGTTGATTCATCAATATTACATATTCTGTAATATAAGATTCAATCAAATATGACCATTTCAATATGTAGCATTGTATGATCAGAATTGGTTGATTCATCAATATTACATATTCCTGTAATATAAGATTCAATAAACTTGGCCATTTCAATATGTAGCATTGTATGATCAGAATTGGTTGATTCATCAATATTACATATTTTGTAATATAAGATTCAATAAACATGCCATTTCAATATGTAGCATTGTGTGATCAGAATTGGTTGATTCATCAATATTACATATTCTGTAATATAAGATTCAATCAAACTATGGCCATTTCAATATGTAGCATTGTATGATCAGAATTGGTTGATTCATCAATATTACATATTCTGTAATATAAGATTCATCAAACATGGCCATTCAATATGTAGCATGTATGATCAGAATTGGTTGATTCATCAATATTACATATTTCTGTAATATAAGATTCAATCAAATATGACCATTTCAATATGTAGCATTGTATGATCAGAATTGGTTGATTCATCAATATTACATATTCCTGTAATATAAGATTCAATCAAACTTGGCCATTTCAATATGTAGCATTGTATGATCAGAATTGGTTGATTCATCAATATTACATATTCCTGTAATATAAGATTCAATAAACTTGGCCATTTCAATATGTAGCATTGTATCATCAGAATTGGTTGATTCATCAATATTACATATTTTGTAATATAAGATTCAATAAACTTGGCAATTTCAATATGTAGCATTGCATGATCAGAATTGGTTGATTCATCAATATTACTATTCCTGTAATATAAGATTCAATCAACTATGGCCATTTCAATATGTAGCATTGTATCATCAGAATTAGCGGATGCATCAATATTACATATTTCTATTATATTTCTGTAATGTAAGATTCAAATTTGTCTAGTCACATGTGAATGTAAATAAAATCTATACTGTGTTTTATTACATGGTAATGAATGTTTTTTCTATTGTGTCATTTTGCTACAAATGACGCCATTGTATATCTTAAAACCATTTTCCACTTCTTTCGTCAGTCAACATGTGACTGTATTCTGACTTTGTTTCCATATATTAATTAAAACATAACATTTTTGTCATGGGTATTAAAGTCAGTTGAAAGATTTGTTACTCTAAAAAAAAATTATAATTGAAATGACCAAGACCAGCCTTTATTTCATTTTCATGTATCCAGTAATATATTAATTTGCCCTCATGCCCATATGACAGAATGGCTTACTCCAACCTCATGCAGTCATTCCAAAAATAATCGTATTGCTTATATTCCTTTAAATGGTCAAAAATGAAATTTTGAAATCAGACTCTTTTATGTCTCTTAAAAACAAAGATGTATATGTACAGAATTAAAAAATGAATTATTACATACACCGAATTCGAAATAAAAAAATTATGATAATTTCTTAGTTTCAATAATAAAGTCATATAAAACTGTTCTAAGTGCCTATTTTTTGCTGGTTTTAGCATTATTACAGAAAAGGCAAATGTTTGTAAGAACTTGTCCGGTCGAGTGATAATATATCCTGGATAAATGCTTATATGCAATCTGAAATCTGGAACTTGACCCATGTTAGGAGGTTAGGCGTTATGGAGGTTAGAAATTAACAACTGTGCGCTATTAACACTGAATAAATCCGAACAGAATTTTACATCATTTTAATACTAAGAAGACATATGCCACTGTTTTTCTAAAATCAAATACAATTTTATCATATCAACATAGTTTTTCAGAAAATGGTGTAACGGAGGTTAGTTCCTTATATGAGACATTGAAAAATTCTATCTCAATATTGGATTTAAAGACATGATTTAAAAATTCCTATCTAATATAAAGTTTCCCCCTGTACTCTAAGGCCATCATTGTAATCTGAAATAAGTTTCATATTTTTATTGCTTTTAGTTATAAATTCCGCACGTAATGAAATATCTGTTACAGGTTAGGAATTTTTTTCCAACACATGTAAAATAACCGGTTCAAAATTATGAATAATCACTTTTAGAAAATCTACTTGGTTCAAGACCCTATCTGATGTTAAGAAATAAATCTGATAGAATTTGTAAAATGGTTCCATTTAAAAACTATAATATCAGCTCTGAAAGTTTACATATTGCTATTGCAACATGCTAAAAGTCACATTTTCCTTCCAGAATCTGTCTCCACAGACAAGAAAAACCATTGTCAACATTAAACGTTACGATATTATTTTGGAATGACTGCATGGAATATTCTGCTGCATAGACTTTTGAAATTAAAATGTAGATTTCGTTATATACTGTATGACCCATATTTGTCAATTAAACAATAAAAAAAATTTCTGTAATATAAATGCATTATTCATATGATACTGTGTTATATTTGATGTTTTAATTGCTGAATATACAAATATTCTACTGTAGAAATTTTACATATTACAATATATCTTAGAAACCTTTTTTTTTAAAAAATAACCTTTTTTCAACTTATAATTGATTTATTCATGCTAATTTAAAAAAAATTAAAGGGAAATAACCACTACAGAGAATTGTTGCAAATGTATTTAATTATAGGTTTTTTGTATTTGAAAGGGAGATAACCATTATAGAAAATTGTTAAATTACAGTTTTTTGTAATACAAACATGACAAAGTAAAGAGAGATAACTCTTATTACTTTGTTATATTACAGATAACTGTAATATTACAATATTTAGTAAGTCCCTGGACTGATTTTATACACTTAAAATAGTGGCAAAATCAGCTTTTACTGCTGTATATCAGTCATGTGTAACAAACTATCACATGGAGTTTGAAGATGTGTCTTGCATTGTCTCAGGTCAGGTCAAAGTTCAAGGTCATGGCCTAGTTTTTGTCTTTTTTCTTATTCTTTCTATATTTCACTATTATTTAGAAAAATAATCAAAACGACATGTACAAAGCAAAACTAACAACCTAGTAGAATAATTTGAAGGAATCAGACCAAAAATTAACACAGATAAAACAATAAAAGTTATATTGTGGTCTTTGATTAATTTGGATGTTTTTGAAAGGTATAAAAATGCATTTCTGATGTGGCAAACTTAACAATCCTTAAAGAGTTAGCATATAATAAATTTACTGGATGATAAGATATCAGTTAACAAAAGTGTTAAACAAGAAATACAAAGGTTGTGTGATAATAAAATACAATTTTGGTTGAGATTCACCTCAAAATTCAAAATTCATTTTTAAATGCAAGATCACTACAAACATTTGATTGATCTCAAAAATCACTTTAGTCTAAATCATGATATTGTTGGTTTTTGTTAAACAGCTGACACAGAAGAAACTATCATAAGTATTGGCAGGATTTCAGGTCTAACTTACCACCTTATGGGCTTTACATGTATAGTAAAAATCAGATTCAGCCTGAGTGCATACAAAATTTATCTGCAAATGGAGTCAAAATTATGCTGTCTCATATTAAAATATTCAAACGTCATGATATTAATGTTTTATTTATTTTTATTATACCTCATTAGAAAAGTACAATACTATCTGTAATTTGATTGGATCGTTGGATCATGAGATTAGGGTGGAGAAAACATGTATCCCTCTGAAAACATCATATCCCACCCCTTCAAAACACACAATGATGTCACAATGATATCATGTCATTGATACAGCATCGGTCATGGTATTCTAGTGTTTGCCTCCGATGAGTTCTGATAGGAGAAGGACTGATGTTTTCAGGCTGTCTTTCTTAAAAATATTTTTCTTTCTGTCTTTCTAATGGTTATCTTTCGGTATAATATACAATTTATTGCCTTTGTTTGAGGGAGATATGAACATTTGTTTTCCCCCTAACAAGTCACATTTCCCTCGGGCTTCGCTCTCGGGAAATATGACTTGTTGCAAATGTTCATGTCTCTCCCACTCAAAAGCAATGAATGTATAATAAACATCCAAATACATCAACACTATCATTTTTGGAAATTTATGTTGTATTCATCAAGTGCACCTGCTACTGCTACAAAGTTCTACAATTTTAATGGGCGATGTCAATAAAGACTGGTTGAAATTGACTGATAAGACTGGACTCTGGTAATGTTGTGAAAGGTTGGAATATCGTTAACTTGTACAAATACAGCCATGTATGGTTTATGGATCTGCAAATGACCTTGTTATAATAAACCTGTGAACCCTCCCAGTGTATTATTCAGACCATAAGATTATATGGGTTGCTTTTCCATAGCTTATGGTGGTGAGTCTCTGCCAGTCTTGCTCATTGCTTTGTGTACATTTCTCCTACATATATCTTCAACAGACAAAACCCAAAATATTACATTGCAGAGATGCTTTAGGTTTGCCTTAATAAGAGTCAGTGTCAAATTTCAAGGTAACATTTTCCATCTATTGGTTGTTTACCAATCTTCATCATCCCTTGAAGTGTTTTTTTTTTTTTTTTTTTTTTTTGCTTTTAATATCCTCTAATATCAATATATTGACCAGGGCGTAAAATACCATTGACCCACCCACTGTACCCCAAAAATATCCAAAAAAAGTGTGATGATTGTATAGGAATGTGAAACAGAAAGTCATGGATTGTTTATCCAAACTACCTATGATCTTATTAAGGTATCCCCGGACAGCAATCACATGATTTTTAAACAATATGTTGCTTAAAAGATCAAAGTCCGGAAATCAAACAAACTTGATTCGAATAACGATCATGCCACTTGAAATCCTCCTGAAACTAATGAATACAGTAAAACACCTTTATAACGAAGCCCTGGGGACTCTTGTTTTAGCGTCGTTATAAAGCGACTTCATTATATTGTTATAAAAAATATTTACAGTGAGCCACAAAAACTCGCTATATGTGTAAGATTAAAAAAAAACTCAACTCGGAATTTTTGACTCACGGAATTTTACTAAATTTAAGTATCATGTGTTTAATTACAGGTCTTTGTCTGAAAATAGTCTGAAACTTTCGTCTGTTTAGTCTGTCTCTGTTTCACACCAGTAATAACTTTTTTCAAACTTTCAAAAGGGGAAAATGAAATTACTTGTATGTCGTTCTGCTCTTCAAGAAAATATTGTATTTTTTTAATGCAATCTTCAGCATGAGTCACAGAAATTAAAGAATGATCTAACTCACAGAAATCGTCATCACTGTCACTATCCTGATCGTCACTAATGCCTAAAGCCGAATTCCAATATCATCATCTGATAGTTCGCAATTTGCCAATGTTAATATAACCGGAAGTAGTAATCTGATCATCAGTCTCGTTTTCACGTTCACATAATTTATTGATGAGGTCCGCGTTTTATGGTCCATTTTTAAAGTTTAGTCAGCGGTTATTGTCGATGAGTGTAAAATTGGCTTTGCACTAAACAGGCAAAAATAGTAATAAATGTTGTTCTAGGGGACAAAATTTCTATTCACAGTAACCAAAAATTCGCAATAAACAACTTCATTATAACCTGTGAATTTAATATAGACTTGTATAGTGGAGTGGTTGGGACCAATATTTGACTTCGCACTACCCATGTATTCGGTGTAAGCATGTTGGTTATATTTGTTTTTTACTGTATTTGGTGTTTATCAACTTAAAAAACAAAAAGAAGAGATGAATAATAGCGATTTTCTTAACCAAAAATATATCCAGATGCCTGATTGAAGTGTACATTATATATACTTCCAACATAGTCCGAGAGAAAAGAACCTTCACTTTGTCTCTGACATTGCAGAGTGTTACTACGGTAGCCTAATAACTATGCAACTGAATAAAAGTAAAGTATCATGTCCATGTGGCAACATTGTCATCAGCTACTGCTGTTATATGGCAGGTCTTCCTGCTTGCCATGAGTGAAAGAGACTGTTTTATCCTTCAACATGTTCAAGTTGTTGATATGTTAATCGGCAAGATTGTTTGGAATGATCTTGCAACTGCAATATTTTTGGAGCAAATATACATGGTATAACAATAAACTTTTCTATCAAAACATCTTTTCTGACATCACATTTGTCACTTCACCATAGATCCAAAAGAATCAAGTATCTGACTGCAAGGTGATCATTGTTTTGAATAAAACCATGTTGACAATAAAACCATGTTGACAACTTCAGAGCCATGTAACAAAATGTATACATTTGTTTAGTACTTGATGGAGGCACATTTGGGAAGCTTGTTTCAGTTTTTAGCTCACCTGACCGAAGGTCATGTGAGCTTATGGCATAGCGCAGCGTGTGTATGTGCGTGTGTGCGTGCGTGTGTGCGTCGTTAACACCTATTTTCGACTTCTCCTCTGAAACTACTGGACAGTTTTTAATGAAACTTTGTCAGAAGTATATAGGGCCGGTGCAATTCAGATTTGTTCGTGGCGTTGCCATGGCTACCATAACTAGGTCAAGGTGACCTAAGGGTGCAAAAATCTTAAAAAATCTTCTTCTCCGAAAGTACTGATTGGAGAAAACATCTGATGTGATATTTGGCTTCTCTAGGGTCTTAAGCTTATAGTTTGTTCATTTTGTGAAATTCGGATAAAAAATAGGTTACGCGTTTTTGCGTTAAATTTTGAAAAAATCGTAAAATAGCTTCAAATTGTTATAACTTGACTATTTGACCAGTTAATGACATAGGGTTTTCAGTTTTGACATCTTCTTGTTAATATCAAAATGAGGTCAAGGTCAATTGTGAAGGTCGTGACCTAATTTTTTTTACCTCTGATTTTAATTATTATCTCGAAAACTATAAACTTTTTGTATAGGCATGTATATTAGAATGTTGTAGGTATCGATACAAGGATCATTTTGATGTATAAAAAAAGGTCATGGGTTCAAAGGTCAAGGTCACAGGTGCGAAACAATACCGAAATGGTTAATTATCTCGAAAACTATAAACATTTTGTGTAGGCATGTATATTAGAATGTTGTAGGTATTGATACAACGATCATTTTGATGTATAGAAAAAGGTCATGGGTTCAAAGGTCAAGGTCACAGATGTGAAACAATACTGAAATGGTTAATTATCTCTAAAACTATAAACTTTTTGTATAGGCATGTATATTACAATGTTGTAGGTATTGATACAACAATCATTTTGATGTATAGAAAAAGGTCATGGGTTCAAAGGTCAAGGTCACAGATGCGAAACAATACCAAAATGGTTAATTATCTCGAAAACTATAAACATTTTGTATAGGCATGTATATTAGAATGTTGTAGGTATTGATACAATGATCATTTTGATGTATAGAAAAAGGTCATGGGTTCAAAGGTCAAGGTCACAGATGCGAAACAATACCGAAATGGTTAATTATCTCGAAAACTATAAACTTTTTGTATTGGCATGTATATTAGAATGTTGTAAGTATTGATACAACAATCATTGTGATGTATAGAAAAATATCATGGGTTCAAAGGTCAAGGTCACAGATGCGAAACAATACCGAAATAGTTAATTATCTCGAAAACTATAAACTTTTTGTATAGGCATGTATATTAGAATGTTGTAGGTATTGATACAACGATCATTTTGATGGATAGAAAAAGGTCATTGGTTCAAAGGTCAAGGTCACAGATGCGAAACAATACCGAAATAGTTAATTATCTCGAAAACTATAAACTTTTTTGTATAGGCATGTATATTAGAATGTTGTAGATATTTATACAACAATCATTTTGATGTATAGAAAAAGGTCATGGGTTCAAAAGTCAAGGTCATAGATGTGAAAATACCGAAATGGTTAATTATCTCAAAAACTATAATTCTTTTGTATAGACGTGTATATTAGAATGTTGTAGGTATCGATACAACGATAATTTTGATGTATAGAAAAAGGTTATGGGCTCAAAGGTCAAGGTCACAGATGTGAAACAATACTGAAATAGTTAATTATTTTGAAAACTATTAACTTTTTGTATAGGCATGTATATTAGAATGTTGTAGGTATTGATACAATGGTCATTATGATGTAAAGAAAAAGTCATTGGGGTTTAGTATTTTTGTTTTCTTTAAATCTATCAGCTAGCCATTAGTTATCAGGTGAGCGTATCAGGCCCATGGGCCTCTTGTTTTTTAAATACTTTATGTATTGTTCAAATTTATTTGATACTGCTATTATTGAACTGAATATATACATTATGATATGTTATTTTTATCTTTTTTATGTTATGTTATGTGCAATATTTACATAGAATTTATGGGACTTTTGTGATAGTGTTGATGCTACATCAGACCTCCCTCCACTCGGGACTGAATTGTCTGATGTCTGATAAAGATGCACAAGTTATTAATTAAAATAAATGGCATGTGGAAACTATGATAACCGAAAACATAAGGAGTCTTTTATGTCAATGTAGGCAAGTTCACGTCAAGAAAAAAATATTTTGTTCCCTAATTGGAAAACGGTTCAAAAACCATCCCAGATTTCCTGATTTTTAGCTCACCTGGCCAAAGGCCATGTGAGCTTTTGCCATCACTTGGCGTCCGTCGTCGTCCGTCGTCCGTCCGTAAACTTTTCACATTTTGACTATCTCCTCTGACACCACTAGAGCAATTTCAACCAAACTTTACAGGAATGATGTATGGAAGGTCCTTTACTTAGATTGCCAAATTTTTTTTGATCCGCCAAAAAACATGGCTGCCACGCAGAAGATAGTTTAACATTGGACCCTATGGGAAAAATGCATTCTTGACTATTTCCTCAGAAATGACTGAAGCAAATTTAACCAAACTTTACAGGTATTGTGTAAGGAAGGTCCTTTACTTAGATTGCCAAAATTTTTCTGATCCGTCAAAAAACATGGCCGCCAGCGCAGAAGATAGTTTAACATTGGACCCTATGGGAAAAGCACATATATGCTAGCTCCTCTGAAGCTAGTGAAGCAAATTGAACCAAACTTTACAGGAATGATGTATGGAAGGTCCTTTACTTAGATTGCCAAAATTTTTCTGATCCGCCAAAAAACATGGCCGCCAGCGCAGAAGATAGTTTAACATTGGACCCTATGGGGAATAGCATATATATGCTATCTCCTCTGAAGCTAGTGAAGGAAATTGAACCAAACTTTACAGAAATGATTTATAGAAGGTCCTTTACTTAGATTGCCAAAATTTTTCTGATCCGCCAAAAAACATGGCCGCCAGTGCAGTAGATAGTTTAACATTGGACCCTATGGGGAAAAGCATATATATGCTAACTCCTCTGAAGCTAGTGAAGCAAAATGAACCAAACTTTACAGGAATGATGTATGAAAGGTCCTTTACATAGATTGCCAAAATGTTTCTGATTGGCCAAAAAACATGGCTGCCAGCGCAAAAGATAGTTTAACATTGGACCCTATGGGGAAAAGCATATATATGCTATCTCCTCTGAAGCTAGTGAAGGAAATTGAACCAAACTTTACAGGAATGATGTATAGAAGGTCCTTCACATAGATTGTCAAAATTTTTCTGATTGGCCAAAAACATGGCTGCCAGCGCAAAAGATAGTTAAACATTGGACCCTATGGGGAAAAGCATATATATGCTATCTCCTCTGAAGCTAGTGAAGCAAATTGAACCAAACTTTACAGGAATGATGTATAGAAGGTCCTTTACATAGATTGCCAAAATTTTTCTGATTGGCCAAAAAACATGGCTGCCAGCACAAAAGATAGTTTAACATTGGACCCTATGGGAAAAACGAATTTTTTACTATGTCCTCAGAAATGACTGAAGCAAATTTAACAAAACTTCACAGGAAAGATGTGGGCAGAAGATAGTTTAACATTGAACCCTATGGGAAAAACGCATTTTTGACTATGTCCTCAGAAATGACTGAAGCAAATTGAACCAAACTTTACAGGAATGATGTATAGAAGGTCTTTACATAGATTGCCAAATTTTTTCTGATTGGCCAAAAAACATGGCTGCCAGCACAAAAGATAGTTTAACATTGGACCCTATGGGAAAAACGAATTTTTGACTATGTCCTCAGAAATGACTAAAGCAAATTGAACCAAACTTTACAGGAATGATGTATAGAAGGTCCTTTACATAGATTGCCAAAATTTTTCTGATTGGCCAAAAAACATGGCTGCCAGGGCAGAAGATAGTTTAACATTGAACCCTATGGGAAAAACGCATTTTTGACTATGTCCTCAGAAATGACTGAAGCAAATTGAACCAAACTTTACAGGAATGATGTATAGAAGGTCCTTTACATAGATTGCCAAAATTTTTCTGATCTTCCAAAAAACATGGCTGCCAGCGGAGAACATAGTTTCACATTGGACCCTATGGGAAAAGAATATATATGCTATCTCCTGTGAAGTTGGTGAAGCAAATTGAACCAAACTTTACAGGAATGATGTATAGAAGGTCCTTTACATAGATTGCCAAAATTTTTCTGATCTGCCAAAAAACATGGCTGCCAGCGCAGAAGATAGTTTAACATTGGACCCTATGAGAAAAACGCATTTTTGACTATGTCCTCAGAAATGACTGAAGCAAATTGAACCAAACTTTACAGGAATGATGTATAGAAGGTCCTTTACATAGATTGCCATAATTTTTCTGATCTGCCATAAAACATGGCTGCCAGCGGAGAACATTGTTTCACATTGGACCCTATGGGAAGAGCAAGTAAGAGATGTGATTTTAATCAGATTGAAAAAACTGAATGGTACATATAGTTCTACAGTGATTTTCTTAGCCATTCTGTCTGATATAAACAGTGCATTTGTTCATCACTGGAATACAAATTTGCTTTAAAAGCATTTTAGTCAGGTGAGCGATACAGGCTCAGCCACACTGAGCCTCTGGTTGCACGTTTTCAGTCACAATAACGACATTTACTCAAAAGTTAGTTCACAAAGGTACCTTCATTTTGAGATATGATATGCAACTCTATGTATTTTTCAAAATGCACCCTTTTGAAAATAATTCATAGACAAAAAAAAATTGTATGCACATTTTAGTGGATTAGAGGATATAATTGCATTGGAATTTTGCCATTTTTTAATGAACTTTTGTATTCAATTGTCATTTATTTCTGTTATAGGCATCGGGTTATTATAATTGATGATTTATTTTAAAACCCAATTCATCAAACTTAATTTAAGCAAAACTGGCAAATTTTATCCAATATTTGCTTAAAGTTATAAGCGTTTAAATATCAAGTGGTTGCACAGCCATTAGAACAAGACAGGGGAGACAACTTTCAAGGGGAAATTTTTTTTCTTTTAACTTTCAAAGTGGAATTTTTGATATATGATGCAGGTTATTATTATCTAAATATATGAAAAAATTGTAAAAAAAATCATAGTTGAATTATTTTCCATGGCTCTCTCTGTAGCTTCCTTAAGAAGAAGTTTGGTTTATCTTGTATCTGTAAACTCAGAATATCATGACAGAATCAGTACTGAGGTCTCATCAAATTATCTTCTTAAACAGCTGAAAGTAACAATTTTTGTCATGACTTCTCATAATTATTCCATGATGATGATGATGATGATGATGGTTGTGGTAGTGATGATGATAATGATGATGATGATGATGATGATGATGGCTGTGGTAATGATGATGATGATGATGATGATGATGATGATGATGAACCTACATTTGTGCTATTTAAATGAATATTGTTGATATTTTGATTAAACAAATAATGTAATTTTCCTCTTTATAAGTAATAGTGAATAGAACTACAATATTGATAAAGAGCAAGTGGATCAGGGTATCTGCATGACAATATCTTCTTGTTTAATTTAACTACTTCAGGTATAATCTCAATTTAATGTAACAATGGTTTGTTGTAGAGATGTTTTTGGTCAACCAGCGGATGATAATAATCCAGTTTAATGTACATTTACTTTTTTACAGGAACAGTTTGATTTGTATATACAAGAAGAAAAAATAAAAAACAGAGAAGATATTAAAATGGCTGTAAAGGTAACCAGTAGCAGAATTTCAAAGTTATATTGATTTCTACTCCAGGGGAAACGCCAAGAGCAAATGGTGTTTCGGGTTTGTTTTTTTTAAACCTTCTGCACTTGAAAAAACGGGATTACTTTTTGTCAAGTGTCCGAACCCGAAAAAATCAACCACATTCAGTGTCGTATTTTAATGGTAGAATTTGCATTTATGGATGAAAACGCTATATAAGCACATATGTCATGAACCTAAAATTTTGTACGTATGATAAAATCTTAGTTGACATTTCGTACTTATAAAAATTCTTGATTTTCTGGCGGCACCGGATATCTCTTGAAAATCATCTTGAAATTCAACTTGATTTTTAAAACTTGTACATTTTTTGTACCATGGTCTTTTCTCTTTGAAATTTTTACATAATATTACAATATTATTGTTATTTATTTTAACAAAGTATTATACTTGGTGCATGCGGTGTCAATATCTGAAAAAAGCAAAAAACCAAGCGCCTTCATTTGTCGTCAAGAAAACAAATATGGCCGTGACCTTCAATGTACTGTCTGCTGGTACATATACATTGTATATACATCTGACGTAGTGATGTCAACATCGTGTTTCGCTTCATCGCACATGACTGTTGCATGATTATCAATTTTTCTACCTACATGCACTGTCAGCTGTCCAGCATGTTTACATTGCTCTGACTTCTAATCGTTGCATGTTGCAGGGGTCCTAGGTACCATTTTTGAGGTCCAAAAATATAGGAAAAATAGTAATGTGGCATCAAAATTATAGGAGTTTTATAGGAAATTATAGGAGTTTCCACTAAAATTATAGGAATATTTTTAAATAATTAACACAAAAATATACATCCATGGCCTCTCCTACAGCCATTTCTGTTCTGTTTTTTACTAACAAACATACAATATTGGCTACTGCAATATATATTTACTGGTTTAAAAATGTTGTTTCATATATGTACTAAATGCAAGAAAATGTCCCCATTCTGAATTCCTGAAAAGGAAAATATAGGAGGTTTTTTCAAATTATATAGGAAAAGGGTAAAAAATTTATAGGAAATACAGTACAACCTGCCCTAAAGGCCACCTCTATATAATGGTCACCTGCCTATAAATGCCAGTATAGTTGTATCCTAATTGTTCTTTATTCATATTATTTGAACCTGTATATAAAGGCCACCTGCCCATTAAAGCCACTTTTACTGGCTCCTTTGGATTGCCTTTATAGACAGGTTTAACTGTGTAGGAAAATATAAGAATGGTAGGACCTCCGATTGATGTTGACCTCCACTCAAAGCAATATGCCTTACTGGTCCAAATAATCAGCATTAATGTGTGTGTGTGTGTGTGTGTGTGTGTGTGTGTGTGTGAGAGAGAGAGAGAGAGAGAGAGAGGGCATGTGTGTGATGGGAGGGTAGAATTTGAGGAGTTTTAAAACTGCATGATTATGCTACAACAGATTTACCCATTACAAGCCATATACATGCACATAAGTACCGTAGGCTATCACAATATTTGACTGTACATAAGTACGGTAGGCTATCACAATATTTGACTGTACATAAGTACGGTAGGCTATCACAATATTTGACTGTACATAAGTACCGTAGGCTATCACAATATTTGACTGTACATAAGTACCGTAGGCTATCACAATATTTGACTGTACATAAGTACGGTAGGCTATCACAATATTTGACTGTACATAAGTACGGTAGGCTATCACAATATTTGACTGTACATAAGTACGGTAGGCTATCACAATATTTGACTGTACATAAGTACGGTAGGCTATCACAATATTTGACTGTACATAAGTACGGTAGGCTATCACAATATTTGACTGTACATAAGTACGGTAGGCTATCACAATATTTGACTTATTCCAAACTAACACCAGAATATGCAGGTGTACGTAATGAAGTATTTATAAATAAAAAAAGGAAATGCATACATTAAATAATTAGAATCAAAACTAACCAAATATAAATCTCAATTTTTTTTAATTTCAAAATTGATTGTTCATGTGAAGTAGACATGGACTTGAGATTTTAATGAGGGAAAAAGCATAAACTAGATTATGGTAAGGCAGTGTTCAATCATGAATTTTATCCTTTCCTGATCATTTTCAACTTTTGAGGGTTACTTTGAGGTTGAATGTTACACAAATGAAAGTGTAAATAAGATTTACATAAAAAACTTATAATTCCACATCAATTTAGTTTATTTCACAAAGTTTTAATTTTAATACTAATTTTATCAGTCTAAAAAAATGGTTTTTATCATAATTATAAATGAAAAAAGTCATGAGTTATCAGTGAGAACTTGTTGAATCCATAGACTAAAAAAAATTACCAAGTGAAATCATTTTTCACATTGAAATAATCAGTATGGGGAATCTTTTTCTGGTTCCATACTTGTTCATCATCTGAATTAATTGACAACTTATGATGGCTCATGTTAGCTTAAATTTGAGATACTCTGGCTTTTAAGTCAACATCAGATGATGGACACATGTATTGTTGTAGGTATGGTATGACTGTGTTTGTAACTCACATCTAAACACATCTGTCAAACTAAATTAAGCAAAGTGACTAATGACTTTGCTCTGTTGTGGGTGTTGAATCAAGATTATAATGGACACTTGCAATGTTTTAGACCTATCTGTTGATGGGTTAATTTAAATTATAGTTTCATTTCATTATTTAGCAATTTCAATTATTACATTAGCAAAAAGATGCTGTCTCCTCTAAAGTTTTAGAGCAAAAAGTAGAGCTGTCATGTGCTACTTTTGAATTTTTCTAAAATAATATAATTCCAATGTACTGACATTGAATGCATTATTTAAAAAAAAAATCAAAATCACTTTAATAAGCACATGAAAAATTCAATAGTAGCACATACCAGAGCTAATTACAATAAAAATAACAATAATGGAACAACATGTGTCCATGTTGAAAGTTGAAAGATGTCCCTCATCTAAGGATTATTTTATGTAGAAATCCACACTCCTGGTCAAATATTAATGGTAAATATTTTGAGTAAACCCATCCCTCGTGTATTTAAAATAAAATAAAATAAAATAAGACAGTTGAATGTTATTTAGCAGCCAAATAAATTGAAGGCCTACAAAGCCTATAGGCCAATGTGTCTTGAGTACATGCAGGTCATTGTATTGGTATCCATGCAAACTTCATATATTCAGTGGTACCACAAATCAATTCTACATGTTAGATGGTATAAAAACCATGACTGCCATGTACAAAATACAAAAGGATCATTTGGGAATGCAAAAAATAACTTTGAGGCAGTGACGTCACTTTCTAAAGTAGACCCAAATTTCCGGCAAAATCGGCTTAAAGTGTGAAG
This sequence comes from Anadara kagoshimensis, assembly GCA_021292105.1. Classification (NCBI taxonomy): domain Eukaryota; kingdom Metazoa; phylum Mollusca; class Bivalvia; order Arcoida; family Arcidae; genus Anadara; species Anadara kagoshimensis. Next base: position 21,454,241 of record CM037864.1, read on the forward strand.
AAAATTACTATTTAAATAGCAAAACTTACTTTATTTCAGCAAATCCAAACAGCCTCTCTCGATTATCAAATTTACTCATGGTATACCATAAGGAAACTGCGGTTGCATTATTTATGGGTCAAATGAGCCGAAAAAGGGACCGACCCATAATCACATAACTGACATTTTCATCAAATGACATTTTTTTTTCGATTTTAAAACTTGAACGTTTTTTGTGCCAGAAAATTTAACGGTTGAATTATACATAAAAGTAAACACGGGAAAAAGTTCTTTCCATTCATATTAAAACAGCTTTGGTGCATGAGCAAATAATTGAAAGAGATCACATTTTTCAAAAAAAATAATTTTCGATTTTAGGCAAGTGTCCCACATTCAATCGGTATTTAAATGGTAAAATTGCCACCAAATTTGAGCAAATCTCCCTTTAATCAATTACCATTATCCAGAAATTTTAATAAAGTGCCATGTGTTTCAGTAAAAATAATCGATAAGACAAATATTTCATTATTTCCTTGCCTCAAGTGTATGCCGTTTTTGGCAATTTTTTTCACCCCTTCTGGGCGTGCAAACTTGTTAAATGTATCAATGCATAGGCGTTTCCCCTGCTCTAACACTACAGGACAGATATTAATTATACTTGATCATAAGTATTTATGGGCAGATATAATCATAAAGATTTCTGGGCAGATGTAATCATAAGTATTTTTGAGCAGACCTAATCATAAGTATTAATTATACTTGATCATAAGTATTTATGGGCAGATGTAATCATAAAGATTTCTGGGCAGACGTAATCATAAGTATTTTTGAGCAGATGTAATCATAAGTATTTTTGAGCAGACATAATCATAAGTATTTCTGGGCAGACATAATCATAAGTATTTTTGAGCAGACGTAATCATAAGTATTTTTGAGCAGACTTAATCATAAGTATTTCTGGGCAGACATAATCATAAGTATTTCTGGGCAGACATAATCATAAGTATTTCTGGGCAGACATCATCATAAGTGTTTTTGAGCACATGTAATCATAAGTATTTTTGAGCAGACGTAATCATAAGTATTTCTGGGCAGACATAATCATAAGTATTTCTGGGCTGATGTAATCATAAGTATTGCTGGGCAGATGTAATCATAAGTATTGCTGGGCAGATGTAATCATAAGTATTTCTGGGCAGACATAATCATAAGTATTTCTGGGCAAATGTAATCATAAGTATTTCTGGGCAGACATACTCAAAAGTATTTCTGGGCAGACAAAATCATAAGTATTTCTGGGCAGACATAATCATAAGTATTTCTGGGCAGACATAATCATAAGTATTTCAGGGCAGACATAATCATAAGTATTTCTGGGCTGATGTAATCATAAGCATTTTTGAGCAGATGTAATCATAAGTATTTCAGGGCAAACATAATCATAAGTATTTCTGAGCAGACATAATCATAAGTATTTCTGGGCAGACATAATCATAAGTATTTCAGGGCAGACATAATCATAAGTATTTCTGGGCTGATGTAATCATAAGTATTGCTGGGCAGATATAATCATAAGTATTGCTGGGCAGATGTAGTCATAAGTATTTCTGGGCAGACGTAATCATAAGTATTACTGGGCAGATGTAATCATAAGTATTGCTAGGCAGATGTAATCATAAGTATTTTTGAGCAGACATAATCATAAGTATTTCTGGGCAGACGTCATCATAAGTATTTCTGGGCAGACATAATCATAAGTATTTTTGAGCAGATGTTATCATAAGTATTTCTGGGCAGATGTAATCATAAGTATTGCTGGGCAGACGTAATCACAAGTATTTTTGAGCAGACATAATCATAAGTATTTCTGGACAGACATAATCATAAGTATTTCTGGGCAGACATCATCATAAGTATTTCTGGGCAGATGTAATCATAAGTATTTTTGAGCGGACATAATCATAAGTATTTCTAGGCAGACATTATCATAAGTATTTCTGGGCATCATAAGTATTTCTGGGCAGATGCAATCATAAGTATTTCTGGGCAGACATAATTATAAGTATCTCTGGGCAGATGCAATCATAAGTTTTTTAGAGCAGACATAATCATAAGTATTTCTGTGCAGACATAATCATAAGTATTTCTGGGCAGACATAATCATAAGTATTTCTGGGCAAACATAATCATAAATATTTCTGGGCAGATGTAATCATAAGTATTTCTGGGCAGACATAATCATAAGTATTTCTGGGCAGATGTAATCATAAGTATTTCTGGGCTGATGTAATCATAAGTATTGCTGGGCAGATGTAATCATAAGTATTGCTGGGCAGATGTAATCATAAGTATTTCTGGGCAGACATAATCATAAGTATTTCTGGGCAGATGTAATCATAAGTATTTCTGGGCAGACAAAATCATAAGTATTTCTGGGCAGACATAATCATAAGTATTTCTGGGCTGATGTAATCATAAGCTTTTTGCAGATGTAATCATAAGTATTTCAGGGCAAACATAATCATAAGTATTTTTGAGCAGACATAATCATAAGTATTTTTGAGCAGACATAATCATAAGTATTTTTGAGCAGACATAATCATAAGTATTTTTGAGCAGACATAATCATAAGTATTTCTGGGCAGACATAATCATAAGTATTTCAGGGCAGACATAATCATAAGTATATCTGGGCTGATGTAATCATAAGTATTGCTGGGCAGATATAATCATAAGTATTGCTGGGCAGATGTAATCATAAGTATTTCTGGGCAGACGTAATCATAAGTATTACTGGGCAGACATAATCATAAGTATTGCTGGGCAGATGTAATCATAAGTATTTTTGAGCAGACATAATCATAAGTATTTCTGGGCAGACGTCATCATAAGTATTTCTGGACAGATGTAATCATAAGTATTTCTCGGCAGACATACTCATAAGTATTTCTGGGCAGACATACTCAAAAGTATTTCTGGGTAGACATAATTATAAGTATCTCTGGGCAGATGCAATCATAAGTTTTTTTGAGCACACATAATCATAAGTATTTCTGTGCAGACATAATCATAAGTATTTCTGGGCAGACATAATCATAAGTATTTCTGGGCAGACATAATCATAAGTATTTCTGGGCAGACATAATCATAAGTATTTCTGGGCAGACGTCATCATAAGTATTTCTGGACAGACATAATCATAAGTATTTTTGAGCAGACATAATCATAAGTATTTTTGAGCAGACTTTATCCTAAGTATTTCTGGGCAGACGTAATCATAAGTATTTCTGGGCAGATGTAATCATAAGTATTGCTGGGCAGATGTAATCACAAGTATTTTTGAGCAGACATAATCATAAGTATTTCTGGGCAGACATAATCATAAGTATTTCTGGGCAGACATAATCATAAGTATTTCTGGGCAGACATAATCATAAGTATCTCTGGGCAGATGCAATCATAAGTATTTCTGGGCAGATGTAATCATAAGTATTTCTGGGCAGACATAATCATAAGTATTTCTGGGCAGACATAATCATAAGTATTTCTGGGCATCAGAAGTATTTCTGGGCAGACATAATCATAAGTATTTCTGGGCAGACATAATTATAAGTATCTCTGGGCAGATGCAATCATAAGTTTTTTTGAGCAGACATAATCATAAGTATTTCTGTGCAGACATAATCATAAGTATTTCTGGGCAGACATAACCATAAGTATTTCTGGGCAAACATAATCATAAGTATTTCTGGGCAGATGTAATCATAAGTATTTCTGGGCAGACATAATCATAAGTATTTCTGGGCAGATGTAATCATAAGTATTTCTCGGCAGACATACTCATAAGTATTTCTGGGCAGACATACTCAAAAGTATTTCTGGGCAGACAAAATCATAAGTATTTCTAGGCAGACATAATCATAAGTATTTCTGGGCTGATGTAATCTTAAGTATTTCTGGGCAGACATAATCATAAGTATTTCTGGGCAGACATAATCATAAGTATTTCTGGGCAGATGTAATTGTAAGTATCTCTGGGCAGATGCAATCATAAGTATTTCTGGGCAGATGTAATCATAAGTATTTCTGGGCAGATGTAATCATAAGTATTTCTGGGCAGACATAATCAAAAGTATTTCTGGGCAGACATAATCATAGGTATTTCTGGGCAGATGTAATCTTAAGTATTTCTGGGCAGACATAATCATAAGTATTTCTGGGCAGACATAATCATAAGTATTTCTGGGCAGATGTAATTATAAGTATCTCTGGGCAGATGCAATCATAAGTATTTCTGGGCAGATGTAATCATAAGTATTTCTGGGCAGATGTAATCATAAGTATTTCTGGGCAGACAAAATCATAAGTATTTCTGGGCAGACATAATCATAAGTATTTCTGGGCTGATGTAATCATAAGCATTTTTGAGCAGATGTAATCATAAGTATTTCAGGGCAAACATAATCATAAGTATTTTTGAGCAGACATAATCATAAGTATTTTTGAGCAGACATAATCATAAGTATTTTTGAGCAGACATAATCATAAGTATTTCTGGGCTGATGTAATCATAAGTATTGCTGGGCAGATATAATCATAAGTATTGCTGGGCAGATGTAATCATAAGTATTGCTGGGCAGATATAATCATAAGTATTGCTGGGCAGATGTAATCATAAGTATTTCTGGGCAGACGTAATCATAAGTATTACTGGGCAGACATAATCATAAGTATTGCTGGGCAGATGTAATCATAAGTATTTTTGAGCAGACATAATCATAAGTATTTCTGGGCAGACGTCATCATAAGTATTTCTGGACAGATGTAATCATAAGAATTTCTCGGCAGACATACTCATAAGTATTTCTGGGCAGACATACTCAAAAGTATTTCTGGGTAGACATAATTATAAGTATCTCTGGGCAGATGCAATCATAAGTTTTTTTGAGCACACATAATCATAAGTATTTCTGTGCAGACATAATCATAAGTATTTCTGGGCAGACATAATCATAAGTATTTCTGGGCAGACATAATCATAAGTATTTCTGGGCAGACGTCATCATAAGTATTTCTGGACAGACATAATCATAAGTATTTTTGGCAGACATAATCATAAGTATTTTTGAGCAGACTTTATCCTAAGTATTTCTAGGCAGACGTAATCATAAGTATTTCTGGGCAGATGTAATCATAAGTATTGCTGGGCAGATGTAATCACAAGTATTTTTGAGCAGACATAATCATAAGTATTTCTGGGCAGACATAATCATAAGTATTTCTGGGCAGACATAATCATAAGTATTTCTGGCAGACATAATCATAAGTATCTCTGGGCAGATGCAATCATAAGTATTTCTGGGCAGATGTAATCATAAGTATTTCTGGGCAGACATAATCATAAGTATTTCTGGGCAGACATAATCATAAGTATTTCTGGGCATCATAAGTATTTCTGGGCAGACATAATCATAAGTATTTCTGGGCAGACATAATTATAAGTATCTCTGGGCAGATGCAATCATAAGTTTTTTTGAGCAGACATAATCATAAGTATTTCTGTGCAGACATAATCATAAGTATTTCTGGGCAAACATAATCATAAGTATTTCTGGGCAGATGTAATCATAAGTATTTCTGGACAGATGTAATTATAAGTATCTCTGGGCAGATGCAATTATAAGTATTTCTGGGCAGATGTAATCATAAGTATTTCTGGGCAGATGTAATCATAAGTATTTCTGGGCAGACAAAATCATAAGTATTTCTGGGCAGACATAATCATAAGTATTTCTGGGCTGATGTAATCATAAGCATTTTTGAGCAGATGTAATCATAAGTATTTCAGGGCAAACATAATCATAAGTATTTTTGAGCAGACATAATCATAAGTATTTTTGAGCAGACATAATCATAAGTATTTTTGAGCAGACATAATCATAAGTATTTCTGGGCAGACATAATCATAAGTATTTCAGGGCAGACATAATCATAAGTATATCTGGGCTGATGTAATCATAAGTATTGCTGGGCAGATATAATCATAAGTATTGCTGGGCAGATGTAATCATAAGTATTTCTGGGCAGACGTAATCATAAGTATACTGGACAGACATAATCATAAGTATTGCTGGGCAGATGTAATCATAAGTATTTTGAGCAGACATAATCATAAGTATTTCTGGGCAGACGTCATCATAAGTATTTCTGGACAGATGTAATCATAAGTATTTCTCGGCAGACATACTCATAAGTATTTCTGGGCAGACATACTCAAAAGTATTTCTGGGTAGACATAATTATAAGTATCTCTGGGCAGATGCAATCATAAGTTTTTTTGAGCACACATAATCATAAGTATTTCTGTGCAGACATAATCATAAGTATTTCTGGGCAGACATAATCATAAGTATTTCTGGGCAGACATAATCATAAGTATTTCTGGGCAGACATAATCATAAGTATTTCTGGGCAGACGTCATCATAAGTATTTCTGGACAAACATAATCATAAGTATTTTTGAGCAGACATAATCATAAGTATTTTTGAGCAGACTTTATCCTAAGTATTTCTGGGCAGACGTAATCATAAGTATTTCTGGGCAGATGTAATCATAAGTATTGCTGGGCAGATGTAATCACAAGTATTTTTGAGCAGACATAATCATAAGTATTTCTGGGCAGACATAATCATAAGTATTTCTGGGCAGACATAATCATAAGTATTTCTGGGCAGACATAATCATAAGTATCTCTGGGCAGATGCAATCATAAGTATTTCTGGGCAGATGTAATCATAAGTATTTCTGGGCAGACATAATCATAAGTATTTCTGGGCAGACATAATCATAAGTATTTCTGGGCATCATAAGTATTTCTGGGCAGACATAATCATAAGTATTTCTGGGCAGACATAATTATAAGTATCTCTGGGCAGATGCAATCATAAGTTTTTTTGAGCAGACATAATCATAAGTATTTCTTTGCAGACATAATCATAAGTATTTCTGGGCAGACAATAACCATAAGTATTTCTGGGCAAACATAATCATAAGTATTTCTGGGCAGATGTAATCATAAGTATTTCTGGGCAAACATAATCATAAGTATTTCTGGGCAGATGTAATCATAAGTATTTCTGGGCAGACATACTCATAAGTATTTCTGGGCAGACATACTCAAAAGTATTTCTGGGCAGACAAAATCATAAGTATTTCTGGGCAGACATAATCATAAGTATTTCTGGGCTGATGTAATCTTAAGTATTTCTGGGCAGACATAATCATAAGTATTTCTGGGCAGATGTAATTGTAAGTATCTCTGGGCAGATGCAATCATAAGTATTTCTGGGCAGATGTAATCATAAGTATTTCTGGGCAGATGTAATCATAAGTATTTCTGGGCAGACATAATCAAAAGTATTTCTGGGCAGACATAATCATAAGTATTTCTGGGCAGATGTAATCTTAAGTATTTCTGGGCAGACATAATCATAAGTATTTCTGGGCAGACATAATCATAAGTATTTCTGGGCAGATGTAATTATAAGTATCTCTGGGCAGATGCAATCATAAGTATTTCTGGGCAGATGTAATCATAAGTATTTCTGGGCAGATGTAATCATAAGTATTTCTGGGCAGACAAAATCATAAGTATTTCTGGGCAGACATAATCATAAGTATTTCTGGGCTAATGTAATCATAAGTATTTTTGAGCAGACATAATCATAAGTATTTTTGAGCAGACATAATCATAAGTATTTTTGAGCAGACATAATCATAAGTATTTCTGGGCAGACATAATCATAAGTATTTCAGGGCAGACATAATCATAAGTATATCTGGGCTGATGTAATCATAAGTATTGCTGGGCAGATATAATCATAAGTATTGCTGGGCAGATGTAATCATAAGTATTTCTGGGCAGACGTAATCATAAGTATTACTGGGCAGACATAATCATAAGTATTGCTGGGCAGATGTAATCATAAGTATTTTTGAGCAGACATAATCATAAGTATTTCTGGGCAGACATACTCAAAAGTATTTCTGGGCAGACAAAATCATAAGTATTTCTGGGCAGACATAATCATAAGTATTTCTGGGCTGATGTAATCTTAAGTATTTCTGGGCAGACATAATCATAAGTATTTCTGGGCAGACATAATCATAAGTATTTCTGGGCAGATGTAATTGTAAGTATCTCTGGGCAGATGCAATCATAAGTATTTCTGGGCAGATGTAATCATAAGTATTTCTGGGCAAATGTAATCATAAGTATTTCTGGGCAGACATAATCAAAAGTATTTCTGGGCAGACATAATCATAAGTATTTCTGGGCAGATGTAATCTTAAGTATTTCTGGGCAGACATAATCATAAGTATTTCTGGGCAGACATAATTATAAGTATTTCTGGGCAGATGTAATTATAAGTATCTCTGGGCAGATGCAGTCATAAGTATTTCTGGGCAGATGTAATCATAAGTATTTCTGGGCAGATGTAATCATAAGTATTTCTGGGCAGACATAATCATAAGTATTTCTGGGCAGACATAATCATAAGTATTTCTGGGCATCATAAGTATTTCTGGGCAGACATAATCATAAGTATTTCTGGGCAGACATAATCATAAGTATTTCTGGGCAGATATAACCATAAGTATATCTGGGCAAACATAATCATAAGTATTTCTGGGCAGATGTAATCATAAGTATTTCTGGGCAGACATAATCATAAGTATTTCTGGGCAGATGTAATCATAAGTATTTCTCGGCAGACATACTCATAAGTATTTCTGGGCAGACAAAATTATAAGTATTTCTGGGCAGACATAATCATAAGTATTTCTGGGCTGATGTAATCATAAGTATTTTTGAGCAGACATTATCATAAGTATTTCTCGGCAGACATAATCAAAAGTATTTCTGGACAGACATAATCATAAGTATTTCTGGGCAGATGTAATCTTAAGTATTTCTGGGCAGACATAATCATAAGTATTTCTGGGCAGATGTAATCATAAGTATTTCTGGGCAGACATAATCATAAGTATTTCTGGACAGATGTAATCATAAGTATTTTCGAGCAGACATAATCATAAGTATTTTTGGGCAGACATAATCATAAGTATTTTTGAGCAGACGTAATCATAAGTATTTCTGGGCAGACATAATCATAAGTATTTCTGGGCTGATGTAATCATAAGTATTTCTGGACAGACATAATCATAAGTATTTCTGGGAAGACATAATCATAAGTATTGCTGGGCAGATGTAATCATAAGTATTTTTGAGCAGACATAATCATAAGTATTTTTGGCCAGACATAATCATAAGTATTTCTGAGCAGACATAATCATAAGTATTTCTGGGCAGACATAATCATAAGTATTTCTGGGCAGATGTAATCATAAGTATTTCTGGGCAGATGTAATCATAAGTATTTCTGGGCAGATGTAATCATAAGTATTTCTGGGCAGACATAATCATAAGTATTTCTGGGCAGATGTAATTATAAGTATTTCTGGGCAGATATAATCATAAGTATTTCTGGGCAGACATAATCATAAGTATTTCTGGGCAGACATAATCATAAGTATTTCTGGGCAGATGTAATCATAAGTATTTCTGGGCAGATGTAATCATAAGTATTTCTGGGCAGACATAATCATAAGTATTTCTGGGCAGATGTAATCATAAGTATTTCTGGGCAGACATAATCATAAGTATTTCTGGGCAGACATAATCATAAGTATTTCTGGGCAGACATAATCATAAGTATTTCTGGGTAGACATAATCATAAGTATTTCTGGGCAGACATAATCATAAGTATTGCTGGGCAGATGTAATCATAAGTATTTCTGGGCAGACATAATCATAAGTATTTCTGGGCAGATGTAATCATAAATATCTGGGCAGACATAATCATAAGTATTTCTGGGCAGATGTAATCATAAGTATTTCTGGGCAGACATAATGATAAGTATTTCTGGGCTGATGTAATCATAAGTATTTCTGGACAGACATAATCATAAGTATTTCTGGGCAGACATAATCATAAGTATTGCTTGGCAGATGTATCATAAGTATTTTGGGCAGACATAATCATAAGTATTTCTGAGTAGACATAATCATAAGTATTTCTGGGCAGACATAATCATAAGTATTTCTGGGCAGATGTAATCATAAGTATTTCTGGGCAGACATAATCATAAGTATTTCTGGACAGATGTAATCATAAGTATTTTCGAGCAGACATAATCATAAGTATTTTTGGGCAGACATAATCATAAGTATTTTTGAGCAGACGTAATCATAAGTATTTCTGGGCAGACATAATCATAAGTATTTCTGGGCTGATGTAATCATAAGTATTTCTGGACAGACATAATCATAAGTATTTCTGGGAAGACATAATCATAAGTATTGCTGGGCAGATGTAATCATAAGTATTTTTGAGCAGACATAATCATAAGTATTTTTGGCCAGACATAATCATAAGTATTTCTGAGCAGACATAATCATAAGTATTTCTGGGCAGACATAATCATAAGTATTTCTGGGCAGATGTAATCATAAGTATTTCTGGGCAGATGTAATCATAAGTATTTCTGGGCAGATGTAATCATAAGTATTTCTGGGCAGACATAATCATAAGTATTTCTGGGCAGATGTAATTATAAGTATTTCTGGGCAGATATAATCATAAGTATTTCTGGGCAGACATAATCATAAGTATTTCTGGGCAGACATAATCATAAGTATTTCTGGGCAGATGTAATCATAAGTATTTCTGGGCAGATGTAATCATAAGTATTTCTGGGCAGACATAATCATAAGTATTTCTGGGCAGATGTAATCATAAGTATTTCTGGGCAGACATAATCATAAGTATTTCTGGGCAGACATAATCATAAGTATTTCTGGGCAGACATAATCATAAGTATTTCTGGGTAGACATAATCATAAGTATTTCTGGGCAGACATAATCATAAGTATTGCTGGGCAGATGTAATCATAAGTATTTCTGGGCAGACATAATCATAAGTATTTCTGGGCAGATGTAATCATAAATATATCTGGGCAGACATAATCATAAGTATTTCTGGGCAGATGTAATCATAAGTATTTCTGGGCAGACATAATGATAAGTATTTCTGGGCTGATGTAATCATAAGTATTTCTGGACAGACATAATCATAAGTATTTCTGGGCAGACATAATCATAAGTATTGCTTGGCAGATGTAATCATAAGTATTTTTGGGCAGACATAATCATAAGTATTTCTGAGCAGACATAATCATAAGTATTTCTGGGCAGACATAATCATAAGTATTTCTGGGCAGATGTAATCATAAGTATTTCTGGGCAGACATAATCATAAGTATTTCTGGGCAGACATAATCATAAGTATTTCTGGGCAGATATAATCATAAGTATTTCTGGGCAGACATAATCATAAGTATTTCTGGGCAGATGTAATCATAAGTATTTCTGGGCAGACATAAGCATAAGTATTTCTGGGCAGACATAATCATAAGTATTTCTGGGCTGATGTAATCATAAGTATTTCTGGGCAGACATAATCATAAGTATTTCTTGGTAGACATAATCATAAGTATTTCTGGGCAGACATAATCATAAGTATTTCTGGGCAGATGTAATCATAAGTATTTCTAGGCAGATGTAATCATAAGTATTTCTGGGCAGACATAATCATAAGCATTTCTGGGCAGACATAATCATAAGTATTTCTGGGCAGACATAATCATAAGTATTTCTGGGCAGACATAATCATAAGTATTTCTGGGCAGACATAATCATAAGTATTTCTGGGCAGATGTAATCTTAAGTATTTTTGGGCAGACATAATCATAAGTATTTCTGGGCAGATGTAATCATAAGTATTTTTGAGCAGACATAATCATCAGTATTTCTGGGCAGACATAATCATAAATATTTCTGGGTAGACATAATCATCAGTATTTCTGGGCAGACATAATCATAAGTATTTTTGGGCAGACATAATCATAAGTATTTCTGAGCAGACATAATCATAAGTATTTCTGGGCAGACATAATCATAAGTATTTCTGGGCAGATGTAATCATAAGTATTTCTGGGCAGATGTAATCATAAGTATTTCTGGGCAGACATAATCATAAGTATTTCTGGGCAGACATAATCATAAGTATTTCTGGGTAGACATAATCATAAGTATTTCTGGGCAGACATAATCATAAGTATTTCTGGGCAGACATAATCATAAATATATCTGGGCAGACATAATCATAATTATTTCTGGGCAGATGTAATCATAAGTATTTCTGGGCAGACATAATCATAAGTATTTCTGGGCAGACATAATCATAAGTATTTCTGGGCAGACATAATCATAAGTATTTCTGGGCAAACGTAATCATAAGTATTTCTGGGCAGACATAATCATAAATATTTCTGGGCAGATGTAATCATAAATATATCTGGGCAGACATAATCATAAGTATTTCTGGGCAGATGTAATCATAAGTATTTTTGAGCAGACATAATCATAAGTATTTCTGGGTAGACATAATCATCAGTATTTCTGGGCAGACATAATCATAAGTATTTCTGGGCAGACATAATCATAAGTATTTCTGGGCAGACATAATCATAAGTATTTCTGGGCAGATGTAATCATAATTATTTCTGGGCAGATGTAATCATAGGTATTTCTGGGCAGACATAATCATAAGTATTTCTGGGCAGACATAATCATAAGTATTTCTGGGCAGACATAATCATAAGTATTTCTGGGCAAACGTAATCATAAGTATTTCTGGGCAGACATAATCATAAATATTTCTGGGCAGACATAATCATAAGTATTTCAGGGCAGACATAATCATAAGTATTTCTGGGCAGACATAATCATAAGTATTTCTGGGCAGACATAATCATAAGTATTTCTGGGCAGACATAATCATAAGTATTTCTGGGCAGATGTAATCATAAATATATCTGGGCAGACATAATCATAAGTATTTCTGGGCAGATGTAATCATAAGTATTTTTGAGCAGACATAATCATAAGTATTTCTGGGTAGACATAATCATCAGTATTTCTGGGCAGACATAATCATAAGTATTTCTGGGCAGACATAATCATAAGTATTTCTGGGCAGATGTAATCATAAGTATTTTTGAGCAGACAGAATCATAAGTATTTCTGGGCAGACATAATCATAAGTATTTCTGGGCAGATGTAATCATAAGTGTTTTTGATCAGACATAATCATAAGTATTTCTGGGCAGACATAATCATAAGTATGTCTGGGCTGAAGTAATCATAAGTATTGCTGTGCAGATGTAATCATTAGTATTGCTGGGCATACGTAATCATAAGTATTTCTGGGTAGACATAAGTAAAAGTATTTCTGGGCAGACATAATCATAAGTATTTTTGAGCAGACATAATCATAAGTATTTTTGAGCAGACATAATGATAAGTATTTTTGAGCAAACGTAATCATAAGTATTTCTGGGCAGACATAATCATAAGTATTTCTGTGCAGACATAATCATAAGTATTTCAGGGCAGACATAATCATAAGTATTTTTGAGCAGACATAATCATAAGTATTTCAGGGCAGACATAATCATAAGTATTTCTGGGCTGAAGTAATCATAAGTATTGCTGTGCAGATGTAATCATTAGTATTGCTGGGCAGACGTAATCATAAGTATTTTTTGGGTAGACATAATCAAAAGTATTTCTGGGCAGACATAATCATAAGTATTTCTGGGCAGACGGCATTTTAAATATTTATAGGCAAACATAATTGAGATATATATGTTTGTGTCAACAGAAATGATGAATCAATTGACCAAAGTGTCCTAAAAATACAAAAATCTTTATTTTGTAAAATTTGGTTGAGTTCCATGTTTTAGTGTTAAAGTTTGAGAATTTTGTAACAGGGCTTCAAATTGTTGTAATTTGATATTTTACTGTGGTATGATATGGCTAATGAACTAGAAGATGACAATTTATTTGAATTAAATAATTCTGGTTGAAAGTAAATAATAAAAGACTATGCTATGAAATAAACTTCCTTTATTATAATAATGATAGATAGCACATTTATTGCTTGTTATTTATAATCACAGGAATGCAGGCAAAAATTATATGGTTGGGAACTTATCAGTTGTAAAATCAAACATCAAGCATCGCAGACTCAGATCAAACACCTCCATGTGTCATATTAGATTAAGAGATTAATGAACTGTGGATGTCATGCACTGTGTCATTATTTTAATTATTGATTATGAGTAGCACTTAGCACTCAACACTCTAGACTCATTATTTTGTTTTGCTCTATTGTGACAAAGCATTTAACATGGCTTCAGCTTGTGTTTTGTTTACAATGACTGGCCACATGTTATTCTGACAAAAATCGCATTCAAGGGAAAGATGTTCAATTTTTCTACAGCGTCGCACTGAGTGTAGTTTAAAGATAGTTAAGGGGAGCCAGCGTGAACGCTGTAGTATGTCATAGCCTAGCATTTGAAGATTGGGCAGTTTGCTATGAAATAAATATGCATCAGATAATATAGTGTGCACCGGTGATTCCAAGATCTGAATGAATTTTGCAAGAGTCAGTTAAATGTCAAAGCTTTTATTCTTTATTCTCGGATCTCTGCAATATAATTTCGCCCCGATTTCAATCACTATGCGATATCTAGTCAACAGTCTTGGAGGATAGACAGGATTTTCCCATATTTAAAATTTTCATATTTTCATTTTCATAATAAAATCGTCTGTGAAAATTAAAACTGCTCTCAACACTGATAGCTGTGAATATATTTGTGTTGATTATAAACTTTATTCAACTTAAAACGCTATATAAAGAGCATATTTTGTGTTTATTTATTGATATCACTTAGCGTGAATTTAAAAATCCAATATGGCGGCGACTGTAAACAACCACATTTAGGTAAAAAAGAAGAACGTCGGTGCAAACTGACAAGATCGTCTTTTTTGTTCGGTTTTTAAGGGGCTTATACTTAATGAATTTTTATGATTTTTATCTTAAAATAATCATATTAGAATATATATGCAGCAAACTTTATTAAATTTTAATTACTGATTCATATATTTATGGAATTACTATTTTCTGTCGACTTTTACTTAGCAATACATGATTTGGTACATTGTTTCTTTTTCAAAAACATCATCCGTCGGACTATGGATCGATCGAACCCAGGTAGATTTATTCACTGTCAAAAACTTTAAGTAGAGGGTGTCTGGTTCTTTAGAAGTATTGATTTTTTTATCACCTTTCAGTGGGGCTCACAGCGGGAGTAAATTACCTGGACATGTAAAATCAGTAAAAAATATATTATCAGACGGCTTAATAATACTTAAATTTAAAGTAATTTAATTGTTGCAGAGGATTATGTTGGACATTTGAGTTGTCCAAAAATTATCAATTAATTATCAATCAATCCATATTAAGAAATATTTCCCCTTTTGTATACCATTCTCGTCAACAATCTATAGTTGTAAATTATTAGGACAACAAGTTGTGCAAGAATGGTTTATACCAATTCAGGCCTTTTAAGTTCACTTGGTCAATTTATATATATCCATCAATAATTTTAACATTTAAATTAGCACTAAAATATATAAAAACAAAGATTTTATTTTATTTTAATTCAAATTAATTGTGAATTAAATCAATGACTTAAACAATGGAGAGTAATACAACTTTATTCAAAGGAAGTAACTGGTCATAGTGCAGGGTTTAAATATATGTTTTTCATGCAATGACGACACCAGTTGATGATGTGGCATGAGGAGTTCTGATGATATGATGATGATGTTCTGATGATGATGATAACGATGGTGGTTGTGGTGGTGATGAAATTGAGTTCTGCAGATGATGTCACCATGTTAATGTAATGCGACATGATGATGGTGATGGTGGTGGTGGTGGTGACACGAGTTCGGATGCTGATGATGATGATGATGGTGACATGAGTTCTGTTGCTGCCGATAATGATGATGATTCATTTTAAAAATGATGTCACCATGTTGATGATGATATGACAAAGATTTTTGACATGAAGATTTGTGATGATGATGACAATGTCTTCATGTTAATGATGGCGTGACATGAGTAAATCTGATGATGATGATGACAGTGTTTTCATGTTGATGATGGCATGATGATGATGATGATGGTGATGATGATGATGATGATGATGATGATGATGATAGTTTATCATGATGGTGACATTAGTTCTGTTGCTGCCAATGATGATGATGATAATGTGACATGAGGATTTCTGATAATGATTATGATGGTGGGGATAACATTAAGTTCTGCTGCTGCTTATAATGATGTTGATTCATGACGATGATTCATGATAATGTCACCATGTTGACATGAGTTATTATGATTATGATGTGATGATTTCTGATGATGATGATGATGGTGGTGGTGGTGGTGTGGTATGAGTAAATCTGATGATGATGATGACCATGATGATGATGACATGAGTAAACTGATCATGGTAATGATCTGATGATGATGATGATGGTGGTAGTGACATTGATTTCTGCTGTTGCAGATAATGATGATGATTCATAATAATAATGATGTCACCATGTTGATGATGATGTGGCATGAAGATTTGTGATGATGATGATGATGACATGAGTAAATCTGATGATGATGAAAGTGGTGATGATCTGATGAAGATGATGATGATAATGATGGTAGTGATGACATTATGTTCTGCTTCTGCCAATATTGATGATGATGATGAGACATGGGGAGTTATGATGATGGTTTATGATGATGGCGACATGAATTCTGTTACTGCCAATGATGATGATGATAATGATGATGATGTGACATGAAGATTTCTGATAATGATGATGGTGTGGATGACATTGAGTTCTGCTGCTGCTTATAATGATGCTGATTCATGATGATGATATGACATGATGATGATGATGATGATGATGATGATGATGATGATGATGATGATGATGATGATGATGGTGGTGGTGGTGGTGACAATGTCAGTTCTATTGCTGCTACTGCTGATGATGATGATACTATAATAATCATGTGAAATGAGGATTTCTGATAGTGATGAATTTGATGATGATGGTGGTGGTGGTTGTGACACAAGTTCTACTGTTGCTGCTCATGTCACATCATCATCAACATGGAGAAATCATCTTCATCAAAAGAAAATTGTAGTGCTTTGTGAAGTCCTTCCGATTTTCAGAGTACAGTCCATCAATACATTTCTTTGTAGTTGATGAATGTAAGATCTAATACACTTTGAATACATAACATCATATTGATAATGCATGTATGTGAAAGTCATTTGATCATCAATCATGAGTGTGTTTAAAAGTTTACTCAAGTCCTATAAAAATCTGTGACAGTTACTGAAATATGCTGGTATATTTTCGTTCAACTTCTATGTAATATGCCAGTCACAACTTTCAAAACCCCCATACCTGTATGAATTGGTAGATTTCAATTTTCTTCCCTTTTACAGCATATTTGCAATTATGCTGTAGATCAGCACTGCAGTGCTATGTTTATCACATAAAACTTCGAGAAATATTCATTGTTGGAGTGAGCAGGGTATTCAAGATTAAAGTTAAAGAAATATTTATTATTGGAGTGAGCTGGGTATTCAAGATAATCAAAGTTTGAGGCATCAAGGTTTATTGATTCTGCATAAAAAGGGAGAAATTTTAGAAAAAAAGACAAAAAGTCCTATATGTTGGGCTTAGCTTGTTTATTTTCATACAAAGCTGTATTTAAACATATGCTTATGTATATGTCTGGTACAGGGGATTCAACTCATTTACACTTGTTTATACACACAGTTCTGTATGACTACTATTATAAGATGTCAAAATTAGTAAATCAGAGCATCATTTTAGCTCACCTGACCAAAACTCATGTGAGCTTATGGCATAGCACAGTGTGTGCATGCGTGTGTGCGTTGTTAACACCTATTTTCGACTACTCCTCTGAAACTACTTGACAGATATCAATGAAACTTTGTCAGAAGTATATATGGGCTGGTGCAATTCAGATTTGTTCCTGGCATTGCCATCACTACCATAACTAGGTCAAGGTGACCTAGGGGTACAGAAATCTTAAAAAATCTTCTTCTCTGAAACCGATGATTAGAGAAAAAATCTGATGTGATATTGGGTTCTCTAAGGTCTTAAGTCTATAGTTCATTTTGTGAAATTTGGACAAAAAATAGGTTATGTGTTTTTACGTTTAATTTTTAAAAAATCATAAAATAGCTTCAAATTGTTATTACTTGACTATTTGACCAGATAATGACATGGGGTTTCCAGTTTTGGCATAATCTTGTAATTACCTTCAAAATGGGGTCAAGGTCAATCGTGAAGGTCATGACCTAATTTTTTTATGACTTTCCTATTTTAATCATTATCTGGAAAACTATAAACTTTTGTATAGGCATGTATATTGAAATGTAGATATTGATACAACGATCATTTTGATGCATAGAAAAAGGTCATGGGTTCAAAGGTCAAGGTCACAGATGCAAAACTATACTGAAATGGTTAATTATCTCAAAAACTATAAACTTTTTGTATAGACATTTGTCACCCTTCAAAGAAATTTCTCGCATCGTGATTGGTTAACTTGTCAGGGTACAAAGAACTATGTTAAGAAATCTGCTGGGGTACATGAACGCACGTGTACGTTTAGCGGTAAAAGGGAAGTAACTCGTACATCGCTGACGTCTAGTTACTGTAAACAAACATGGCGACAACGTACGCAAGTCACACAAAATACTAAATGGAAGTTAAAAAGATCCAACTGGTAATGCTTTGAAGGGTGACAAAAACGTTATACAGGGCTTTGGCAGGTTACACGGCCCATGTACCCCGTCAAAGATGAATGTACCCTTAGCCTGCGGCTCAGGGTACATAAACCTTTGATGGGGTACATGGGGCCGTGTAACCTGCCAAAGCCCTGTATAACTTATAGTATATTAGAATATTGTAGGAATTGATTTAACAATCATTTTGATATGAAGATTAGGGTAATGGATTCAAAGTTCAAGGTCACAGATGCAAAACAATACCGAAATGGTTAATTATCTAGAAAACTATAAACTTTTTGTATAGACATGTATATTACAATATTGTAGGAATTGATTTAACGATCATTTTGATATGTATATTAAAGGTCACCGGTCACCAAATTTATCAATTTTGTATTTTGCATTCCTATGGGTAGAATAGTCAATATTGATGTGTCTGACGGTTTCCCACGTCTTACATTTACCTGTAATACACTAAAACCTTATCTTAACGAACTGCTAATACTCGGTAGTTTCCGACACCGCTCGTAACTTTCCGGCGACCTTATTGATGACGTACATGGTGTTAAGCTGCTGAGGAAAGACACGTTACCTATATATGTATCCATATATTACATGTGGGTTTGTGTGGCGTTTTGAAGGGTTTTAAAGTTTGATTTCAAGTCAACATGATATATTTTGTGAAGTTTGGATATAATAAAATCACAATGACCGATGAACATGTTTTTTTTTCACAATTTTCAGAACAAATTAAAGCCAGATTTACACAAGTCCTTCATGCAGCTTTTTAATTGTTTTGAATGTATTCAGATTAAACATTACGAGATAATATAAGTCAGGGAAATAAGAGCGGTATAATCATTTAAGACAATTCTAATTATTATGAATGAATTCAGTCAAATATATAGATTTTAAACAATTTTAATTTTCAAAATTAATTTAATTCCGTTATTCAATCAGTTCACCAATTCACACGTTCAAACAGAGACGTATGTCTTGTTCAAATTAACTAATCTAATTTAACTTTCAGAATCCATCAAAAATGACAAATAACATTTACCGTGTATATCAGAAAGATATACGCACGTGTCAATTAATGTTGCATATTGTAAGGTAAACTTGATTACAGGTGGTAGATGTCTACTTCTAAACAGGATGTTTCCCAATGTAGCATATTGATAATCTCTTAATTACTGGTATGTGAGGGATGTAAATCACACTTTGAACGATATTAAATTATTGTGAATAAATGAAAGTTTCACTCGAGTTTTGAGTCCTTAGTCGAGCATAATCCCACTGGTATCACATTTTGATGACGTTCTTTATATCCCATTAAAATTTAGTGTAATAAAGTTATTATATGATTTTTTTTAATGTTATCATGGAAACAGTAATGATGATGATGATGATTTTTATTATTATTAAACTTACTGCAAATAAGGAATAGGAATTTGTTGAATTGTTGAAATTGTTTTCATATTTAAGTAATACTGGGGTGAAATATTTTATTTGAGAGACAATAAGAAATTTTAAACCTGTATTTTGATATTTTCGTTGTACAAAAAACTACAGGTCTTGGACCCTGATTCTTCCCGAAAACTTTTTTTTTATTCATTACATGGGTAAATAATAATAATAATAATAACTAGAGATTGTAACTGGGATACCAGTTACGTATGATTCCCCACCATCCATAAATAATTTATGGCATATATCTGGTGAAAAGACCCTAGCAGGGTTAGCGCTGGGTTGTAAAAGTCTGTCGTCAAGGAAATCGCCAGTTGTAAAATTTTGTTGCCAATTTCATTACTGTGTCGCCAAAAAAGGTTATTCTTGTGATTTTCACGTCACATGCGTTTTTAATGTTGTGGATGAACAATTACATTTTAAAGGCAGTTGTGTATAAAGTACATTTGTACCACGCCGACCTGGTAAACTAAAAAAATCATACCTTGATTGCTTTTTAAAATTTCTTTGAAAGTTAAAGTAGATTTGAATTAAAGTTTTCGGTTGAGAAAAATCGTACATTGGAAGGCCTTCTCGGCATAGGAAGTGACCGTTTTCAATGAATTTTATTGAATAAGAAAACTCGTAGAACCTCTCTCAGGCCTCTGATTTGGCGCCGCCGCGTGTTACAATGAATGAACACGTATGGGAGGGTTTGCGCTGGGCATCGTTAACTGCGATTTTTTCTTTAACTTGCGACAAAACACGGCGCTTTGCGATTTTTCTGGCCACAAGTTTTCAAAGTTCACCGGTATCTTGGTCACCAGTAATTAACAGTTGATAACACATTGAAGCCAGTGACGGATTGGCGAGTGTCACTGAATAAACACAGTAATTGACGACTGAGTTGATTAAGATCGTTGTCTTAGGTGCGAATGTAAGACCTTCTAATGATGGGCAGGTAGATCCAAGTAATATTGGAGCGTGTCGACACTGCCTGAGGATATACCCAGGTGCCCTCCCGATGTCGTCAGACAGTATAAACACCGATGGACTCGGAATTATTGTAAAATCCAAAATAAAATATAATAAAGTTACCCTTTGTGATGTTTATTTAATATTTTTCTAAAAAGTTTATTGATTAATAATCGTGATTCAATGCGCAATACACATCATAGGAGGCTATCTGTTTGTATTTTAATTATGCGACTTATATCGGTTATTCCTATATGTTTGAGGTTCATGATCATAACGATACATCTACTCAGTCAAAATAGTAAAAGACGGACATTTTTATATGAAGCATGTATGTTAACTCTGTGTATAGTGTGTTGAAATAGATCGACGCTGTATATATAGTCCGATTTAAAAGACCCCCTCTATTGAAAAAACGTACTTTTCAACACGTTGAGGTTCATATTAGTTTAGGTGTATTATACGGAATAAATCTCATATTGTTATTTCCAGCATCTAAAAGACTCAGATATTCATTGCTCTATAGATTATTTAGGTGTTTTTGATGCAAAAGAAATAAAGTCGACTCTCGTTAATTTGAAATCGGTTGAATCGAAATTTCGCTTAAATCAAAATGATACAAATGGTCCCGTCAGATCGCTATGTATTTCTATGTAAATTTGTTAGTTAATTCGATATGCCGAATTTGAAGCGAATTTTCAGTCCAAATTACGAAATATTACGAAAATTCCCATGTTTAAATCGAATAAAAAAGACACAAAAATATTTTATCTGAAACTTGAACAATACCTGAAATAATTGTCCATCTCTTATTTGAAAAGGGGTAATAGTAACAGAGTGGCGGCTTACTCGGAAGATTCATTTCCGACTAAAACTACAAATTTTTGTACTCGACATACCGGTCATTAGGAAAGTGTCAGTCAGTAAAAGGAGACATTTCATTGGTATAAACTTAAAAAAGTGGGCAGTCTTCTACTTCCACAGTCAGTGATTAACAGAAAACCCCCAAGCCATTTGATCTATCAAGGCAAATTGTATACACCATTCATCTCATTGTGTAAGGTTTTAAATACAGGTGTGTGACGTGACAAGCTGTGGTTTTAAAAATCGCCAAGTTTTTAACGGTCACTAGTCGGATTAACTCATAGGTGAAAGCATTGACTTGGTATAATTAAGGTGTCGTAACCAGCTTATGTCCATTCAGAATTGGTTTCCCCGGGTATTTAACTACGTATTTATTTACACCCACCCACCCACCTTCAAGATAACGAAAATGAACGCGTCTTGATTATCTACACAGACAACAGATTATTGGTAGCAAATTTCATCTAAATCCATCAAGCCGTTCCCGAGATGTGCGTCAGCATATGGTCTTGAGAGAAGAAGAATAATAAGAATAAGAATAATAAAAATAATAATAAGAAGAAGAAACAGAACGAAAACAATATGATTCCCCACCTTCGGTGGTGGGGAATCATAATAATAATAATAAATCATTGATTTTAATCTAAAAAGGAATTAAAGATGGGACACTTTCGAAAACAAATATGAATTAAAATCAATTTGAGGTCATAATATAGTTGTACTAGAGAGAAGAAAAGAATTTTTTAAAAATAAAAAACAAAAATTTTGATTCTTTTTATCATTCCTTATGATAAATAGATAAAAATGAATAAATAAATAAATATCTCAGAGATATGTAAAGTAAATTAAAATGATGTTAAATATTAATGAAAATTAATATGAACAATATTTTAAATAAAAAACTGAAATTTGGGTTCTTTCTTTATTTGTTGTGATAAATAATAAATAAATAAATAATTTAATGAATAAATAAATAAATAAATAAATAAATAAATAAATAAATAAATAAATAAAGAAAGAAATAATTTAATAAATAAAGAAAGAAATTATTTAATAAATAAATAAAAAAATTATTTAATAAATAAATAATTCAAAGAGATATGCAAAGATAACTAAAATGATATTAAATATTAATGAAAATTAATATGAACAATATTTTAAATAAAAAACGGAAATTTGGGTTTTTTTATTATTTGTTGTGATAAATAGATATAAATAAATTGAAAATAAATAAATAAATTTCAAAAGAAATGTAAAATTATGTTTTGTAAAAGTATTAGTAAATAGTATATCATTCTTAGAGCAAACACAAATATAGTTTTTTTTCTTATTTATTTCTTATTATTATGTTTATTTTTTATTTATTCTTTTCTGCTGAAGGAAACTGAAATACCCGATCCTTAAAAATAAATAAATATATAAAAACACTAGAAGTTATTTCCGATAAATCTGGGTAATAAATGCAGTTCACTATACAAGCTTCATTTACCAAATAACTGGGATAACACCTTCTGCGTCACTTCCGGTTTTGTGCCCTTTTACTACCAAGGGGAGATAACACAGTTTTTCAACAGTTTCAGGACTGTAAATTACGCTGTAGAAAAAGACAGAAATGATTAAAAAATGTTATTTGTGGCTAAATCGACTTTTTATGATGTAATCTTTCGGAAAATAGTACTAAAAAAAATTCGGTTTTTGGTGACTGGTGACCTTTAAGGTCAAGGGCTCAAAGGTCAAGGTCACAGATGCAAAACAATACTGAAATGGTTAATTATCTTGAAAACTATAAGCTTTTTGTATAGACATGTATATTACAATATTGTAGGAATTGATTAATGATCATTTTGATATATAGATTAAGGTCATGGGTTCAGAGGTCAAGGTCACAGATGCGAAAGAAAACTGAAATGGTTAATTATCTCGAAAACTATTAATTTTTTGTATAGGCATGTATATTAGAATGTTGTAGGTAATGGCCTAACAATCATTTTGATATATAGATGAAGGTCATAGTTTTATACTGTGTTTTTACTATTTGAGCTGTTTGTAAATAAGGTATTGTAGCTAGACTTTATATATATATACATGTATATATTATATGTAGCATTCTTGGGACAAGTTATGATTAATTTGCAAAACTCCTTGCATATAATTCTCTCTTACTGCTGAAAATTAGGAATTCTCTTTAATAATTGTAATTGACCATTGAACCTCTGCATGAGATATGTACTTAGCCTCAGGTGAGCCTTAAGGCCCATGGGCCTTTTGTTTTTTATTTTTCAAAATAAAAATGTGAATTTTGTCAATAGATTTTTTACAGATTTCATTTCGGGGTTCCTTTTCCAAAATGGCCAGAAAAATCTCTGGACAAATGTGACCCAAAGAAAAAATATATCTGATTCAAAACAATGTCTGACTGAAAAATGTATGAGAATGGCCTTCCTCTATTTAAAAACTTGCATCGTTAAGATTTTTTCTCAAATTTCTTCATGTAAGTTTAAAATTCTATTATTTAAATTATAGGAAGAAAGCGAGGCTAGTGTTGAAATGGTACGTCAGATATTGAAGCAAGAAAAATCAAAGCTAGATCAATTTCTTTTGGAAGAAATGGTGAGTGTGCTATAATAAATCTCTTATATGTTATTTTCTCAATTTCTGTCTGTCACTAAGGGAAGCTGCTAATATCTGTTCCAGATCCCCATTGCATGGTGGTGATTTACTGGGGTAGTAATGATTTGTAATAACATTTATTAGTTAAAACCATTGTGTGGTCTGTGACCTATAACCAGTTTGATAATTTTAATTTCCATTGCCAGAGTTACCATCCTTGATGTAAAATATTTCAACACTGCCTTAAGTAACTGCTCTACAGTCTACAACTGAAAAAACCCATTTAAACGAGATTAAAATTACTGTATTAGTTCGTGTGATCTAGCTAATTCACCATTAACATGATTAATATTTTTTTTTACAAAATTTTAAGGTCAGTGTGTTACAAGGTATTTGCCTTAACAATTGAATTAACTGACATTTCCTTATTAAAAACCATCAATTTTAAACATTGACATATGCATTAAAAAGTCTAATAAATAATGCAAGGATTATTTTTAGGATTGCAGAACAGCTCAATGATGATAACTCATCTACAGAATATTTAACACAGTGTTTTACGGGATGCGCAATTCTGCGTTTTTTACGCAAAATAAATTATGTTGGACGCAAAAAAATTATCATATGCGTACAGAAGGACGCAAAAAAATCAGTAAACTAATCTGAATTCAATGGGAAAACGTGTTTGATATTCTGTTAACATAGACAAGGATTTTTCGAAAACCTTCTAAATGTTGGAATTCCCCGCGTACTAAAAATACATTGGTGTGAAAAAAATAGTACTCGTAAATTTCCGGCAAAATTTTGATTGGCCCGTAATGGAATTCGCTTTGAATCGGTTAGACACGTGATGCCGATGTCCTTGACTAAATGGTAAAGTAATATTGGCAATTTTCTTAAGTTTACATCAAAAGAAAAACACACGCGATTCAGAGCCTGTGCAGTCGGGCTCGTCTGACTTGACATTTAAAAGAGAACAAGGGTTTTTAACAGCATGGTTAACGCAGCATCCATGGGTGGAAAACAATTGCACAAAAAAGGTGATGGCATGTGATTCATGCATCTGTGCATCGAAAAACATTGAGTCGGTTGTAACAATTTTCAAAATTCAACATTATCGCGACACCAGTGGAGTCCAAAAAACCCACATTTTTGAAAAGTTGTGTAAAACCCTGTTAACATGTGTTTAACAAGGTTTATAGTTTACAACACCAGTCTAATTTAAAAAAATATTCATTGTTATAAATGCAGATGGATTTGAAAGTTACAAAGATTAATGTCTTGTTTATTTTCACAAAATTTTAAGGACAACTATCAAAGGTCGTGGACCCATGAAATAAATTAAAGGTAAACAGTCACCCAAAACAAAAACAAAAAATCACTATTTTAGTGTTATTCTCTAAAATGTTACATAATAAACAATTGATTTTGCTACCAATGATGTTAAAAATAAAATCCTAAAACAGCAAAATAAAAACTGTGTTGTTTCCCTTTGATGTTGTAAGGGTGCAAAATTGTAATTTATGTAGGTTGTGCTTTCTAAGTTGTGTAGAAAGTAAAGGTGCCAAACAAAGTTTCATCAAATTTTTCCTGGTGGATTTGGATGATTAAAATGTAAAATGTTAACTTACAAAGTCAGATGACAGAAGGCGAACTATTGCAATTGCTCATGTGAACTAAAAATCTTCTCCTCTAAACATACAAGAGATATACCTTAGATATTTCATGTATAACATTCTAAGGGCACCTAGTTTGCACAAAGCTAAGCTGTTGGACCCTAAATGGTAAAATGGCAAGATACTTATGGGGGAAATTGCTACAAGTTGTATAATTGTAAAATATCTTGATACTGAAATTGTTACCATATGTTCTCACCTAAAACCTGCAACTTTTAACCAAAAACTAAAAAAAATGATAAAGGGTGCAGGTAATGTGAAAAATTCATCTTAGCCACCTCTCACGATGGTGTATGTACGCTAAGCATGGGTTACAAATTGTCATCAGAAATAATGTTTCATCATGATATACATTTAATATAATGAAATAAAAATATATATTTAACAAGATAATAATAATTTTATGTAATTTTGTTTTAATTTTGACTTTTATTGAGAGAAAATCTCGGTAACCGACCCAGAAGTCAAGAGATAAACAGATGTCTGGAGGAAGCCTCATCATAATTTGGCCATCTCATAGATTTCACATTTTATTAAATAAACATTTAAATCAACAATAACCTACTTTGTTTTTATTTATTTCAATACCAACTGTTTTGATTCAAATACACATGTTTTGACACAATGCGGTTTCTATGATAGCCGCAATTGTTACTCCGATAACAGCTGCTTAGGTGATTAGAGGTCACAAGCCATTGATGGAAGCCATACCATGCTTACACCTGTGCCATTCGGAATTATTGTGACTCGGAATATCTAAAGATCTTTCATTTATTGCAATACATCATACATACACTCCAACAAGTGATTCAAACAAGGAACTTGGGTTTATCCTACTTCTGGTATTTCAACTTTCACTTTTTTTCGATCAAATTTGATTGTTAACATTTAATGTGATGTTACAAGTACTTTAACCCCTTAACCCCCTAAGCTCCATAGAGTGCCAACCAGATTTTCAGACAGTGTATTGTACATATTTTGATATACAAATCGTAAATATTGACATAAACATAAACTTGGTATCATGGGACACTGCAGAACATTACCTACAAATAATGTTCTTCAGGTTTTTTGATAGAAAGAATATTTCAGTTCGAATTTTATTTTTGAAATTAAAATTTTGAGTTGTTTTACCTCCGTTTTTTCTAGAGAAAAAGTAACTCGTTCAAACTTTTGAAATAGTTTATCAATTTCGTTAAAAATCAGATTTTTATAAAAAACAGGAAAAGGTTTTTTGTTTTATGTAAAGAAATCAGTTATAGAGACATAAATAGTATAAAATTTATCACACTGAACAATTACCACTTTTTGTGTTCATAACGTTTCACTTTGACGTTTTTACCTTACTCCGGGAAAAACATGATTTTTTTTTTATTTTTACACAATGTCGAGTTTGAAGCATTTAAAATTCTACAACAGTCACTATATAATTCACAAAATCTATGCCGTTAGAAAGCTTTTTTCCTCTGGTTTTTACACATATAAAATACTTATATTCTAGACATGATATCAATTTAACGATTCGAAATCTTCAACAGGTGCATTCGATGTAAAACTTTCAACCTATTTTTACATGTCAACATCTACAAGGTGCAACTCGATCGATGTTTTGTATCGATGTTTACTGGGTCTTTTCAAAATCATTTTTTCAATTCCGAAAAAATTTTTATTTTCACAATCAAATATTGGATATTAAAGTTGATGCTTCTAAAAATTTATGTTTATTATACATGGTTGACTAAAGAAAGATCTTGTCAGTTCATTATTCATCACGTTTTGCATCGACAGGCAGGTCTGTGTAAACAGCAAAGAAGTAAACGTCATGGGTCATTGCTAGTTTTTGTTGTTCATTGTGCATGTGTAAGCATATACAAAAATATTGAGTGAGTTTGGAAGATTTGTGTTAAAATATGCTACATATCTTTTTTCTTAAAAACTTTTATCATTGAACTCTGGGCATAGATTTACGTACTCTACACGTCCTGCACACAAACTTTATCACGTCTAAGAACTGTCTTCTACTACGTCCGTACAGTGTATGTATTAAAAATATAGGGGCACGGCACAGGCTTGCATCGGGTTTTATTTTATATTTGTATCAGCTACATTTTAAATTTATATTTATATATTTTTTGTATTCATTATGAGTGTAAGTATAATGTAAATATTCTAGATAAATATAGACTGCGAAATGATTGCTGGTCTCAGCACACTTTTTTTATAAACAGAAGTCGAGAAATATACGTGAAGTGCAATATTTAAAGTTAAAAAAACAATATTAGTCAGGGGGCAGATCTCAAAAAGTAGCCTCTTTATTGACCCCCCCAAACTTTTTTGTTAAAAGCAGGAAACATGGTGGATCTTATTGCCCTATATGTACTTAGTTAGGCTAGGTATGTTTCCACCTTGACTTTTTCCGTTTAAGGGAAATATGGCTGCCAATCAAAGATGGCCGCCAAAAAAGATCATTTAAGTATAAAAATTCAATATCAAATTAACCACTTAAACTTTTAAGTTGAAACTTGGTATTTAATCATTTAAATATTTATACTAATTTTCCATGAATAATTATTGGTTATAAAATTCAATATGGCTGCCATTTTCAAGATGGCCGACGTACAATCATCGTGCTGCATTTTAAATCAAAAACAACAAAGGATGTCATTATTTTATGACATTAAACCAATGTATTGTATTTATTATATACGTATTTAGTTAGGCCAAGTATGTTTCTACCTTGACTTTTCCGTTAAATGAAAATATGGCTGCCAAATCCAAGATGGCCACCAAAACAGATCATTTTAAAATATAAAATTCAATTACAAATCAACCGCTTAACCTTTTGAGTTGAAATTTGGTATTTAATCAATTAAATATTTATTCTAATTTTCCATGAATAATTATTGGTTGTAAAATTCAATATGGCCGTCTTACAATCACCAAGCTGCATTGTTTTAATACAATAAACCAATAATATTGAATTTATATATATGTATACTAGTTAACTGGCTCCTTTTAAAGCTTTTTACACCAGCATGATTCACATCCACAAACAACAGTGCAGTAGAATGTGTTTTTTAGAATAATTAAGCTGCACAAACATCACAAAGATTCAACAATTGCACATTCATAAATATTGAAAGTCAATTTCTCAACTACTAAAAAGAGTTAATGGTGGTTTTTACTGAGAAAATAAACATAGATTCCGAACCATTTCCTGATAATTAATGTGTTTAATGTGCATGACCGGAACATAACTTGTAAAGTGGAAATAACGGACGAATGACTGTGAAGCCATGAAGGTTTTTGTTGAAAGTTGGTAGCTTGAAATAGATTACAAACAAAAGAATCTACACTTGATAATAGCATTACCGACTTTATCGTATATTCATAAGCTTTCAGTTCAGTTTTCAAACTCTGTAATTGTTTGAACACTTCCTATGCTGGAAGCGCAATCACTGTCTGTTGATCAAATACCAACAGATCTAAATGTTTTTCTTCTGATATTTTTTATTAACTCCTGGAAACTTCGGTTTCTCTTTTGTTATAGTACTCACTTCAACCTTACTGTTTAGTTGTGAAACAAAACCAAGAGAATAAAAACATCTGATCATTATCCGTTATTCTATCCATCTTACTTGGTATAAGGAACAAGTCTTGAGTCTGCCTATTTATGGTTTGCACTCGCCCTGTACTCGAGAATGTAGTATTTGCATTCGCAACCCTCCACTAACCACTGACTCCTTGCCATGTTCTTCCTTGCAGAACTCATTTGAAATAAAACCAGTCAGTTAAGCCTAATTCTCTCCTGTTTTTATAAAATTGTTCAGATTATCAGGCAACATGGAATTTCATCTCTCTTCTTTAAATCTGTTTATACAACGGTGCAAACTGCTAACAAATAAATTGTTGATGTAGGGATAGTGCAAGCCTTGGTTTATGAAGGCCCTCATAAAGTTTTATGGCTGTCATCACAATATAGTATGGTAATACTGTATCCGAAAATACCATGGGTATGTGGCGTCCCAAAGTTCAATATTCCTTTCATTCTAAAAAGTGTGGGGTGCTCAATTACCCTTCTAGGTCGCTCGTTCTGGTGGATGTTCTAGTGTTAAACTTAATTTGAAAGTTTCAAGATTTTACTGTGATTTTGACATGGATTGGTATGTTTGATTTAAATTTATTCTTTTTGCCTGGTTTAAGCCTTCATAAAAGCAAACAATCTACCAAACAATCTACTATAACACTAATTTCTAAAATCATACTTTGTGGTTGCTGCGAGACAATCTTCAAAGTGCATATTGTGGTTTTCCAATGCTGTTAATCAATTTCGCACCATATATTATCGTACATGTCTTTATATTTTTCGGTAGCATTATGGAGTTTCAAAAATCAAAAAAATATTAGCTAAATAATATCATTGTGCCAGTGAACGCAGAAAGAGGTAATGGAGATAGTGATACACTGGACAAAAAGAAGTAACTGTATTTTAAGTAACATTATCAGGTAGTTTACGACCAATCAACAAACATCTGATTTAGTCACAGGTTGATGATGTCATCCAGAAATATTCTGAAAAATGGTATAAAGATTTGTATCATGATAGAGAGTATGACATTGGGAAAGCACCAATGCACAAACCTTTGACAACTTTGTAGATTTGCAAATACAAAGTGTCATTTCAGGAATAGTTGTAGAGTAGATGTTTTGTTTGATTGATATTTTGAGCATTTTATATAGTCTGACAAGAAAAAAATAATAAATCAAAAACAAACACAAACACAACAATCCATCCACAAATCACAATCATAGAGCATTTAAGCAGTAAGAACTGGTAAGAATAATTCGATTTAGAGAATAATACATGCATTGCAGAATAGAGATGGAATGTTGAAAATTGGAATAATTCAATATACATATGGACGAGAATAAAGAATGAATCTGATTTTTTTTTTTTTAAAAAGAGATAAACAAAAAGGGTGTATGGCAAGCAGTTGATGGTAAGGTTAGTTTTTTTTTTAATGCAAATACTCCATTCTCGAGGACAGGGCGAAATAAATCAGGTCTCTGAGCAAACTATAAAGAGGCAGGCATAAGAATTGTGCCAAAGAAGCCAAAGAAACAGATAATGGTCAGACCCTTATCCTTTGTAGGGATGCAGATGTTTTTATGGTCTTGGTTTTTGTTGTACAATTAATGTTTTGAAGGTGCCTGTGGATGTTAATCATGTTGCCGTTGTTTGAATGAGAGAGATGACTAATTTTTATTGCAGCATCAAAAGACATAGCTATTAAATTGATTCAAATGATCTTTATTGAAAACTTGAAAAAAAAAATATAATGCAATCCTTTGTTGTATTTGATTTAAAATGCAGCGCGATGATTATAAGTCGGCCATCTTGAAAATGGCGGCCATATTGAATTTAACAACCACAATTTGTTCATGAAAAAATTAGTATAAATATTTAATTGATTAAATACCAAACACCAAATTTCAACTAAAAAGGTTAAGCGGTCGATTTGTTATTGAATTTTATATTTTAAAATTATCTTTTTTGGTGGCCATCTTGGATTTGACAGCCATATTTTCATTAAACGGAAAAAGTCAAGGTGGAAACTAAATACATATATATTAAATACAATACATTGGTTTTATGTTATAAAATAATGACATCCTAGGTTGTATTTGATTTATAATGCAGCATGATGATTAAACGTCAGCCATCTTGAAAATGGCAGCCATATTGAATTTTACAACCAATATTTATCCATGGAAAATTAGTACAAATATTTAAATGATTAAATACCAAATTTCAACTAAAAAGGTTTAGTGGTTAATTTGATATTGAATTTTTATACTTTAATGATCTTTTTTGGCGGCCATCTTGGATTGGCAGCCATATTTCCATTAAACGGAAAAAGTCAAGGTGGAAACATACCTAGCCTAACTAAGTACATATAAGGCAATAAGCCTAACTAAGTACATATAAGGCAATAAGATCCACCATGTTTCCTGCTTTTAACAAAAAAGTGTAGGGGGTGTCACATTTTTGGGATCTGCCCACTGACTATATCTGTGAGGTACAATTCTACAAACGATTCAGTTCAAAACAAAATAAGTTACTAATGGGTTTCTAAAGAAATTCAGTTAAAAAGACCGTATGCATCAGATTTGTTTTGATTTTTTTTTTTTTTTTTTGCATCAGATTTGTTTTGATTTTTTTTTTTTTTTGCAAAGATTGCATTAAATTACACTTATTCATGATGATGATGGTACGCTTTTTGCTGTCAATATAGTAAAAAATGTGCTTTTAAAATTCCACAACATATCCAGTATTGTAATATATATCTTAAAAAATCCTTCTTGGAAGATTGAAGCTTATTAAATTGTTCCTTCCACTTCATGTGGAAGTCCCAGTACCTTGAATAGAACTGCACTCACACAGAACTGCATGAGAAAGTTTGTCAGTTTACAAAGTGGTTTCTAGGGCTTCGGTTTTCTCATCATCTCCAAGTGAGACAATATGACAAAAATGAGTAAAACAATGATTTCCAACCAGTAGTATAAAAGTGTGTATTGACAATCTGTTATAAAGATCACATATATTTTGAGGGTATAGTAACCAGTTTTGGCATATGAAATGCAAATAAGTTTCTCAGTGTTGTTTCTGTCTAATATTGATCACAATATACATGAAATATTGTTCAGCTGACTGAATACTGTCTACTGTCGTGTACTGAGGAACACGAGGATTAACACCTGAAATGCCTGAATTTTGAAGACCACGTTTGTTTGTTGATAAAGAGTTCTATAGTTCTATTCCCTGATGGTGCGTTAGAAGAATAAACATTCCCTGTAGTCATTGAGTTTTACAGCTTGATAGAATTTGTAAGGCTAGATGGTGGTGCCTTGTACTTTCGCTTGATGGTATCGGCCGTCCGCTCTTATTAACTATCAATTAATCATTGACAATCATACAAAAAACATTGTCAGTATTGAATCTGTCCTGTGTTTTTCCCAGTGATCTCCAGTCCCGAAGTAATCAACTACTTTTCAAATATTTCCTAAGTTCCCTTTGAAACTGTAACGGATATTTTTTGACATATATTTCAGTCTTGATTCTTTTTTCAGAGCGGTAAGACTGTGGATACTGGAAAAAAGTGTTCTCACAAACAACCGATTAATGACCAGCGACACGGCAAACTAGGATCTGTCTCAGTTGCAATTTAAACCTAGGGTGACTGGCAATGTGCTGTATAAGTCAGGCGCGATAGATGATTCTCTCTTGAAAGATCACTGTGTCACTTGTGCTCCTAATGCACCTTCAATTTGTCGTCAAATACAAATGGTATATAGTGTTCACTTATTCTCTATTACCCGACCTAGTTTAAAAATTAAACCACTGCGTTAGCTCAATTGGTAGAGTGCTTGCTCTGTAAGTGAGAGGTCGTGGGTTCGTGGGGTCCGACCCAAGACTTAAAAGATGGTAGTGACTGTTTTTTGGCCAAGCACTCGCCATTATGAAATAAAAGTCACGGTTCTTTTGGATGGGAACTTAAAATAAACAAGGTCCTGTGTCACCGTGGGCTTGGCACACTATAAAACCCTGCTGTACAATGCCTTCAGCGCAACGCACAGGCAAAATTTCTGTACCTTCATTTATAGCTGGTGAGGTCTCAATATAAGTGAAATATTCTTGACTGGGACGTTAAACACCATTACTCAACTCAACTCATTAGTCTGAAAATAAGCTGCTACATAACCGTTGTTTCGTCAAGCATTCGATAATTTTAATTACTAGTAGAATGGCATTCCAATAGAATTTTCAAATAGCGAACTTTTTCCCAAGTAAGAAATCGGACAAAACCAGCTGTAGCAATGTGTTTCATGTATTCTGTGTTCATCAAAACTTTTTTATTTCATATTTCTGTTATTTCTAGGATACCTGAAGTATGTACGTTACTTATTCAACATTGCAGTGTTCAACATTGAATAAGTAAACAGTTACTTATTCAACATTCGCAAATATTTTTTTGTTTCATTCATAAAACATAAAAAAAAACAAATTTTATCACATTTCACGATTAAATGTCTCCAGTATGGTTACCCCCAGTGCCCCGGAACACATTGGCTTAAAGCTTCAATGTAAGCCCATACCATTATATAGTGTATTTCATAAAGACTGAAAGTAAAGTGCCTGTGCAAAGTGAAGCTTTCACTGTGCTCGGAATTTCGGAATATCATTTTGTACTACTATGCTTAGGCAATGTCACTTCCAAGTATGGTTACCCCTAGTGCCTAGGAACACATTGGCTTCAAGCTTCAATGTAAGCCCATACCATTATACAGTGTATTTCATAAAGACGGAAAGTAAAGTGCCTAAGCAAAGTGAAGCTTTCACTGTGCTCGGAATTTCAGAATATCATTTTGTACTACTATGCTTAGGCAACGTTACTACCAAGTATGGTTACCCCCATCGCTCGGAACACATTGGCTTCAAGCTTCAATGTAAGCCCATACCATTATATAGTGTATTTCATAAAGACGGAAAGTAAAGTGCCTGAGCAAAGTGGAGTTTACTGTGCTCGGAATTTCGGAATATTATTTTGTACTACTTTGCTTAGGCAATGTCACTACCAAGAATGGTTACCCCCAGTGCCTCGGAACACATTGGCTTAAAGCTTCAATGTAAGCCCATACTATTATACAGTGTATTTCATAAAGACGGAAAGAAAAGTTCCTGACCAAAGTGAAGCTTTAACTGTGCTTGAAATTTCAGAGCAACATTTTGTACTACTATGCTTAGGCAATGTCACTACCAAGTATGTTTACCCCCAGTTCCTCGGAACACATTGGCTTAAAGCTTCAATGTAAGCCCTGTACAAACTGATAATGTCCAAACCGACTCATAATGTCCAAACATTTTTATCAACGCATAATGTCCTAATATCCATCACATTTTTGTCCAAAACAACTCATAGTGTCCAAATCGACGCATAATGTCCAAACTTTTTCTGACGCATAATGTCCAAACCTTTTGACGCATAATGTCCAAACATTTTTTGACGCATAGTGTCCAAACCTTTTGACGCATAATGTCCAAACGATTTGACCCATGCCAATAATGTCGATCGAGACAGACAGATAGATAGATAAACAGCTAGACAGACAGATAGAAGGACAGATAGACGGATAGATTAGGCATACAGATTACATAAGATAGATATATAGATACATGAACAAACAGACGAACAGAGATATAAATAAAAGTTCGGAAAATCAGTTCAACTTGCTTAAGTGGGCTATCTATTTATCTATCTATCTACCCATCCATCCATCTATCCATCCATCTATTTATCTTTCTATCTATCCGTCTGTATGTCTATGTATCTTTCTAGATGTCTACCTGTCTGTCCGTCTGTTCGCTTCACAGCATATACAGTGTTTTTTTCTTTTTTAGCTCACCTGGCCCAACAAGGCCATGTGAGCTTTTGCCATCACTTGGCGTTCGTCGTCGTCGTCGTCCGTCCGTCGTTAAAGATCAACTCCTCAGAAACTGCTGGGCCATTTGCATCTAAACTTTGTCACAACAGTCCTTGGGTGGTCTACTTTAAAAATTATGTCCGACATGTCCGCACCTAATCCAACGTGGCCACCAGCGGGGACCATAGATTAACATTGGACCCTATGGGAAAATATGTTCAAAGATATTTTTATCTGAAACTACTGAGCCAATTGGAACCAAATTTGGCCACAATAGTCTTTAGGTGGTGTTTTTAAGTCTGCACCTAATCTAAGATAGCTGCCAACGGGAAACATAGGTTAACATTGGACCCTATGGGAACAATTTCAAAGATCTTTTTCTCAAAAACCCCTAAGCCAATTGGAACCAAACTTGGCCACAATAGTGTTTGGGTGGCCCCCTACAACATTGGTGTTTTTGAGGGCCACACAAAATCCAAGATGGCCGTCAGTGGAGAACATATTTTAACATTGGACCCTATGGTAAAAATATGTTCAAACATGTTTTTCTCTGAAACTACTGAGTCAATTGGAACCAAACTCGGCCACAATAGTCATTGGGTCTTTACTTTTGGTATTTTAACATAACATCTGCATTTAAAAATCAACTCCTGTGAAACCACTTGGCCAATTGCAACCAAACTTTGTGACAATAGTCCTTGTGTGGTCTTTCTGAACTATTGTGTCTGACATGTTCGCACGTAATCCAAGGTGGCCAGCATAGTACATCAGTCAGACTGATTTATGGCTGTTGTCCTTGACCTTAATTTCATGGTCCATTGACCAGTTTTCGGATAAGGAAACTTTCTCAGGTATTATACATGAAAAGTCGATGATACTTGGTATGTATTGTCTCAAAATTTTGAAATATGGTTTAGTTTTGAAAGGAAATAATATTGAAATTTTGTGATAGAAATAAATATTGTGTAATAAATTTCAAGCATTTATTTAAACATTAGACTATCTGTTGATTTTCATTCTGCAACAACTCTACCTAGGTGAGCTATACAGGCTCCTGGGAGCCTCTAGTTTTTCTATGCTTGGGAATATCATTAATATTTGGAAAAGGTAATTGTTCAGTTCCTTACAGACTGTTTTTCTCATCAATCTTTTTTATCACTTCATGCATAATTGTACTTGCAACCAAGCCAGGGCTTAGCGGTTTATATTAAAGTTGATTTTTGAAAATTATAAGTTGTTTTTTGTATTATGTAATTTTAAAGTATGTTTTACTGTGTGTTCAATTTGATATTGACATGATGGGCTGCTTTTACTTACTGTATTTTTTAAATCGATTTTCAATTATTTTACTTGTAATGCAAGTCGAGGTTTGGAAATCTGATATACGGTTACCTGTTCCCATAATGATGTTGATTTACTCCAATCTCTCTCTCTCTCTCTCTCTCTCTCTATCTCTCTCTCTCTCTCTCTCTCTCTCTCTCTCTCTCTCTCTCTCTCTATCTATCTATCTATCTATCTATCTATCTATCTATCTATCTATTAATTACTAGTAATTAATTAATGATAGCATTCCAGAATCATAAAAGAAGAGATTAAATATTTTGATTAAGACACATCTATATCGAGTAACCATACAGTTGATTCTGTTATTCATGGTGAAATGTTACCTTTTCCTTGGTTTGGTCCTTTATCTCTTCGTTTGATCTACTACTTAGATCAGCTACTTAGTTTGTTTTTCACGAGGACCACCAACTATTTCTGACAGTTTCAGTTGAGTGAAATAAAACTAATTTCTTCTAAAATCTGTAAAATTAATGAAGTGACGGACCAATAAACCGTCGGAACAGCGATGTTTCACCAGATTAAACATGCATGATTTCTCACAAATGGGGTCCACGTTTGAGGAAATCCCTACCCACTGACTTGGTGTTGCATAAAAGCTGCTCCAGGTTTAAAAAAAATCAATAGAAATGTGCTGATTTTCGAAATTCGTGAAACAAGGGATAAGCAATTAAATCAGCCTTGGACATAAGTATAAAGATATCAACATTATTGGCATGAGTCAAATCGTTTGGACATTATGCGTCAAAAAGTTTGGACATTATGCGTCAAAAAGCTTAGACATTATGCGTCAAAAGGTTTGGACACTATGTGTCAAAAAATGTTTGGACATTATGCGTCAAAAGGTTTGGACATTATGCGTCAGAAAAAGTTTGGACATTATGCGTCGATTTGGACACTATGAGTTGTTTTGGACAAAAATGTGATGGAAATTAGGACATTATGCGTTGATAAAAATGTTTGGACATTATGAGTCGGTTTGGACATTATCAGTTTGTACAAGCCCATACCATTATATAGTGTATTTCATAAAGACGGAAAGTAAAGTGCCTGAGCAAAGTGAAGCTTTCACTGTGCTCAGAATTTCGGAATATCATTTTGTACTACTTTGCTTAGGCAATGTCACTACCAAGTATGGTTACCCCTAGTGCCTTGGAACACATTGGCTTAAAGCATCAATGTAAGCCCATACCATTATACAGTGTATTTCATAAAGACGGAAAGTAAAGTGCCTGAGCAAAGTGAAGCTTTCACTGTGCTCGGAATTTCGCAATATCATTTTGTACTACTATGCTTAGGCAACGTTACTACCAAGTATGGTTACCCCCAATGCCTCGGAACACATTGGCTTAAAGCTTCAATGTAAGCCAATACCATTATACAGTGTATTTTATAAAGACGGAAAGTAAAGTGCCTGAGCAAAGTAAAGCTTTCACTATGCTCGGAATTTCAAAATAACATTTAATACTTTTTTGCATGGACAATGTCACTACCAAATATGGTTACCCTCAATTCCTCGGAACACATCGGCTTTAAGCTTTAATGTAAGCCCATACCATTATAGTGTATATTTCATATAGATGGAAAGTAAACTGCCTGAACAATGAAGACGTTCCGTATATTCCATTTTGTCGTTAAGTAAAGTGTTCTAGCATAGTTAGGCTTATATTGTGGTAAACGGTTGATAACATCGTGTTGATTTACTATTCTGATACTATGTCACTACTAAGTACTGTTTCCTGTAGGGCTTTGGGACACTTTGACCTAAAGCATCAATCTAAGCAAATGCCATCACACAATAAATTATACATATGTAGAAAGTAAAGGTTCTGGCATGGTGAAGCTTTCATTTTATTGACAATTATAAATTGAAGTTAATATATAAAGTATAAACAATGTCACTACCAAGTATGGTTCTCTTCAGTACAGTGCCTTGGATCTCATCGATCAAAGCCCTTGGAATATGCATAAAGTAAAATGTTCGGGCAAAATGAAACTTACACTGTTTGGTAATTTTTGAAATGACATATTGTAACACCTCATATGGCATTGTCACTATAGAATAGAAACTGATCTAGAGAACACATTTTGAAAATCAAAGAAATAGATCTGAGACCCTCAGAACATATGTTCCAAAAGTAACATATCAAAATTTGATATAATCGAAAGGAAAGGGCTATGGGCAGTCAAACTCAAATAAAAGGGATAATTTTTCCGAAAGTAATTAAATAGATTGATATCAGAAAACTAGATTTTCATAAAACAAAAGAAAAATTGACACATCAAATTGAAAGTTCTATTAAGTTAAGAATGAATAAACACATGTATTTGTATTTTTGTCCATTGTTTCGGATTTTTGTCACAAGTTCGTTTTTTTGTCCACAAGTTCGTACATTTGTCCACAGTTTCGGATTTTCGTCCACGGTCTAATCACAAAATTACTTAACAAAAATGTCCATGATAACTTACATGCGGCTATCACTGTCATCATTTGTATTTTAAAGAAATGCTTCTTAAATACAATAAAATAATATCTTAAATGTAGCAAAACATTGCAGATTCGACTATCGCTTTTCAAAAAACATGATAAATACGAAACTAAATGAACATTTCCGCGGTCTATTTTGAAACTCAAAAATGCTTACATTAAAGCTTTAAGCCAATGTGTTCCGAGGCACTGGGGGTAACCATACTTGGTAGTGACATTGCCTAAGCATAGTAGTACAAAATGATATTGCGAAATTCCAAACACAGTGAAAGCTTCACTTTGCTCAGGCACTTTACTTTCCGTCTTTATGAAATACACTATATAATGGTATGGGCTTACATTGAAGCTTTAAGCCAATGTGTTCCGAGGCACTGGGGGTAACCATACTGGTGACATTTAATCGTGAAATGTGATAAAATTTGTTTTATTTGATGTTTTATGAATGAAACAAAAATATTTGCGAATCTTGAATAAGTAACTGTTTACTTATTCAATGTTGAACGCTGCAATGTTGAATAAGTAACGTACTTCAGATATGCTTATTTTTATGTGTGCATTTTATTTTTAGCTCACCTGACCATAGGTCATGTGAGCTTATGGCATAGCACAGCGTGTGTATGTGCGTGCGTGCGTCGTTAACACACATTTTCGACTTCTCCTTTGAAACTACTGGACAGATTTCAATGAAACTTGGTAAGAAGTATATATGGGCCGGTGCAATTCAGATTTGTTCGTGGCGTTGCCATGGCTACCTTATCTAGGTCAAGGTGACCTAGGGTTGCAAAAATCTTAAAAAATTTTCTTCTCCAAAATCAATGATTGGAGAAAAAATCTGATGTGATATTTGGCTTCTCTAGGTCTTAAGCCTATAGTTTGTTCATTTTTTGAAATTCGGACAAAAAATAGGTTACACGTTTTGGCGTTTAATTTTGAAAAAATCATAAAATAGCTTCAAATTGTTAAAACTTGACTATTTGACCAGATAATGACATGGGGTTTTCAGTTTTGACATATTCTTGTAATTACCTTCAAAATGGTGTCGAGGTCAATTATGAAAGTCATGACTTAATTTTTTACCTTTCTAATATTATTTATTATCTGGAAAACTATAAACTTTTTATATAGGCATGTAAATTAAAATATTGTTGGTATTGAGGTAATGATCATTTTGATATATAGATAAAGGTCATTGGTTCAAAGGTCAAGGTCACAGTAGCAAAACAATACCAAAATGTTTCTTTATCTTGAAAACTATAAACTTTTTACATAGGCATGTATATTAAAATGTTGTAGGTATTGATACAACGATCATTTTGATGTATAGAAAAAGGTCATGGGTCCAAAGGTCAAGGTCACAGTAGCAAAACAATGCCAAAATGGTTAATTATCTCGAAAACTATAAACTTTTTATATAGGCATGTATATTGGAATGTTGTTGGTTTTGATGTAACGATCATTTTGATATATAGATTTAGGTCATTGGTTTAAAGGTCAAGGTCACAGATGTGAAAGAAAACTGAAATGGTTCATTATCTTGAAAACTATGAACTTTTTGTATAACCATGTATATTAGAATGTTGTAGGTATTGATACAACGGTCATTTTGATGTATAGAAAAAGGTCATGGGTCCAAAGGTCAAGATCACAGTAGCAAAACAATACCAAAATGGTTAATAATCTCGAAAATTATAAACTTTTTGCATAGGCATGTATTTTGGAATGCTGTTGGTTTTGATGTAACGATCATTTTGATATATAGATTTAGGTCATTGGTTTAAAGGTCAAGGTCATAGATGCGAAAGAATACTGAAATGGTTCATTATCTTGAAAACTATGAACATTTTGTATAAGCATGTATATTAGAATGTTGTAGGTATTAATACAATGATCATTTTGATGTCTAGAAAAAGGTCATGGGTCCAAAGGTCAATGTCACAGTAGCAAATCAATACCAAAATGGTTAATTATCTTGAAAACTATACACTTTTTGTATAGGCATGTATATTGAAATATTGTTGGTATTGATGTAACGATCATTTTGATATATAGAATAAGGTTATTGGTTCAAAGGTCAAGGTCACAGATGCAAAAGAATACTGAAATGGTTCATTATCTTGAAAACTATGAACTTTTTGTATAAGCATGTATATTAGACAGGGGGCAGATCTCAAAAAGTAGCCTCTT
Organism: Anadara kagoshimensis; assembly: GCA_021292105.1. Classification (NCBI taxonomy): domain Eukaryota; kingdom Metazoa; phylum Mollusca; class Bivalvia; order Arcoida; family Arcidae; genus Anadara; species Anadara kagoshimensis. The sequence goes on from CM037864.1 coordinate 21,496,169, forward strand.
TATTGACCCCTAAACTATTTTGTTAAAAGCAGGAAACATGGTGGATCTTATTGCCCTATATGTACTTAGTCACGCTAGGTATGTTTCCACCTTGACTTTTTCCGTTTAATGAAAATATGGCTGACAATCCAAGATGGCCACCAAAAAAGATAATTTAAGTACAAAAATTCAATATCAAATGAACCACTGAACCTTTTAAGTTGAAATTTGGTATTTGATCAATTAAATATTTATACTAATTTTCCATGAATAAACATTGGTTGTAAAATTCAAAATGGCAGCCATTTTCAAGATGGCCGACTAATAATCACCGTGCTGCATTTTAAATCAAATACAACAAAGGGTGTCATTTTTTTATGACATAAAACCTATGAATTGTTTTCAATATATATGCACTTAGTTAGGCTAAGTATGTTTCCACCTTGACTTTTTCCATTAAATAAAAAATGGCTGCCAAGTCCAAAATGGCCACCAAAAAAGATAATTTTAAAATTAGAATTGATAACAAATCAACCGATTAACCTTTTGAGTTAAAATTTGGTATTTGATCAATTAAGTATTTATACTAATTTTTCATGAACAAACTGTGGTTGTAAAATTCAAAATGGCCACTCTTTTCAAGATGGCCGACTTATAATCATTGCGTTGCATTGTTTTAATACAATAAACCAATATTTTGAATTTGTTAATATATATACTAGTTTACTGGCTCCTTCAAATGCTTTTACACCAACTTGATTTACATCCACAAACAACTGTGTAGTAGAGTGTGTTTTCACAATAATTAAACTGCACAATCATCACAAGGATTCAACAGTTCCACATTCATAAATATTGAAGGTCAATTTCCCAACTACTAACAAGAGTTAATGGTTGTTTTTACTGAGGAAATAAACACAGAATCCAAACCATTTTCTGATAATTTATGTGTTTAATGTACATGACCCGTGGCAATGACGGAACAAATGACAGTGAAGTCCACGAAGGTTTTTGTTGAGGATTGAAATGGATTACAAACAAAGGAATCTACCCTTGATAACAGCATTACCGACTTTATCGTATATTCATAAGCTTTTAGTTCAGAGTTTTCAAGCTCTGTTATTTGTTTGAACACTTCCCATGCTGGAAGCTCAATCACTGTCTGTTGATCAAATACCAACAGAACTTAATGTTTTTCTTCTGATATTTCTTATTGACTCCTGGAAATTTCGGTTTCTTATTTGTTCTAGTACTCACTTAAACCTTACTGTTTAGTTATGAAACAAAACCAAGAGAATATAAACATCTGGTCATTATACGTCATTCTATCCACCTCGCTCAGCATAAGGAAGAAGTTTGAGTCTGTGTATTTATGGTTTTCACAAAGACCTCATGTATCCCGCCCTGTACTCGAGAATGTAGTATTTGGATTCACAACCCGCCACTAATCACCGACTCCTTGCCTAGTACTTTCTTGCTCAACTCATTTGATATAAAACTAGTCAGTGAAGCCTTATTCTCTCTCTTAATTATAATTTTTTTTTTAAATTCTCAGGCAAACTAGAATTCTATCTCTCTTCTGCATTCTTTAAATCTGTTTATACAACGGTGAAAACTGCTAGCAAAGGAATTGTTGATGCAAGGATAGTGCAAGCCTTGGCAAGGCCCTCATAAAGTTTTATGGCTGTCATCATAATATAGTTTGGTAACTCTGTATCCGAAAATACCATGGATATGTGGCATCCCAAAATTCCATGTTCATTGAGTTTGGGGTGCTCAATTACCCTTCCAGGTCACTTGTTCTCATTTCCCTGGTGGATGTTACTGTGTTAAACTTCATTTGAAAGTTTTTTACTTTGCTTCATAAATGTGATTTTGACAAAGATTGGTATGTTTGTTTTAAATTTATTTTTTGTCTGGTCCAAGCCTTTATAAAAGCAAACAATCTACTCTAACAAAATTTTCTTAAACGATACTTTGTGGTTGCTGCGAGACAATCTTCAAAGTGCATATTGTGGTATCCCAATGCTGTTAACCATTGTCGTGCCATATATTATCGTACAGGTCTTTATATTTTTGGTAGCATTATGGAGTTTCAAAAATTAAAACAATATTAGCTAAATAATATCATTGTGCCAGTGAAAGCAGGAAGAGGTAATGGTAATAGTGATATACTGGACAAAAAGAAGTAACTGTATTTTAAGTAGGTAGTTTACGACCAATCAACAAACATCTAATGTGCAACAGATAAATGATGTCATCCAGATATGTTCAGAAAAGGGTATAAAGATTTGTACCATGTAACAGCATTCGGAAAGCACCAATACACAAACCTTTGACAACTTTGTAGATTTGTAGGAGCACAAAGTATCATTTCAGGAATAGTGATAGAGTAGATGTTTTGTCTGATTGATATTTTGAGCATTCTATAAAGTCTGACAAGAAAAAATCAAAAACAAACACAACAATCCATCCACAAATCACAATCATAGAGCATTAAAACCAGTAAGAACTGGTAGGAATAATTCGATTTAAAGAATAATACATGTTCTGCAGAATAAAGATGCAAAGTTGAAAATTGGAATAATTCAATATACATATGGACGAGAATAAAGAATGAATCTGATTTTCTTTAGGTTTATATCAAATGAGTTAAACAAAAAGAATGTATGGTAAGCAGTTAGTGGTTAGGTTAGGGTTTTTTTTTTTTTTTTTTTTTTTTGAATGCAAATACTACATTCTAGAGTACATGTACAGGGCGAGATAAATCAGGTCTTAGAGTAAACCATAAAGAGACAGACACAAGAATTGTTCTTTGTGCCAAAAAAGCCAAAGAAACAGATAATGGTCAGACCTTTATTCTTTGTAGCGATGCAGATGTTTTTGTTATGGTCTTGGTTTTTGTTTTACAATTAATCTTTTGGAAATATAAGATTGTTATTAAATCCTATATTTATAGCTGTTGAATTGTTGAACCGGGGGAATATGTTATATTCTGATCATACTTATATAATAAGTATAAGGGATATACGTATAGAATATATTGTTGCAAGGTGCTTGTGGTTGTTAATCGAGTTGCTGTTGGACCTCTTTGAATGTTGAATAAGCGAGATGACTATTTTTTACTGCAGACATCAAATGTCATAGCTATAAAATTGATTCAAATGAACTTTATTGAAAACTTGAAAAAAATTCAAGCTTCGTTTCGGCTTCGTTATTTAAATTATTTAAATTATATGAAATAAGTTTAAAGAGCTGTTATGTTATATTTTCTCTGCAATATTTTCACATAATATGTATGTGTGTAGATAGATATATTAAATAAATTACATAGGATTTACATCATAAAATAATAAAATCCTTTGTTGTATTTGATTTAAAATGCAGATAGATATATTAAATAAATTACATAGGATTTACATCATAAAATAATAAAATCCTTTGTTGTATTTGATTTAAAATGCAGTGCGATGATTATAAGTCGGCCATCTTGAAAATATCGGCAATTTTGAATTTACAACCACAGTTTGTTCATGAGAAGTTACTATAAATATTTAATTAATCAAATACCAAATTTCAACTCAAAAGCTTAAGCGGTTGATTTGTTACTGAATTTTAATTTTAAAATTATCTTTTTTGGTGGCCATCTTGGATTTGGCAGCCATAATTTCATTAAACGGAAAAAGTCAAGGTGGAAACATACTTAGCCTAACTAAGTACATATATATTAAATACTAATCTTTGGTTTAATGTCATAAAATAATGACACCCTTTGTTGTATTTGATTTAAAATGCAGCACGATGATTATAAGTCGGCCATCTTAAAAATGGCGGCCATTTTGAATTTTACAATCAATGTTTATCCATGAAAAATTAGTATAAATATTTAATTAATCAAATACCAAGTTTCAACTTAAAAGGTTAAGTGGTTGATTTGATATTGAATTTTTATACTTAAATTATCTTTTTTGGCCGCCATCTTGGATTGTCAGCCATATTTTCATTAAACGGAAAAAGTCAAGGTGGAAACATACCTAGCGTGACTAAGTACATATAGGGCAATAAGATCCACCATGTTTCCTGCTTTTAACAAAAAAGTTTAGGGGGTGTCACTTTTTTAGGATCTGCCACCTGACTATATTAGAATGTTGTAGGTATTGATACAGCGATAATTTTGACATAAAGATAAAGGTCATGGGCCCAAATGTCAAGGTCACGGTAGCAAATCAATACCAAAATGGTTAATTATCTCGAAAACTATAAACTTTTTTATATAAACATGTATATTAAAATATTGTTGGTATTGATGTAACGATCATTTTGATGTATAGAAAAAGGTCATGGGTCCAAAGGTCAACGTCACAGTAGCAAATCAATACAAAATGGTTAATTATCTTGAAAACAATCAACTTTTTGTATAGGCATGTATATTGGAATATTGTTGGTATTGATGCAATGATCATTTTAATATATAGATTATGGTCATTGGTTCGAAGGTCAAGGTCACAGATGCGAGTAGCAAGTTTCATAAATATCTAAATATCCACATCAGAGTTATTGCTCCTTAAATGTAGTATTTATTGTGTTTTTGTGCTGTTAACGGCCCTGTTGAGCGGTACAGGCCCTATTGGGCCCCTTGTTAAATATTACAAATGTACACGTTTTACACTCAATTTTTCCCCATTTCTGTAGCTTAGTCGGTTTAGTACTAGTGTTGTAGATGGGGTCTGAACACTGGCTGACTTGGAAATACAATAGTGACTTTATTTTCCTCAAGAACTTAGCATTCAAACCACATGTTTTCGGGGAAAAAAATACGATGACCATGTCATGATAAGCAACCTAGCAGGTTGCACTGTGTGCACTGCAATGATAAACAAATCTGCCGCTTCATCTTTATCCCGATATAAATGAAATATACTTGACTTGGAGGTAAAACCCTAATCAATCGATCGATCAATCAATCAATCAAACAATCAATCAATCAATCAAATTTAAGTTCTAATTCTAGCGAAAATGAGACAATTTTAAAAACTAGTCCCCTCTTATTATAAATATCATTAATACTAATAAAATTCGACAGAACCTATATTCTACCATCTAGAAAAATGTGAGGATAGCAAATTTATACTACTTTTTACTTATGTTTCTCAGATTTTTTAAGTTTCCGTTGCCATGGTAACGGATATTTGATAAAATTTATGACAAAATTTAAATAAAGTGAAAATCATCGTATAAGTGTTTATTGCTGACCATTCCGTTTTAAATTGTTGAAAGTCAGAACCCTACATGTACGTTCTAGATAAACATTGAAACTAACAGAATATGGATGTTTTTGTTGAGAATTAAGCATGCCTATTTTAAGTGAAATTTGTCATATTTTAACAATTTAAAGACTATACTTCGTATAAATTGTTATAAGATGATTGAAACTGATTTTATTTATCAAAATTCATATTTTTCATTTGCTGGTATATAAATAGGCGAAATGTTTTAAGTTTTTAACAGAAATTCCCGCTTTTTGTGGTTTTTAAGGGTTTCCGGTTTCTGTTGCCATGGTAACCTATATTTGTCGAAAATATGTTTTATTTTTATTTATTTATAAGGTAAAAAATATATTTATGGTTTTACCTTCTAATACATGTGTCTTCATCGATAATTTAAAAAAAATGGAGTCGAAACTGCGATCTATTTGGTTGTTCAAATATAAATTTAGCACGTATATATAGTGTTTGTTTTAAGTATTTGGTTGAAAATACGTAAAATTTGCTGCTTTTATTTTTTGGGAAAACATGAAAATTTGGACATAGTTTTTATATATCATCTTTGCGTAATATTTAAATTTAATGCGGACTCGAAAAAATATTTTTCTAATGTGTCAAAATTAGGATATGAGCAATTTATTTAAACAAATGCAAAAATGTGCAAAATATTATTTTCTTGGTAAAATCAATGGTTATGTTGCCATGGTAACTGATATTTAGATTTTATGCACCTGTAAGTGAAGTATGGTATATAGGGATACTAAATATATGGGTTGGTATTTACAACTTTTAGTCTAAATGCCCGAAAAATTGCGTTGAAAATCAGGCACTGGTTTTGTAAAAAGCCACAAAAAATAGCGGGGGTTAAGGGGTTAACCTAAAGAAATACTACTATTTTAAAACTGACTATAACCATTCAGTGTGCATTCAAACATCATAGTCACAGAGGCATTTTACAATGTCCCAGTAATCAGATATAACCATGTTATCACCAAGGAAGATGAATGTGCTTTACATTAGTCCCAGTATTTTGTAACATTTGTTATTACAACAATTGGGTAAATTCTGTAATTAAATTATTTGATATATCCCGTTTAATCATTCATTTTTGTTCTTGATTTTTGGTGTAAATGCTGATTAAAATAAATAAAATATATTTCCACCTACATTCTTGAAAGCAAATAAAAACAACAATATAGTATTTTTTATTTGGCACTTTTTTGTCATGGATTTATTAAATATAATAAGATTAAACAACAGATAATGACAATTAAACTAATATTATACAACTGATCAACAATAATTAAAATCGTCGACATTTAAGAATTGTCACTAAGAAGAGATATGGAGGGCCACCAACATATGCATTTTCCGGATACATCAACTAGGCAACCAGTGAATACAACACATAAATGATAAATTCCGCCAAATGGTATCACCAATAGCATCGCCAACAAATTTATCGAACCATGACAAAAAGTGCAAAAACAATAAATTTAAATTAATATTGGCAAGTGATGACAAAGAGGTAGATAATTTATATTGCATGAGGTAAATAAAATAGCAATTATCCAAATAACGGAAGTATCAATGTAAGAAACCACCACCAACAAAATAATAACTTATCAACAACAAATTAAACACATCAACTAATTGTTGATAATTACCGATGACGGTATATATGTGTTATAACCAACACATCAACTAATTTTATAAATGTGTTATCAACCAACACATCAACTAACTTTATGTGTCATCAACCAACATATCAACTAACTTTATAAAAATAATATATGTTATCAACCAACACCTCAACTAACTTATGTATTATCAACCAACACATGAACTAACTTTATGTGTTATCAACCAACACATCAACTAAATTTTACAAATGTAATATGTGTTATCAACCAACACATCAAATAACTTTAAATAACATAACAGTATACGTGTTATAAAATTAAACAAGTAATAAAAACCAAACAACAACCAACTATTGATAATAACTGATAAACGCATGATTATCTAACTGCATGTTATTAACAATAACTTTGATTACAGCTAAACTTTCAAATAATTTCATCTGGATACAAACGTCGTACAGGGGACTTAATGAATAATTCTAATCCCGACTGTAAATCATTGATAAAAATATCATTACCTATGTACAATAAATGTACACCATCATTATGAAACAATGCCAATGCAAGTCTTCAAAATCTAAATGCTAAATAGCTTTACCACCTAAACGATGAAAGTAAGATCTAACCCCATGGTTAATGCGAATGCGAGATTTATTAACAGATATGGTATTCCTAGCACCGTACCAACTTCGGCGAGGCAAAATATATGACCATATTAAAAGTGTATTGGGCAAAAAATTATTTAAATTATAAAATGTAGTTTTAATATCATATAATAATTGTCCATTTTTTATAGAACAAATATCATTACCCCCACAATGTATAAGAATAACGGCTGGGGGTCCTCTCCATAGCAGTATGCTATTTATAGTGCCATCGACCATAGACCAAATCATACCAGGGTGTCTAACCCATAAGATATGATAGTTAAGTCTGTCTAGGCCCAGATTAACTCCGGTTGATCGTGTTTTCGTGTGCATGGAGGCCCTTTTGATAAGTGATGAACCAATGATCCAAATATCTTTTAAGTCTGAAAAAATTAATTGAAAGAAATTCTGACGTAACGTTGGAATGACGTTGACGACCAACGACCCATATATTTTATTTCATCGTCAGACTTTCCTGCCATATAGGCAGATGTTGCTGCACCAATGCTAAATGAATGTGTATTATATGCTTTAACATCTAAATCTGAAAATTGTAAAGTCTTTTTTAGAACACTGTAAAACTGAAATCTAGTCAACGCATTTCCATTTAGATGACAAAACAGTGGTCCTGAATTATGTGGTCTAATGCACAAAAATGCCCTCAAGGTGTGTATAGGACACACATCATTAACAGAATTTGTTTGAATGACTAAAGTGGTAGACTTTCCACTTTGATCTGTTTTTGAAAATTTTATATACACAAACAACTGGTTATTTACCGAATCAATAAAAACGTCATTAATACTAATGACATGGTCAATTGAAACGTTATTTGTAATGGTTATTTCACTTACTCATAAAAATGCGGCATAAGCAAGGCTAAATGCACACTGAAACATTATAGTTTCATATCGTGAGCTACAGATGTATTTTAAGCTACAGATGTATTTTAAACTAGAATGAATTCAATTTCTGTAAAATATCAAATGTAATTGGTTGTCTAACATCTTTAACTTTGTAAAGTCTATGACTGCCACTGATCATTTTTTGTACAACAAAAGATTTGGTAATATCATAATTCGCTTCAACTTTCAGTTTAAAACTTAAACCTGAAATATATAACCTTATAGTTGATGGAGAATATCCAACAACGGTGGTGGCCATCAAAGAGGAATATTGTATCTAGCTCTAAATGTGTCAAAACAATGTAATGCTTGGTTATAAGCAATATTGGTATTATCTGCATTTGAACCATTGAGTAAACGAGATGATTCTATATCAAAAGATTCAAGAACTCTTGTGGTATCTGACATGGATTTTCTTCTGCCCCTTTCGCAACTTCTCAAAATTTCCGCATCTGTCCACGAGATAAAGAGTCAGCAATAAGATTTTCTTTTGAACTAATATATAATGTCTTAAACTGGAAGTTATATACTAATGACCAATAAACTATCATTCTCAAAATAGTTAAAACTCTTTCATTTTTAGATGTTTTAGAATTTATGATAGCAACAACTGCTTGATTGTCACAATTAAAAACTATTTTTAGCTCACCTGACCAAAGGTCATGTGCGCTTATGGTATGGTGCGGCGTGTGTATGTGTGTGTGTGCGTGCGTGCGTCGTTAACACACATTTTCGACTTCTCCTCTGAAAGTACTTGGCAGATTTCAATGCGACTTGGTCAGAAACATGTCTGGGTCGGTGCAATTTAGATTGTTCATGGCGTTGCCATGGCTACCAAAACTAGGTCATAGTGACCTAGGGGTGCAAAAATCTTGAAAAATCTTCTTCTCTGAAACCGATGATGGGAGAAAAAATCTGATGTGATATTTGGCTTCTCTAGGGTCTTAAGCCTGTAGTTTGTTCATTTCGTGAAATTCGGTCGAAAAATGGGTTACGCGTTTTTGTGTTTAATTTTTAAAAAATCGTAAAATGACTTCAAATTGTTATAACTTGACTATTTGACCAGATAATGACATGGGGTTTTCAGTTTTGACATCTTCTTGTTAGTATCTTCAAAATGAGGTCAAGGTCAATTGTGAAGGTCGTGACCTAATTTTTTTTTACCTCTGATTATAATTATTATCTCGAAAACTATAAACTTTTTGTATAGGCATGTATATAAGAATGTTGTAGGTATTGATACAACGATCATTTTGACATATAGAAAAAGGTCATGGGTTCAAAGGTCAAGGTCACAGATACGAAACAATACCGAAATGGTTAATTATCTCAAAAACTATAAACTTTTTGTATAGGCATGTATATTATAATGTTGTAGGTATTAATTCAACGATCATTTTGATGTATAGAAAAAGGTCATGGGTTCAAAGGTCAAGGTCACAGATGTGAAACAATACCGAAATAGTTAATTATCTCGAAAATTATAAACTTTTTGTATAGGCATGTATATTAGAATGTTGTAGGTATTGATACAACGATCATTTTGATGTATAGAAAAAGGTCATGGATTCAAAGGTCAAGGTCACAGATGCGAAAAAATACCGAAATGGTTAATTATCTCGAAAACTATAAACTTTTTGTATAGGCATGTATATTATAATGTTGTAGGTATTGATACAACGATCATTTTGATGTATAGAAAAAGGTCATGGATTCAAAGGTCAAGGTCACAGATGCGAAACAATACCAAAATGGTTAATTATCTAGAAAACTATAAACTTTTTGTATAGGCATGTATATTATAATGTTGTAGGTATTGATACAACGATCATTTTGATGTATAGAAAAAGATCATGGGTTCAAAGGTCAAGGTCACAGATGCAAAACAATACCAAAATGGTTAATTATCTTGAAAACTATAAACTTTTTGTAAAGGCATGTATATTAGAATGTTGTAGGTATTGATACAACGATCATTTTGATGTATAGAAAAAGGTCGTTGGTTCAAAGGTCAAGGTCACAGATGCGAAACAATACCGAAATAGTTAATTGTCTGGAAAACCATACATTTTTTTTGTATAGGCATGTATATTAGAATGTTGTAGGTATCGATGCAAGGATCATTTTGATGTATAGAAAAAGGTTATGGGCTCAAAGGTCAAGGTCACAGATGTGAAACAATACTGAAATAGTTAATTATCTTGAAAACTATTAACTTTTTGTATAGGCATGTATATTAGAATGTTGAAGGTATTGATACAATGGTCATTATGATGTAAAGAAAAAAGTCATTGGGGTTTAGTATTTATGTTTTCTTTAAATCTATCTATAGCCATTAGTTATCAGGTGAGCGTATCAGGCCCATGGGCCTCTTGTTTTATTTTTAAATTCTGTTTTCCATAAACAAATTGCTAGTCCAATAGGAACAATCTCTAAATATGACATATCAGATAAAATGGATTTATCCCATTTCTTGGGCAATGTAAAGCTTGCCCATGAACCATTTAGATAAACCCCGCAACCTAATGATTGACCACCAGCGTTATCAGTAAATAACTGTTAATCTGAATTGGTAACCCAATTAATATCATGCATACAGGAAACGCCATTAAATTGCTTTAAGAAAAATTGCCACATTTCTAAATCTTGACGTATACCACTAGTCAACCTGATAAAATGATGAGGTTTTTTAACATTTTTCAAAGAGCCATATAACCGCCTTGAAAATGTCCTACCCAAGGGCAGGGCACGTGTACAAAATGCCAACGTACCAGTCAACGATTGCATTTGTTTAAGTGTATTTTTATATTTTGATAACACTTCTGTTATTTGCGCGTCAAGTTTTTTAATTTTATCAATCGGAATCCTAACTATCATTTGGTCCGAATCTATAGTTAAACCTAAATACTCAATTATAGTGGACGGTCTTTCGGTTTTTTCATTAGCAATAGGGATCCCTAAACGGGAGCATATACGAGTGAAACAACACATGAGGTCTTGACAATCACTTGTGTTAGATTTACCAACAAAGAAATAATCATCCAAATAATGCTCTAGATTATTGGACATGGACTCGTTCTTAACAGCCCAATCTAAAAATGACGAGAACTTTTCAAAAGTTGAGCATGAAATTGAACACCCCATTGGCATTCATTTGTCAATATAATAATGATTATTAAGCTTAATACCAAGTAGACAAAAGTCACCCGGATAACATTTAAGCAAACGAAATGCCGACTTGATATCCATTTTTGCCATTAAAGCTGATTTTCCCATATTTTGAACAATTTTAACTGCATTATCAAATGATGAATATGATACTTTAGTATATATTGGATCAATAAAATCATTAATACTGTAATTAGGGGGATGAGAAAGATGTGTTATTAATCTCAAACCACCAGTTTTCTTTGGGACCAATCCTATTGGAGAACAACACAAATTAGATATTGGTTTAAAACGAAAAGGACCTGCCATTCGACCAAGCGAAATTTCACTGTTTTACTTTCTTTGAGCTTCATTTGGATTTTGATTGACAGATAGTAAATTCGGTATTCTCGAGATTGCCTGGGGCCTCCATAGTGAATTTTAAAACCATATTTAAATCCATTTAAAATTTCAGCTGCAATATTTTTTAATGGATAATCTTTTAAAAGTCTAGCCAATTAAGATATATTTATTGGAGATTTCCCAAGTTCCCATATATTGAATTGATCTGGATGTAAATCTGAAAGAGATGGTTATTAGTATATATTTAGACATGTCCCTTTGACACCTTCTGATGCGGATTGGATTTATTAATCCCATAAGTACTAGTTACAGACCTTTTATTTTGTAAATTATTTACATATCTAGAAGGAGGCGAAGTGCCAGACTCATTTTCAATGTATTTTCTACATTTATTGGCAGGATGGTTATAACCACACTTAAGGCAACTATGTTTATAAAAACAATTTGGCCTCTTACAATAACCTTTAAAATTGTATTCATAACATTAATGAACTACATTAGACTTACGTGTAGGATTAGTAACGGATAAAACTTTCAACCATAGAAAACCATCAATAGATGACCAGCTTTTCGAATTGTCTTTAGAAACCCTGAGGCGAAATTGCTGGTCATAAGAATACCACTTATCAATTGGACTATCCTTAGCCACGCCTCTTATTATTGACATATAGGCAAACAGCTCACTAGCCTTTTCAGGATGTCGCGGAATAAGTAACTGGGCATAAGAAATAAATGTGTCAGTCCAGTATTGAATAGAATTAATGGCATGCAGTTTTTTAATTCTTTTTTGGATTACTAGAACACCTTCATTTATGCCAATAGTATCTTCATTATTATGCTGATTACTCAAATTATTTTTATGCAAAAGTGCTAAATCAACATATTCGAAACTCCATATTTTTTCTTTGACTTTTTGATTTACAAATACATTTGTATATCAATATCATTAAAACCAGGAACCAGAAGAGGTTCATTAAAAACTTGTTCAAGCTCACCTAATCGAGGTGCCACATGGTCAGCATTAATCGCCGGGCGTTCTGGATCTTGATCCATCCGACGTCTCTGTGCAGGTAGCTCATCTTCAACAATCGCTGCACGCCGTCTTCCCCTACGTGGTTGTACAGGCACTGCCTGAGGCGCCAGTTGGAGTGCTGGTTGAGGCGCTTGCCGAACTACTTGTCTGCCTACCCTTCGTGGCATATTTATCTATTGCAAGTAATAAAATAATTTATTATTTTCGGAGATACAAATTGATAGAAGGCAATTAATATGAAATTTTAACAAATTAATGTATATTAAAATTGTGATGTAAATAGTGAAATATTTATTATATATTGTATATAATATTTAATTATTTGATATGATTATTATTTAATTTAAATAATATTGTTTGATAATTATATTGGTATATTTAATGATATAATAAAATGTTTGTTTATGATAATTGATGGAGTGAATAGATATAATATGAAACATGTGTAGATTTAAAACCATTGTACACGAGTGACCATTAATGAAGTAAATGTGAATAGGAGAGAAATGATTACATTTAATTTATAAGTGATAATAAAATAAGTGAAATGAAATAATGAAACAAAATTATATATAATAATACTTATCTTGTATGGTACAAGACTGATATGTGATAGATTGACACTATTGCACTACCCTCTATAGCATGATACCTGCTGTTATGTGACATACTGACACTATTGCACTACCATCTATGACATGATACCTGCTGTTATGTGACAGATTGACACTATTGCACTGCCTTTTACAACATGATACCTGCTTTTATGTGGCAGATTGACACAATTGCACTACCCTCTATGACATGATACCTGCAGTTATGTGACAGATTGACACTATTGCACTACCCTCTATGACATGATACCTGCAGTTATGTGACAGATTGACACTATTGCACTACCCTCTATGACATGATACCTGTTGTTATGTGACAGATTGACACTATTGCACTACCCTCTATAGCATGATACCTGCTGTTATGTGACAGATTGACACTATTGCATTACCCTCTATAGCATGATACCTGCTGTTATGTGACAGATTGACACTATTGCACTACCTCCTATTACACGATACCTGCTGTTATGTGACAGATTGACACTATTGCACTACCCTCTATAGCATAATACCTGCTGTTATGTGACAGATTGACACTATTGCACTACCTCCTGTGACATGATACCTGCTGATATGTGACAGATTGACACTATTGCACTACCCTCTATGACATGATACCTGCTGTTATGTGACAGATTGACACTATTGCACTATCTCCTGTGACATGATACCTGCTGATATGTGACAGATTGACACTATTGCACTACCCTCTATAGCATGATACCTGCTGCTATGTGACAGATTGACACTATACCCTCTATTACATGATTCTTGCTGTTATGTAACATACAGGCACTATTGCATTACCCTCTATGACATGAGACTTGTTGTTATGTGACATACTGACACTATTGCACTACCCTTTATGACATGATACCTGCTGTTATGTGACAGATTGACACTATTGCACTACCCTCTATGACATGATACCTGCTGTTATGTGACAGATTGTCACTATTGATCTTCGCTTTATGACATGATACCTGTTGTTATGTGACATATTGACACTATTGCACTACCTTCTATGACATGATACCTGCTGTTATATGACAGATTGACACTATTGCACTACCATCTATGACATGATACCTGCTGTTATGTGACAGATTGACTCTATTGCACTACCCTCTATAACATGTACCTGCTGTTATGTGACAGATTGACACTATTGCACTTCGCTGTATGACATGATACCTGCTGTTATGTGACATATTAACACAATTGCACTACCCACTATGACATGATACCTTCTGTTATGTGACAGATTGACACTTTACCCTCTATTACATGATACCTGATGTTATGTGACAGATTAACACTATTGCACTACCCTCTATAACATGATATCTGTTGTTATGTGACAGATTGACACTATTTCATTGCCTTCTACAACATGATACCTGCTTTTATGTGACAGATTGACACTATTGCACTACCCTCTACGACATGATACCTGCAGTTATGTGACAGATTGTCACTATACCCTCTATTACATAATACCTGCTGTTATGTGACAGATTGGCATTATTGCACTATCCTCTATGACATGATACCTGCTGTTATGTGACAGATTTACACTATTGCACTTCGCTCTATGACATGATACCTGTTGTTATGTGACAGATTGACACTATTGCACTACCCTCTATGACATGATACCTGTTGTTATGTGACAGATTGACACTATTTCATTGCCTTCTACAACATGATACCTGCTTTTATGTGACAGATTGACACTATTGCACTACCCTCTACGACATGATACCTGCAGTTATGTGACAGATTGTCACTATACCCTCTATTACATAATACCTGCTGTTATGTGACAGATTGGCATTATTGCACTATCCTCTATGACATGATACCTGCTGTTATGTGACAGATTGACTCTATTGCACTACCCTCTATGACATGTACCTGCTGTTATGTGACAGATTGACACTATACCCTCTATGACATGAGACCTTTTGTTATGTGACATACTGACACTATTGCACTACCCTCTATGACATGATACCTGCTGTTATGTGACAAATTGACACTATTGCACTACCCTCTATGACATGATACCTGCTGTTATGTGACAGATTGAAACTATTGCACTTCGCTGTATGACATGATACCTGCTGTTATGTGACATATTGACACTATTGCACTACCCTCTATGACATGATACCTGCTGTTATGTGACAGATTGACAATTTACCCTCTATTACATGATACCTGATGTTATGTGACAGATTAACACTATTGCACTACCCTCTATAACATGATATCTGCTGTTATGTGACAAATTTACACTATTGCACTTCGCTCTATGACATTATACCTGTTGTTATGTGACAGATTGACACTATTGCACTACCTTCTATGACATGATAGCTGCTGAAAGATGACAATGCCACTATGATATTTTAGCACTCCCCTCTATGACACGATCCCTGCTTGATGATGACAGATTGACACTATGATATTTTAGCACTCCCCTATATGACATGATAACTACTGGTAGATGACAGATGGACACTATGACATCATAAGACTCCCCTCTATGACTTGATACCTCCTGGTAGATTACAGATGGATACTATGACATTATAGCACTCCCCTCTATGACATGAAAACTACTTGTAGATCTCTGAAAAAATGCTTAAAAAGGACTATATCATCAATAAGCTTTTAAATGTGGCTACTAGTAATTTTAAATCTCTGGAAACCTAGATAAAAAATCCACAGTTTCTATATGTATTTGACAGATATAACTATTTTGGGGGTATAAAACAGTGTGAACTCTTGTTTTCTTGTGTTAGTAAGAAAAATTAAGTAACTTTAATTGTATGGATGACAATAGAATGTAATTTTAAAAAAGTTGATAACATGACACTGTAATTTTAGGACATTTAACTTTAGTGTGACTTGACTGGTCCACTTTTACAGTCATTTCTTATTCATTTAAATTTAGGGAACTTTTAGTCAAGATGTGATTGTGAAACTGGAGCCTGGTACTAAAATGTGGGGATGATTGCTAGTACATCTCAACACAGACAGTTTCACATATTCACTTTCAGTTATATGTCATGACATGCACTCGCAACACAAACTAAGATTATACTTGGTATTAAGTCCTCCATTTCACCAAACTTGATACTGGTAGATGGAAACATGTAACTCAATCAATCAAACTGGAGCCAAGAGTGATGGTTTGGAATATTGTTTGTACTACCATCACTATTAATTCTATAACCTTAATCCTTAAGCAAGCCTTTTTATTTGGGCTAGCACCTTAAAAATTAAACTGCCTGATAAGATTCAAAATGAGCAATCATGGGGTGGGGGTGCTCTTGTATTTGCGTTGGTCTATTTGTAAGGTTTTGTTAATAGATACAGTCCAACCTGTCAATAACAACGTCTATAGTGGTCAGTTTTTTCAAGTCCAGGCCCCTTTTGCTGTATATTTCACCTCTCTATAATTGTCATCTGTCTAATTTTAGTCCAAAAGTCATCACTTATCTGTCTATAACAGCCAGTGCTTTATTTTGACACAAGTTTTCTCTTCAGTCAAGATTTTTTTAATTAAAATTGAGGCAGTCTGTTACAGAGTGGAGTCGTTTTTTATGCCCATACTGTCAAATTTTCTGGATTTCAAAATTCAGGTGGTCAGTTCTGGGATGATGGAGAAAACTGAAGTGCCCAGAGGAAACCACTGGCCTTCAGCAAGTAAACCGACAAGATTCCCAAGTGAAATTGGAACCTAGCTAGACGGTGAGAGATAATGTGGTCAGTTATAGGATGGTAGAGGAAACCAGAGAGCGAACAGAAAACCTGCATTCAGGATTCTTTCACTTTTAACGAGGTGGTCAGTTCTGGGAAATGGAGGAAAACGTAGTGCTTGGAGGAAACCACTGACCTTCGGCAAGCGAACTGACAGGGTTTATCACATTCTGATCTGTCCAAGTGGTTTGAAACCTAAGTGGTGATGCACAGTGAAGTCAGCTAAAGGATGGTAAAGGAAACCAGAGTGCCAAGAGAAAACCTGCAGTCAATTCAGATTCTTTAACTTATATCAAGGCCGTCAGTTTTGGGATAGTGGAAGAAACCAGAGTGTCCAAAGAAAACCACTAACCTTCCTTCGACAAGCAATTTTGCATTAACATCTGCCCTAGTAGGATTCGAATTTACTGGCCCAAACTGCGACCCAGAGAAAATTACAGACCATTGGTAAGCTGACAAACTTTCTCACACTAGGACCTGTAGTGAGTTATATTTGAACTTAGATGTCTAGAGGTCACGTGAGCTGTATGCCACTTGGCCATCAAGGCCCCCCTCACTGCACGTCACAGTCACAGTTATTATTGTTATATATATATATATATATATATAGTTAATATTTCGTAACTTTAATATGTAGCAAGATTTAAAAATCCAATTCAGATTACAACATTTAGCTTTTCAACAATCTCAATTATTTTTTCACATTTATACATATATAGTCTTAACAATATATCCAAATATAAGAAATTCCTTGGGGCAAAAATATTCCTGGACATTTGCTGGGCTTCAAATCTACGGTACTTTGGGGCGTTAAATACTCTGACCGCTGTCACAGGCACATGGATATTTTCGTCAGACATTGACTTATCATAAATAATAAACTCTAATACCCCTATTTTAATTCAGTAATATATGCATCATTTTATAAACTAAATCGATGTGAATTCACGGATTCTGAATTCACAGACATTGATGTTTTTCTGTCATTTTCAGAAACAAGGCTTTTGGTGTTCCCACCCACGGGTATCGACAGGTTCTTGCATTTTTTTAGCCTTTGGCACAGGTGAGCTATTGCAATCTATCGTCGTCCGTCGTGTGTAAACTTTACATTTTAATCTTCTCCTCCAAAACTACTGGGCCAAATTTGATGAAACTTGGAGATTATCATGCCTGGGTAACAGCCTTTCAAAATTTTGTTTGGGCTTTGGCCACACCCAACAAGACGGCCACCGTTACTAAAAATAGCAAAAAGACAAAAAAATCTTCTTCTCTGAAAGCAAAAGGTGCAGGCAAATTTTGATTAGATATTTAGATTCAGCATACCTGGGAACATTAAAATTGTGTTTTTCATGAAAATTGAACGAAAAATAGGTTATGCGTTTTTTGCATAAAATTATGTAATTTTGAAAATGAGACATTTATTGTTATAACTCAATAACGGCTGAAGATAATTGCATGGAGTTTTCATTGTTGGTCTTGTCTTGTTATTTTCCTCCTAATGATATCAAGATCAAAGGTCAAGGTCATGTCCCTGTTTTTGACCTTTGATAAAAAGTGCTATTTTTTAAACATTTCGGGTGAAAATGGCATGGGATTTTCAATTAATTGTAGGTATTGACATGACAATCATTTTGATACATAGAACAGATTGGAAAGAATACCCCAATGGTTAATTATCTCAAAAACTATAAACTTTTTTTATAGACATGTATATTAGAATATTGTAGGTTTTGATTTAATGATCATTTTGATATATAGATTAATGTCATGGGTTCAAAGGTCAAGGTCACAGATGCGAAAGAATACTGAAATGGTAAATTATCTCAAAAACTATAAGCTTTTTGTATAGACATATATATTACAATATTGTAGGAATTGATTTAACGATCATTTTTATATATAGATTAAGGTCATGGGTTCAAAGGTCAAGGTCACAGATGCGAAAAAATACCAAAATGGTTAATTATCTCGAAAACTATAAACTTTTTGTATAGACATGTTTATTTGAATATTGTAGGTTTTGATTTAACGATCATTTTGATATACAGATTAATGTCATGGGTTCAAAGGTCAAGGTCACAAATGCGAAAGAATACTGAAATGGTTAATTATCTCAAAAACTATAAACTTCTTGTATAGACATGTATATTAGAATATTGTAGATTTTGATTTAACAATCATTTTGATCATGATATATAGATTAATGTCATGGGTTCAAAGGTAAAGGTCACAGATGCGAAAGAATACTGAAATGGTTAATTATCTCAAAAACTATAAGCTTTTTGTATAGACATGTATAATACAATATTGTAGGAATTGATTTAACGATGATTTTGATATATAGATTAAGGTCATGGATTCAAAGGTCAAGGTCACAGATGGGAAAGGATACTGAAATGGTTAATTATCTCGAAAACTATTAACTTTTTGTATAGACATGTATAATACAATATTGTAGGAATTGCATGATTTAACGATGATTTTGATATATAGATTAAGGTCATGGATTCAAAGGTCAAGGTCACAGATGCGAAAGGATACTGAAATGGGTAATTATCTCGAAAACTATTAACTTTTTGTATAGGCATGTATATTTGAATATTGTAAGTAATGGCCTTACAATCATTTTGATATATAGATGAAGGTCATAGTTTCATACATTTGTTTTTACTTTTTTAGCTGTTTATAAATAATGTGTTGTAGCTAGACTATATATTATATATATTAATATATTATACATATATTATATGTAGCAATCTCGGGACAAGGTATGATTAATTTGCAAAAATCCTTGCATTTAATTTGCCTTACTGCTGAAAATTAGGAGTTCTCTTTAATAAATGTTATTGACCATTGAACCTCTGCATGAGATATGTACTTAGCCTCAGGTGAGCGTTAAGACCCATGGGCCTCTTGTTTAATTATGTAATTTTCAGCAATTTCTAGAAATATTTTGACAGTAGCATTGTGAAATAATGCAAAAATCATTTAAATAACATTATAAATAATACAAGAAACTGTCCACAAGTACCCGTGTCCCCACCTTGGTATATTTTGACGTAGAATATGTCTCATAAAAAATAACGATAAAAACATACTTTTATGGATCAAATTAAAGTAATATGGCAAGAATATTTCAAGTTAACTATGTTATGAATATGTATAAAAAAAAGTATGTATTACCAACAGGTATTTTCATCATTAGCTATCGCCGATTAGGTATAGACCCTTTTGTTACAAGGCTTCTGATTGGCTAAACGGTACCTCATTAACGGGCCAATTTATGCATTATGTACATAATACATAATTATTTACATAATGCATTTATGAGACTAAAAGTGATTAAAGCTTGCCATAATGGCATGCTGCAATCACATTTAATACATAATTCACATTATAAGAACATAATAAAATTATCGGTTCATAATTAAAAAAATACGTAATTTAGTTGCGATAATGTGTGCCGTAATCACAATAATGGCCATAAAGTGCATTATGTGTACATAATGCGAATTATGTATACATAATGCACTTTGCGTAATATCATAATGCACATAATGCAAATTATGTATTTAATGTGATTTTGGCTTTCCATACCAAACACTTTATATATTATGGTTTTATAAATATTTTGTATACATTATGGTTTTATAAATATTTTGTATATACATGTATTATGGTTTATAAATATTTTGTATATATTATGGTTTTATAAATATTTTTGGAACAAACGATTATTGTTTTGGTTAAAACACTAATGGACAAGTATGGGCCGAAAAAGTGATTTTTTTGCCTTTTTCATATTTTGGGGTAGGGGAAACATTTATTTGCTACGGCATTAAGGTTGCAGGTTTCCGCATTTGTTTTACATTATTTTCCGCAGGACTACAAAGGCTTTACACAAATATATAGTTTGTCAGATTTAACTCATAAATAACAAATGATTTACAAGAATTGAAAGACGGTAGATTTAAAAAAAAAAATTTCAGCACTATTTTTATCGCTTATTTTAGAATTTTGACACATAATTGGTAAACTGCTAAGATGCTTTGTATTCTAATCTATTATGTGACCACAATCATGACAATGAAAGATAAAAATTCACATTTTTGTGTGTTTTTGCCACAGAATACTTCAAAATCGGAAATTTTTATTTTTTTCCAAAAATTTAAATTTCCACAGACTTATTTACAAAAACTGTTTTTGATTGAAAAATCAAAAACAAGTTGTTTTGTAAAAAATTAGTTTTCAATAACAAGGCATTTTCCTACAAGAATCAACCTTTTGGTCTCGTTCACCTGGATTTAAGCATGTTAAGTGCACGATCCCTTTGACTATATAGAAATGAAGTTGTCATTGAGGTTGTCAGAATTTGGATGGGATATTATACCAATTAAGAGAACATGGTGATATTTTTATTACTGGATTCTGTTATTCTTATCTTGAGAAAAATCCAACAAAACATTAAAAAAAAACAATATAGCTCGACTTTGGTGACAATTTAACAAGACACTATATATTCATACTATTTTTCTTGGTTAAGATAAAAATTAAAAATTAAAATTTTACAAATAAACCTCAATTTTCAACTTACGAGGGGAGGTGTATATATTGCCACAACAAACCATACATTTTATAATTATTTTTCAATATAGTCCCCATTTATCTTGATGCCCACTTTTCTTTCTATACCTTTGAAATGGAAGTCTTCGGTATGGTCCTGAAACCATGTCTCTGTGACAGCCTTTAGTCCATCATCATCAGGAAATCTGATTCCCCGTAAATGGGATTTCAAATTTCTAAATAGGAAATAATCACTAGGTGCCAAATCGGGACTGTAGGATGGGTGATTAAGTTGTTAGAACTTGCATTCAAGAATCGCTGCTTGTGCAATCCTTGACTTGTGCACAGGAGCATTGTTGTGAAGAAGCAATACCCCTCGGCTCAACTTTCCCCTCCTTTTTAATTTAATAGCAGCTTTCAGCTGCTTCATGAGATCAGCATAGTAAGCCCCAGTGATAGAGATTCCAGCAGGTTTATAATTGATTAACAGAACACCCTTAGAATCCCAAAACACAGTGGCCATGACTTTGCCAGCTGATGGTTGGGTTTTGAATTTCTTTTGTGGGTATGACCTAGGGTGCTTCCATTGCATGGACTCTTTTTAGCTCACCTGACCGAAGGTCATGTGAGCTTATGGCATAGCGCAGCGTGTGTATGTGCGTGTGTGCGTGCGTGTGTGCGTGCGTGCGTGCGTGCGTGCGTGGTTAACACCTATTTTCGACTTCTCCTCTGAAACTACTGGACAGTTTTTAATGAAACTTTGTCAAAAGTATATATGGGCCGGTGCAATTCAGATTTGTTCGTGGCGTTGTCATGGCTACCATAACTAGGTCAAGGTGACCTAGGGGTGCAAAAATCTTAAAAAATCTTCTTCTCCAAAAGTACTGATTGGAGAAAAAAACTGATGTGATATTTATCTTCTCTAGGGTCTTAAGCCTATAGTTTGTTCATTTTGTAAAATTTGGATAAAAAATAGGTTACGCGTTTTTGCGTTTAATTTTGAAAAAATCGTAAAATAGCTTCAAATTGTTATAACTTGACTATTTGACCAGATAATGACATGGGGTTTGCGGTTTTGACATCTTCTTGTTAGTATCTTCAAAATGAGGTCAAGGTCAATTGTGAAGGTCGTGACCTAATTTTTTTTACCTCTGATTCTAATTATTATCTCGAAAACTATAAACTTTTTGTATAGTCATGTAAATTAGAATGTTGTAGGTATTGATACAATGATAATTTTGATGTATAGAAAAAGGTCATGGTTCAAAGGTCAAGGTCACAGATGGGAAACAATACTGAAATGGTTAATTATCTCGAAAACTATAAACTTTTGTATAGGCATGTATATAGAATGTTGTAGATATTGATTACAACGATCATTTTGATGTATAGAAAAAGGTCATGGGTTCAAAGGTCAAGGTCACAGATGCGAAACAATACGAAATGGTTAATTATCTCAAAAACTATAAGCTTTTTGTATAGACATATATTACAATATTGTAGGAATTGATTTAACGATCATTTTGATAATAGATTAAGGTCATGGTTCAAAGGTCAAGGTACAGATGGAAAGATACAAAATGGTTAATTATCTCAAAACTATTAACTTTTTGTATAGACATGTATAATACAATATTGTAGGAATGATTTAAAGATGATTTTGATATATAGATTAAGGTCATGGATTCAAAGGTCAAGGTCACAGATGCGAAAGGATACTGAAATGGGTAATTATCTCGAAAACTATTAACTTTTTGTATAGGCATGTATATTTGAATATTGTAAGTAATGGCCTTACAATCATTTTGATATATAGATGAAGGTCATAGTTTCATACATTTGTTTTTACTTTTTTAGCTGTTTATAAATAATGTGTTGTAGCTAGACTATATATTATATATATTAATATATTATACATATATTATATGTAGCAATCTCGGGACAAGGTATGATTAATTTGCAAAAATCCTTGCATTTAATTTTGCCTTACTGCTGAAAATTAGGAGTTCTCTTTAATAAATGTTATTGACCATTGAACCTCTGCATGAGATATGTACTTAGCCTCAGGTGAGCGTTAAGACCCATGGGCCTCTTGTTTAATTATGTAATTTTCAGCAATTTCTAGAAATATTTTGACAGTAGCATTGTGAAATAATGCAAAAATCATTTAAATAACATTATAAATAATACAAGAAACTGTCCACAAGTACCCGTGTCCCCACCTTGGTATATTTTGACGTAGAATATGTCTCATAAAAAATAACGATAAAAACATACTTTTATGGATCAAATTAAAGTAATATGGCAAGAATATTTCAAGTTAACTATGTTATGAATATGTAAAAAAAAGTATGTATTACCAACAGGTATTTTCATCATTAGCTATCGCCGATTAGGTATAGACCCTTTTGTTACAAGGCTTCTGATTGGCTAAACGGTACCTCATTAACGGGCCAATTTATGCATTATGTACATAATACATAATTATTTACATAATGCATTTATGAGACTAAAAGTGATTAAAGCTTGCCATAATGGCATGCTGCAATCACATTTAATACATAATTCACATTATAAGAACATAATAAAATTATCGGTTCATAATTAAAAAAATACGTAATTTAGTTGCGATAATGTGTGCCGTAATCACAATAATGGCCATAAAGTGCATTATGTGTACATAATGCGAATTATGTATACATAATGCACTTTGCGTAATATCATAATGCACATAATGCAAATTATGTATTTAATGTGATTTTGGCTTTCCATACCAAACACTTTATATATTATGGTTTTATAAATATTTTGTATACATTATGGTTTTATAAATATTTTGTATATACATGTATTATGGTTTTATAAATATTTTGTATATATTATGGTTTTATAAATATTTTTGGAACAAACGATTATTGTTTTGGTTAAAACACTAATGGACAAGTATGGGCCGAAAAAGTGATTTTTTTGCCTTTTTCATATTTTTGGGGTAGGGGAAACATGTTTATTTGCTACGGCATTAAGGTTGCAGGTTTCCGCATTTGTTTTACATTATTTTCCGCAGGACTACAAAGGCTTTACACAAATATATAGTTTGTCAGATTTAACTCATAAATAACAAATGATTTACAAGAATTGAAAGACGGTAGATTTAAAAAAAAAAATTTCAGCACTATTTTTATCGCTTATTTTAGAATTTTGACACATAATTGGTAAACTGCTAAGATGCTTTGTATTCTAATCTATTATGTGACCACAATCATGACAATGAAAGATAAAAATTCACATTTTTGTGTTGTTTTTGCCACAGAATACTTCAAAATCGGAAATTTTTATTTTTTTCCAAAAATTTAAATTTCCACAGACTTATTTACAAAAACTGTTTTTGATTGAAAAATCAAAAACAAGTTGTTTTGTAAAAAATTAGTTTTCAATAACAAGGCATTTTCCTACAAGAATCAACCTTTTGGTCTCGTTCACCTGGATTTAAGCATGTTAAGTGCACGATCCCTTTGACTATATAGAAATGAAGTTGTCATTGAGGTTGTCAGAATTTGGATGGGATATTATACCAATTAAGAGAACATGGTGATATTTTTATTACTGGATTCTGTTATTCTTATCTTGAGAAAAATCCAACAAAACATTAAAAAAAAACAATATAGCTCGACTTTGGTGACAATTTAACAAGACACTATATATTCATACTATTTTTCTTGGTTAAGATAAAAATTAAAAATTAAAATTTTACAAATAACCTCAATTTTCAACTTACGAGGGGTGTATATATTGCCACAACAAACCATACATTTTATAATTATTTTTCAATATAGTCCCCATTTATCTTGATGCCCACTTTTCTTTCTATACCTTTGAAATGGAAGTCTTCGGTATGGGAAACCATGTCTCTGTGACAGCCTTTAGTCCATCATCATCAGGAAATCTGATTCCCCGTAAATGGGATTCAAATTTCTAGGAAATAATCACTAGTGCCAAATCGGGACTGTAGGATGGTGATTAAGTTGTTAGAACTTGCATTCAAGAATCGCTGCTTGTGCAATCCTTGACTTGTGCACAGGAGCATTGTTGTGAAGAAGCAATACCCCTCGGCTCAACTTTCCCTCCTTTTTAATTTAATAGCAGCTTTCAGCTGCTTCATGAGATCAGCATAGTAAGCCCCAGTGATAGAGATTCCAGCAGGTTTATAATTGATTAACAGAACACCCTTAGAATCCCAAAACACAGTGGCCATGACTTTGCCAGCTGATGGTTGGGTTTTGAATTTCTTTTGTGGGTATGACCTAGGGTGCTTCCATTGCATGGACTCTTTTTAGCTCACCTGACCGAAGGTCATGTGAGCTTATGGCATAGCGCAGCGTGTGTATGTGCGTGTGTGCGTGCGTGTGTGCGTGCGTGCGTGCGTGCGTGCGTGTTAACACCTATTTTCGACTTCTCCTCTGAAACTACTGGACAGTTTTTAATGAAACTTTGTCAAAAGTATATATGGGCCGGTGCAATTCAGATTTGTTCGTGGCGTTGTCATGGCTACCATAACTAGGTCAAGGTGACCTAGGGGTGCAAAAATCTTAAAAAATCTTCTTCTCCAAAAGTACTGATTGGAGAAAAAAACTGATGTGATATTTATCTTCTCTAGGGTCTTAAGCCTATAGTTTGTTCATTTTGTAAAATTCGGATAAAAAATAGGTTACGCGTTTTTGCGTTTAATTTTGAAAAAATCGTAAAATAGCTTCAAATTGTTATAACTTGACTATTTGACCAGATAATGACATGGGGTTTGCGGTTTTGACATCTTCTTGTTAGTATCTTCAAAATGAGGTCAAGGTCAATTGTGAAGGTCGTGACCTAATTTTTTTTACCTCTGATTCTAATTATTATCTCGAAAACTATAAACTTTTTGTATAGTCATGTAAATTAGAATGTTGTAGGTATTGATACAATGATAATTTTGATGTATAGAAAAAGGTCATGGGTTCAAAGGTCAAGGTCACAGATGGGAAACAATACTGAAATGGTTAATTATCTCGAAAACTATAAACTTTTTGTATAGGCATGTATATAAGAATGTTGTAGATATTGATACAACGATCATTTTGATGTATAGAAAAAGGTCATGGGTTCAAAGGTCAAGGTCACAGATGCGAAACAATACCGAAATGGTTAATTATCTCGAAAACTATAAACTTTTTGTATAGGCATGTATATTAGAATGTTGTAGGTATTGATACAACAATCATTTTGATGTATAGAAAAAGGTCATGGGTTCAAAGGTCAAGGTCACAGATGCGAAACAATACCGAAATGGTTAATTATCTTGAAAACTATCAACTTTTTGTATAGGCATGTATATTAGAATGTTGTAGGTATTGATACAACGATCATTTTGATGTATAGAAAAAGGTCATGGGTTCAGAGGTCAAGGTCACAGATATGAAACAATACTGAAATGGTTAATTATCTTGAAAACTATTAACTTTTTGTATAGGCATGTATACTAGAATGTTGTAGGTATTGATACAACGGTTATCATGATGTAAAAAAAGTTGTTGGGGTTTAGTATTTATGTTTTCTTTAAATCTATCAGCTAGCCATTAGTTATCAGGTGAGCGTATCAGGCCCATGGGCCTCTTGTTTGGTTTCTGGGTCCCAATGATGAATCCATGTTTCATCACGAGTTACTAAAGTAAAATGGAAGCTCTCCGGGTTATCATTATAAATGCCAAGAAGCTCCCGACTTGACTGGAGTCTTTGGAAGCGATCCTGCACATTAAGGTTTCTGGGGATCCGTCTTGCGGATACTTTTGACATCCCAAGATGCTCGTGGATAACTGTGTATACACTTCCATGTAAAATGTCACACTCCCTAGCTATGTCATCAATCCTAATTCGATGATCATTCATGATGAGGGTCTCCACAGACGTGACAATTTCCATTGTGATGGCATCAGCTGGCCGACCTGACCGTAAGTCATCCTTCAGTGAGGTGCGCCCATGTTTAAATTCAGCTGACCATTTTGCCCCTGTGGAATAGGCAGGACCACTCTCACCATACACCATTTGCCGTTGAATTTCTTTGGCATTTGATCCCTCTACTGTGAGAAACTTTATTACTGCCCTAAACTCAACATTTTGATTTTCCATCATTGCTTGATGGTAGGGCTGTCACGTTTACAAAATATTGTAAACGTTTACATGGACCAGTGTAACCGAAACAGTACCGTTTAATCGTAACGTAATGTCAATCCGGGGCTTCATTTATTCATTGTATTGTACCTAGATGCTAAATGGGAGGTGTTCAGAATGGCGTGTCACAGGGGCATTTCAAGAACAGTCTAAGACTTGTATTATCTTCTACAAGAAAAAGTATCATATTTTTTAAAATAATTTCATTCAACATTTAATTTATGAAAAATATTGTACTAAAAATAGTCAGTCTATTTTAATTAAGTCAAAATTTGCCTGGAGATTTGTGGACACTGTTTAATGCAGAAACGAATGTTTTGAAACCGTCCCCTCAACAATATTTATAGGATGAAGATCTAGTGCACACATCCAGGCAAGTGACTTTGTAATTGAAACAAATCGCTCAAGACTCATTACCGGAGATTAAGTGTTTGTTGTTTGTTTTATTGCTGTCTTTATGGGTACTAAAGTATTTATAGCTTTATGCTTATGTTTCATGATTGTTCAAGGTACCGGTAATGCCTCCATTGTATGATATTAGAATTGACCATAAATAACATTTTACTTTTTGCGCATTTTGCCTGTTAGCTTCCACCCGGACTTCAAAACACTGCCAGACATCGAATCAAACTTTTTTATCAACCATGCTGCAAGCTTTGATAAATGAAAGAACCAAAGATTAATTAAAAGGGACGTAATTAGGGCTGTTTTAAGGGGCAATAATTACAGCATCGTGTAAACGGTTAAAAAATTTGTAAATGTTTACGAGCTTGACATGAAACGGTAGCGTGTACACGTTTAAACGTGACAGCTCTACTTGATGGTCACCTACTTTGAATGCTTTTGAGAATTACACAATTATGTTGTGACAAATAAACTTGATAGTTTAAAATGGCAGAATGTTGTGTTGTCTAAATAAGTAAAAGAAATGTGTGTTACGCTTGGCTTAATATGCTGTTCTATGAACTTTCTGACTTTCCCTCATACATAGTTACAGAACTGTGCCACCCTACCAAGATAATATAATGCTGTCAAGCAGATGGGGTGTTGTCCCTTTGGACATAATATATTTGGGACAACAAATATTCTTTCAGAAGCAACAGTATAATATTTAACCTCTTATTGTATATATATAAAAGTATGTTATGGACTCAGTAGAGGATGTTTTATCTTTGTCACATTTGTACTACTCAATGACGTGTACATAATTATATATTTTCTCGCCTTTTTTCATGACTATTTGAAGTTTGATTCTACCGCTTTTTTGGTCTTTTAAGATATTTTCCCCAAATGTAAAAAACATTTGAGTGAATTAATTCTATAGTTTTACAACATACAATTTCATTTCATTTCATTTCATAATGCATCATTATTTTTTCTCACAATTTCTTAAATAAAATTATTTCCACCATTGTTTGACTCGGAAAAAGTAAGAATGTAAAAATGTAAGCTAGAAATTAAATTGCTCATTATTTATTTTTAAAAAATATTTTATAGCTTTAAATGTTATTTCATTATTGAGTTATCGTGAGGTATTCAACAAAAATTTAATTAGCCATGGATACGGCAAAAACATGTTTTTTCTACAACATGTTTTTGATAAAAGCGTTCTGTGGACATATCATTACCTTTTGTCATTTTGTCTTTATATTATGCAAACATATTATATCATTACGTTCTGTGGACATGTTATTTATTATGTTATGTCATCTTGTCTTTATATCATGTTGTCATTACATTACGTTATGTCATCTCATGTTTATTTTATGTCATTTTGTCTTTATATTATTATTTGGACATGTCATTACGTTATGTCATCTTGTCTTTATATTATATGGACATGTCATTACGTTATGTCATCTTGTCTTTATATTATATGGACATGCCACACGGGGGAAATACCAATGTTTTCGATTTTTGCATTCGTCCGAGCCGGTACATGCTAATTGGCATCTGTCTAGATTTCAGAGAAAAGTTGTCATGTTATGGTATTGGTCATAGTCCAAGTAGGAGAGATTTAGGTTGATTTAGCATGAAAAATGACACTAACAAGGTTTGAAATGATTTTTTAGATCTATTTATACGATATTATATAAAAGAACAGTAAATCAAGCTCCGATCAAATTCTCTTAAGTGGAAGGTACATAAAAGTATTTAACCTTCTATATCGAGTTTTAAAATGGTTCTCCAATATCCTTGGTTATTATGCATTTCTTTTTAGTTTAAAAGACACTAAATTTTCACTTTTAAAGATATTTGGTTAATAACTTTGTTTTGACAGAAAATGAACATGTTTTAGGTTTCGAAACATTATTTTCCTAGTGAAACGCCATCTAACATGTGTTTGTAGGGCAGCCGTTAAACTACAAAATGCACCTGATACGGTATCCGTTTATTGTATAATTCTTTCAAAAAAATAATTCTGACGAAAACATCAAGCAATATATAACAACATACATGTATATATGATCCAACAAATAAAAGTATGACCGCTTCAATAGATTTTTTTCCAGCATTTTAACAAATCCCTTCACTTCGTACAACCAAGTATGACATTGAAAGATATATAATAACAGGAGGGACTCTAGTTAATCAGTGCAATTTTAAATGGAAGCGAGAGATATTTTGAGCAAGGGAATACAGTCGGTTTAGAAAATATCACGTAAAAATATGTTCCCCTTTAAAATCAATTTTCTTGCGACATTTCTGACAGTTGTCATTGGCGTTATGTCAACCAACATACTATTTACTATCCGATCTAAAGGAAAACTAACTGGTTGTATGTGCCACAATAGCTAATGCCCCTTAAAAACAACAAGAACATAATGATTATGTAATTTCAGTTTCTATTAAATCAAAATAAGATTTTCAGATAAACAAAAATTAAACATCCAATTTGGCGTTAACAATGAGAAACATGCAGTGGCGACAACGATGTCAAAAATAATGACATTATTTTACTTGTTTTTAGCTCAGATGAGCTATTGCCATCTATCTTCGTCTGTCGTGCATCATGTGTCGTCCGTTGTTGTTGTGTATAAACTTTTCAAAATTTTAATCAACTTCTCTGAAAGTACAAAGCCAAATTGGATGATATTTAGCAGTAATGATGTCTAGGTGAGGGGCTTGTACAAACTGATAATGTCCAAACCGACTCATAATGTCCAAACATTTTTATCAACGCATAATGTCCCAATATCCATCACATTTTTGTCCAAAACAACTCATAGTGTCCAAATCGACGCATAATGTCCAAACTTTTTCTGACGCATTATGTCCAAACCTTTTGACGCATAGTGTCCAAACCTTTTGACGCATAATGTCTAAGCTTTTTGACGCATAATGTCCAAACTTTTTGACGCATAATGTCCAAACGATTTGACTTATGCCAATAATGTTGATATCTTTATACTTATGTCCAAGGCTGATTTAATTGCTTATCCCTTGTTTCACGAATTTCGAAAATCAGCACATTTCTATTGATTTTTTTAAACCTGGAGCAGCTTTTATGCAACACCAAGTCAGTGGGTAGGGATTTCCTCAAACGTGGACCCCATTTGTGAGATCATGCATGTTTGATCTGGTGAAACATCGCTGTTCCAACGGTTTATTGGTCCGTCACTTCATTAATTTTACAGATTTTAGAAGAAATTAGTTTTATTTCACTCAACTGAAACTGTCAGAAATAGTTGGTGGTCCTCGTGAAAAACAAACTAAGTAGCTGGTTTATATTTATTTTGCATTCTGATCAAACGAAGAGATAAAGGACCAAACCAAGGAAAAGGTAACATTTCACCATGAATAACAGAATCAACTGTATGGTTACTCGATATAGATGTGTCTTAAACAAAGTAGGTAGGTAGGTAGGGTGGGTAGGTAGGTAGGTAGGTAGGTAGGTAGGTAGGATTAATTAGTAGGTAGGTAGGTAGGTAGGTAGAGACAGACAGACAGACAGGCAGAGATAGACAGAGAGAGAGATTGGAGTAAATCAACATCATTATGGGAACAGGTAACCGTATATCTGATTTCCAAACCCCGACTTGCTTTACAAGTAAAATAATTGAAAATCGATTTAAAAAATACAGTAAGTAAAAGCAGCCCATCATGTCAATATCAAATTGAACACACAGTAAAACATACTTTAAAATTACATAATACAAAAAACAACTTATAATTTTCAAAAATCAACTTTAATATAAACCGCTAAGCCCTGGCTTGGTTACAAGTACAATAATGCATGAAGTGATAAAAAAGATTGATGAGAAAAACAGTCTGTAAGGAACTGAACAATTACCTCTTCCAAAATATTAATGGCATTCCCAAGCATAGAAAAACTAGAGGCTCCCAGGAGCCTGTATAGCTCACCTAGGTAGAGTTGTTGCAGAATGAAAATCAACAGATAGTCTAATGTTTAAATAAACGCTTGAAATTTATTACACAATATTTATTTCTATCACAAAATTTCAATATTATTTCCTTTCAAAACTAAACCATATTTCAAAATTTTGAGACAATACATACCAAGTATCATCGACTTTTCATGTATAATACCTAAGAAAGTTTCCTTATCCAAAAACTGGTCAATGGACCATGAAATTAAGGTCAAGGACAACAGCCATAAATCAGTCTGACTGATGTACTATGCTGGCCACCTTGGATTACGTGCGAACATGTCAGACACAATAGTTCAGGTAGACCACACAAGGACTATTGTCACAAATTTTGGTTGCAATTGGCCGAGTGGTTTCACAGGAGTTGATTTTTAAATGCAGATGTTATGTTAAAATACCAAATGTAAAGACCCAATGACTATTGTAGCCGAGTTTGGTTCCAATTGACTCAGTAGTTTCAGAGAAAAACATGTTTGGACGTATTTTTACCATAGGGTCCAATGTTAAAATATGTTCTCCACTGACGGCCATCTTGGATTTTGTGTGGCCCTCAAAAACACCAATGTTGTAGGGGGCCACCTAAACACTATTGTGGCCAAGTTTGGTTCCAATTGGCTTAGGGATTTTTGAGAAAAAGATCTTTGAAATTGTTCCCATAGGGTCCAATGTTAACCTATGTTTCCCGTTGGCAGCTATCTTAGATTAGGTACAGACTTAAAAAACACCACCTAAAGACTATTGTGGCCAAGTTTGGTTCCAATTGGCTTAGTAGTTTCAGATAAAAATATCTTTGAACATATTTTCCCATAGGGTCCAATGTTAATCTATGGTCCCCGCTGGTGGCCACATTGGATTAGGTGCGGACATGTCGGACACAATTTTTAAAGTAGACCACCCAAGGACTGTTGTGACAAAGTTTAGTTGCAAATGGCCCAGCAGTTTCTGAGGAGTTGATCTTTAACGACGGACAACGACGACGACGGACGACGACGACAACAAACGCCAAGTGATGGCAAAAGCTCACATGGCCTTGTTGGGCCAGGTGAGCTAAAAAAAGAAAAAACACTGTATATGCTGTGAAGCGAACGGACGGACAGACAGGTAGACATCTAGAAAGATACATAGACATACAGACGGATAGATAGAAAGATAAATAGATGGATGGATAGATGGATGGATGGGTAGATAGATAGATAGATAAATAGATAGCCCACTTAAGCAAGTTGAACCGATTTTCCGAACTTTTATTTATATCTCTGTTCGTCTGTTTGTTCATGTATCTATATATCTATCTTATGTAATCTATATGCCTAATCTATCCGTCTATCTGTCCTTCTATCTGTCTGTCTATCTGTCTCGATCGACATTATTGGCATGGGTCAAATGGTTTGGACATTATGCGTCAAAAAGTTTAGACACTATGCGTCAAAAAATGTTTGGACATTATGCGTCAAAAGGTTTGGACATTATGCGTCAGAAAAAGTTTGGACATTATGCGTCGATTTGGACAGTATGAGTTTTTTTGGACAAAAATGTGATGGATATTAGGACATTATGCGTTGATAAAAATGTTTGGACATTATGAGTCGGTTTGGACATTATCAGTTTGTACAGGGCTTTCAGATTTGCACAAATAAAGGGATTATGTCCCCTTGAGGCCCTATTGTGAAAATCTTTAAAAATCATCTCCTCTGAAGTTACAAGAGACATAGCTTAGATATTTCATGTAAAACATCCTTAGAGCACCTAGTTTCAGATTTGCACATAGCTGTAGGGCCTAAAATGGGGAAATGGGAAGGTTCTTAAAGAGTACCTGTAACCAAACTTTTTTATTTCATATTAGTGATAAATACCATTTTAATATCACAATATCGAAAACTGCATTAAAATTGGTGACCAAATAAGAAAGTTATAGCAGTTTGAATTTGGCCTTTTCTGGGTAGCTGTAAGTGAAATGGCCCATATCGAGGCTGATCCGTGTGTGACATCATTTAAGTAACCTTTGTAGTAACTAACATCAGGTCTGGGATCAGCCCGAAACGGGGGATCGCCCGATCGGGGGACAGTCAAAGGGAAGTAATTCTTGTGGGTGTACACGCGAGTACACAGAAGAGTTCCGATGATTGCGAGTAATACTACCTTATGTAAACATCCGGTGGATCGTACATAGATACTCGCGGTTGTCAATAAAGCTTTGTAAATCCTACAGGCAACAGGTAATATTTAATGACAGACATATCGGCAGTGTTTTATAATGATGACATGAAAGATTCAATGAAAGAAGAACAATTGAATGAAGATTTTAATTAAACACAAATTGACTGCTAATTCAAATCTATAAATTTACTCAATTAAAAAAATTAATACACTATTGTATCTTGTTTTTTTTATCAGACCACGACATCCATTTTGTCAGTTTTCTTCCTTTTATTTTCTAGTGTAAATGCTGAATAATTAGAAGAATTTTTGTATACATATATAGTATAAACTGATTTCGGAATTTTAAGCAAGTCACTACAAAGCCAATTTGATGATATAATCAATTGCAATAGTTAATACCGTGTCTGTTTATTATTTTTTTTTTTTAATTATTAGTGAATATGATTATTTTGTTTGAAATAAAGAACAGGAGGCTAAATGAGAAATCTTCTTTAGTTTAGAACAATAACGTTGGAACTAAAAGCAGGATATAGATTTACCCTACACTTCCGACATTTCGATATATAGCTACATATACATGGGTCAAAACTGAAAAATCAAATTGCCACTAAAAGCTTAGTTAGTATATTGTGACAGTGGATTGAGAATTAAAACATATACTAATATTAGCTACATATTTACAGCTTTTCACCTGACTTTACAACAGAATAAAAGTTCTGACACAACCTGGACATTTTATCCTGAACAATTACAAGTTATTTCATAAAAGAATGTGTAGACTGTAAATTCTTTAAAAACATTTTGGTATTTAATGGTGGTGGGGGCGAAATTCAGACAGAAAATTACCAAAAATATCTTCAAAGAGTTGGTTATCACACATCTGAACTAGGTAAGAAACGGTCCTTTTAGCATTTCTATACCCGTAACTACGATGTATTTTTAACGGGAACATTTATAACCGGAAGTGCATTTTTAGCTCACCTGACCGAAGGTCATGTGAGCTTATGGCATAGCGCAGCGTGTGTATGTGCGTGTGTGCGTCGTTAACACCTATTTTCGACTTCTCCTCTGAAACTACTGGACAGTTTTTGATGAAACTTTGTCAGAAGTATATATGGGCCGGTGCAATTCAGATTTGTTCGTGGCGTTGCTATGGCTACCATAACTAGGTCAAGGTGACCTAGGGGTGCAAAAATCTTAAAAAATCTTCTTCTCCGAAAGTACTGATTGGAGAAAAAATCTGATGTGATATTTGGCTTCTCTAGGGTCTTAAGCCTATAGTTTGTTCATTTTGTGAAATTCGGATAAAAAATAGGTTACGCGTTTTGCGTTTAATTTTGAAAAAATCGTAAAATAGCTTCAAATTGTTATAACTTGACTATTTGACCAGATAATGACATGGGGTTTTCAGTTTTGACATCTTCTTGTTAGTATCTTCAAAATGAGGTCAAGGTCGATTGTGAAGGTCGTGACCTAATTTTTTTTTACCTCTAATTATAATTATTATCTCGAAAACTATAAACTTTTTGTATAGGCATGTATATTAGAATGTTGTAGGTATCTATACAACGATCATTTTGATGTATAGAAAAAGGTCATGGGTTCAAAGGTCAAGGTTACAGATGCGAAACAATACCGAAATGGTTAATTATCTCGAAAACTATAAACATTTTGTATAGGCATGTATATTAGAATGTTGTAGGTATTGATACAACGATCATTTTGATGTATAAAAAAAGGTCATGTGATCAAAGGTCAAGGTCACAGATGTGAAACAATACCTAAATGGTTAATTATCTCGAAAACTATAAACTTTTTGTATAGGCATGTATATTAGAATGTTGTAGGTATTGATACAATGATCATTTTGATGTATAGAAAAAGGTCATGGGTTCAAAGGTCAAGGTCACATATGCAAAACAATACCGAAATGGTTAATTATCTCGAAAACTATAAACATTTTGTATAGGCATGTATATTAGAATGTTGTAGGTATTGACACAACAATCATTTTGATATATAGAAAAAGGTTATGAGTTCTAAGGTCAAGGTCACATATGCGAAACAATAGGAAAATGTTTAATTATCTCGAAAACTATAAACTTTTTGTTTAGGCATGTATATTAGAATGTTGTAGGTATCGATACAAGGATCATTTTGATGTATAGAAAAAGGACATGGGTTCAAAGGTCAAGGTCACTGATGTGAAACAATACCGAAATGGTTAATTATCTCGAAAACTATAAACATTTTGTATAGGCATGTATATTAGAATGTTGTAGGTATTGACACAGCAATCATTTCGATGTATAGAAAAAGGTCATGGGTTCAAAGGTCAAGGTCACAGATGTGAAACAATACTGAAATGGTTAATTATCTAAAAAACTATAAACTTTTTGTATAGGCATGTATATTAGAATGTTGTAGGTATTGATACAACGATCATTTTGATGTATAGAAAAGGTCATGGGTTCAAAGGTCAAGGTCACAGATGCAAAACAATACCAAAATGGTTAATTATCTCAAAAACTATAAACTTTTTGTATAGGCATATATATTAGAATGTTGTAGGTATTGATACAACGATCATTTTGATGTATAGAAAAAGGTCATGAGTTCAAAGGTCAAGGTCACAGATGCAAAACAATATCGAAATGGTTATCTCGAAAACTATAAACTTTTTGTATAGGCATTTATATTAGAATGTTGTAGGTATTGATACAACAATCATTTTGATATATAGAAAAAGGTTATGAGTTCTAAGGTCAAGGTCACATATGCGAAACAATACGGAAATGTTTAATTATCTCGAAAACTATAAACTTTTTGTTTAGGCATGTATATTAGAATGTTGTAGGTATGGATACAACGATCATTTTGATGTATAGAAAAAGGACATGGGTTCAAAGGTCAAGGTCACTGATGTGAAACAATACCGAAATGGTTAATTATCTCGAAAACTATAAACTTTTTGTATAGGCATATATATTAGAATGTTGTAGGTATTGATACAACGATCATTTTGATGTATAGAAAAAGGTCATGAGTTCAAAGGTCAAGGTCACTGATGTGAAACAATACCGAAATGGTTAATTATCTCGAAAACTATAAACTTTTTGTATAGGAATGTATATTAGAATGTTGTAGGTATCAATACAAGAATCATTTTGATGTATAGAAAAAGGTCATGGGTTCAAAGGTCAAAGTCACATGCAAAACAATACCAAAATGGTTAATTATCTCGAATACTATAAAATTTTTGTATAGGCATGTATATTAGAATGTTGTAGGTATTGATACACTGGTTATCATGATGTAAAGAAAAAAGGCTTGGGGTTTAGTATTTATGTGTTCTTTAAATCTATCAGCTAGCCATTAGTTATCAGGTGAGCGTATCAGGCCCATGGGCCTCTTGTTAAGAGCTTATAACTTTTTTTCCGCACGACAGATTTTTTTTCCGCACGACAAATCTTTAGAAATATATGTTTACTGTAACTGTTCAAATTTTTAAGTCCCCCTACTTAGAAATAAATCCCCTCGGCCGTTTTTTATAAAAGGTCATCAATTTTACTCGATTTTAAGCCCGTTTCTAGGCAAACAAATGAAATATGCATGCGCGATGTTATAGTCATAAAAACGCTTAGACACTTTATCCCCCGATCGGGCGATTTCGATTTATCCCCCGTTTCGGGCGGATCCCAGACTGAACATGGTGGACAGTACTAATAATGCTGATGTAGCGACGTAAAATATAAAGAATGGACAAAAATTTAACGACTGACGTGCACCTGTATATGTGATATGATTCGTAATTATTTTGGAAAGAAATAGAAAATCATTCAATTGATAAAATTGGCGTTAGTTGTATTTATTCCATCCAGAAACAGACCACGAGAATGTGATCAAACTGAGTTCTGAATGTTAGCCTAGACATAACCAAATACATGAGACAAGCATTATTTATTAAATATACGAAAATTACTTGTTAAAATTTTAAAATATATTAAATTTTAATATTAAATCATACATAACCTGCTACAGACAGCAAACCCTGCCAAATTTTCAACCAGATTTCCATACAATGTATTTCAAAGGCCAAATTTTCCCGATTATGAAGAAAACGAAAACAAGAAACTTCATAAAAGTAAATGCTGTAATTAAATTCATACATACATTTAAAAACATAGCACTGTCGTGCTGTTGTACAGCGTACAGTAGTTGGGAAAATTGTGTTTAGGCAAGACAGAATATTATAACCGAAAATTCGGGGGGGGGGGGGGGGTCGATCAATGCATAGTCCGACGGATGTTTTTTTTTTTTTTTTTTGGAAAAAGAAACAATGTACCAAACCATGTATTGCTGAATTAAATGGTAGAAAATAATAATTTCATAAATATATGAAAAAGACAATCGGTAATTAAAATTTAAAAAAGTTGTACCCGATCGTTTTGTCATTTCGGATAGAGAGAAAGTAGAGTTTTGCAGATCCTACCGTCGCTATGAGGGGGTATATTCTAGCGGTTGTATGTAGCTGGATCATTTGCTGTTAATTTTGGTTTTAATTAACTGCTGATTATCACTAACAATATTCCCGTTTCATGTTGATAGTGAAGTACAGTTGTTTTACCAGTTCCGAATTTTTACTACCGAATAATCTAAAATTTCAATCCCGTTCAATTAAAGGAATCGCAAAATAACTTTCTAAATTTGCTTCTACTTGAATGTATGGGCATTAATTAAACTTCAACCACTTCCTAAAAGGTCGACAGATTGTTGGTGACCTAGTTTAACGATGTAAACAAATCGTGATCACGGAAATGCTTTTTTCAAGAAAACATACTACCATGTGTTTTTGAGGACAGGTATCGATATTTTGGAATCAGTTAACATTTGTATTACACCACATAAATTTTATTTCCTCTGCTTGTGGATGACGTCTGCAGCAGCGCTTATATGAAACCCTGTTCGGAACTGGTAAAACGACTGTACACAACACTGTACGAATTATCTCCCTTTCACGAAAGTAAAATCTAATCGATAAACATTTTAAAATATGACACAATTGCCTCAACATCAAAATACGTTATCATAACCTTCAAAATAAATTTAAATTTCCGTAGATTTCGCGAAGAATTTATTAAACAACCTGCCGTTGCTGTTCATTTCATAAAAAAGTTATGATTTTACATCGTAGGACGCAAACTTCTCGAACTACTTTTTATTGTAAACATGAGATCAGTTCGCCAAATTGCAGAAATTATTAGGTGCATCCCGTCGCAATATTTTACTAGATTCCGAAATGTATTCCGAAAATTTATTCCAAATGTGCATATGTAACCAAATGCATTACCCGTCTCAGAATACATATCTCACGATAAAACAGATATACTTCTTTCACGCTCATTTACCAGGCGCACTATTTCCAGGTGTACTCATATCTTATAATTTCATAGCAAAGAAGCTCGATATCTTGGAAGAAAGTGATGACAATGTACGCGTTCACTTTGTTCACGCTGTACAAATATCCGTCTGGTCGCCCACGTTCAAATAACATTAATCAAACATCAAAACCTATTAAGTTTCTACGATCCTGAACTGGCTTATGATGTACCATTATTTATTTATTTATTTATTTATTTATAAAAATTTGAAAATTATTTATTTACTTATTTATTTATTTATTTATTAAACATTAAAAATTAAATGACCGGTGGTAAAATTTCATTTAAAATGTTATTTTTCAAAATTAGATAATGTTGTCAGTTATCAGTCTATTCATACTCCCGTAACTCTAGTTTTTTAATACATAATTATCTTTTTGCAATCAGTTTACCTGTGTGAAATTCTAAATCCAAGACAACATCAAACAATTCAGTTAGTATATTTACAGGTGTCATAAAATTACTCTATCCGAACACCTGTCAATCAATTTCGTTAATTGTAAGAACGCATCCTGTTGATTAAAGGTATGGGTCTCAATCTAAGGAATTCTAATAAACAAACTTTTTATCAAGGTGGACTAATGATAATTTGCTTAATTATTGGTTGGTGTCATTTGGATGTAAATTCCACTTCATCAAATGAATTTATCGTGAAATATAAAAAGATTTTTTTTAGCTAGTCGATCATATAAGAAATGTAGATCAATAGTATTTTGTGGGGTCTGCTTACTTAAATGACGTCACTGCACGGGGTCCCCAAAACCAAGCTTTTTTATTTGGATTAACGGGAGGTGTATTACAAACTCGCCGATATCTCCCTTATTTCGGCATGGATTTTTATAAAATTTTCGCATTAAGTCATATTTCAGTATGGAGAATATCATATGTAAAAATCAAAAATGGTTACAGGTACTCTTTAAGGGGAAATTGCTTAAATTATTTAAATTAAATTTCTCAATATATCTGGAAAACTATCAACTTTTTGTGTAGGCATGTATATTAGAATATTGTAGCTATTGGCCTTATATGAATGAAGGTCATAGGCTCAAAGGTCAAGGTCACAGGTGCAAACAAATACTTACATGGTTAATTATCTCAAAAACTATAAACTTTTTGTATTGGCATGTATATTGGAATATTGTAGGTATTTGCACAACAATCGTTTTGATATATAAATGAAGGTCATAGTTTCAAAGGTCAAGGTCATAGATACAAACAAATACTGAAATGGTTAATGATCTCAAAAACTATAAACTTTTTGTATATGCATGTGTATTTAAATATTGTAGGTATTGGCCTATTGGTCATTTTGATATATGAATGAAGGCCATGAGTTCAAAAATCAAGGTCACAGTATGGTTAATTATCTCAAAAACTATCAACTTTTTGTATAGTGATATGTATTTGAATATTGTAGGCATTTGCGCAATGATCATTTTAATATATGAATGAAGGTCATAGGTTCAAAGGACAAGGTCATAGATGCAAACCAATACTGAAATAGTTACTTACATGTATCTCAAAAAATATAAACTTTTGTATAGGCATGTTTATTGGAAAATTGTAGGTATTGGCCTAACGGTAATTTTGATATATGAATGAAGGTCATGAGTTCAAAGGTCAAGGTCACAGATGCAAATGAATACTGAAATGGTTAGTTATCTCAAGAACTATTAACTTTTTGTATAGGCATGTTTATTAGAATATTGTAGCCATTGGCCTAACAATCATTTCGATATATAGATGAAGGTCATAGGTTCAAAATTTTGTTTTTACTTTTTTAGCTGTTTATAAATAATATATTGTAGCTAGACTTTAGATATATTATATGTAACATTCTTAGGACAAGTTATAAATAATTTGCAGAAATCCTTGCATATAATTGGCCCATACTGCTGAAAATTTGGACATTTTCTATAATTAATGTTATTAACCATTGAACCTCTGCATGTGATATGTACTCAGCCTCAGGTGAGCGTTTAGGCCCATGGGCCTCTTGTTTATCAAAGAAGGATATCAAGCAATATTTTCATAATGGATCGCCATTACTTATTGCAAGTCCAGATGGTAGTTTTCGTTTATCAGTCGAAGCTGATCCAATCTTCATGTATGAAACCATATGTAGACCCCCCAAAAAGTTACCACATTACTATGTCATGCAGGTTTTGAGTGAAATGGCAGCCTACAAGTGTTTAAAGCTATTGTTCAATGTATTGTCTCCAGATTCTACAGTCGCAATTGAAGTATTTGTGGAATAAAGCATGGGATGATATAATTTTGGTATATGGTGAAAACATTCACAAAAGACCAACAAAAATTTCTGCATGTGTGCGTGAGCTTCATTCTGATAGATTTTACATTTCAATACATCAGCTGTGTTCTTCTTGGAGAATTTCTGTCAATAACAAAAATTCACCACGAGTGTCCTAATTATCAAAGAATGGTTATCTTCAGTTTTATTGGAAATGTTCTTCTAGTCAGTCACTTTGAAATCTTCATTAAATTCATTTTACAACAAGTAACCAGTTGTCCCTACCCTATAGTATTACCCCTGCGAAATGGACCATGGTCACCATGATCCACCGTGGTTGACCCAAGTTCAACCATGGTCACACTACCATGGTCAACCATGGTTTTAACATTTTTGTTAAATTGCACCATGTTCATAAAACCATGGTCACGATGGCCATGGTTGACCATATACCATAACTGACCATGGTCAGTCAAGGTCATAAACCATTGCTGACCATGATCAAATTGTTGACAGTATGGTCAAGTTAACCAGGATAGACCAAGGTCACACATGGTTAACCATGATAGACCAAGGTCACACATGGTTAACCATGATAGACCAAGGCCAATCATAAGTTTACAAGGAGGTTTAAATCCATCCTGGCCTTCATCAAAGAGAGAGAAAGGTGTGTGTTAATTCTACACATTTTGCTGCCGTGAATGAAAAAAAAAAAAAACCTGTTGAAGTTTCTTTATTTACAATGAAAATCAAACACTTTTCAAGTCCATATAGGCATACATACAATTAAATGGACGTTTGTTCAAGTTTCTTTAAATTTTGTTTTCGGTATTTCTTCTGAACTGTTTGCACCTTTGAGGTAATTTCAGTGTCTTTTATTTTATTGAATTTATTTTTAATGACCCTTAAAAAAAGTCCATATAAACGTCCATCAAATTTTGGCTTCGATGGAGTAGTAGAATTTGGTTTCTGACCAGTTACACTATGAGTTATAATATATTCTAATGGAAATAGCAGAAGAAGAATATGATGAACACATTCATACAAGGAGTCGATGTGACTTATAGCATCCAATAAACCGTTTTCAGTGTAACCTTTGTACACCGATTGACTATCAGTTTGCTCTGATGATGCAGCACTGCTTAGTGTACATGTACTTGCTACACTGCCTGATTTGTCACATTCTGCATCTTTCATCTTTTTTTGGGGTGGATCAGGTTGAGGCAATCGAGCTTCCTCTGTTGAAGGATTTTCCAGTGATGTGGAAGCTTTTTCAAGATCTCTAACACGTCTTTTCAACCTTCTTATTTCTTCTTTGAATTCTATCATTTCCTTCCTACAATTACACTGGATTCCATTTGGGCTAAAATAAAATATAAAGATTCTTTTAAAAAGCATTTTACATCAATTATTTCCACATTATAAAATTTCACCAAAACATTTATGGATAATGTAATTTGTCTTCTTTTTTTAAAATGAGGCATGTATTGTTCACTGTGGCTACTTCTGTTGTCCTAGTATTTTTAACATGCATTTCAAATTCTTGCCAAGATAAATATGATCGATTTTCTAACAATAAAATCAGTGACTTTAAATGAAGCTAAATTGTTCACCCTTCATTTGTACGACCACTATGGTAGCTCAGTTGGTTGAGTTCTCCCTTTGTATCATGTGGGAAGTTGGTGTTCTAAGCATCATAGGGTCCAACCAAGACTTGAAAATAGGTAGTAGCTGTTCTTTTGCCAAGCACTCAGCATTTAGAAGATATGTTAAAAGCCAATGTCACGTCGTGTCACATAGGAACCCGCCCTAAGTGCACTCCAAAGGTAAAAATTTCTGTCACTTCACCTATAGCTGGTGACATCCTGATAGCTGGTGACATCCTGATATAAGTGAAATATTCTTGCCTGGGACATAAAACCACATTCAATCATCACCTTTTTCATTTGTACAAATATTTTGAAGTTTCAAGTCCTCCAATGCAATCAGTTAAAAAAATTATA
This sequence comes from Anadara kagoshimensis, assembly GCA_021292105.1. Classification (NCBI taxonomy): domain Eukaryota; kingdom Metazoa; phylum Mollusca; class Bivalvia; order Arcoida; family Arcidae; genus Anadara; species Anadara kagoshimensis. The sequence continues at coordinate 21,540,548 of CM037864.1, forward strand.
TTCTGCTAATTACAGGTGAATGGAAAAGCTATGGAAAAACCTGTTATAATAATGTTTGCAAAAAATGATGCAAATTTTAAAACTTACACCTCCAATATGGTTTGCTTTACTTTCGTAGAAGACAGCTCGGGTAGATCTGAAAAAATAAGGAAAAAAATTACAATTTGCGTAACTAAGAAATTTCTTTTAAAGGAAACAAAAGGCCCTTTGATGCTGAATTCAGTCAAGATTTTACGACAACTACATGTATCTGGTACAGCAGTTTGACTTTCAATGAATTGGTAAAGCATAATATCAGTGATTTTGTTTGCCACAATTGACTACCGAATATTGGTAGTTTCCCCTCGCCAAAATTAGCTAATGTTCCCAAATTTGCCACTAAAAATTCCCAAAACATCAGCACTTTGTGCTCAGGTGAGCTAAAAAATTAGAAATTACATACCGCTAAGACACACCATATCATCTGTTTGTTGACTACAGGATGACTGAGGTACTTGTACTAAAAATACAAAAATTGCAACATTAAGTGAAAGACCAAAACAAAAAACAAAAAAACTCAACCATTAAAGAAAAAAAAAAATCCTCAAAAAAATACTTTTAAATAAAGATCTCGCTTTAGACGAGTTCAGGGATATGTTGTTTTGAAATTTGGCATGTGGTTCCTTGGTGTAAAGGTTTAAAGTTCTGTTTTTGTTAATTTTCTTAAATTGTGAAAGCAGTTACATGAATTTTATGCTTCCTGGCACAAAAGTGCCATTTCCAATTTTTATTTTAAAAACAAGAGGCCCAATAAGACCTGTAATGCTCAACTGGCACTTAATTTATGTATTTCATAAATAACAAGCAAATGTTATGTTAAATGGCATCATACAGCATGGAAGCATGCCTAACATCGGTTTCAAGAAAAGATTTTCGAAGAATTGCTTAAAAATTTGAAAAATTTCTTGGAAAACCCTTTATATATGTTAAATGAAATGTACTTTATTTCAAATTTGAACAAAATCGGTTAAAAATTGAATCCACAATGGCTATTTATGCGTTTTTACTATTTATAGTAATGGCGGCCATCTTAGATGTCGAGTGGGGTCGCCTGGTACAAACTTTAGTCTACCCATCCTAGGGAACTTCTACACCAAATTTGGGTCCAATTGGCCCAGTGGTTTCAGAGGAGAAGATTAAAGTTTACGCACGCAGGCTTCACCATGACATAAGCTCAGCTGGCTATATATAGCCAGTTGGGCTAAAAATGATAAAAAGTTAACATAAGTCTTACCTTTTGGTTTCTTTAATAATTTCTCTGCAATATTTGCTAGACTCTTCTCTTTAAGGATCTCTTAAAGGATTAAATAGATCATGTGAGAGCAAATTTTCTCATTTTTATCGTCCTTTATTATTATTTATTATTTTCATTAATTTTTTTTTTTTATTATTATTTTAAATATTTTTTTTGTTTGAGTCATGGGGAATGAATGTTACACCATATAAAATTTGAAATAAATTGGTGACTTCTCACTTTGACATCTCCATCACCCAATGAAGCACAAAGACTATTTTTATTTTTACACATGAACCAAATGGCAAACTAACAATAACAAAACAAATACAAATACTATTCATATTATACTAGTACTGTAAATTGAGAAATTTTCACGAGATGGGCCATGTCAAGTTATTCACATACTTTTATTTTCGTGTCATCGGATGACAGTTAGTACAAATGCAACTGAATCATATCTATTTAAATATTCACGAAAATTTTCCCAATATACAGTATATGAATATATGTATACCTTCATCTTTCAATTTCAGTCTCTCTTTCTTCTTTTTCTCAATGTCATCTCTCTTTTTATTTTCTACACCATCTTTGCTCTTTTTCTCTGCATCATCTTTGCTTTTCATTTCATCATCATCTTTCTTCTTCTCAGCCTGATCATTCTTCTTTCTTCTTTCTGCAGCTTCAAGAGGCACCTTCTCCTTTTCTAAATAAATCAAACAAACATTACTCAAAATCAGATTTTACAGCTCTGTTTAAACATGAATTTTTCCAAAAATTAATCATCACTCTAAATGACCTCATCCATGCCTATTGTACAAAGCAGATCAGGAATGCATGCATAGTTGAGTACCACATGAACTTGTGTTTGGATCAATCCTCCTGATTAACAAAATTTGTCTTGCTGCAAATAGCCAAAGTTGCTGATGCAATGGAAAACAAGATGCACCATGGACACACATGGACATGTTTGACAAGAGATAATGCCAATGTACCTGGAAGCGAGATAAATCAGATTTAATCTGGATATTTTCATATCATTACTAATAGTTCATTTCAACTCTATAAGCTGTCTTGAAATCCTCACTTTTCACTTTCAATTTGAAACAAGATGATGTTTGTGAATTGCTTAAAACTCGATTCAGCAGTTTTTTGTGGAATTTTCAAAGGCAAGGAAAGACAGAAATAGCATGTTTTTGTGTTCTCTCAAGTGAAAATGTTCATTTAAATAAAAGATCATATGGTATGTATTTATGATATGTTGGAATTTCTTGTATAGTATTGTTTGAGAGGAAATAAAGATTAGGAATCAACAATGGTGTCATAATAAACACCCTTGTCCTGGAATGTTTGTTAATAAAGATTGGGATGATGCCTAGCAAATTGTTAGGTCCCATGAAAGAATGTGCATATACTTATTTCTGTGTTAAGATTAAATGTTTAGCCATTTTATGAAAAACTCGCAGCAAAAACATTTACCACAGTGCTCCAGATAGAGTGCGAAAAAGTATTAAACAAAAAATCCATGAGTTATAGAACGCAAAACTAAAAGCTGGTTAAGAATTAGAATGCCCTGTCGTGCGTATTCACGATAAACATCCAGATGGACAACCCAAAAAGTCAGTCTATGATATTGATAAACTAGTTTAAGGTATGTCAAAGGGAGATAATTTAATAACTGTTCTTCTGTAGAGCACATGGTGCATAGCAAAGCACATCGAACTGACACATTCTGTCTATGGTGAATAATGACTTCTCAACGTGGACGGAGAAGCAAAAATGCCAAATTCATTGATGATGAACATCAGTTATCATTGTTCAAGTTCGTCAACCAAACTAACGATTGCATAATTCTAATTTAAAATAAATATCATGGTTTTCCAAGTACTGATTTAAACTTATTCAGCATTGCAACAAAAATCTGTGCTTCATGAAGAATTATGCCTCAAAAATTATCTGGAGCGCTGGTACCAAATCAAATGCAACTGAATTTCACTAAATCATAAATGAACAATTATAGGCTAAAGACTCTAGAGAAGCCAAATATCACACTGTCAGTTTTGGAGCTCTCAGTCATTGTGACCTAGTTCATGTAGCCATGGAATTGCTACAAGTTGTCTCAAAGAAAATCGAAAGTGTAATGTATTTCAAGTTCATTCCTATAGATGATATTAAACTAATACATAGTTACATAAAAGCAATTAGAGGTTGACAGGTTAAGCAGTCAGTTCTTGAAACCCAGCTGCATTGTATCGGCAATACGCATTGCATATTGGTTTGTCATTATCATAATATGCATTGTATGGTTTCTTCCAGGCAATACCCAGGTCTACTTCAGAGAAGTTGGAAACGTGTATGAATGGCATGCGCACACACACACTATCAGCCCTTAAAGTGGGTTTCAAAACCAATTTGAATTTTCAGGTGGCCAGTGGAAATTCCAAGTGGCCAGGCAATCTTTTCTTGCATATGAGGAAAATGAATGCATCTTTTAGGTATGGAAAACAAAAGTGCACTTATTTAAAACTGACTTACAGTCACTTACATACATCAGTTATTAATAACAATAATGATGATGTAAAGTGTCCATTATATTGCCTGAATTGGTTACAGTATCATGAAAATTTTGGGACGCAGAAATAATATCTGTTCTCTGGTCACAAAAGTTCAAATTTAAAGTGGACAAGCTGGCCACCATTTACAAATTTTAGGTCGCCAGACACAATTCCATGTCGATTTTGCCACCATTTTAGTAGACAAAATTGAGGACTGACTATACAGGCCTATTTAATTATTTTGCACTAGAAATAAAACTCAACAACATTACATAGAATACAAACTTATAATTTAAATTTTACCTTTCACTGCCATTGGATCTACATCCAAATCCACATTTATGTCCATCTGTTCACATACCATCTTTGGGGTCAGTGAAGAGTCTTTTAACAAACCATCTAACTTTATTTTATCTTCAATTAGATCATCTTTTTCGTCTGATATAAACATAAATATTTTTACAATTAGTAAACAAGGACAACATAATTTTTGCCCACATATATGATGCTGTCCGGTGATTATGTGCATCACTAGTAAGGATTATTCTCGCCACATTATGACCAAACCACATGAAAAATTACAATTATTCTGTTTCGACTGAAAGATCAATTTTTTGCCGTCATGTAAACAATGCAAATCTTTAAATTTAATCATAATTTATATTTCTACAGTATAAAACATGCACTCGCCACTGTGCACTTCAAATGTCATGTCCGGTGATTCTGTGCAGTTCTGATTTGTTTGACTTTGTATTACGGTGACCCATAATATTGTTACAATGATGGCGCGACTTTCATTTTGTTTGAATTGAATTATCAGTATTTTAAACACACAAAACACGGTGGAAAAAACAGCTCACTGCTGCACTTTTTTCTTTGTCTTGTATGAATGTACAATCAAGTAGTGCATATCTGAAAACCAATATTTTACTCATTTTAATTCGTGAAATTGTATATTATCTGTATATAATTTGTCAATTATATTTATAATGTTTCTCCAAAACAAAACACTTGTTTGGAAAGACAAAATCTGTTTTTATTTAGACATCATTTTGATACAGTGGAAAAACGGGGCACAGAATCACCGGACGGGCGGAATCACCAGTATGCATAAATATTTTGGCATAAATGTGTTTAGTAGCAATAATCAATGGAAATAAATGTTGTTTTACCAAGTTAAGGGAGGAATATGGCGGGATGGGCTTGATAGTTTGCTGGGTAGCTCAGTCAGTTTTGGGAAGGTCCCCGATTTGATTATACTAGAGTTAAATAGTATATATCTTAAAGCTGAATTAAGGTTTCCTATGTATAAAATAAAACCGCGTTTTTTCTTAAAAATGCATTCCAATGAACAATGTAATATTTTGTTTCATGATAAAACCTTTAATTATGTTAAAATCGCTGAAAACCCCCATCCTTATTATCTACCAAAGGTCTTTTTTTAAGAAAATGATCACGATTCTAATGTAATACTGATGACCTATTTGTGTCCACAGGAGTGATGACCACTTTGTCGTGTGTATATATAAGTTAAACACCTGTTTTATTTGTATCCATTTCTCCATCTGAGGATGACCGATTCAAATCTTTGGATTCAGTTTGTCCACATTGGCCCTTGTTCGTTTCTTGACGGAATCTGTTGCCGTTCTCAAATGAACAGTCAACGGCATTGTTTGCATGTATGTCGCGCTTCTGCCCATGCTCCAACCTAATAATTATCATATTATCTGGTTGGCCCAAGTTTTAGAATTCCCATTTAATATTGCTTATAGAGATCACAGGAGCTCGTAGTTTTAAAAATCTATACATAAATAGGTAGGTCATGTAAACAAACACATATAAAACAACAAGGACAGACACTCGATCCTACCCCCTCTCGCTTCAAACGTTGTTTTCAACTATAAACGCTTATATTTCTGGAACAAGCTTTCGTTTCCCATTACAAAACTATTTTTTCTTCTACCCGATAACAAAAATATGATCGTTCAGCTGATTTCTTGCCAGAAATTTAACCAGAAACGACAGTTGAAGCGGAGATGGAAACCTACGGTGGACACTTGACCCGGAAGTACATTCGGATCGCCTCGGAAGGTATCTACCTACAAGCAGATGTCATTTCGAGTGTCTGTCCTTGTTGTTTTATATGTGTTTGTTTACATGACCTACCTATTTATGTATAGATTTTTAAAACTACGAGCTCCTGTGATAGAGATTGAATTTTGGAAAATGAAGAGCAGAGATGGTAATTTAAACCAATTCAGATTGATAAAAAAATATTTTTAGAGAAACAAAAAAATTTCAATAAATTGGAAACCTTAATGCAGCTTTAAATATAATATATATTATTCCAGGTCAAAGAATAGGCGTGGCGTGCAAAAGATCCATCACTTGCACATTGGCCTTAGTGCAATGACATTTCTGTCACTTCACTTAAAACTGGTGACGTCTCGAAATAAGTGAAATAATCTTGACTGGGACATTCAATCAATAAAACAGATAAAAGAAAAAAAAATCTGATTCATTCATAAAGACCGGGTGCCGAAATGACATTTTTTTTACAGGTGCCGAAATGACCTGCACGGGCATATCGAAGGTATGAGAAGATCGCTAGGCGATGCAATAAAAAAGCACCAGGAAATTGGTCATGTACCAGGGATGCAATGTTTTTTAGCCATAGTATAGGCAAACGTAAAATAAATTGCAGATTTAACAAAAAGTATAGGGTTATGCCGCTTATCATCATACCTTTCACTCTAATAATGGCGGCGCGATACAGTTTACCCTGAAACCGCGCCATCACCAGCATCCCCTTTTGATAAGACTCAGGATCGCGTAAAGGCCATTTTATGGCTGAAGTTGTCTGAACAGACCAATTCCGTTCCTCATGGTACCAATAAAGTAAACAATACTTTGCTTTAAGAAGTTCCATCCTTCAGTTTCAATCACACGGTCAGTGTCAAGTCTTCACAATCTGAATCAAAAACCGCCAAATTTTCGAGATGCAGACGATCGAATCGCGCATGCAACTGATGCTGAATCAACAAGGATCACTTCCGAAAAAATAAAATGTATATACTATTTTAACGGAAATCTTTGGATAATTAAGAATTATGATTAGACACTTAAGAATATACTTTATTGAGAATTTAAAAAAGTTTTAAAAAATCGAATTCGCTATCACCTGACTGCTTTCAATAACAGATACAATGTTCGTTGGTCAGAGCGTCTGTTTAACCAAGATCGTATGACATGTTCTGATGGCGGTTGAATATAACGTGTGGTAAACAACAACAGCAGCAAACGGCGGTCGAATTACAGATATCAAAACGACGAGGTAAAACCATATGTACTTCTATGTATTTTATGTATTTGTATTTTGTAAACCGAACATCGTTTGTGGCACACACGGGCGGGAGGGAGGAGGAAATGGTTACAACTTCATCCAATCTCCAGAACATCGCTTAGATTAGGGGCGAATTTGTTTCACTTGAACCAGTTTTAGTTTAAGTTTTAGGTTTCTAACTAGTTTCAAAACTAGTTTTGTTTGGAAAAAATGATCAGTTTCTTTAGTGAAAAAAATGGCAGATAACAAACAAGTCCTGAACTTAAAACAATAATTTTAATGGCAATGATGAATGATGATCATGAGGATAACACAGATGTTGTTGTACTTGCTAGCAAGAACAGGCAGACATCGCTTTTGGCTGTTTGTGCATTAAGGAGACGCAATATTATATTCCCCATGTAATGAACTATCACGATACTATTAATAACTATCATAATAAGGAATTTTGGAGGAGATTCAGAATGGACCCTCAAACACATGAATTATTGCCAAACATATATTCTGTATATCAAGGCAAATCAAGGGTTCCAAGGGGGCCATAGGAGCTTATGGTTACTGTCAAAATATTTGCTGGAACTTGAAAGCCTTGTGTGCAGGTATGAAATAACTCAGAAGTTTTGATGTAAAATGTGTAGTGTAGAAACATCTCAACAGTCTTGCTGCCAAACAGACATTATATAAAAAACTTTTTTAAATTTAGATTTTAAATAATGGCAACGACTGATGGATTTGAAGTGCAGACATACAATGGTGTAACAACATTTACTTGCACAACTTGTGGCAGGACACTTTCTTCCAAACAGCGAGTCATAAGTCATATTCTTCTTAAACATTCAGGTTAGTAAACAATAATGTGTTTACAGAAACATACAAATTTGATCAATTATCTACTAATATTGGAATTTTTTACATGCATAAAGATCAAATTAGAAATTCTTGTACATTTTTATTTTCTATGAACACCACCTGCCGGGTATACAGGAGTTGAACCCTTTTACTGACATATTGTTTTCTACAGGGTTCAATTCAAAGCCATCTGTTTTCAAATGCTTCTGAATCTCAGTTCAACTGGTATATACATTATGTTAGTGTGAGGAAATAGCTGGCTTAGATATCCCAGATAAAATATGTTGCAAAAATTAGCTGCAGAAAATTAAATATTTTTTCTTTCTATTATCTATTTTAGATGGATAGTAGACTTCTAACTGTCATATAAACACACACTTCACAATGTATTCATTATAATCTTTTATGTATTTTAGAATGTCAAGAAGCAAACACCTATGATGGTAAAGAGAACTGTTACACTTCTGTTGACAAATCTAGATACCAGTGTAAAATATGCAAGAAGATTCTTAGTTCAAAACAAAGAATTTTGCTTCATTTGAACAAACAACATGGCAAAAGTAAGTACAATCTCTGACAATATAATAATAAAATTTATTCAATATAGCAACAAAAACTGATACCTGGCAATTTTTTTATGGCCACTTCCACATTGAAGGCGGTGGGCTAAATTAAATTTGTACCAAACAACCCTCCAACATCCAAGATGGCTTTTAATAGCAATAACACAAAAAAGAACATTTATTTATTTTTCAATTGATTTTGTGTAGAAAGTATTATTAGTTTACCTGTAATTAACCCCCCCCCCCCCCCCCCTGGCCACCGATGGTGAGGGGGATATAGTTATACCGCTCTCTCTGTGTGTGTGTGTGTGGTGTGTGTGTGTGTGTGTTTCCGTCCGGATTGGTTTCTGTGCCTTACATCTGATAGAGCTGAAACTTATCAGTTGATTTGTTATGGTAGTGATTGGTGTGAAATTGCTTGACAACCTAATGGTACATCCAAGATGGCCACTGTTACTAAAAATAGACTTTTTCACCTGATTCATGGTTTCTGCGCATTTAAAAGAAAACCGTACATACTATTGGGCTGAAACTTGATCAGTTGATTTGTTATGGTGGTGATTGGTATGGGGTTGCTCAACAGCCTAATCCTGCATCCAAGATGGCCACTGTTACTAAAAATAGACTTTTTTCACCAGATTCCTTTTCTGTACATTTAGTACATCTGATTGAGCTGAAACTTGGTCGGTTGATTTTGTTCTGGTGGTGATTGTTCGACAGCCTAATCATGCATCCAAGATGACCACTGTTACTAAAAATAGACTTTTCCACCCAATTCATGGTTTCCTTGCAGTTTAAAGAAAACTGTACATCGACAGCCTAATTGTGTATCCTAGATTGACGCTGTTATTAAATATATTTGTTATGGCAGGTGTTGGTATGGGACTGATTGACAACCTAATTTTGCATCCAAGGTAGTTGCTGTTGTTACTAAATACAGACTTTTTCAACCATTTCATGGCCTGCACACATATAAATGAAAACTGTTCATCAGATTGAGCTTCCAGTGGTCCATAAAATTGATTTCACTCTGTATGTAATTCATTTATGTTCACCATTGCAAGGGGATAGTGTTCTCTGAACACCTTGTTTATATAGAAAGCGTAAGTAATAGGTTTTTCTGAGAATTTTTTCACTGACATCATTTTTGCAAATTGTGCAGATAAAGGCAATTCTGTGAAAATCTTCTTTGAAACCACTTTTGGCAGTGAACCACTATGGAAGCTCAGTTGGTAGAGTGCTCACTCTATGTGGGAGGTTGGAGTTCAGACCTGACCAGACTTGAAAAAGTAGTGACTGTTTCTTCTCCAAGCACTTGGCAGGGGTCTCGAGGTGGTGGCCGAGTGGTCTAAAGCGCATGCTAACCGATCACAGTGCTTCTCACTGCCTAGGTTCGAATCCTGCTCAGGCAGATCCTAGTGTGAGAAAATTTGTCAGTTCGCTTGCCGAAGGTTGGTGGTTTTCTCCAGGGACTCTGGTTTCCTCCATCATCCCTGAACCGACCACCTCGACATAAGTGAAATACTCTTGACTGGGGGTGGAGCGTAAAGCTCCATTAATCCATAATCCCAAGCACTCAGCATTTAGAAATTAAAATCACATGGTAACCATGATTTATAATAAAACAAAACATATGATTTGCTTATTGTTGATGAAATATATTAAGTACTAGTTGAGAGATTGAGAGATATAGGTCCTGTAAATGGCTTATTGTTATATACATGTAGATATGGAAACACATTACTTGTGACAGCATAGAGGTAAGAGGAAAAAGTTACATTATATCTTTTGATTAATGTTAAACATTTTCATATTTTTAGGTCCTGTTAAAAAGCGGTATAAACTATATGAAGTTGATAGCAATATACCTGTTCCCAAAAGAACACTTTTTTGGAAGGCTGCCAGGTCAGGATTGAATGACAGTTTTGTTAGTTCAGGTCATGATGAAGACATAGCCAGTGAAAACTTCAGCTTGACTGTGGAGGATTGTGATGATGATGACAGTTTAAAAGATATGTTTATTGATGATGGTAGTGATGATGAGGAAGATGATACATGTAGCTTAATTGATGAAGATGGAAAACATTATACTGACGCAGCAAGTGATTTATCCTGTTACAGCCAGGATTCTAACATAAGTGATAATTTTTGGGTAGGAGAAAGCACAGATGATGAGGATTGGGGCACTTGGGACACTAACAGCTCAAGTGATGAAAATGGAGGTTCATGTAATGATGAAAGTGATCAAAATGAAAAAAATCCACAAAATTCTGAAAAATCATCCACTGCATTAGAGGAATTTTGTGTTTTAGCTTATGCCCGGCGTTTTAATCTTTCAGGAGAAGCTACTCGTTATCTTATAAAATTAATTTCGGTTCTGTCTCCAGAATTTGGCATAGGTCATGGGTCATTGCAAAGCGATGAAAATTCCAACTGTAAATGTGTACATTATTGTGAAAAATGCAATGCAATTTTTCCAGAAGATCAAAATGTAGTCGTCTGTGGTACTGCTGGATGTGGTGGAAAGCGATATAAAGGTAACACTGCAGCTCAGAAACAGCCAAATCGTCAACCCAAATGTTCATATGTTATTGCAAATATGGAGTTCCAATTAAAACTAATTCTGGAAAGATCAAATAATTGGGAACTTATTCAAGAAATGAAAAGAAGATATGTCGGTGAAATTTCAACTGACGGCTGCATTCGTGATATAATGGATGGTAAACTGTATAAAAGACTTTGTGAACCTGGCCAGTTTTTGAGCCATAATACTCATATCAGTGGTCTTATGAATACTGATGGTATTCCACTCTATTCATCTTCCAAAGTAAAACTCTGGCCAATATTTCTGGCAATTAATGAACTCCCTCCATCTCCTAGATTTTCAAGAAATAACATTGTACTTGCAGGAATATGGCAAGGGAAAGATAACCCACCATTTATTCATTACATGTACTCTTTTGCCCTTGCAGTAGAGAAATTATATTATGAAGGATTTTCCATTACACTTCCTGATCAAAGTGTGGTCATAGTTAAATTTGGTGTTATATGTGCATCAGTTGATCTACAGGCAAAAGCTTACATAGCTAATATGTCAATGCATAATGGAGAATATGGGTGCACAACATGTGAGGAGCCTGGAAAAGTAGTGAAAAAAGGAAAGGGACATGTCCGTTGTTATCCATACCATGAAACCTTAGATAAGCCTCAAATTAGAAAATCGGATGATATTAACAAAGCAGCTCAAAAAGCAACTCGACAGAATCGTGTGAAAGGTATATGTGGCGTGTCTGGATTGTCTGCACTACCAGATTTTGACTTGGTTTATGGATTAGTTCCAGATTATATGCATGGTGTGTTGCTTGGTACAACCAAATCTCTTATGCAGTTGTGGTTTTCTCCAAAAAATAGTGCTAAACCTTTCTTCATTGGAAATTATCTAGATGAAATTTCAAGCAGGATTCAAAAGATGACCCCTCCAGATTGCATTGAACGACTTCCTAGAAATTTAGAAAAACACTATGTAAACTACAAAGCAACTGAATTTCAAACTTGGTTGCTTTATTATGCAGTTCCTTGTTTGAGACATATTTTACCAGATGTGTATTTGGAGCATTTCTGCTCATTTTCTGAAAGCGTTTTTCTTCTTTTGGGAGATAATATCACAAGAGCTGATATTCACAGAGCATCTGATTTACTGAACAAATTTTACAAAGCCTATCAAAATTTATATGGAATTGAATGTTGTACCCTAAATTTACACAATGTTGGAGCGCATTTAGTCAGTTTTGTGGACAATTGGGGTCCCCTTTGGGCATGGAGTTGCTTCCCATTTGAGGACGCAAACGCTGCAATTTTGCAAGCTGTTAATGGGACGGGGGATGTTACAAGGCAGTATATACATACAAAGCAACTTGAGATGAAGTTAAATGCATTGGACATCACAACATGCACTGGAAATGACAGAGAAAAGTCATTTTTAAATGAGATAAGAAAAAGAGGCAGATGCTGGACTTCTACAAAACCCATGCAGAATTGTAATGTCGCAGGAAAACTCTTAAAACTCTCAGAAAACTTGGCTCCGAACAACCTGCTCCTTTCAATTAATGCAGAAAAGTTATCGGAAGTTAGAAAATGTGTCAGGATTGAATTGTGTGGTCAAAAGTTTTATTCTGAAGAATACTCAAGAATGAAAAAGAGAGTTTGCTATTTTGTTGTTAGTAAAGCAGGTGATATATTTGCAATTAAATACTATGTAATAAATAGGGTAAAAGAGGTGTTTGCAGTCGCCAAAAAATATGAACTTGAACACAATTGCTTTTTTTTTGAGTCCAGTGGCAGACACATACTTAGAATAAAAGAGGGCGATGAAAACAATTTACATGTATTTTCTGCCAGTCTAATCAAGGAAAAGGTCTTTTTTATAACTGTTGGAGAGATGAAATGTATTTCATTGCTGCCAAATGTAATTGGGCACAGTGTATTGAAGTAACTATTGATCATGTGTACACACAAGAAATGGATTTCACAACATAAAGAACAAATATTTTAAGTTATAATTAGTTTTAAATGAAAAGAATACAACCCATTCATTTTTTTTGTGCAAAGCAATGAAATTGCAGTTAATGGATCATGTTATCAGGGTCCGGTTGTTTAAAACTGGATTAATTTAATCAGTTGATTAGTCAAAATTTGTATCCTGTATTTAATGTGATCATTCAGAAATTCATGTTGAAATGTTAGTGTATAACATCAGAATCCAATGATTTTAAAACTATTTATTCAAATGACACAAAAATGTTTTAATTAGAATTTTCAATTTGCACAATTATCATTGATTAAACTAATCAAGCTTTGAACAACCACGCCCAGTTATCATGTTGTAAGTAAAAGTAGGAAATCTTGGTTATAAAATATTTTCTTGTATGAAATATGGACAGGTGATATTTTTTTTTTAATTCCTGGGGTATCTTTTTAAAAATTGAAATTCCCAAATTAGCTTGTAGCTTTGTTTTGATGAATAGAACTGTTTCCTGAAAAGAGAAAAACAAAATAATATTACTATGCATCTATCGCAAAATCAAATACATTTGTTAATGATCTTACCAGCTGTTGTATATTACAGTTATCAGATCTAAGTAATGTGACCATGGTCAACCATGGTTTTAAATTAATGCAGACTGGTAAAAATTAAATCTATTGCTGACCATGGACCATGGTCGAGGAATACATACCATGGTCGACCATGGTTCAATGAATACATACCATGGTCGACCATGGTTCAATGAATACATACCATGGTTGACCATGGTACAAGTTTTTCTGGCTTGGGTAACCATGGTCAATCATGGTGAAATTATGACTGAAAGTGCAGTTGACCTTGGTTAAACCATGGTTGGCATTGCTTGGCAATGGTTAAGCATGGTCAACCATGGTCATTTATGGATCCATTTCGCAGGGGTACAGGTGTCATGTGCTACTTTTGAATTTTTATAAAATAATGCTCAAAATTAGCACATTACAATTCATTGTCATATATCACTTTTGAATGTATTTTATGATTAAATTCAAAAAGTGGAATATGACACAGGTATTATAAGCATGAAACAAAAAATAATGAAATGTTTGAATGACGAGTATTAATCATATCTAGAATGACTTGTAAGCAACTTGTTATACTGTACAGGTACTGATTCTAATTGATCAGACAGGAAACTTTAAAAAATAATTTTAACTGATACCGTGCTATGACATTAATTTTGAAGGTCGGATACCGTACCAGAAAACATAGTTCAGTTATGTTCAAATTCTTCTTCTTTTCAAAAGAGAAATAGTTACAATATTCATGTAAGAAAGTATTCCCAGTCTAAAAGGTAAGGTCTAGAATACTTGTGATGAATTAGGAACAGTTACCTAGATGTATCTCTCAAACCACTATTTTTACTGCATTTAGAATGATAGATAATTATTAAGCACACACAGCACACACACAGATCTTTTTTTATGCTCTGTATCTATATGTGTATGGAAAATACGCCGGGAAAACATTCAACACATTCAAATACAACTTACCACGTGATATCAACCTAAATTTCTCCTACTTGGACTTTGACAGATTCTGTAACATAACAACTTTTCTCTGAAATCTGGCCAGATGCCAAATAGCTCGTACTGGCTCTGGCGGATGCGAAAATCATAAAATTGGTATTCCCCCTGTGTGCCATTGCAGTGGAAAAGCAAGTTTCAGATAGTGAGTAACAATATACATTACAGGTCTGACAACAGTTTAATTAATGCTCAACCTATTTGAAAGTCCATCTCGACCAGTCACTTGTAAATGTCAGCTTCGCGAAAGCCGGGTTTTGTCAGCTTTTTGCTAAAGTGAAAGAAAGCCTCTTTACTCCTCACTAGTGAACCCTTTAACTCCTTGCCAGCCTGTTTTGGCCAACTGACAACTTGCTGGCCAGTCATGACTCCTCTATTTCTTGCCAGCGACTTGACTATATACTTTCAAGAATATCTTTCACTTGGCCACTTGAGTGGGCCATTTGCATCTTAACTAATGTCTGCATCAGTTGGACGTTATATATCTGAATGTTTACTATAACATAAAGACATTTTCACATAAAGTAAAGATGTCAAGACGTAATGTAATAACATAATCACATTATGTAACATAAAGACAAAACTACATGTAATGACATATGCCCATATAATATAAAGATAAGATGACATAACGTAATGATATGTCCATATAATATAAAGATAAGATGGCATAACATAATGACATGTCTACAGAATGTAAAGATAAGATGGCATAACATAATGACATGTCTACATAATGTAAAGAGAAAATGACATAACGTAATGACATGTCCACATAATATAAAGATAAGATCACATAACATAATGACATGTCCACATAATATAAAGATAAGATAGCATAACATAATGACATGTCTACATAATGTAAAGAGAAAATGACATGTCTACATAATATAAAGATAAGATCACATAAAGTAATGACATGTCTACATAATATAAAAATAAGATGGCATAATGTAATGACATGTCCACATAATATAAAGATAAGATGGCATAACATAATGACATGTCTACATAATGTAAAGAGAAAATGACATGTCTACATAATATAAAAAAAGATGATATAAGGTAAAGATACGTGTACATAATATAAAGACAAGATGGCATAACCTAATGCTATGTGTACATAATATAAAAATAAGATGACATAACATAATGACATGTCTACATAATATAAAGACAAGATGGCATAACATAATGAAATTTCTACATAATATAAAGACAAGATGGCATAACGTAATGATATGTCTACATAATATAATGATAAGATGGAATAAGGTAATGACATGTCTACATAATATAAAGATAAGATGGTATAATATAATGACATGTCTACATAATATAAAAATAAGATGACATAATATAATGACATGTCTACATAATATAAAGACAAGATGGTATAATATAATGACATGTCTACATAATATAAAAATAAGATGGCATAATATAATGACATGTCTACATAATATAAAGACAAGATGGTATAATATAATGACATGTCTACATAATATAAAAATAAGATGGCATAATATAATGACATGTCTACATAATATAAAGACAAGATGGTATAATGAAATGATATGTCTACATAATATAAAAATAAGATGGCATAATATAATGACATGTCTACATAATATAAAAATAAGATGGCATAATATAATGACATGTCGTCATAATATAAAAATAAGATGGCATAATATAATGACATGTCGTCATAATATAAAAATAAGATGGCATAATATAATGACATGTCGTCATAATATAAAAATAAGATGGCATAATATAATGACATGTCTACATAATATAAAAATAAGATGGCATAATATAATGACATGTCGTCATAATATAAAAATAAGATGGCATAATATAATGACATGTCTACATAATATAAAAATAAGATGGCATAACGTAATGACATGTCTACATAATATAAAAATAAGATGGCATAATATAATGACATGTCGTCATAATATAAAAATAAGATGGCATAATATAATGACATGTATTATAAAGACAAGATAAAGACAAGATTACATAAGGTAATGACATGTGTACATAATATAAAAATAAGATGGCATAACGTAATGACATGTCTACATAATATAAATACAAGATGGTATAATATAATGACATGTCTACATAATATAAAGATAAGATGACATAACGTAATGACATGTCTACATAATATAAAAATAAGATGGCATAATATAATGACATGTCTACATAATATAAATACAAGATGGTATAATATAATGACATGTCTACATAATATAAAGATAAGATGACATAACGTAATGACATGTCTACATAATATAAAAATAAGATGGCATAATATAATGACATGTCTACATAATATAAATACAAGATGGTATAATATAATGACATGTCTACATAATATAAAAATAAGATGGTATAATATAATGACATGTCTACATAATATAAAGATAAGATGACATAACGTAATGACAAGTCTACATAATATAAAAATAAGATGGCATAATATAATGGCATGTCTACATAATATAAATACAAGATGGTATAATATAATGACATGTCTACATAATATAAAAATAAGATGGTATAATATAATGACATGTCTACATAATATAAAAATAAGATGGCATAATATAATGACATTTCTACATAATATAAATACAAGATGGTATAATATAATGACATGTCTACATAATATAAAGACAAGATTACATAAGGTAATGACATGTCTACATAATATAAAAATAAGATGGCATAATATAATGACATGTCTACATAATATAAAAATAAGATGGCATAATATAATGACATGTCTACATAATATAAAAATAAGATGGCATAATATAATGACATGTCTACATAATATAAAGACAAGATTACATAAGGTAATGACATGTGTACATAATATAAAAATAAGATGGCATAATATAATGACATGTCTACATAATATAAATACAAGATGGTATAATATAATGACATGTCTACATAATATAAAAATAAGATGACATAAGGTAATGACATGTCTACATAATATAAAGATAAGATAATGCTATGTCCACAGAACATAATGCTTTTATCACATCACATTTTAATAATTCACACTATAAGGTAGTACCAGTGTTCCATAATATTTTTTTGTCCCTTTGTACTTTGCCACAATAGCCTCTTTACTACAGTAAATGGCAAAAGTTTAAACTGGCTGCACCTAGCATTCTTGTTTTGAAGTGCAATGAGAATGTCAGGGAAAAATGGAATTCTGTCAGGGAAATGTCAAAAAACTTTGAATAAAGTCAAAGTTTGGGAACAATGTGGTAGGTTAACACTTAAGTGGTGAACATCAATTTCCAACAAAATATCTTGTAATGGAGTATCATTCACATGACTTTCTGTGTTATTTGATTATAAAAATCTAAATTAAATTATGTAATTATTTTGATATTAACAGACTAAATTGGAGCTGAAGTTGCAAAAGAATAATCAGAAACATGAAGAATTAATGAAAGAATTCAGTGAAAATGAAAAAGAAAAATCAAAGGTGAATTTATTATTATTATTATTAATGGCCTTCTCCCTTCTCACTAATGGGCATTTCAGATTTCGACTGATTTTTATCAAATTTGAATTATATTTAACATATTTATAACAGGTTTTTTGCAGAAATTTCCATTGACCCAATTTTAGCAAATTATGCAAATGAGGTCAAATTTTTAGCCAATTCTTTGGAAATCTTCTCTTCTGAAACCAATGGGCCAATTGAAACCAAATTTATTGTGGAACATAATAGTGGGGTAGATCAAAGTTCATACAAGGCGACCTGTACAATATCTAATATGGCTGCTGTTACTATAAATAGCAAAATCACTAAAATAGCCATTGTATATTCAATTTTCTACCCATTTTGTTTAAATTTGAAATATAAAAAAAAAAGTTAACTGGCCATTTAATGGATTTACAGGTCCGTCCAGAAAGTTTTGAGCACCCCACAAATGTTGTTCATAGCTAGGTACGAGTTTGTTTGCTATAACATATTTTGACATGTTTTATCAATGATTTGTTAAATAGTTACTTACATGTGACATACCACTAGATCTAACCGATGTTAATTTTATGCAATAAAATTGCAAAAGATATGGTTATCGCCCTTTATACATATCAGACACAAAAATTGCTGTCCTTTGGCAAAAAATGATTTTAGACACTGAGAACAACGCATATGTTCTAAAACATAAATAATTACTGTATATTTCCATAGATACGTCACAACTTTTCTACTAAATTTTAATATTTTAAAATTAAATGCAACTTAACTAGCCGACATTAAAATATTTTGATAATCTGACACAAATTTTCAAGGCAATTTAGAAGATCGACAAACCGGAAGTTAAGGTAATTTTCAAGTTGAAAGTAAATTTGCTCTTTATTGTATTTTTATTAGCTCACCTGGCCAAAGGCCATGTGAGCTTATGGCATGGTGAGGCGTGTGTGCATGCGTGCGTCCGTGCGTCAGTAAACTTTAATCTTCTCCTCCGAAACTACTGGGCCAACTGAAACCAAATTTGCCATGGAAGGTCCTTGACAGAGTCTAACTATAGTTTGTTCAAATCATGACGATCGAATATCCAAGATGGCCGCTGTTACTTAAAATAGACAAAACCTAAAAAAATCTTCTTCTCTTGAACCACTCATTGGAGACAAAAACTGATGTGATATTTGGATTCTACATAGTCTTAACCTATAAGTTTGTTCATTTCATGAAATTTGGTTTTAAAATAGGTTACGCGTTTTTGCATTTAATTTTGCAAAAATCGTAAAATATTTTTAAATTGTTATAACTTGACTATATGACCAGATAATGACATGGGGTTTTCAGTTTTGACATATTCTTGTAATTACCTTCAAAATGGTGTCAAGGTCAATTATGAAGGTCATGACCTAATTTTTTTACCTTTCTAATATTATTTATTATCTCGAAAACTATAAACTTTTTATATAGGCATTTATATTCGAATGTTGTAGGTATTGATACAACGATCATTTTGATGTATAGAAAAAGGTCATGGGTCCAAAGGTCAAGGTCACAGTAGCAAAACAATACCAAAATTGTTAATTATCTTGAAAACTATAAACTTTTTGTATAGGCATGTATATTGGAATATTGGTGGTATTGATGTAACGATCATTTTGATATATAGATTAAGGTCATGGGTTCAAAGGTCAAGGTCACAGATGCGAAAGAATACTGAAATGGTTTATTATCTTGAAAACTATGAACTTTTTGTATAAGCATGTATATTAGAATGTTGTAGGTATTGATACAACGATCATTTTGATGTATAGAAAAACGTCATGGGTCCAAAGGTCAAGGTCACAGTAGCAAAACAATACCAAAATCGTTAATTATCTTGAAAAAGGTCACAGATGCGAAAGAATACTGAAATGGTTTATTATCTTGACAACTATGAACTTTTTGTATAGGCATGTATATAAGAATATTGTTGGTATTAATGCAATCATCATTTTGGTATATAGATTATGGTTATTGGTTCGAAGGTCAACGTCACAGATGTAAGAAGCAAGTTTCATAAATATCTAAATATCACATCAGAGTTAGTCCTCTTTAAATGTAGTATTTATTGTGCTTTTGTGTTAACGGCCCAGGTGAGCAGCACAGGCCCTATTGGGCCTCTTGTTATAGTTATTTGTGATATTTTTTAATATTAAATTTGACTAATAAAGTCTTTGAAATAAATAAATAATTAATTAATTAAGTAAGTATGATTCTTTCATTAAAGTTGTCATGTGTAACAGAATAGCCGTCGGCAAAGAAGTAAATACCTGGTCACCTGTAATTAACTTTAAATAATCAAGTCTTCCCAGTAACACCTCACGTGTGTCTTGTTTGTTTAATGATCGAAGCCATTCCCGATTCCTTATTCATTGATATAATCATCCATAATTACTGGTACCTGTGTTTATATGTGGAAGAAGAAAGCGCCGCCATTACAAACACTAATTATATATTCCTATGTCAAAGGTCATACGACGCTTTCGTATCTGTCGGTTTTAAGTAAAAAATGCCAGGATTCGACAATCGCTTATAGGGATATTAATACAATTTATTAAAATTTAATATGCAATTCCAAAGACATGTTTAGATTTCAAACACAACAAATTCAAATGCAACAAAATAATGAATATGAATATTCTTTCCAAAAGTTCAAACAACCGGAGGCCGTCCTAATTATTGACCAATACTCTCGGATGCAAAAACCATGTGTCATTCTGAACAATATGATATGGTGGTATTTAAGCAATAGACCGTCAACTTTAACATAATATCGACAGTCAAGTATTGTAAAATCTGAAACATGAGTTCGAATAACACTGTAACCGACCCCCTTGTTTTAACAAATCATGCAACCTTTGCGCATGATCAAACTTTGACTTCCTTTGTCGGTGACAACAAGATGTGTATTACCCAATCTCACGATCGGGAGCCAGAAAGTACATGTTTTATTCAAGCTATTATCATCGTTTGTATCCATACATGTAAAAAATAATATCACATGCATGTTTACTTTACATCAGCTATTCAGACAATATTATTAAACAGAAAAATAATAAATAACACCGATAAAAGTTTTTGTTTCTTTATTCATGGAGTTGAAAATAAATGGCTCTTCCTGAGCAAATCTTGAATTTTCTCTGGCAAATTTTTTGGCTGCGACGTATGTAGATGACCTTTAGAAAATAC
This sequence comes from Anadara kagoshimensis, assembly GCA_021292105.1. Taxonomy (NCBI): domain Eukaryota; kingdom Metazoa; phylum Mollusca; class Bivalvia; order Arcoida; family Arcidae; genus Anadara; species Anadara kagoshimensis. Next base: position 21,561,984 of record CM037864.1, read on the forward strand.
TGGGCTTGATAGGCTCAGGTGGGAGTGCGACGTATCCACTGGGGCGACGTATATACGGAGATATACAGTACTTTTTCTATGTCAAGTGATACTATAAAACATCTCTTTGCAGTAGGAAATGGATGTTATACGGGGAAAAAATAACCGTTAAATATACTCATCAAAAATCCAATTTTGTCCAATTTCTAAATATGTTAGTATTTGCAATACAAAATAGATTGTAGCTGATAAAAGTGCATGTTCACCTTAAAAAGAGCTTGTTAATCACATGAAATAACGTTTAATAGCCCTTTTCAGTATTTTCTATTCATTTAGTCCATATTTTAAGAAATTGGATTTTTTTCCAAAAATCTTTTCATTTGTTTTATCACTCACAGTTCGTTAAGTCTAAAATTGAATCTTTTATCAGTTATGCCATTTGAAGAACATTCTATGTTGTATATAAAAACAGTGCTTCGACAAATATAATTTAACAAAAACATCAAGTACTAAAACTATCAAAACTGCTGTTTTACAAAGGTTATATAACAGGGGCTCAAAACTTTCTGGAAGGACCTGTATATATAACAGGTTTTTCCAAGAAATTTTTAATTGACCCAATTATAGCAAATTATGCAAATGAGGATAAATTTTGCCATTTGTGCATTACAGGCCCTTTTGGGCCTCTTGTTAGCTCAAGCAAGTGTAAGCTTATGGTATAATGCGGCAAGTGTATGTGCGTGTGTGCATCTGTAAACTTCACTTAAACAACTTCTTTTCCTGAACCACTTGAAAGATTGTGAATTTTTCACAAGAAATGCCATTTAAAGTTTGCAAATAGATTTGACCTTGACCTTAGTTCAAGGTCACAGTGACCTAGAAATTAAAAATCCTAAAAGTGACTTCTTCTCATGAACAAAAATGCCTATGGACATCAAACTTCATAAATAGAATCAGTGTGTTGAGTTCTACAAAGTTTGCAAATAGATTTTACCTTGACCTTAGTTTAAGGTCACAGTGACCTTGTATGTAAAAAACACTAAGTAAAACAGAATTTTCTTATGAACCAAAAGGCCTGTAGACATCAAACTTCATATATAGAATCAGTGTGTTGAATTCTAGAAAGTTTGTAAATAGATTTAAACTTGATCTTAGTTCAAGGTCACAGTGACCTTGTATGAACTGCCTCCTCAAGTTCTACAAAGTTTTGAATAGATTTTACCTTGACCTGCTTTAAAGGTCACAGTGACCCTTTGTGAAAAAATGCTTTAAATGACTTTTTGTCATGACCCAAAAGAAATATATTCATCAAACTTCATACATGAAAAGTTGCGAATAGATTTGTCCTTTTCCTTTTGTTTATGGTCACAGTGGCCTTATACATAAAAATGCTTAAAAGACTTCTTCACATGAACCAAAAGATTATAATTATCAAACTTCATATAAAGAATCAGCATGATGAATTTTACAAAGTTTGTGAATAGATTTACTTTGACCTTCATTCAAGGTCACAGTGACTTTATATAGAAGATGCTATAACTGACGTCTCATTAACCAAGAGGCTTGTCATCATCAAATTCCATAAGACGTCCACCACAGCAAATTGCTTAAATTTTGGATAATTCACAATAGGTAAGCGTTACAGGCCCTCTTGTTCCTCTTGTTTACCTTTGTACTTTGTTACTAGCTGTTTTTAGAAAGTTCGGAAGTTAGCTATTGTGACTAATCTTTGTCTGCTGTACATCATGCATCTACATTGGCTTGTTTATCCCCTAACTTTTGAAAAAAGAGGGGTACAAGGGGAGGTCAAAAAGTTCATAGAACGGGGTATATATTGCCGCAACAAACCATACATTTTATTATTATTTTTCAATATAGTCCCCATTTACCTAAATGCACTTAGCCCACTTTTCTTTCAGACTGTCTATACCTTTGAAATAGAAGTCTTCGGTTTGGTCCTGAAACCATGCTTCTGTGGCAGCCTTAAGTTCATCATCATCAGGAAATATGATTCTCCATCAATGGGATTTCAAATTTTTAAATAGGAAATAATCACTGGGTGCCAAATCGGGACTGTAGGGTGGGTGATTAAGTTGTTCGAACTTGCATTCACGAGTCGCTGTTTGTGCAATCCTTGACTTGTGCACAGGAGCATTGTCGTAAAGAAGCAATACCCCTCAACTTTCCTCTCCTTTTTAATTTAATAGCAGCTTTCAGCTGCTTCATTAGATCAGCATAGTAAGCCCTAGTGATAGAGACTCCAGCAGGTTTATAATTGATTAACAGAACACCCTTAGAATCCCAAAACACAGTGGCCATGACTTTGCCAGCTGATGGTTGGGTTTTTAATTTCTTTGGTGGGGGTGAGCCAGGGTGCTTCCATTGCATGGACTCTTTTTTAGGTTTCTGGGTCCCATTGATGAATCCATGTTTCATCACCAGTTACTAAACGTAAATGAAAGCTCTCCGGGTTATCATTATAAATACCAAGAAGCTCCTGATTTGACTGGAGTCTTTGGAAGCGATCCTGCACATTAAGGTTTCTGGGGACCCATCTAGCGGATACTTTTGACATCCCAAGATGCTCGTGGATAACGGTGTATACACTTACATGTGAAATGTCACACTCCCTAGCTATATCATCAATCCTAATTCGACGATCATTCATGATGAGGGTCTCCACAGACGTGACAATTTCCTTTGTGATGGTATCAGCTGGCCGACCTGACCGTGGGTCATCCTTCAGTGAGGTGCGCCCACGTTTAAATTCAGCTGATCATTTTGCCACTGTGGAATAGGCAGGACCACTGTCACCGTACACCTCGGCCATTTGCTGGTGAATTTCTTAGGCATTTGATCACTCTACTGTTAGGAACTTACTGCCCTAAACTCAACATTTTGATTTTCCATCATTGCTTGATGGTCACCAACTTTGAATGCTTTTGGGAATTACACAAATATGTTGTGACAAATAAACTTGATATGTTTAAAATGGCAGAATGTTGTGTTGTCTAAATAAGTAAAGAAAATGTGTGTTACGCTTGGCTGCATACGGTGTTCTATGAACTTTCTGACTCCCCCTCCTATCCTAAGTTCAAGTTTCCTTCCTTGAGTCCATCAACCCTTCCATCTTTCCTTCTGTCCATACAAAATTCTTCTGACAAAATCTAGGTGCAGATCATATAAACTTCATCAAACTTGCCAAAAATATTCTTCTTGAAAAAAGCAAGGTCAAGATTACATATGGGTCATTTTTGTCAGTAAGTAGATCATTGGGCACATAGAAAACCTCATTAACATGCTTGAGACCAGAATGTTAGTCCAAACTTCATCAGACTTGCTCAGAACGATCATTTTGTCAAAAGCAAGGACAAGTATGTATATGATATATGTTAGGCCAATAAGTAGGTCACTAGGTGAAATCAACGAAAATCTTGTTTACACACCAGAAGTCCTAATTTTGCTCCAATCTTCATCAGAATTTTTTCTTGGCAAAAACTAGGTAGAGATGGTGTATGGTTAATGTTAGGTTAACCACATTTGTGAGACCTGAATTTTTGTCCAAACTTCATCAGTCTTGGCCAGAACGATTCTCCTGGCCAATCACGATCCTGTATGGGTTATGTTGGATCAAAAAATAGGTCACTCAGGTATTCATAGAAAAGGTTGTTAACAGCAGCCAATATTCATTGAATCACTTTTAAAAACAAGGACAACCTTGTATGCACACTTAAATCCTTTATTTTTCTCCAATCTTTTATCCAACTTTATTAGAATGTTCCTTTTGACAAAAGACCAAGTGTATGTATATATTTTTTTTTGGTTAATATGTAGGTCACTAGGTCAAATCATATAAAAATTTTTTATCAATTTTGAATCCACATATTTAGTCAAAACTTCATCAAATTTTCTTAGAAATATCTTTTTAACAAATGCAATGTTACTTTTGTATTTTGGTCATGTTTGGTTGGTAATAGGTCACTAGGCCAAATCAAAGATCTTGTTAACACTTGTTGAAGCCAAAGTTTATGTCTAAACTGCATCAAACCTGCTCAGAATTATCCTCTTGACAAACAGGTCACTAGGTCAAATTGTAGAAAAACCTTTTAATACAACAATCCCAAATTTCACTCCAATCTCCATCAAACTTGATTAGAAAAATCCTCTTTATACAAAAACTAGGGCAAAATGGTGTATAGGATATGTTGGGTCAATATGTAGGTCCCTAGGTCTAGCTATAGAAAAACCTTGTTAACACCCTTGAGACCCGAATTTTAGTCTACACTCCATCAGACTTTTTCAGAATTATCCTTTTGTATCCTCCTGTAGGTCAATTTCATCTAGGTGTTGTTGGGTCAATAAGTAGCAGGGTTCGTACAGGCCTTGAAAAGTCCTTAAATTTTAAGGTTTGCCCTAAAAAAGACCCTAAAAACAAGTCTGACCCTAAAAAGCCCTTGAAGTTATCCTGAAGGCTCTAAAAGCCCTTGAATTCGGTCAGTTGGGTGTCTGTATTTTGATATTAGGTGGTTGCAAATAGACTGATATATGCAAATAAATAAATTAATTTATAAGTTGCATTGAAATGAGCAATTCAAAGGTACCTGGCTCTCCCGAACGCCTAATTATAACTAACTTCAACCTCCACTTCAAGTGTCGTTACTATGGACATGTAAATAATTATATTGATTTAATTGCCTTTGCAACAATATTTTTTATCCTAAAATTGTCCCTTTGATTAGGCCTTAAATTTGCAAATAAGACCCTTAAAAAGACCCTAAAAAGTCCTTAAATTTGGAGTCCAAATGTCTGTACGAACCCTGAGTAGGTCACAAGGACAAATCATAGAAAAACCTTGTTAATGCCAGAAGCCTCAAATCTTCATCAAAATTCATCAGAATATTCCTCTTGAAAATCTAGGCCAAGATGGTGTATTAGTATGGGTTATGTTTGATTGATATGTAGGTTGGTAGGTCAAACCATAGAACATCTTTGTAAACGTTGTCAGTTGATCATTAAGGGTCCCAGGACCACAGGATCTCATGCCCTTCTCATTTCAGTTAATAAATTTTGATGTGGTATTTGATATTGTAACATTAAAATGGAATTTTAAAAAAAATTAGAATCCTTACATGTATGGAATTTGAAAGTCACATTAGTTAATTAAACTCAATTTATCTCAGTTAAATTAAGTTTAACTCAGTTAATGCCAATTAATTTGCATTAACTGCAGTTAATGCGAATTACAGAATATCTTAGTTTAACTGAGAAAATGAAAATTAATTCGACTTAACTGGAGAAAAACTTAATTTAACTCAGATAAATTGAATTTATCTGCTTTTAATATGACTTGACTGAGGAATAATTGCCATGAACTGATTGGTTTGTATCTCATGAAACTTAGTTCAATTGACTTAGTAAGAGATAAAATCTTGTAAGAACTTTGATGATGAAAATAATAAGGTAAACAAGTGTGTCTTGTATCATGTTTATTAAAATCTAAAACAGAATGCTTAAAAATGCTTAACTATTCATCACTGAATAATTTACATATTCGCTTAACTATTGATCACTGAATAATTTACATATTCGGTTGATTATTAACTTTTAAATTAAAAAAATAATATAAAAGTATCAATTGTTCATATTTTTTGATAAATATATTCAAGCACTAAATTCCTCTAAAAAAATATACAATTGTCAGCTTAATTTGTTAATGGTGAATACAAATAGACATTTAGAGGATCTCCACATGTGTGTATTTATATAAATTTTTAATTTCTTGAACATGTAAAGTCACACATGCTTTATTACATCAATATATTATTATCTCGCATGAACTGAACAACTCAACTTATCTGCAGTTAATGAAAATTGTCAGTTAATAATAGTTACAACTACCATTAACTGACGCGAAAGTCACAAAAATGAGAATAACCAGGTTTATCTCCAGTTAATAATAGATAGTCCAGTTCATGTGAATTATTTGTCAGTTAAATTAAGTTTAACTGAGTTAAACTTAATTTAACTGAGATAAATTGAGTTTAACTAATTATTGTGACTTTGGAATTCCATATACATGTGCTCTTTAAGTCTATATTTCATTTTGTGAAATTAGGTGAAACATTTAAGCATTAAATTTTAAAAATGTTCATAAAATTGCTTCAAATTGTTATAACTTGTTATGACAAAATAAGCCTTTATTTTTAACATTTTTAGCTCACCTGAGCACTTTGTACTTAAGTGAGCCCTTGTGGCCTGCCTTTGGTATGTGTCAATATTGGCATGTGTCTAGAATCTAGATGTCACAATTTTTATCCAATCTAAATCAAACTTACCCACAGTGATCCTCTAGACAAAACCTGCATTAAGTTCCTATATGGGCAATAAGTTTGGTCAGTAAGTAGGTCACTAGGTTAAATTATAGAAAACCTTTATGATAACATACTTACAAAGCTTGTTCGTGCCACTTTGTAATCTAATTTTTTTTTCTCAAATCATAGGTACTATTTTTAAAATCGTACATACAAATTTAAAAATCGTATCTACGAATTTAAAAATCGTACCTACGAATTTTAAAATCGTACATACGATTTTAAAAGTCGTATATACAATTTTAAAAATTGTAGCTACGAATTTAAAAATCATACCTACGATTTTTTAAATCGTACATACAAAATTAAAAACTCACATACGAATTAAAAAATTGTATATACGATTTTAGAAGTATAGTGTGTCAAGTTTGACCTGGCCATTTGATCTTTAATTCAATATTATATTGGACCTAAGGACTTAAGAGTGTATATTTGGGTTTTAAATCGACCGTACCTTTGTGTACGATCTTAGAAATTGCACAAAGGGTTTATAAAACTTACACAGATCTACCGGGGTTCTATACCTATTGTGGATGGGGCGCAAGACATTAAAGCGACGACTTTAGTGGACATTTGAGCGACACGTGTATTTTACGATGGACATTTGAGTGAGAGTTTAAATCTACTCACTGCTCCAGTATGAAGGGTAGAGAGAGAAAAAATTGAATATTGAGAGAATTTTATCTGAAATATGCAAATAATGAAGTCGATTGCTACAGAGTTACAGTACCCTGGGATTTAAACGTGAGGCTAGAACAGATTTATGAATTTGATTTAAGCTTTATTCTGTAAATTTAACTAAGTTTTATATGTAACAGTTTAGTGATATGTAGTGCTAGACTTTTAATGGATTTTATAAATTTAAATTTGGTGCTTTTCAGTAGTAATAATATCCAGAGATTGTAACTGGGATACCAGTTACGTATGATTCCCCACCATCCATAAATAATTTATGGCATATATCTGGTGAAAAGACCCTAGCAGGGTTAGCGCTGGGTTGTAAAAGTCTGTCGCCAAGGAAATCACCAGTTGTAAAATTTTGTTGCCAATTTCATTACTGTGTCGCAAAAAGGGTACTTTTTGACACATACAATATTTGACGTAATTCACTAGTCGAGTCGGGTACCTGCATGTGCAGGTAGTTTTATATCAAAGTTACGGCCCTTCATATATGAATTACAAGATTGAATAAAACAATAAATGAACAAGAGATGTTGTTGTTTAGTTATTAATCAACAGGTAAATTTTGTGATTTTCACGTCACATGCGTTTTTGATGTTGTGTATATATTGCCTTGATGAACGGTTACATTCTAAAGGCAGTTGTGTATGAAGTATATTTGTACCGTGCCGACCTGGTAAACTAAAAAAAATCATACCTTGATTACTTTTTTTTAAATTTCTTTGAAAGTTAAAGTAGATTTGAATTAAAGTTTTCGGTTGAGAAAAATCGTACATTGGAAGGCCTTCTCGGCATAGGAAGTGACGTTTTCAATGAATTTCATTGAATAAGAAAACTGGTAGAACCCCTCTCAGGCCTCTGATTCGGCGTCCCCGCGTGTTACAATGAATGAACACGCATGGAAGGGTTTGCACTGGGCATCACCAACATCGCCAATTGCGATTTTTTTCTTTAACTGGCGACAAAACACGGCGCTTTGCGATTTTTCTGGCCACAAGTTTTCAAAGTTCACCGGTATCTTGGTCACCAGTAATTAACAGGTGATAACACATTGAAGCCAGTGACGGATCGGCGAGTGTCACTGAATAAACACAGTAATTAACGACTGGTCTTAAAGAATGAGTTGATTAAGACCGTTGTCTTAGGTGTGAATGTAAGACCTTCAAATTATGGGCAGGTAGATCCAGGTAATAGTGGAGGGTGTCGACATTGCCTGAGGATATACCCAGGTGCCCTCCTGATGTCATCAGACAGTATCTTTTCTTGCTATTTTCTTCCAAAAGATGTCAAGGTCAAAGGTCAAGGACATGTCCCTGTTTTTGACCTTTGATTAAAAAATGCTATTTTTTAAACATTTCAGGTGATAATGGCATGGGATTTTCAGTTAATTGTAGGTATTGACATGACGATCATTTTGATACATAGATCAAGGTCACAAGTACAAAGGTCAAGGTCAAGGATGCACAACTATTACCATTATAGTTGATTATCTGCAAAACTATTAACTTTTTGTATAGGCATACATATTAGAATATTGTAGGTAATGGCACAATGGTCATTTTAATATATTAATAAAGGTCATTGGTTCAAAGGTCAAGGTCACAGATGCAAAACAATACCGAAATGCTTAATTATCTCGAAAACTATAAGCTTTTTGTATAGACATGTATATTACAATATTGTAGGAATTGATTTAACGATCATTTTGATAAATAGATTAAGGTCATGGGTTCAAAGGTCAAGGTTACAGATGCGAAAGAATACCAAAATGGTTAATTATCTCAAAAACTATTAACTTTTTGTATAGACATGTATAATACAATATTGTAGGAATTGATTTAACGATCATTTTGATATATAGATTAAGGTCATGGATTCAAAGGTCAAGGTCACAGATGCCAAAGGATACTGAAATGGTTAATTATCTCAAAAACTATAAACTTTTTGTATAGGCATGTATATTCGAATATTGTAGGTAATGGCTTAACAATCATTTTGATATATAGATGAAGGTCATAGTTTCATACTTTTGTTTTTACCTTTTTAGCGGTTTATAAATAATGTATTGTAGCTAGACTATATATATTTTATATGTAGCATTCTCGGGACAAGGTATGATTAATTTGCAAAAATTCTTGTATTTAATTCTGCCTTACTGCTGAAAATTAGGAGTTCTCTTTAATAAATGTTATTGACCATTGAACCTCTGTATGAGATATGTACTTAGCCTCAGGTGAGCGTTAAGGCCCATGGGCCTCTTGTTTAGGGTTGCTTATTTGGACTGAGTCAATCTTACATAAGGCCCTCCAATATGAGTGATTGCATACTATTAATACAAAATAACATTTCTTTACATGTAGTAATTAAATAATAATAATAATATAATAATAATAATAATAATAATACTTAATCCTGCTCAAAATCCAACTTTAACTGTGAGCAGGAGCAACAGACTTCAGTCTGGCTAACTTTAAAGGTTAAGAAATTGTCGCTCAAATGTCTACCATATATTTGAAATTTCACTCAAAGTGGTTAAAATTTTGTCGCTCAAATGTCCACTACTTCGTCGCTGAAACATTCTTTTATTCTCGCTCTTTTGTCCATTGCTTTCGCTAAAATGTCCAATGCCGTGTGGATGCAAGGGGTTTCACATCATTTTAAATTAGTAAAATCAGTAAAATCGAAAATAAAGAAGTTTACTTGAAACCATTTTATGACTTCATAACTTGAAAGTAATAATGTAACTCTCTCTCTCTCTCTCTCTGATTTTTGAGAGGTCAGGTTGATATGTCACCTAACGGAGTAATGAGACTGTTTATAACTACACCCCCAAGGCTACCACAAACACCTTTTACACTGTGAACTGCGTCACATTAGGGGGGCATGATTATGTTGAGTCGGGGGACATGATTTGCAGCAGGGAATTAGGAAAAGATGGCTAAAATGCTTTTGTTCCGTATTAAAAAGGCATATTATGGTCATTAAAGGAGGGTATGGGTGGGTTGTGGGTTGATTAGACAAAAAATAAATTAATTAAAATAAACAAAATGTGGTCTAGTGGTCTAATTAATGAGACTAGGGATCATCAAAAAGGCAAATTAAAACCATGAGTCATTCAAGTTTTAAGTTACGAATGTTTAATAATATGTTGTGAGACTCTTACGTAAGAGCTTGAATTTCGGCGGACATAATGTATTATTATTTAACACAATCCCCTTCAGTACCTATACACTTTTTGCCAGCGCTGTTTAGGGCCTTCAATGGTACTATTAAAAAGCCATTTTCTTGACCATTCAAAGCGTCCTCCGGTGAATGTATAAAGGTTTTCATCTAACTGAAATTGGGTTCCCGTAATGACTGCTTTCAGTCTTGGAAAAAACCCTGAAAACGGTTTTGAAGCGAAAAACTGACGAATAAACTACGATGTTCAAAGACAGCCATAGCAATGACAGACTTGTGAACAGAGGCATTGTTCGCATGAAACAACGCACGCGTCTTTACCAGGTTTTCCCCGTGGCGCTTGGGTTTAATATTTCCCCATAACTGTTTCAGAAGTGATGCATAGTATTTGTCATTGAATGTTTGTCCCATTTGCATATTACCTAACACTAGAATAGCATCAACATCAAAACAACTGAGGCCATAAAATTCCTAGCTGATGGCACGGTCTTTGCCTTCTTAGGCGATGGTGAATCATGGTGGTTTTACTGTTTAGACTGTTGTTTGGCCTCTTGATGAATGAAGCGAATGATGGGGCCATGTTTCATCGATAGCAACGAAACCCTGAACAAAGGTTGTGCAAACTTAAAGCTTGTTGGGTCTCTATATCTCTTAGCGATGAGCTAATGAGAACCAGATCATCAGTATGTAGCGCATTGTTGAAGCGTTTTGGTAAAAAGGTCTAGTGACTGTAGATGAGACTTGGATTCACTTTAATATGAACTAGAGGATGAAGCTCAAATTCATCAGTGGGTAGGCCCAGGTCCCCGTAAGACTAAGGAAGTTCAAGACGCAACAGTTTGCTGGAAAGATGATGGCAACAGTATTTTGGTATGCGAAATATGTTATTATATTCAACTTTTTACCCAAGAGAAGTACAACAACTGGAGTGTACTATGCAAACTTGCTAGATCAGCTAAGAACTGCCATCCATGAAAAATGCCAATGAAAACGGACAATGTTTTGCTGCAACAGGACAACACAAGAGTCCACACTTGCATTTGTCAATGAAATCTGTAGAGCATTCCCAAAATTGAAAAGGAGTCATGATGGCAGTTGAGGAGAGGATCACTTAAAAAGCCTGTAGTTACTTTTTCAGTTCTGGGCTAATGGCACTTGAACACCGTTGGTCCAAGTGGAGGGCAGTTACACTGAAAAAGAGGAGGTGGATTTCAACCAGAAGTAAGTTAGGTTGGTTACTTAGCGACTCACCCTCGTACATGTACCATCCACAATTAAACCCCTGTAGAATTGGGTGAAACAGAATGCACTACTTTTTGTAATGAAACAGCTACAGATGTGTTAATATATAAATACTGAAGGCTTATGGTTGATAGTGGTGCTTTGTTAACTGTATTTGATAGTAGTAGTTGTTACGTGGGTGATGCTTGTTTCTCGTTGAGATGTTCGTACAACTTTGGTCTGCGGGTCCCAGACTGTATTCAGTCATGTTGTATCTGTCGTGTCTGCGTGTGTATGTGTGGTTGTAGTGCCTGCAGGGTGACTTGTTTTACAACAACCTGGAGATGACCAACAGAATAACACCATAATCATCCTGTTTTTTGTTTATTACCAATGTTTCCAGGATTTGACAATGAGATGTCATTTTATGAATCGTAATTGTTAACTATAAGTTTACATAAGTACATTTAATAAAATAATTACCAAATCCTAAATGGCTGGATGTAAGAATATATTTCATTACATTTTGTCTAATGATGCAATATGTATTGAAACATCAAATACACATAGAAGGTTTGGCCAACATTCCAATGCACCATGAACACATTTTCATACATTGATGCATTCTGTTCAGTTTGTGATGTATTTTCTACTATCGCATTAAATTTAAATGCAATATCAACAGCATTTCTATAATTTTCATCTGATCATATCGATTAGGTATCATCTGACTTGGTTGCAACATATTTCAAACGTGAACTGTGAAAAAATACAGGGTTTTGGTACAGATAAAACTATGCATTAATACCAATTCTCAAATTAATATTAAATAGAAATGAAATTGCACATATTAACACGTTTTGTAATAAAAAAAACATGTACTTGTCAGTCCGCACCGGCTATATGTTGCATTTATGGCGTTATTTCAGACCAAATTATATGTGCATTGCCTCCAACAGACATATTATTTATGTCCAAAATATGTAATTTTGATACGAAACAAAAGCATTTTTAGCCAATCTGTCCGAATTTTTCCTTTCAAATCTTGTCCCCCGACTCGAAATAATCACGCATCCTTAATACGATGCAGTTTACGATGTAAAAGGTGTTTGCCTTGGGGATATAGTTGTCACCGTAACTAAGCCAGTTCAAACATTTTAGTGTGTCAAGTTTGACCTGGCCGTTTGGCCTTTAGTTTTAATTTTCAAACGAACATACCCATTATGCAATTTAATACTATATAAAGTTGATATATATATGGATAGATGATAGTAATACTAGGTACCGAGTGTTTATAGTAATGAAGCATGCTCTCTTATCCGCATCACACAGCCCATAAGTCCAATATTTAAATTAAAGTTCAAAGGGCCAGGCCAAATTTGACACACTATACTTCTATAAATAACGCATGATCTTATTATCACTGAGGATAAAAATAGTATCAGACAAAAAGTCGTAGGTACGATTTTTTTATTTTAGCTACGATTTTTTTATTTGTAGGTACGATTTTTAAAATCATATATACGACTTTTTAAATTCATATGTACGATTTTTAAATTCGTAGCTACGAGTTTTTAATTAGTATGTACGATATTTAAAATCGTACATAGGACTTTTAAAAATGTACGTAAGATTTTTAATTCGTAACTATGATTTTTAGCTCACCTGACGGAACGTCATGTGAGCTTATGGCATAGCGCAGCGTGTGTATGTGTGTGCGTGTGTGTGTGCGTGCCTGTGTGCATCGTTAACACCTATTTTCGACTTCTCCTCTAAAACGACTCGACAGTTTTTAATGAAACTTTGTCAGAAGTATATATGGGCCGGTGCAATTCAGATTTGTTTGTGGCGTTGCTATGGCTACCATAACTAGGTCAAGGTGACCTAGGGGTGCAAAAATCTTAAAAAATCTTCTTCTCCGAAAGTACTGATTGGAGAAAAAAATCTGATGTGATATTTGGCTTCTCTAGGGTCTTAAGCCTATGGTTTGTTCATTTTGTGAAATTGGGATAACAAATAGGTTTCGCGTTTTTGCGTTTAATTTTGAAAAAATCGTAAAATAGCTTCAAATTGTTATAACTTGACTATTTGACCAGATAATGACATGGGGTTTTCAGTTTTGACATATTCTTGTTAGTATCTTCAAAATGAGGTCAAGGTCAATTGTGAAGGTCATGACCTAATTTATTTTTACCTCTGATTATAATTTTTATCTCGAAAACTATAAACTTTTTGTATAGGCATGTATATTAGAATGTTGTAGGTATCGATACAACGATCATTTTGATGTATAGAAAAAGGTCAAGTGTTCAAAGGTCAAGGTCACAGATGCGAAACAATACCCAAATGGTTAATTATCTCGAAAATTATAAACATTTTGTATAGACATGTATATTAGAATGTTGTAGGTATTGATACAACGATCATTTTGATGTATAGAAAAAGGTCATGGGTTCAAAAGTCAAGGTCACAGATGCGAAACAATACCGAAATGGTTAATTATCTCGAAAACTATAAACATATTGTATAGGCATGTATATTAGAATGTTGTAGGTATTGATACAACAAGCATTTTGATGTATAGAAAAAGGTTATGGGTTCAAAGGTCCAGGTCACAGATGTGAAACAATACTGAAATGGTTAATTATCTCGAAAACTATAAACTTTTTGTATAGGCATGTATATTAGAATGTTGTAGGTATTGATACAACGATCATTTTGATGTATAGAAAAAGGTCATGGGTTCAAAGGTCAAGGTCACAGATGCGAAACCATACCGAAATGGTTAATTATCTCAAAAACTATAATTTTTTTGTATAGGCATATATATTAGAATGTTGTAGGTATTGATACAACGATCATTTTGATGAATAGAAAAAGGTCATGGGTTCAAAGGTCAAGGTCACAGATGCAAAACAATACCGAAATGGTTAATTATCTCGAAAACTATAAACTTTTTGTATAGGCATATATATTAGAATGTTGTAGGTATTGATACAGCAATCGTTTTGATATATAGAAAAAGGTTATGGGTTCAAAGGTCAAGGTCACAGATGCGAAACAATACGGAAATGTTTAATTATCTTGAAAACTATAAACTTTTTGTATATAAATGTTGTAGGTATTGATACAACGATCATTTTGATGTATAGAAAAAGGTCATGGGTTCAAAGGTATGGTCACAGATGCAAAACAATACCGAAATGGTTAAATTATCTCGAAAACTATAAACTTTTTGTATAGGCATGTATATTAGAATGTTGTAGGTATTGATACAACGATGACTTTGATGTATAGAAAAAGGTCATGGGTTCAAAGGTATGGTCACAGATGCGAAAAAATACTGAAATGGTTAATTATCTTGAAAACTATCAACTTTTTGTATAGGCATGTATATTAGAATGTTGTAGGTATTGATACAATGGTCATTATGATGTAAAAAAGAAAAAAGTCATTGGGGTTTCAGTATGTATGTTTTCTTTAAACTAGTTGGCGACACCTTTAGGGGTTTCGCGAGAAAGAAAGGAACAATCTAGAGGATTTCTATTATTAGTAGAGCTCGAACTTGCCACTCAAAAGTTTAACACAGACCTAAGGGATAAGTGCCATTTTATGTTTTCTTTAAATCTATCAGCTAGGCATTAGTAATCAGGTGAGCGTATCAGGCCCATGGGCCTCTTGTTAAAATCGTATGTACGATTTTTAAATTCATAGCTACGATTTTTAAATTCTTAGCTAGGATTTTTTTTTATAATTCGTAGGTACGATTTTTAAAATCGTATGGTCAAACGCGTGTGCTTATGACACAGTGCCATTCACCACCTCAAACTTGCGATCGAATCTCATTCGGGACAGATCCTAATATGAGGTCTGCCAGTTCGTTTGCCGTGAGTAATGTGAGAAAGTTTGTCATTTCGCTTACCGAAGATCGGTGGTTTTCTCCAGGCACTCAGATTTCCTCCATCATCTCTGAACTGACTGCCTCAATTTAAGTGAAAGATTCTAGACTTGGGCGTAAAACGCCAACACTCCACTCCTTCATATGGTTGTGTCCCCACTAAATAATTCCACTTATATCGTCAGTAGCTATAGATTATAAATACATAAATATACAAAGCGCTGATAAAATGCTTTGTCTTATCCCCTCTCTCTTTCTCTTTCTCTCTCTCTCTCTCTCTCTCTCTCTCTATTACAATATAAATAACATGGAAGTTCGTTAGTCTTTTTCCTTGAATACGGGGACAATATTTTATGCGAGTAATTTCATTACATATCTGGCAAAAAAGGGGTTCCATAAGTGAACAAGTAGCTCACACAAATTGTAAAAACGTTGCAATAGACAGAGCTATAGAGAACAAAAACATGTCTAAATGATAAGGAGTTGAACTCCTTGTTTTTAGAATTGACGCCTAACAGTAATAAAAAGACCATGCCAAATGATATGGCTAAAGGCTTTTATAATCTGACCAGACCGCCAAGGCGTCAAAATGTATGGTCCCAAAATACGTCCCCTAATAATCTTTAATTAAATAACAGCACTTGTCAACATTTCATTGAGATTAAAAGCAGCAAACACTTGACGTTATGTAATTGTACAGCAAGAAAATCGGATGCGAGATCAGTAATAATATATATAAGTAACAACATATAGTCACTCAATAAAACTTCTCAGGACAAACACCATACAGAAAAAAACAAAGCTTGTAACAACTACAACAGCTTTATACAACGAAGTAAGCTGCTTACCAATAAATTGTTGACTCAGGGATATTGCAAGCCTAGGCTTATCAAAGCCATTGAAAAGTTTTCTAGAAGTCATCACAGTATTGTAGATAAGTTTGATGTCTCTGTGTTCAGGATTGCCTTAGATATATTTGACTTATCATAGTTCGAAGTTCCTTTCCCTCAATTTTGATTACACACGTGGCAAGTGTAGCTATAGCTAAACATGAGGTGTTTATCCTTCCGGAGCACCCGGTCTCACTTCCCTAGCTCACGTGTTTTAATTAACTTTGACAGTTTCCAGGGATTTATCGGGGTCTTTTGGTCCCAAAATACCCTCAACTAAAAATTGGGAAAAACTATCAACTTTTTGCTCATTTTGGGAAAACTTCGACATCATGTCAGAAGTCGGTTTACTCACGACCTTGGAAGCCTTTGATGTAGAAGCTGTATTTTCATCTTCTTTTGCAGATGTTGTTTTAACTTGACTTGAAAACTTGACTTGATTTTGCTGAAGGGGGGGGGGGGGGGGCTTTCCCAAAATACAACACAATTTTCTAATTGGGAATTTTCTTAGCTGATTTTGGGAAAAAATCAACTGTTTTTCCATTGGGAATGGGGTCAAAGAATTATCGTTTTTTTTTTTTGTATATTTTTATAGCGCGATGTTCTTTTTCTATATAAAAGTCCCAATTTTGGTGCATTTGTATTTTTAATTGGTTGTAATGGAAAAAAACATGTCTCATTTGACTTTTATTCTATTCGCCAGTTTATCGGCTTTATGGAACAAATCTGTCTAAAATAATCAGTCATACAGTTCATTTTAAACAAGTGTGGAAAAAGGGGGACGTAGGAGACATACCACTTCGGTAGCAAGCAGGTCAGTCGGTACAGTGCTAGCTCCATAAGTTGGAAGTCGCGGGTTTGGTATCTTGTAGGGTCTGACCCAAGACTTGAAAAAGGGTAGTAATTGTTAACTATGCATTAAAAACTGAAAGCGGGTCTTTCGGACAAACTTTAACCAAACCGAGGCCCCATGTCACTGTAGACGTGATACAATAAAGAACCATCACTGCATAATGTCATCACCACAAAGCACGGGTAAAACTTTCTGCACCTACACCTATAGGTGGTGTTGTCTCAATATAAGTGAAATATTATTGACTTAGACGTTAACCCCTATTAATCAATGATCAATCAAACATAGGACCGGGATTCAAACAGACAGACTTTCCAATAATGAGCGTGATTTATCAACCCAACTGAATCACTCAGACCACATTCGTCCGGCATTATCTACCAAATTGAATCAGAACACTGGTATCCCTCTGTTGGATCGATGTATCCATCTACCACTTCCAAGGGTCCAAAGAACTCCTTTAATATAACACAATAAAGAGTCAATTTAGATCTGTGGTGCACGACTACACCGAGACTGACACAACAAGTTACCGACGGCGACGAATTTCGGAATTACAGTTGATAGACATAGTCTGCACTCATCGACACTCATAGCCACCTGTGGTCATAAATTTTGAAAAAAGCTAGACTGATTAGTTCTTAAACTGGTTTAGATCCACTTTGTGTTCTAGGTAAAAAGAATGTATGACAGTGTTCTAGATGCAGGAAATTGCACCATTTGTACTAAAAAAAACAAAAATGTTTAGACCCTCATAGAAGGTCACGCCTTTTGTGCGAAAATGTACCCCCATTCGCCAAGACTTTGGATCCGCACCTGTCACGTCATTTGAAACTCGTAGAATACGAAAATGAAAAAGTTTGAAACGATTTTATGACTTCATAACTTCAAAGTAATTAAGGATCGCTCTCTCTCTCTCTCTCTCTCTCTCTCTCTGTGTGCATGTGTGATTTTTGTGAGAGGCGGGGATGATATGTCACCAGAAAGAATGATGAGGTTGTCTATAATTACATCCCTAAGTTACCACAGACACCAATTAAGACTTTATCTTTAAAAGGCAGAAACATAACAAAGCCAGCTCTAACAGTATAAAAAACAACATTGACCTGTCCGCTTGACCTTTAAGTAAAATATTAATCAAGGACGAGTACATTGACTTTTGGGGGTCGATCAAGCCTGCTTATTTCGTCTACATTTGCGAACACTAATCACTTGCCCTTTAAATGAAGCTTATCTGCCAATTCTATATTGGGTGGATCCTTTTACATATTTTTTTCTCGTCAAAGGTCAAGCGGACAGGCCAATGTTGTTTGCATATATTTGTTTAGATACCACATACACATAATCACATATTTCATGATTATAATCAGACTCCTAAATATAATGAGGATAAAAATAGTATCAGAGAAAAAATCGTAGGTACGATTTTTAAAATCGAATGTATGAATTTTTTTTTCGTAGGTACGATTTTTGTTATTTGTAGCTATGATTTTTAAAATCATATATACGACTTTTAAAATCATATGTACGATTTTAAAATTTGTAGCTACGATTATTTTTATTCGTAGGTACGATTTTAAAAATCGTATATACGATTTTGAAATTCGAAGCTACGATTTTTTTATTCGTAGCTACGATTTTAAAATTCGTAGCTACGATTTTTTTATTCGTAGGTACAAATTTTAAAATTCGTAGCTACGATTTTTTTATTCGTAGGTACGATTTTAAAAATCGTATATACAACTTTTAAAATCATATGCACGATTTTTAAATTTGTAGCTACGATTTTTTTATTCGTAGGTAAAATTTTTAAATCTGTATGTACAATTTTTAAATTTGTAGCTACGATTATTTAAATCGTATATACAGGTTTTTAAATGGTATGTACGATTTTAAAATTCGTAGGTAAGATTTTAAATTCGTAGGTACGATTTTTAATTCGTATGTACGATTTTTAAATTCGTAGCTACGATTTTTTTATAATTTGTAGCTACGATTTTTTTATTTGTAGGTACGATTTTAAAGTTCGTAGCTACCATTTTTTTATTCGTAGGTACGATTTTAAAAATTGTATATAAAATTGCATAAAATCGTATGCATGATATTTAAATTTGTAGCTATGATTTTTAGCTCACCTGACCAAAGGTCATGTGAGCTTATGGTATGGTGCAGCGTGTGTATGTGCATGCATGCATGTGTGCGTGCATGGTTAACACACATTTTCGACTTCTCCACTGAAAGTACTTGGCAGATTTCAATGAAACTTGGTGAGAAGTATATATGGGCCGGTGCAATTCAGATTTGTTTATGGCGTTGCCATGGCTACCATAACTAGGTCAAGGTGACCTAGGGGTGCAAAAATCTTAAAAAAATCTTCTTCTCCGAAAGTATTGATTGGAGAAAAAATCTGATGTGATATTTGGCTTCTCTAGGGTCTTAAGCCTATGGTTTGTTCATTTTGTGAAATTCGGACAAAAAATAGGTTACACGTTTTTGCATTTAATTTTAAAAAAAAACGGAAAATAGCTTCAAATTGTTATAACTTGACTATTTGACTTGATAATGACATGGGGTTTTCAGTTTTTACATCTTGTTAGTATCTTCAAAATGAGGTCAAGGTCAATTGTGAAGGTCGTGACCGAATTTTTTTTACCTCTGATTATATCTTGAAAACTATAACTTTTTGTATAGTCATGTAAATTAGTATGTTGTAGGTATTGATACAACGATCATTTTGATGTATAGAAAAAGGTCATGGGTTCAAAAGTCAAGGTCACAGATGCGAAACAATACCAAAATGGTTAATTATCTCAAAAACTATAAACTTTTTTTAACCGAAATGGTTAATTATCTTGAAAACTATAAACTTTTTGTATAGGCATGTATATAAGAATATTGTAGGTATTGATACAACGATCATTGTGATGTATAGAAAAAGGTCATTGGTTCAAAGGTCAAGGTCACAGATGTGAAAACAATACCGAAATGGTTAATTATCTCGAAAACTATGAACTTTTTGTATAGGCATGTATATTACAATGTTGTAGGTATTGATAGAACAATCATTTTGATGTATAAAAAAAGGTCATAGGTTCAAAGTACAAGGTCACAGATGCGAAAACAATACCGAAATGGTTAATTGTCTCGAAAACTATTAACTTTTTGTATAGGCATGTATATTAGAATGTTGTAGGTATCGATACAAAAATCATTTTGATGTATAGAAAAAGGTCATGGGTTTAAAGGTCAAGGTCACAGATGCAAAACAATACTGAAATGGTTAATTATCTTGAAAACTATCAATTTTTTGTATAGACATGTATATTAGAATGTTGTAGGTATTGATACAATGATCATTTTGATGTAAAGAAAAAAGTCATTGGGGTTTAGTATTTATGTTTTCTTTAAATCTATCAGCTAGCCATTAGTTATCAGGTGAGCGTATCAGGCCCATGGGCCTCCTTTTTTTTTTATTTTATTCGTAGGTACAATTTTTAAATCCGTATGTACGATTTTTAAATTCATAGCTACGATTATTAAAATCGTATATACAGGTTTTTAAATCGTACCTACGATTTTAAAATTCATAGGTACGATTTTTAATTCGTATGTACGATTTTTAAATTTGTATGTACGATTTTTAAATTCGTAGCTACGATTTTTTTTATAATTCGATTTTAAAATTCGTAGGTACGATTTTAAAATTTGTAGGTACGATTTTAAAATTCGTAGGTATGATTTTTTTAAATTGTACCTACAATTTGAGAAAAAAAATCAGATTACAAAGTGGCACGAACAAGCTTTCGTATATACTTGAAGCTACAATCTTAGTTAGGTTTTCATCTTCATCAGCTAGGCTAAGTTCTCAATAAGTAGGTACCAGTACATGTAGGTTAAATAGTAGAATACCTGTGTTTACACTCTTGAAGCCACAGTTTCAGTCATCAAATTTACTCTGAATAATTCTCTTGACAAAAACAAGGTCGAGTGTATATATAGGTCATGTTTGCTCAATAAGTAGGTCATATGGTCAAATCATAGAAAAACTTTGTTACTAACTAGGAGCTCTATCAAACTTGATCAGAATTATCTTGACACAAGCTAGATTATGGGTCATGTTTGGTCAGTAAGTAGGTCACTAGGTAAAATCATAGGAAAATGTGAGATGCCAAACAAACTTGATTACAGTGATCTTGACAGACAGTAGATCAAGGTGGTATATAGGTTGTATTGGTTAAATATGTTGGTCACCAAGTCAAACCTTCTTGTTAGCATTATAAAAGTCATTATAAAAGTCACAATTTCATTTCAATCCAATTCATATTTGCTCAGAATAATCTTCTTGACAAAAGCAAGATCAAGGTCGTGTATTGACCATGTTGGGTCAATAAGTAGTTTATCAGGTCATCATAACCAAAACTTCTTTTGGTGTTGATGATCCCTAGGTGGGCAAGAGTAAAAGGTGCACCAAACAATCTAAATAGCAAAATAATATACATAGCTATGTTAAACTCAATGTTCAACTGTTTTTGTTTCAAATCTGAAATGTAGCACTATAAGCCAGAGAACCAGGCCCCGGTTTCACAATCATTTTTAACTTAAGAATTTCCTTAACTTAAATTTGGCAAATTAAAAACCTTTATAATTTTATTAATTGTTAAGATATTAGGGAATTTAATGTGTCATTTTAAAGATTATTTCCAGCTTATGACATCTGCATTTAGTTTTAACAAAAATATTTATTCGTAGTTCCAAAAAGAGCTTGCCAAAATTTGCTAAATTTAAGTTAAGGAAAATCTTAGTTAAGGAATGATTGTGAAACCGGGGCCTGGTATATTGCTGCATAAAAAAAGCTGACAGTAGAAAAATAGAAGTCGTCAAGTTTGTCATATAGCTTCAAATGTAGCCATTCGTGGGCATCATAATTGAGATTTAAGTCTAAATATGAGGCAGTATTTGAAAAATCAGTCATATCTTTTATTTCAAGCTCACAAGAAAAGAGAATGTGTCATATACCAAATTGAATTCATCAAGGACAAGGTCACAGGATCATAAAAACTTTGAAAATTACATTTTTGTATTTGTTTCTCCTCCTAAACTTTTGTATAAAAAGAGGTATTAAATTGATATTAACAAGGTGTATTCAGTATGGAAAGAGGATGTGTTGCATACCAAATTGGAGTTACCTCGATCAAAGTTTTAGGATCAATAAAACTTTAGAAATTGGACCATGTTAAAGTTTTGAAAAAGATTTAGTATTTTTAGCTCACCTGAGCCATAGGCTCAGATGAGCTATTGCTATCTATCTTCGTCCGTCATGCATCGTGTGTAAACTTTTCACATTTTAATCAACTCCTTCAAAACTACAAAGCCAAATTAGATGATATTTGGCAGTAATGATGTCTAGCTGAGGGGCTTTCAGATTTGCATAAATGAAAGGATAATGTCCCCTTGGGGCCCCATCAAGGGGAAAATTGTGAAAATCTTTAAAAATCATCTCCTCTGAACTTACAAGAGATATAGCTTAGATATTTCATTTGACACATACTTAGGGCACCTAGTTTTAGATTTGCACAAATCGTAACTGTGGGGGCCAAAATGGGGAAATGGCAAGGTACTTAAGGTGGAAATTGCAAAAATCAACGTATTTGTCAATATACCTTGAAAACTATAAACTTTTTGTATAAGCATGTATATTAGAATATTGTAGGCATTTGCACAACAATAATTTTGATATATAAATGAAGGTCATAGGTTCAAAGGTCAAGGTCATAGACGTGAACGAATACTTAAATGGTAATTATCTCAAAAACTAGAAACTTTTTGTATAGGCATATATATTAGAATATTGTAGCTATTTGCACAACGGTCATTTTGATATATGAATGAAGGTCATAGGTTCAAAGGTCAAGGACATAGATGCAAACAAATACTGAAATGGTTAATTATCTCAAAAACTATAAACTTTTTGTATAGGCATGTATATTAGAATATTGTTGGTATTGATGTAACGGTCATTTTGATATATAAATTAAGGTCATGGGTAAAGGTCAAGGTCAAGATGCGAAAGATTACTAAAATGGTCGATTATTTTGAAAACTATTAACTTTTTGTATAGGCATATATATCAGTGTGTTGTAGGTATTGATCCAATGATCAATTTGATGCATAGAAAAAGGTCATTGGTTTAAAGGTCAAGGTCACAGATGCAAACAATTCCAAAATGGTTATTTATCTTAAAAACTATAACCTTTTTGTATAGGCATGTATATAAGAATTTTGTTTGTATTGATGTAACAATCATTTTGATATATAGATAAAGGTCATGGGTTCGAAGGTCAAGGTCACAGATGTGAAAGAATGCTAAAATACAGTAGAACTTTGATAACTCGAAGTGCACATACTTCGATTTGACTTTGAGTTATCAGGGTGTTTGTGTTTTCGAAGTTGAAGGATGACATCACATCACAATCTCTATGGGAGAAATGTTTGATGGCGATAAACTGCCTACCAATACACCAGTATAATATGTAAACATAAAATAATACTAGTAAATGAATTTAAATGAATTTATTATTTTTTTATAAAGACTGATTGTAACGGCAAACGCATACATAAAATACACAAAATGTGTATTACCAACACACATTATCACAGTGCATTCAAAGAACTGAATCAGATAAACATATTCATGTACATTGTATGTTATAATAATAATAATACATACATTTTATAGAAATAATAAAAATTTTGTGCGTACCACGTGTAAGTCATTAAATCCAGCATAGATAAATCATTTGCCGTTATAGCCAGTGGCACAAAACTTGGCTTCTACTAAAGGAGTACACGGCTACACTTCATCGCCCTTTACGGGACGGAGTACTAATCCTTTAATTGATACTACTTAATACGGTAGCAGAACCTTTGTTTTGTACCACTGCTACTCTCATTGATTGTATTATACGCAAGTCTATAGCTAATGACCGATTAATTCCTGTGATTTCATTGATCGTTCTATTGATCACTCACTCAATGTTAAAAATATTTCGAGTTTTAGAAGGTTGTTTGTCATACAACTTTTTAATTTTGCACCTTAACATTACTTCAAGTTATCGGGGGTATTGGAATTATAGGAGTTTGAGTTATCGAAGTTGTATTTATATAGTTTATATAGAAAACCAGTAGGGACAAAGTACTGACTTCGAGTTATCCGTGGTATTCGAGATATCTAAGTTCGAGTTATCGAAGTTCTTCTGTGGTTCATTATCTTGAAAACTATTAACTTTTTGTATAGGCAAGTATATTAAAATGTTGTAGATATTAATACAACGGTCAAGTCACTTGTTCCTACTTATTAAGGCAGAATGTGAGGGATATCTTGGCAATCTTGGCCGAGTCTATCTCTAGATGAATAGTTAAGGTAGTTAAATCTGCCAATGACTCTGGCTCTGAACAGTAAAAGGCTGTTTAATGTCAAAATTCATGAGGTGAGAGCCCTTGCATCTTCCTGGGCTCTTGCTAATGGGGTACCTTGTGAGTGTGTTATGTCCCAGACCTTTTTGCATGGCCAGAATACCTTTGCAGATTTTATCTTTGATCGTTGGCCAATCATTCCAACCAGTTATTGTTTTCGGGCCCTACTCTGGCAGCTCTAAGTATTGTTTGCCTTATATAGTGTTTTCACATTAATTATTTATGGTAGATTATGCTTTTATCTACTTGTGTTATGGGCACAGATCTTCCTTTTCGGGATCCCATTTTTAAACCACACAAACACCCCCACCTCCAAAAACTAGTTTAGGAATCACCATGTCTGTCTGTCCGTCTGTCCATGTATGTAAAATCATTAGTTATTTTTCCATTAAAATCATTTCAGATCTCTGCTCTTTCCTGCAACTATCCACTTAGTTACTCAAAATACTTTTACTTTATTTGTAATTGTAAGTTTTTCCAATTATATACATGAACTACAGGAAGCTATACAAAAAGCATTAGAGAATGAGAGATTGATAAATGAAGAATCATTAAAGGTTCTAACGGATTCTATAAAGGAGGAAATGGTGGCACATCTGGAACAACAAAAACAGGTAATGAAACCAATAATCAGAGACTCTTATTTTATCCCCATTTTGAAAAAAAGAGGGGGAAATTAAATTCAATTTTCAGTCCTGTCAAACTGTTTGTTGGGTCAGACAATTTTTGTACGGAGTCATTCTCCATAACTATGAAACACAATCCCACAAAACTTGGTGCAAAGCTTCAATATTAACATTAACTAAAGTTGGATGGCTCATTTTTCTTGGATTTATGGTCACTTGACTGAAAAATCTAAAATAGTTCAATTTTCTAAAACCAGTGACTGGAGCCAAATTTGATGTGATATTTGACTTTTCCATAGTCATTAACTTATTCATTTTGTAAAATTTGATCAAAAATTGGGTTACACGTTTTTGCATTAAATGTTGAAAAAAATTAAAAATGCCTTTATATTTTAATATTCAGAAATTTTGTCAGGAGTAATTATACCAATGCAACTTAAGTTACTTAGGGTATAATGGTTTTGACCCATCCATCTGTCTGTCAGTCTGTCAATCCTTCAATCCATCATAGGTTTTCCACACTTTTCTTAAATGCTAACAGCTGTTGAACTGTTTTTGGTATGTCAATCTAAAACAATGAGTTATGAATAAAGTTAACATTTTGTCCTGCTCCATTGATTTTTATGGAAATTACGACACTTTTTCTTTTATATGAGGACCTCCCATCGACTGATGTAGGAGACCTATACTAATTACCTTGTCTGTCTGTCTGTCTGTCAGCAGTTGTTGTCCTCAACTCCTACTATAGTTTTCCATTGATCTTTCTGAAACTTGGAAAATTTGTAGTTAACACATTGAAGATGTGAATTTTCCGTTTTTATACGCCCGTCATATGACGGGACGTATTATGTTACGGTGCTGTCCGTCTGGGCGTCCGGGCGGGCGTCTGTTAACAATTTGTATTCCGTTCAATAGAGACCACAAACATTTATGGATTCAAATGAAATTTGGTATACAGCTTTACCATGGTAATACCTTGTGCAAGTTCGAATTACAACTTTTTCGGATTATTTTTGGAGGAGTTATGCCCCTTTTTTAACTTAGAAATTTTTGTATGTATGACCATGTGGTTTCCGATCATTAGAGCCTACAACTATTTATGGATTCGAATGAAATTTGGTATACACATTTACGATGTTAATATCTGGTGCAAGTTCGAATTACAACTTTTTCGGATTATTTTTGGAGGAGTTATGCCCCTTTTTTAACTTAGAAATTTTTGTATGTATGACCATGTGGTTTCCGATCATTAGAGCCTACCACTATTTATGGATTCGAATGAAATTTGGTATACACATTTACGATGTTAATATCTGGTGCAAGTTCGAATTACAACTTTTTGGGATTATTTTTGGAGGAGTTATGCCCCTTTTTTAACTTAGAAATTTTTGTATGTATGACCATGTGGTTTCCGATCATTAGAGCCTACAACTATTTATGGATTCGAATGAAATTTGGTATACACATTTATGATGTTAATATCTGGTGCAAGTTCGAATTACAACTTTTTCAGATTATTTTTGGAGGAGTTATGCCCCTTTTTTAACTTAGAAATTTTTGTATGTATGACCATGTGGTTTGTATTCCATTCAGTAGACAATACAAACATGGATTTAAATGAAATTTGTTATACATTTGGTATACACATTTACGATGTTAATATCTGGTGCAAGTTCGAATTACAACTTTTTCAGATTATTTTTGGAGGAGTTATGCCCCTTTTTTAACTTAGAAATTTTTGTATGTATGACCATGTGGTTTGTATTCCATTCAGTAGACAATACAAACATGGATTTAAATGAAATTTGTTATACAGTTACACCTTAATCATGGTAATATCTCGTGCAAATTTGAATTACAACTTTTTGGGTTACGAGTTATGGCCCGAACACTATCCATTTAGCAATATATTTTTACATACATATATCCTAGTTGTACTTATACTTCTCAGTAAATAGTACTACTCGATCAATATAACACGGGCGTATAATGCTACGCTTGGTCGGTGCTCTTGTTAACTTAGTTGGTGAGTTTTCCCAATTTTACCAGACATTGGACTTTTATCATATTTCACTGTATAATACAACAGGCTTTACTATAGGGCTCATGTTTTGTGTAACTAAATCCTCCTACAGTTTTCATTCACGGAAACTTGAAACATTTGTAGTATGCACATTGAAGACGTAATGTGACTTTTTGAACTTGCTTGATGATTTTTTAGCTCATCGTGACACGGGGCCTCATTTATTTTAGGTTCCCACAGTCAGAAAGAACCGTGACTTCCATTTAATATCTGAGTGCTTGGCGAAAGAACAGTCACTCCCCACTGTCAAGTCTTGGGTCAGACCCGGTTGGGGTTCGAACCCATGACTTCCACTTACGGATTGAGCACTCTACCAACTACGCTACCGCATCTTTTTCTTCACTTGACAATGACCCAAACTTTCCACTGTCTGTCTGCTGCCATTGTTGTTACCATGTGTTGTCTTTCCAAATCTTCCTCCTATTTTTGAAGCACCATTAACCCGAGTAAATAAAGTAGCTTCTATTCAGATCTTACATAATCAAAATTGAATCCAAGGGAGATAAGCAATCTCAGGTCAATAACATTTTTTCAATCAACTTTTCTTGCATGTACCAGGTCATTACATTGTTTAATTTGATCATGTGACAACTTTTAGCCCAATGAAAGTGCATGAAAAATATCAATTCATAATAATCATGTACGTTCAAAGTTAAAAGACAATACTTTATTTTGAAATTGGTTCTCATTATGAGACTGTTGGGTATTTCTTAAATAGTGTCTTTTGAAAGTGGTATCATTGGATCAGTTTCTTATTTGCAAAATCTCACTACAAGATAAACCTTTAGCTCTAGCCTTTGATGTGGACGCATCACGAGTAGAATGAGCCTTAAACTCACTAGTATCTATACCTGCCGCTTCTAAAAGCTTAACTAACCATCCTGCGATAAAGCACGGTACCACAGGCTTATGCGGCTCTACATAGCTTAATAGCAACTGGTTACGGGGTGAATCCATGCGGCACCTCCATTGTCTTATTCTCTCTAAATATTGTTTTAAACAGAGAACTACACAAAGGCGTTGGTCATTATCATATGAACTAAAGGAGATTGACCAACTTTACTTGACTTTGTAAGTCTGCTCAAGGTGAATGAACCATCATTATCATTGAGAACCATGTAATATCAAGGGCACATAACTCTGATGACCTTCCAGCTGATGTCAAATTTAAAAGCATTGACAGTTTAAAAGATAACATTTTATCTGAAAGGCTCTCATTAGTGCCCATGGAAATTATATAACTCAAAACTGTATCAACCTCCCACATAGTTTTATACCTCAGAGTCGGAGGATTAGCATTGAAACACGCTCTCAGGGTGTCCCTAACCATAGGATGTTGACCAGCTTTGTATCCATCTATGATTTCATGATATGTCGAAATTGATGATTGACGAGAATTACTAGTAATGGTCTGGATAGATAATTGACAATTTCTACCACAAGGCTTGAAATGGATTAATTTGTCGTGGAACACACCAACCACATCACTGTTTCCAACAGCTGTTGTAAGATTCGTTTGTTCCTTGCCGCCTTGTGTGAATTAACAATAATTCGGCAGCTTGTTCAGAAACACCTCTCTCAATATTGCGTTTCCAGAGATTTGCCAGGTCACTAGCCAAAAGCTCACCTGGTTCATGAGAGGGTGGGTCCCTTTCGACTGGGATGTTATCAGATCCTTGAAAGAAGGAAGCAGAATCGGTAAGTCTACCAGGAGACTCATTAATTGTGGAAACCAAGGTTGTGTCTGCCAAGGTGGTGCAATTAAGACCACTGTACCCCTTTCCTCTACTAGACTGCTACCTTATGTAGACACCTCAGTATCATACAAAAGGGAGGGAAGAGATAAAGACCTGTCCCCTTCCAAGACATTTGAAAAGCATCCACTTCTTGAGCGTAAGGATCTGGGTGCCAGCTCACATAATTCGGGAGTTGTGCATTGTGACAACTGGCAAACACATCCAACTCAAACGGGCCATGCCAGATTTATGGACTCGAACACGGACCTCTTCAGCTGCCAATTGCTGTTATCCGTGTAATTTCTGGACTGCCAGTCTGCTTGCGAGTTCAAAAGACCCATGACGGCAGAATTCCATTAATGTTTTGGTCAAAATCACCAGTTGACAGGATTTCGTACCCCCCATTTTTTGGATATGCACTACAGCCGTCTTGTTGTCCACATGTAGATGGACGTGGCATTTCACGCGAGTCTTTGCTAGACTCCTCACAGCAAATAGAGCTGCTTTTAATTCCAACACATTTATTTGCTCTAATTTCTCTGCCTCTGTCCAGAGACTTTGGATTTTCACGTTGCCCATGCCGCACCCCAACCCGATTTTGAGGCATCGTTATGATTTATCATATCTGGATTGTCACACAGTCTGCTGTCGGACATATCTTTGTCTGATAAGACTTGTATTGAAGTAGGCCCTTTATTAGAGACATCTGCAGGTGTTGGTAATGGTGTGACCTAGAATTTCCGCTAACTCGCGGAAACTTGTCCATTTCTTCATTATCAATCGCTTGCATTTGTGTATAATGTTCGATATCTTGAAGTAACATGTCGTCTAGATAAATGATCATTCTCAAGCCTAGATGTCGGAGAAATGCCACCACAGGCTTCATTAACTTGGTGAAATAAAGTGGAGCTGGGACTAACCCAAAAGCCATTGTCTGGAATTCCAGTAGTCTCCCTTTCCATACCAACCTCAGAAACTTTCTGTGTTCCTTGTGGATAGGAACTGTGAGATACGCATTCTTCAAATCCACCTTTACCACGAAGTCGCCTGCTTGAACAAGCGATTTCAGGGACACAATCCCCTCCATTTTGAAATGTTGATAATTTATGAAAGTATTTAGTTTTTTCAAATTTATTACAGGTCTCCGACCCCCATCTTTCTTTGGCACCAGAAAGATTGGGCTCAGAAATTGACCGGCACATAGAGTTACCTCCCTTACCACACATTTCTGTAATAACGGTTTTAGATCTATTTCTGAATTTATCATGAGGGTTTATGCTGTAGCAAATTTCTGAAATGGAATTTTTAGCTCACCTGAGCCAAAGGCTCAGATGAGCTATTGCAATCTATCACTGTCCGTCGTCCGTCGTGTGTCGTGCGTCGTGTGTAAACTTTACATTTTAATCTTCTCCTTCAAAACTACTGGGGCAAATTTGATGAAACTTGGCGATTATCATGCCTGGGTAACAGCCTTTAAAAATTATGTTCGGGGTTTGGCCACGCACAAAAAGATGGCCGCCATTACTAAAAATAGCAAAAAGACAAAAAATCTTCTTCTCTGAAACCAAAAGGTGCAGGCAAATTTTGATTAGATATTTAGATTCAGCATACCTTGGATCATTAAAATTGTGTTTTTCATGAAAATTGAACGAAAAATAGGTTACGCGTTTTTTGCGTAAAATTATGTAATTTTGAAAATGAGACATTTATTATTATAACTCAATAACGGCTGAAGATAATTGTATGGAGTTTTCACTGTTGATCTTGTCTTGCTATTTTCTTCCAAAAGATGTCAAGGTCAAAGGTCAAGGTCATGTCCCTGTTTTTGACCTTTGATAAAAAATGCTATTTTTTTAAACATTTCAGGTGATAATGACATGGGATTTTCAGTTAATTGTAGGTATTGACATGATGATCATTTTGATACATAGATCAAGGTCATGAGTTCAAAGGTCAAGGTCAAGGATGCACGTTATAGTTGATTATCTGCAAAACTATTAACTTTTTGTATAGGCATATATATTAGAATATTGTAGGTAATGGCACAATGGTCATTTTGATATATTAATAAAGGTCATGGGTTCAAAGGTCAAGGTCACAGATGCAAAACAATTCTGAAATGGTTAATTATCTCGAAAACTATAAACTTTTTGTATAGACATGTATATTACAATATTGAAGGAATTGATTTAACAATCATTTTGATATAAAATAAAGGTCATGGGTTCAAAGGTCAAGGTCACAGATGCGAAAGAATACCGAAATTTTTAATTATCTAAAAAAACTATTAACTTTTTTTATAAACATGTATATTACAATATTGTTAGTGTTGATGTAACGATCAATTTGATATGTAGATTAAGGTCATGGGTTCAAAGGTCAAGGTCACAGATGCAAATCAATACATAAATGGTTAATTATCTCGAAAACTTTTAACTTTTTGTATAGACATGTATATTTGAATATTGTAGGTTTTGATTTAATGATCATTTTGATGTATAGAAAAAGATCATGGGTTCAAAGGTCAAGGTCACAGATGCGAAAGAATACTGAAATGGTTAATTATCTAAAAAACTATAAGCTTTTTGTATAGACATGTATATTACAATATTGTAGGAATTGGTGTTCATTACACTTACTCAGCATTTTAAAATAATGTTTTACTATTGTGTTTTAAAACCTTATTTTAATTTCTTTTGATAACTTTGCCATCTGGCTTATCATCACAGTACAGTAAAACCTCAAGGTTATGTAGTTAATGGGGGTCATCCTGCCCCAAGCCTGATCATTTTTATATATAGATCATGGGTTGAAAAATTTTTCAGATGAGCTAAAGCCCCGGACTTTTTGATAAAGAAAATCAAAAGCCCGCAATTTTTTTAATCAAGTCCAGAGTTTAGTTAACGAGAAAATCGAAGGAGAAAACCAGAAATCGATATGTATTATTTCTATCCGCAGTTAAATGGTATTTTTGGCAGTATTTACAACCCACGTGACGGCTGTTGAAACAATCGGACACACTTCTCCGATCATATTTGGTGTCTTTATTTTCATGTGAATTTCTTTTCTCGCCACTGTAGCCTGCTTGTTGGTGTGAAATTTAAATTCAAAGGCTACATCATCAGACAAGACTGAACATTGGTAGCGATTACAAGCGCAATAACTATCTAGATTTTTCTCTATCAGCAGAACGCTTAAGTTGCCTACCTAATGACTAGCATTTCTTACAAGCGCTGTAATGATCAAGAATGAATGTAAACAACAACAGGGCAACGTGACTACGGATGGTTTTGCAAAATTTTTTCAAGACACCAGGTGACAGTTGAAAATAAAATTCATTGGTCTTCTGAGTGTTTAAGCCCGAGGGGCTTTTCAGTAAAAAAGTCCTGCTTTCCAAATTTCTAGTCCCGGGCTTCGGGCTTGAAGAATTTTCAACCCTTGTAGATTAAGGTCATTGGTTCAAAGGTCAAGGTCACAGATGCTAAAGTGTACCAAAATGGTTAATTATCTCGAAAACTATTAACTTTTTGTATAGACATGTATATTTGAATATTGTAGGTTTTGATTTAACGATCATTTTGATATATAGTTTAATGTCATGGGTTCAAAGGACAAGGTCACAAATTTGAAAGAATACTGAAATGGTTAATTATCTCAAAAACTATAAACTTTTTGTGTAAACATGTATATTAGAATATTGTAGGTTTTGATTTAACGATCATTTTGATATATAGATTAATGTCATGCGTTCAAAGGTCAAGGTCACAGATGCGAAAGAATACTGAAATGGTTAATTATCTTGAAACCTATAAGCTTTTTGTATAGACATGTATAATACAATGTTGTAGGAATTGATTTAACGATCATTTTGCTATATAGATTAAGGTCATGGATTCAAAGGTCAAGGTCACAGATGGGAAAGGATACTGAAATGGTTAATTATCTCGAAAACTATTAACTTTTTGTATAGGCATGTATATTCGAATATTGTAGGTAATGGCCTAACAATCATTTTGATATATAGATGAAGGTCATAGTTTCATACTTTTGTTTTTACTTTTTTAGCTGTTTATAAATAATGTATTGTAGCTAGAATATATATATTAATATATTATACATATATTACATGTAGCAATCTCGGGACAAGGTATGATTAATTTGCAAAAATCCTTGCATTTAATTCTGCCTTACTGCTGAAAATTAGGAGTTCTCTTTAATAAATGTTATTGACCATTGAACCTCTGCATGAGATATGTACTTAGCCTCAGGTGAGCGTTAAGGCCCATGGGCCTCTTGTTTGAAATGGAATCTTCATTCCAATTACTATTAGCAAAATAAACTTGTCCTCAGCCTTGTTCCTTGTCTAAAGGAAACGTTGTGCCTGGAGATTTTAGACCGAAATCTACACGGCCTTTGTGAATCAGACATTCATCTGGAAAAGGTGGCATTTCTGTGTCTAATGTACATATTTTTGTGTTCAGTGGAAATGCTTCACCCTGTGACAGATTTTTCTCTAAATCTAAGTTTAGGTTTTCTGGCATAGAATGATATAAGCTTACCGTCTGTTCTCTTCTGTGGTCCAGAACTGGTTCTGGGTCCTCTAGAAAATGTAACCTTCCAGTCTGCCCCTCCAGCTCTTCGAGTTGGGAACCCCTTGAGAAAGGGTGTGATGGAACTTCCTT
This sequence comes from Anadara kagoshimensis, assembly GCA_021292105.1. Taxonomy (NCBI): domain Eukaryota; kingdom Metazoa; phylum Mollusca; class Bivalvia; order Arcoida; family Arcidae; genus Anadara; species Anadara kagoshimensis. The sequence continues at coordinate 21,595,657 of CM037864.1, forward strand.
TAGAGGTCTTAGATTTCCAAGTTTTCTTCTCTTTCTTAGGACCAAGCTCATCGGCTATCTTTTCGGACAATTTCTTTATATTAGCTGCCTTATACAGTACCCTGTAAAAGCTATTTCCAAAAAGATCAGTATCTAATAAAGACAATTTATTCTCATTTGATTTAATGAAAAATCTAGTCTTTTGTAAGATTGTATAAAATGTTCAAACATCTGTGAAAGTTTGTTGTAATGAATCCTTGTCCCGATAAAGTTATGGACTTTTCAGTTAAATTTAAGCATTCAAACAAATCCAGGTGGTCATCTGTGACCCGGCCTGATCTTATAGAGTCCAGGTCCATCCACAATTTTTTTCAAAGGACCCATGGCAGATGCTATTCTGCTCTGTATTTGGGCCAAATTATCATCATATGGCTTACCATAAGACAGCTTTGCAGCCTCGAATATATTGGTCACATATCTGTCTACACTGGGTGACAGTAAATTTATATTTTCCGGTACTAGGAAAAAATCCAAGATCTTTTCCTTTAGTACTTTATCCGGGATAAACTTTGTGAACTTACGATTGATATACTCTTTCATGTCATCTCAGGTTAAACCACTTTGACAGAGTCAGTTTCTTCAATATCAAACCTTGAGAAGCCAGTAGGCAGTGTCATCATCAGAGCTACTTGTTTCGCTCTCTCCATCAGAATCAGTGTCCTGATCTGAATCACTTTCAGAATCCGAAGAGTAATTTTCTCTGAATTTCTGTCTCTTACTCTTATGGCCAGTTGCATACCTCTAGCTTATATTGATCCCAGGATTAAGTCCAGTTCATTAAACTGTTTGGGTTGCATACCTTTCTGAATTAGCTGAGTAGAGATCAGATTTATAGGTAAATTTAATCCTAGTTAAAGGCAGGCTCAGTACAGGATCAATATTAGAAATGGCAGAAATGCACCCCATTTCTAGAATTAAATTCATTAGTTAAATCTGGCTATCTTTTTTTTCGAAACACTTTTTCCATCATTTTGTTTGTTTTCTAGTATATTTTTGCGCGTCTCAACTACCGGTAGTTGGATAAGAATTTCTTTTTCAATTTCTGTAAAATTTCGGAGTAGGATTTAATTTACGGGTGTGCATCCTAACTAGTTATCAGGTGAGCGGGGGTTAACTCTGACTTAACTCTGGGTTACCTGAACTGTGAATCACCATGTAAATCAGACTTAGGTAAACCAGAGGTACACAGCTGGCCATTAGATGGTGATGCACACCCATCATCAGTTTTGCATTTACCACCATCAGGAGTACTTGTGTCCCCTAAGTTTACTTCCTCAGCTACAGCGTCTACCCTGCCTGACATAAACATCGGAGGGTTTTGCCGATGTCATAATGTCCAAATATAAAAAATATAGCAGAAATATGAAATATAAAATATTTCTGCACAATATAAAACTAAAATCAAACGTGGATTGATAATAAAATCACTCAAACACGTTGGATAAAGATAGGCTTACGACGACAACACGTCTGAATAGTACGAAGCCATGAGGAATAATGACGAAACATTGACGTCATATCTATGACGTAGTAATGTTTACTTTGAAGTTGGCTTTTTTGAACGATTCTGTGGGAATATACATGATTATATCTTATGGAGATTTGTGAAATAAAATTTATTATTACAGTTAGATCCTTGTATGAAACGGTTCTACGAGACTTGAAATGCAAAATGTCAAGTAAATTGGAATATTGTAGATATTAGCCTTACAGTCAATTTGGTATATAGATGAAGGTCATGGATTTAAAGGTCAAGGTCACAGATGCAAACAAATACCGAAATGGTTAATTATCTGGAAAACTCTAAAGTTTTTGTATAGACATGCATATAAGAATATTGTAGGTATTGGTCCAACAATCAGTTTGATTTATAAACGAAGGTCATGAGTTAAAAGATCAAGGTCACAGATGCAAATGAATACCAAAATTGTTAATTATTTTAACAACTATAAACTTTTTGTGTAGATATGTATATTGGAATATTGTAAGTATTTTCCTAATAATCATATTAGGTAATTTTTTTAAAGGTCAAGGTCATAAATGCAAACAAATACCTTAATTGTTAATTATCTTGAAAACTACAAACCTTCTATATAGGCATGTGTAATAGAATATTGTAGGTATTCGCTTAAAGATAATTTTTAGCTCACCTGACCATAGATCATGTGAGTTTATGGCATGGCGCAGAATAGGTCATACATGCAAATGAATACTGAAATCCTTAATTATCTCAAAAACTATAAACTTTTTTATAGGCATGTATATTAGAATATTGTAGGCATTTGCACAACGATCATTATCATTAGATGAATGAAGGTCATAGGTTCAAAGGTCAAGGTCATAGATAGAAAAGAATACCTAAATGATTAATTATCTTGAAACTTTTTAATTTTTGTATAGGCATGTACATTAGAATGCTGTAGATGTTGATACAACGATCATTTTGATGTATAAAAAAGGTCATGGATTCAAAAGTCAAGGTCAAGGATGGAAAACAATACCTAAATGGTTAATTATCTTGAAAACTATAAAAAAAATTGTGTAGACATGTATATTAGAATATTGTAGGTATTGATGTAACGATCATTTTTATATAAAGATTAAGGTCATGGGTTTAAAGATCAAGGTCACAGGTGTGAAACAATACTGAAGTTGTTAATTATCTGGAACACTATAAATTATTATCCCCGCCACCAGTGGTGAGGGGGGATATAGTAATACCGCTGTGTGTGTGTGTGTGTGTGTGTGTGTGTGTGTGTGTGTGTGTGTGTGTGCATTGGTCCGTCCCAATTAGTTTCCGTGCATTTAAAAGAGAACCTTACATCCGATTGAGCTGAAACTTGGTCAGTTCATTTGTTATGGTGATGATTGGTGTGGGATTGCTTGACAGCATACACTTTTTCACCCAATTCATGGTTTCGATGCATTTGAAAGAAAACCGTACATTCGATTGAGCTGAATCTTGGTCAGTTGATTTGTTATGGTGTGGGTGGTGTGGGATTGCTCGACAGGGTAATTGTGCATCCAATCGTACATCCAAGATGGCCAATTAAAGATTCGTTACTGAAAATAGACTTTTTCACCCAATTCATGGTTTCCATGCATTTGAAAGAAAACCGTACATCTGATTGAGCTGAAACTTGGTCAGTTGATTTGTTATGATGGTAAGTGGTGTGGGATTGCTGGAAAGCATAATCGTTCATCCAAGATGGCTGCCGTTACTAAAAATAGACTTTTTCACCCAATTCATGGTTTCCATGCATTTGAAAGAAAACCGTACATTTGATTGCGCTGAAACTTTGTCATTTGATTTGTTATGGTGGTGAGTGGTGTGGGATAGCTCAACAACGTAATCCTGCATTCAAGATGGCCGCCATTACTAAAAATAGACTTTTAAACCTGATTCATGGTTTCCATGCATTTACAAGAAAACCGTACATCCCATTGAGCTAAAAAACAAAACCACTGCAGTAGCTCAGTTGGTAGAGTGCTCGCTCCTTAAGTGGGAGGTCGTGGGTTCGATCCCCGGCCGGGTCTGACCCAAGACTTGAAAGTGGGTAGTGACTGTTCTTTCGCCAAGCACTCGGCATTACGAAATAAAAGTCACGGTTCTTTCGGATGGGAACTTAAAATAAACGAGGTACCATGTCACGGTGGGCTTGGCACGCTAAAGAACCCTGCTGTATAATGCCATCAGCGCAACGCACAGGCAAAATTTCTGCATCTTCGCCTATAGCTGGCGACGTCTCGATATAAGTGAAATATTCTTGACTGGGACGTTAAACACCATTACTCATTCACTCCATTGAGCTAAAACTTGGTCAGTTGATTTATTGTTGTGATGAGTAGCATGGGATTATCTCAACAGCCTTATAGCTTATCCAAGATGGCCACCATTACTATAAATAGCAAAAACCTATAATTTCACATTACAGCCTTATTTATGTTCCAATTTTGTTAAAATTTTAAACATAGAAAATAGAACTCAGGTTATTAAAATATGTAACAGGTTTTTCTGTAATGTTTTTAGTTTACCTAATATAGTGTATCTATACTTTAGTTTCAGTTTGTATTGAATTCACTGATGTTCACCACTGCAGGGGGATAGTGTTCTCTGAACACCTTGTTATACCCCCTGCAAACGAAGTTTGGGGGGTATATAGGAATCACCTTGTCCGGCTGTCTGTCTGTCCATCTGTCCTTCCGTCCCGCTTCGTGTCCGAAACAGAACTTTTGTACCGTAGCACCTAGGATTATCAAACTTGGTATGTGGATGCTTCATGGGAAGGCGATGTGTCATGTACCAAATTTAGGTCACTGTGACCTTGACTTTGACCTTTGACCTCTATGATAGTAAAACCTTGTGCATCTTCGTGTCTGGAACAGAACTTTTGTACGGTAGCACCTAGGATTATCAAACTTGGTATGTGGATGCTTCATGGGAAGGCCATGTGTCATGTACCAAATTTAGGTCACTGTGACCTTGACTTTGACCTTTGACCTCTATGATAGTAAAACCTTGTGCATCTTCGTGTCCGGAACAGAACTTTTGTACCATAGCACCTAGGATTATCAAACTTGGTATGTGGATGCATCATGGGAAGGCGATGTGTCATGTACCAAATTTAGGTCACTTTGACCTTGACTTTGACCTTTGATCTCTATGATATGAGGGGTACCCATTTGTGTAATCAACTCCTCTTACAGCTTTTAACCAAGAAGTCTGAAACTTAGCAGGATGTTTCCATATACATTTATCATGTGCACCTTTTATTTTGGTTGAATTATATTTTATTTTTTTCAGATTTTACGGGTGAACAAGATAAACTTGGTCATTTTTCAACAATATTCCATATGAGGGGTACTCATTTTGTGTAATCAACTCCTCTTACAGCTTTTAACCAAAAAGTCTGAAACTTTACAGGATGTTTCTATATACATTGAACATGTGCACCTCCTTTTTTGGCTGGATTATATACACTTAGTTACTTAATTCTATATGATCCAATTTTTTTAAAACTATGCATAGATATTGAGCATCATAAGAACATGTGCACCTGCCATTATCGGTTTCATCACATGTATTTTGCCGAATTATTAACATTTTCATACACAGAATTTTTCACATTACAATTTGGCCATACATACAATTTGTCCCCAAATCAAAAGTTAGGAGCGAGGGTATTAGCCTCTTTCTCGTTTATTTAGGCATGTATATTAGAAAATTGTAGGTCTAGATACAATGGTCATTTTGATATATAATTGAAGCTAGTGTCCTAATATTGTTGTATTGATGTAATGATAATTTTGACATATAGATTAAGGTCATGGGTTCAAAGTGCAAGGTCATAGATGTAAAAAAATACTGAAATGGTTAATTATGTGGAAAACTATAAGCTTTTATTGTAGGCATATATACTAGGATATCGAAGGTATCTATGCAGCAATCATATTGATATATAGATGAAGGTCATTAGTTGAATGGTCAAGGTCAGATATGTCCAAGAATACTGAAATTGATGATTATCTAGAAAACTATAAACATATTGTGTAGGCATGTATATTAGATTATTGTAGGTATTGATATGGTGGTTATTGTGATATATAGATGAAAGGCATGTATTGAAAGGTCAAGGTCAAAGATGCAATAGAATACTGAAACATTTAATTATCTGGAAAAGCTTTAAATCCTGACTTCATGTAAAGATTTTTACATTGAGGTTTCAGTTTTTATGTTTTCTTTAAAAAAAATTCATCTGGTCTGTCATTATTTATTAGGTGAGCATATAATGCCCAATGGGGCTCTTGTTCTACCAGCAAAGTTGTTATAAATTGATTGAATTATTAGCTCACCTGGCCAAAGGCCATGTGAGCTTATCACCTGGCCAAAGGCCATGTGAGCTTATGGCATGGCGAGGCGTGCGTCCGTCCGTCCGTGCGTGCGTGCGTCCGTGCGTCAGTAAACTTTAATCTTCTCCTCCGAAACTACTGGGCCAACTAAAACCAAATTTGCCGTGGAAGGTCCTTGACAGAGTCTAACTATAGTTTGTTCAAATCATGGCGATCGAATATCCAAGATGGCCGCTGTTACTAAAAATAGACAAAACCTAAAAAAATCTTCTTCTCCAGAACCACTCATTGGAGGCAAAATCTGATGTGATATTTGGATTCTACATAGTCTTAACCTTTAAGTTTGTTCATTTCATAAAATTTGGTTAAAAAATAGGTTACGCGTTTTTGCGTTTAATTTTGAAAAAATCGTAAAATATTTTTAAATTGCTATAACTTGACTATATGACCAGATAATGACATGGGGTTTTCAGTTTTGACATATTCTTGTAATTACCTTCAAAATGGTGTCAAGGTCAATTATGAAGGTCATGACCTAGTTTTTTACTTTTCTAATATTATTTATTATCTCGAAAACTATAAACTTTTTGTATAGGCATGTATATTGGAATGTTGTTGGTATTGATGTAAAGATCATTTTGATATATAGATTAAGGTCATTGGTTCAAAGGTCAAGGTCACAGATGCGAAAGAAAACTTAAATGGTTCATTATCTTGAAAACTATGAACTTTTTGTATAAGAATATATATAAGAATATTGTAGGTATTGATACAATGATCATTATGATGTATAGAAAAAGGTCAAGGGTCCAAAGGTCAAGGTCACAGTAGCAAATCAATACCAAAATGGTTAATTATCTTGAAAACTATAAACTTTTTGTATAGGCATGTATATTGGAATATTGTAAGTATTGATGTAACGATCATTTTGATATATAGATTAAGGTCATTGGTTCAAAGGTCAAGGTCACAGATGCGAAAGAATACTGAAATGGTTCATTATCTTGAAAAGTATGAACTTTTTGTATAGGCATGTATATTAGAATGTTGTAGGTATTGAGACAACGATCATTTTGATGTATAGAAAAAGGTCATGGGTCAAAGGTAAGGTCAAAGGTCAAGGTCACATTTGCAAATCAATACCAAAAAGGTTCATTATCTCGAAAACAATGAACTTTTTGTATAGGCATGTATATAGAATATTGTTGGTATTGGTGCAATGATCATTTTAATACATAGATTATGGTCATTGGTTCGAAGGTCAAGGTCACAGATGTGAGTAGCAAGTTTCATAAATATCTTAATATCTACATCAGAGTTATTGCTCCTTAAATGTAGTATTTATTGTGTTTTTGTGCTGTAAAAGGCCCAGGTGAGCGGTACAGGCCCTATTGGGCCTCTTGTTTACTAACTCTGCCATTGAATTTTATTTCCTATATAATTATGACATTTTTAACATACAATTTACATGAAATATGTTTTTGTTCATGGATAGCATTAGATGATTTTACATTTAAATCTGTTACAATTAATTCATATAAAATATTTTACAATATTATCAACAATGAAAATTTTCAGCTTCTTAGATGTTTTTCTGTGAGAATTAAAACTTTTGATTATTATATTTATTTTACAGCTGGATCAGACATTAAGGCAGAGGCAATTAGCAAGCTTAGATGTGTTCTTAGAAAGTGCAAGGAGACAATTAACTTTATTAATGGAGAGTGATTCTCAAAGCAGTAAATCAGTACCTCCCAAATCTTAAATACACATCAAGACAGTTCTTACTGCTTATTATTATTATTATTCCCCACCACCATAGGTGGGTAATCATATTGTTTTCGTTCTGTTTCTTATTATTATTCCTATTATTATTCTGCCTTTCTTAAGACTTTCTCAAGACCTACTGTCATAGTATATGCTGGATCAGATCTCGAAAATGGCTCGATGGATTTAGATGAAATTTGGTACCAACAATCTGTTATCTGTGTAGATATGCTTGACGTGTTCATTTTCTCTTTATCTGAAAGGTGGGTTAGTGTAAATTGCGTAATTAAATACGCCGTTGAGGACCCGGGGAAACCAATTCTAAATGGACATAAGCTGGTTACAACACTTTAATAATACCAAGCCAATGCTTTCACCTATGAGTTAATCCGATAAGTAACCGTCAAACAAGTCCACTCAAGCATGAAATCTTGTAAATGAACAATTTATAAATGGGACAAATCTAAGTAATAGATCTGTACAATACCAAGTCAGCCGGCAATGTTCAGTTAAAAGACCCTAGGGTATTACAGTCAACTTTTGTTGATTTGAAATTGAAGGGATCGGGTGAAAAAATTTGATTGATCCGATTTCGAATTAACTGTTTTGATCGCTGACTGACACTTCAAAATGATGATACAGGAGATAACTATAATAGTGAAGCGCTCCTCCATTGATGTCACTGTATGCTGTTGTGTATTATGTAGTGTATCGCTAACAATTAACATTGAATATTTAAAATAATTTTAATTTTTCTATGTTAATGCAAAGCTTAACAAACTAAAAGTTTGACTACATTATTTAAGCAATAAAAAGTAAATCGGAAAATTCACTGTAACTGTCAAGGTTCCATTGAAATTTCCTGTCAAACACCGATTATGTCAAGGCCAAAAAAAGTCTTGGAAAAACTTCACTGTAACTTACAAGGTTCCATTGAAGTTTTCTTTTAAACACTGAATGATGAGGCCCAATTAAAGTTTGCGTTCAAACGCTGACAAAAAGTCCCATTGATGTTTCCCCGTGCACATCGCTAGCAATTCTCAATTGAAGAAAACAAGAATTGTTTCTACGGCCCGATCTACCTATGCTAGTAACTCGTGTCAAAATTCATTTAATTTTATTCATAATCATAATTTCTTCATCTGTAATACAAAATGCCTGAACTTGGCGATTTTTAAAACCACAGCTTGTCAGGTCACACACCTGTAATTAACACCTTACACAATGAGCTGAATGGTGTATACAATTTGCCTTGATTGATCGAAGAAGTTTAAGCGTGTCGAAACTGCCCACTTTTTAAGTTTACACCAATGAGATTTCTCCTTTTACTGACTGACACTTTCCTAATGACAGGTATGTCGAGTACAAAGTGAAAATTGTGAAAATAGCATGAGATGCCTATTTAATTTTTCATGGGTAGTTTTAGTCGGAAATAAATCTTCCGAGTAAGCCGTCACTCTGTTACTATTAACACTTTTCAAATAAGAGATGGATTAATTATTTCAGGTATTGTTCAAGTTTAAGATAAAATATTTTTGTGTATTTTTTTATTCGATTTAAACATTGGAATTTTCGTAATTTGGACTGAAAATTCACTTCCATTTGAACATTGGAATTTTCGTAATATTTCGTAATTTGACCTGAAAATTCACTGCGATTTAAACATTGGAATTTTTGTAATATTTTGTAATTTGGACTGAAAATTCGCTTCAAATTAAGCAATATTTTGAATTCAGCATTTTGAATTAAACAAACAAATTTACATAGAAATACATAGCGATCTGACGGGACCATTTGTATCATTTCAATTTAAGCGAAATTTCGATTCAACCAATTTCGAATTAACGAGAGTTGACTGTATTTCTTTTGCAATAAAAACACCTCAACAATCTATAGAGCAATGAAGATCTAAATCTTTTAGATGCTGGAAATAACAATTGTAGCAATATACATGAGATTTATTCCGTATAATATTTCCATATTTATAAATGCACATTTCTTTGCATTTTAAAATACCCCCAAAAATAACCATGTCCCTTTTTATATTATGTCTCTCCTATAAGAAAACCCTCTGAGTGATCAAGATTAACAACACTCTTATATTCGGGGACAGTTGGAAACCCTGAAAAGAAATAAGAACCTAGGATCTTTTAACCACATATATATGCCATATATTATTTATGGATGGTGGGGAATCATGCGTAACTGGTATCACAGTTACAATCTCTAGTTATTATTATTATTATTATTATTAAATTGCAATTACTTATTATGATTTCTGTCAAAGATTTTTTTCAATATGTATATCTTGAAGAAGTCAGGTGTGCTCAATGTTTCTTCCATAATGATCTGATGCTTTATTTCCCGAATGCCTATTTGATTCAAACAAACAAAGTAATTAGTTAAGGGATTAAGAGGCCTTCTTTGAGGACTTCAAGTTAGTTACCTGTGAACATTTTTATTTAAATAACATAAAAGAAATAAAAATATTTCATTGTTTTCAAGATTCAATATTCTTTATTACACTCTGTACCATGGAAGTGGTATTAGAGGTTAAACTATACAACATATACCGTATATGGCACTACACATATTACAGATTATAATACAACAAATATTATTAAATACTAATTAATATAAAGAATAATCGTTATAAAGTTTCTATTTCAGAAATTTGCATAAATTAAACTGTTCTATTTTATTTGCACTATCTATACACATTTGTTATTTTTCCTTTATGTATTTTTTTTAGCTCATCTGACTATAAGGTCATGTGAGCTTATGGCATAGCGCAGCGTAAGTATGTGCATGTGTGTGTGCGTCATGAACACCTATTTCAACTTCTCCTCTGAAACAACCAGACAGATTTCAATGAAACTTGGTCAGAAGTATGTATGGGCTGGTGCAATTCAGATTTGTTGGAGGCGTTGCCATGGCTACCATAACTAGGTAAAAGTGACCTAGGGAAGCAAAAATCTTAAAAAAATCTTCTCCCAACAATGATTGAAGAAATAAATCTGATGTGATATTTGGCTTCTCTAGGGTCTTAAGCCTATAGTTTGTTCATTTCGTGAAATTCAGAAGAAAAATAGATTATGCATTTTTTGCGTTTAATTTTGAAAAATACGTAAACTAGTTCCAAATTGTTATAACTTGATTATTTGATCAGATAATGACATGGGGTTTTCAGTTTTGAAATGACCTTCAAAATGGGGTCAAGGTCAATTGTGAAGGTCATGACCTAATTTTTTACCTTTCTGATTTTATTTACTATCTGGAAAACTATAAAGATTTTGTATAGGCATGTTCAAAGGTCAAGGTCACAGGTGCAAAACAATACAGAAATTGTTAATTATCTGGAAAACTATAAACCTTTTTGTATAGACATGTGTGTTAGAATCTTGTTTGAATTGATGTAACAATCATTTGGATATAAAGATTAAGGTCATTGGTTCAAAGGTCATGGTCACAGATGCAAAACAATATTGAAATTGTTAATTATCTCGAAAACTATTAACCTTTTGTATAGGCATGTTTATTAGAATATTGTTGGTATTGATGAAACTATCATTTTAATATATATATTAAGGTAATAGGTTCAAAGGTCAAGATCACAGATGCAAAACAATATCCATATTGTAAATTATCTCATAAACTATAAATTTTTGTATAGGCATGTATATTAGAAGCTTGTTGGTTTTAATGAACAATCATTTTGATATATAGATTAAAGGTCACCAGTCAGCAAAATTATGAATTTTGTATTTTGCTTTCATGTGGGTAGAGTTGTCAATATTGATGTGTCTGGCGGGTTTTCACACCTTACAGTTACCTGTAATATACTAACAAGAGGCCCCATGGGCCTAAACACTCAGCTGTGACCTTGACCATTGAACCCATGAGGTTCATTCATATATCAAAATGATCATAAGGCCAATATTCTAATATAAATGCCTATACAAAAATTTAAAGTTTTTTAGATAAATAATCATTTCAGTACTTGTTTGTATCTGTGACCTTGACCTTTGAACCTTCATTCATATATCAAAATCACCATTGTGCTATTACCTACAATATTCTAATATACATGCCTATACAAAAAGTTAATAGTTTTGCAGGTAATTAACTATTTCAGTATTCATTTGCATCTGTGACCTTGACCTTTGAACCAATAACCTTCATTCATATATCAAAATGATCGTTAGGCCAATACGTACAATATTCCAATATAGTCTGGTAGAGGATTTTGAAAAACCCGCTTATTTTTCGATGTAGGGAGGACAACGTGTTCAAAGGTGGCAAGTTATGTCATAACCTTCTTTGAACTTTACTTTGGTAGAATCGGCTTGTTGCCAAGCAAGATTTCACCCGGGGGGCATTGTGGGGGCAGCTAAAGGTCAATGGGTGCAAAGTGCAAGTGAAAATTTAAATTCCCATATTGACCTATACACAAATTCAAGATGGCTTACAGAAGTTTTTCTTTATACATTTTGTCTTCTAAATATGTAAGTGGTATCTTCAAATTAAAAGAAAGTCATATTCAACTAATTCAGTCACTTATTTTCAAAGTTTTCCATGAAAAATAAAATTAGACGCTTGCACAAATTTGACCTTTACAAATATGATTACTTGTGGCAAATAAATACTAGTATAAACACATAAGTGCGTTCGAAATTGTTTAACAAAACTTAAGAGTTCTGTTAAAATAATTTTACTGAATCATATTGCCCGTATTTATATAAAAATCCACTTTTTAAAAAAAGAAATCAAAGTACTGGTGGTACTGAAAGATTTGATTAGCTATAATGACTGTATCTGTATAATACTATCAAGTGTGTTCTCTTTTTCTGGTGGAAATATTAGTGAACTGTTGAAACACGCACTATTCCCAGTGTTGCTTTCTAAACCTGATACATCAGGACCCTTGTTATCTGCAGCCGACGAGTCGGATCTTCAAAATATCACTGGGGAAGAAGTTTGCATGGAGACATTACTACCAAAATAATTAATGGTCAAACTTTAGTTGTAGCACTGGGAAAACGGAAAGGCATCAATACATTCGGCGAGTTAGGAAACGCACAAACTGTTTTTATCCACGCGAAAGATAAATGTATTAAAATTGATGTCATTATGATAGATATGACAACTAATCCATAAAAGGTGAAACCATCTAGAGATAAAAGAGGATCAGATCCCCGTTCTGTTAGAAGAATTATTGATAATTAAAATGTCCCTCTGCCATCAAATTGGTAAGATTTTATAAGTCACCAAGAAAACAAATAGGATCTCGTAGTAATCCAAGACACTTTTTAGCTTAGCTGAGGGTATCAGGAGGTCCAACAGACAGCATGTTTAATTCATACAGAGGAAGGAGTGTAACCATTTTAAAGCTTTACACAAGGATGCCGATACTAGAATTGTTCACCATGGTGTTGATGCAAGGCTATAAAAGAACAGTTGTTGTCTGTCGTGATACTGATGACCTTATTCTTCTGTTGCTTTTAAATGAAGAAGCATGATTCCAGACCGGGGCATCTAAAGTTCGTCCCTGTTTATAGCATAAAATTATCTCCTCTGGAGGGGAATAAGCTCCCAGTATTCCATGCAATTACAGACTGTAAGACTGTCAATTAACTTTCTGGACATTCTAAATACAGCATTCCGTGTTTCCAGGGAAAACACAGATCTTCTTCCCACTCTTGCAAGAGGGATTTTTTCTGAACTTGTGAGTGCAGATGCCTTCATTGAATGTACCTAGCGATTTTTCATCTACGATGTAAACTGTTCCTCTCAGAGGAAAAGTACAATTGAAAATTTGCTTCCAACATCATATGCAACCGACCTACATATTCAACGTGCACACTATTAAACTGCTGTTTGACTACATTTAGTTATACCTGGTATTTGTTCCAGATCTCCCGTCACCTATAGGACACGGATGGTGCTAGTGTCACTAACTTGCGTACTGGATGCCTTTCACTCCCAGTGGAGGTTAGTCCATCGACAAAATCCCTCAAACTGGCTCTGTTCTGCGCAATTTTACCCCTTCTGTTTCAATTCCAGAAACTTGTCTCAAGGTGTCTTTTATTCTTGTGTGTTCCATTTCAAAGTTCTGTGATGTTGTTGGCAGGTGTCTTGATGGTGTGACCTATCCATTCCCAATGTCGCTTTTGTGTTTATGTTTTAAAACGACTTTGTTTTGTGATCCACCATAAACTTTTCGTTACTAATTTTGTCTTGTCATCTGGCAACAGGACCACGAACAATACTAGTTTTTATACTTAAATCTGAGTTTTTTCACAAAATAAACTTATTATTTTTTTGCTTACTAGTAAGTCTTACTTTGAACTTTAACTTTTCTAAGACAATTACAGGTCAAAGGATCATGAACAAAACTTAACTTTTTGGACTGAAGTATTTTCCTGATGTTCACGATTATTCTCGGACAGTTAAGTTAGTGCGAGTCTAAAAGTGACTTAAACACAGTTTTAATGAGAAAATTATAAATTGATTGATTGCATGGTGTTTTACGGGCTTTTACGTATTTCAGTCATATCAAGACGTCACCAGCTATAGGTGAAGTGGCAGAAATTTTGACCTTTGCAGTGAACTTAGGGAAATGTGCAGGGAAAGTTCCTTAACATGTTACACCCGCCTTGACACGGGGCATCGGTTTTTAAGATCTCTTCCAAAGGATCTCGTGACTTTCGTTACTAAATACCGAGTGTTTGGCAAAATAACAGTCACTACCTTATTTCAAGTCTTGGTCAGACCCAACTAGGGTTCGAACCCAGGACTCACCACATACGGGGAGTGAGCGCTATACCAATCGCGCTACAGTAGGGATTTTTAATGAGAAAATAACCTTTACCAAAATCATGTCATGCATTGCTGAAATGTAAATATAAATCATGTTGCACTACAAGATGTACATGTAGGGCATACAATTTAAAGTGGGTGGCTGTATGCACTTGCAATGGGACCGTTGAACCGTTGATTGGTTGAACCCTTTGAATGATAATGCCACAGATAGTGATATTGATGAATGAAAAGAAATCGTTAAATGTGACTGATATATTCCAGAGATTCTCGTGACTATGCCTTGACGATTACAGTACTTGCAGTACTTTGATTTTAAACTTTTAATAAATTTCAAATTATTAGCTGGGTTTAAACAATATATTTGTTTTAATCACAGTTCTGTATTTACAAAAGAATTATATTTTAGCATTTTGATTCATGCTTTGATGTTGAATGTATACTTTTTTTATTCTATCTTGAAGCTTGTGTCAGAATTTTGAAATAATAACATTGAAATATTTAAATTTTAGCCTAAACAGTCTCAATTAGCTTCATAGTCAATGTTAAAATAAATGAAATGCTATGATTGCATGAGAGCAGATTCATTTGATATATTTAAATCTCAGAAAGTATATATTTGGACAGCTATAAACTAATAAAGATTAATTTTTGGGGGAAAAACACGATCTGACCTTTGACCTTTTATCTACTAAACCAGGGGTCGATCAGCTTGGCAACAGGTTAATTCTTGACCCCTAACCTATGATGATATAAGACAGCTATGTTGCCAGCTTTGAACACTCATATCCCCCTATTGTGAAATTTCAATTTTTTTTCCCACCAGACTAATATACATGCCTATACAAAAACTTTATAGTTTTTGAGATAATTAACCATTTAAGTATTCATTTGCAACTATGACCTTGACCTTTTAACCTATGACCTTCATTCATATATCAAAATGATTGTTAGGCCAATGCCTACAATATTCCAATATACATGCCTATACAAAAACTTTATAGTTTTTGAGATAATTAACCATTTCAGTATTCATTTGCATCTATGACCTTGACCTTTGAACCTATGACCTTCATTCATATATCAAAATGATCGTTAGGCCAATACCTACAATATTCCAATATACATGCCTATACAAAAAGTTTATAGTTTTTGAGATAATTAACCATTTAAGTATTCGTCCGCGTCTATGACCTTGACCTTTAACCTATGACCTTCATTCATATATCAAAATGATCGTTAGGCCAATACCTACAATATTCCAATATACATTCCTTCACAAAAAGTTTATAGTTTTTGAGATAATTAACCATTTCAGTACTTGTTTACATCTGTGACCTTGACCTTTGAACCCATGGCCTTTATTCATATATCAAAATGACCATTGTGCCCTTACCTACAATACTCTGATATACATGCCTATACAAAAAATTCATAGTTTTGCAGATAATTAACTATTTTGGTATTCTTGGACATCTGTGACCTTGACCTTTGAACCCATGACCCTGATCTATGTATCAAAATGATTGTCATGTCAATACCTACAAATAAAGGAAAATCCTACGCCATTATCACAAGAAATATTTAAAAAAAATAGCATTTTTTATCAAAGGTCAAAAACTGGGACATGACCTTGACCTTCGACCTTGACATTAATTGGCAGAAAATTGCAAGACAAGATCAACAGTGAAAAAAAGTTATAACAATAAATGTATCATTTTAAAAATTACATAATTTTACGCAAAAAACGCGTAACCTATTTTTCGTCTAATTTTCACGAAAAACACAATTTTAATGATTTCAGATATGCTGAATCTGAATATCCAATTAAAATTTGCCTGCACTTTTGGTTTCAGAGAAGAAGATTTTTTTGTCTTTTTACTATTTTTAGTAACAGCGGCCATCTTGTTGGGCGTGGCCAAACCCCGAACACAATTTTTAAACGCTGTTCCCCAGGCATGATAATCAACAAGTTACATCAAATTTGATCCAGTAGTTTTGGAGAAGAAGATTAAAATGTAAAGTTTACACACGACGGACGACGGACGACGGACGGTGATAGATTGCAATAGCTCATCTGAGCCTGTGGCTCAGGTGAGCTAAAAAACTGACAATTGGAGAAAAAATCTGATGTGATATTTAGCTTCTCTAGGGTTTTAAGTCTATAGTTTGTTCATTTCCTGAAATTCTGACAAAAAATAGGTTACGCGTCTTTGCATAAAATTTTGATTATTTGATCAGATAATGGCATGGGGTTTTCAGTTTTGACATTCTTGTAATTATTTTTAAAATAGTGTCAAGGTCAACTATGAAGGTCATGACCTAATTTTTTACCTTTCTGGTTTTATTTATATCTGGAAAACTATAAACTTTTTGTATTGGCATGTATATAAGAATTTTGTTGGTATTGATACAACAATCATTTTGATGTATAGAAAAAGGTCATGTGTTTAAAGGTCACAGATGCAAAACAATGTCAAAATTGATAATCAGGAAAGCTATAAACTTTTTGTACAGGTATGTATTAGAATATTGTTAGCATTGATGCAACAATCATTTTGATACATAGGTTAAGGCCGTGGGTTCAAATGTGAAGGTCCCAGTTGTGTAAGAATACTGGTAAATGATCTTGAAAGCTATTAACTTTTTGTTTAGGCATGTTTATTAGAAATTTGTAGTTGTTGATGTTACAATCATTTTGATATATAAGTTAAGGTCATAGTTTAAAGGTCAAGGTCAGAGATGCAAAAGAATAATGTGATGATTAATTATCTGTAAAAGCCTCAAATTATTACTATTATGAAATATTTTGACATTGGGGTCTCATTATTTATGTTTCCTTGAAATGTATCAGCTAGCCATTATTTATTAGGTGAGCATATCAGGCCCAGTTGGCCTCTTGTTTTAAAAAGGTATGACCCAATAACAAATCATTTTTGACACCAATTCTTTCTAAATAACATAGAGTACTTAATTGTCTTAATTTGAAGGTATTCTCTAAGCTAATGTCTACTTTATATTTGACCGCCATGAGAAAAACAGGCTGATGGAGGTACCATATATATTATAAAATCAACCTGTAAAATATTTCTTCAAAACTGCAATATTTCTGTTGCTATGGCAACAAATGCTTATACAGCATTTACCAATGAAAACAACAATCAGTTAACTAAATTTGAGTATTGATATTTTTTACTTATCTTGTTGGATTTTGTTTTACAGTTTGTGGGTATTGCCATATATTGTATTAATTACTTATGATTGTTATTTATTCACCAAAATTATATTGTAGGAAAGGAAACCAACACCCCTTAGGTATTGGTTGTGGCTGGTAATATTCTAAGTAGATACCTCGTGGTATTCAACAAGTTTCATATGTCATAAAATTATAAAATAAGCCAGGATGAAATCAATTCTGGTAAATCCAAAGTTACAATAATATCGGCAAAAAGGACAACTACCACGTCAACACCCATTATGAAAATTGAATCTGCAGCCAACGGACCTTCAGTACTGCCACTATATAAACAAAAAGAAATTTAAATCCCATCATATTAATTTCAGAACCACCTACAGACCATAAAACACTATGATACCCATCTTATTCATCAACTTCTGCAGTTGATACAACCAGAAAATGCAACCAGATTCTAGATTAACTCTAGCTTAAAAAACCACAAAAGAACATTGAATTGTATTCAACACTGGAAACAGAGATACTCCACCCATTGGAAGAAGATACGATTTCTTTTTACGAAGTTCCACCACCGAGAAAAGAAGTTTCCATGTACAGCATCTATGAACTTATTAATTAACTCTTTAAATAATAACAAACAATAACTAAATATATAACTTTTATTGATCGCACAAAATCATTTTATCAGACGTTATCGCTGTATAGAAGCCAACGCGGAACAATTAACATCACCTGATTTTTTGGCAATGTCATAGTAAACTTTTATATCTTAAGTAAATCATATTCTCTGTATAAATCAGTCCTGAGGACGGCAGCCTAGCTTGCGAAACCTATTGACACAATGAAAGTAATGTCATTATGTATCCAAAGTGTTGGGAGCCATACTTTTCTTTATTTATCAAACTTGAAAAAAAATCCATGGCGACCAAAAAAGGACTGTCACAATTAAAAGAGGGAATATAAAAATGTGACAAATATTATGAAAGAACGGTAAATGACATATATGCTGTAAAAACCAGTGAAAAATGACTTATGTTATACATGTATTAGTTCATATATATATATCTGAAAATTAAATGTACTATGTTGATATTTTGAAAGGTTCAATCGGTCAAAATAGTTTTAAAAATACAATGGAGATAACTCATTTTAGTTCAACTGATATATAGCCAGCTCATATTATGACATGGCATGGTGTGTGTGCATATATATGTTCTCCGAGATTACTAGGCCAATTAAAACCAAATTTATGGTGGAGGTTTCAAGGCGACATGAATTAAATATAGTGTCTGATAAGTATGTTTGACATCAAAGATGACCACTGTTACTATAAATAAACAAAACATTAATGGTCATTTTATGTTAAAAATGGACTGATTTTATTTTAATTTGGTATATAGATGCACTGCCGTTTAACGTCTGTATCAAGTTTATCAGATACCATTTCAGAAAAATTAATCCAATTGTTTTTGCAATACGTGGCTACTCACTGACTGTATATATTCAAATAAAACATCAGATTACAATCATAGTACATGTGTATACTGTTATTACATACAGCAACAAACTTGATATAAGAAGAAGTAAGACTACCTAACCAACAAAATTCGTATTATTTTTGTACTGCGTTCACGATGTTTGGTACATTGTTTCTTTTTCAAAAACACCATTCGTCGGACTATGAATCGATCGAATCCCCCCTCGGGGGGATTTTCGGTTATATTCATAGTCTTGCCCCAACACCATTTTCCCAACTACACTATACAGCAGCACAACATTGCTATGTTTAGAACATTTCAGTTAAAAACAAAAAATTAATAAAAATTTAATTTCAAAATGTACAATAAATTAACAGACCTGATTTTTCAGCATATGTAAGTCCATGAATTGTTGAAAAAGAAAATTTGATAACTGTATTCGAAACTCCTTGATAGTAAATCCTTTGTGAAAATTACTGAATTTGTCATGTAATAAAGTAAAAAGTCCAAAGTTGAATTATTGGTAATAACTCCAAATTAATATCACGGGGGACAATCACGTGGCTTATGTTGATCACGCTTCCAGTTGAAAATGCTCGCCTTGACAGTAAGTTGACCTTAGTTGTGTATGATAGCGCATGAATTTGAAAATAAAATGAAGCCTACGGAAGATGTATATGTGCATTAAGTTTCCTTGCCAAATGACAACATTCAAATCCCCGTAGTTTCTGCAAACAATGTCGACAATGTTTTGATCAAGTTAGATATTCGGGTTGAACACATTTTCACTTTTATGTTGTCGCTAATTTAAATTCATTAATTAACAAATTTTACACACGGATTATCTGTATCCACTAGATATTTATTACATCAGAAAATTATTGCCTTTATGTTTATGTAAGTAGACACTTTCAAATAACGAAAAATGATCACGCTTTCAGGAAGTTTGTGTGTTGATCACGCTTACACGAATCAAAAACGTATAACAGATTAGAAAGCGTGTTTTTAGAATTTTAGGTAAATCAGATTCCTCTGGGTTAAGTGATACAGATAATGAAAGTATAACTTTCACTTTTATGTTGTCCTAATTTAAATTCATTAATTAACAAATTTTACACACGGATTATTTGTATCCACTAGATATTTATTACATCAGAAAATTATTGCCTTTATGTTCATGTAAGTAGACACTTTCAAATAACGAAAAATGATCACGCTTTCACGAAGTTTGTGTGTTGATCACGCTTACACGAATCAAAAACGTATAACAGATTAGAAAGCGTGTTCTTAGAATTTTAGGGAAATCACAAACAGATTCCTCTGGGTTAAGTGATACAGATAATTCTGCCCACATGCGGTACATGGAACATACAAAATTCTGGTCAAATGATTAATAAAAAGTTAATCGTTTTCTACATAATTAACCATATCAGTATACTTTAACAACTGTAACCTTAATCTTTGAGTCCATGACCTTTATTTATATGTCAAAATGATTGTTACATCAATACAGTTTTCTTTTATGCGTGCCTCTAAAACGAGCTCTGATAATAACTAAGTTAAAATAATTAAAAGCTCAGTGGTAAAAAAAAATAGGTCATGGCCTTGAGTTTTAACTTTGACCCGATTTCGAAGGTACCTAAACGAATATGTCAAAACTGAAACCCCCATGTCATTATCAAACAGTCAGGTTATAACAATTTGAAACCATTTTTAGCTCACCTGACCGAAAGGCCATGTGAGCTTATGGCATAGCGCAGCGTGTGTATGTGGGTGCGTCGTTAACATCTATTTTCGACATCTCCTCTGAAACTACAAGACATATATTAATGAAACTTGGTGAGAAGTAAATATGGTCTGGTGCAATTCAGATTTGTTCGTGGCGTTGCCATGGCTACCATAACTAGGTCAAGGTGACCTAGGGGTGCAAAAATCTTAAAAAATCTCTCCGAAATCAATTATTGGAAAAAAAATTCTGATATGATATTTGGCTTCCCTAGGGTCTCAAGCTTATAGCTTGTTCATTTTGTGAAATTCAGACAAAAAAAAAGGTTACGCGTTTTTGCGTTTAATTTTGAAAAAATCGTAAAATAGCTTGAAATTGTTATAACTTGACGATTTGACCAGATAATGACATGGGGTTTTCAGTTTCTTCTTTTAATTATCTTCAAAATGAGGTCAAGATCAATTCTGAAGGTCATGGCCTCTGAGTTTAATTATTATCTGAAAAACTAAAAACTTTTTTAATAGACATGTAAATTAAATTGTTGTAGACATTGATACAACGATCATTTTGATGTATAGAAAAAGGTCATGGGTTCAAAGGTCAAAGTCAGAGATGCAAAACAATACCGAAATGGTTAATTATCTAGAGAACTATAAATTTTTTGTATAGACATGTATATTAGAATTTGGTTGGAATTGATGTAACAATCATTTTGATATATAAATTAAGGTCATGGGTTCAAAGGTCAAGGTCACAGATGCGAAGTATACCGAAAAGGTTAATTATCTTGAAAACTGTTGACTTTTTGTATAGGCATATATATTAGAATGCTGTAGGCATTGATACAGCGATCATTTTGATGTGTGGGAAAAGGTCATGAGTTCAAAGGTCAAGGTCACAGAAGCAAAACAATACCCAAATGGTTAATTATCTCGAAAACTATAAACTTTTTGTACAGACATGTATTGAACGAATTGATTTAACGATCATTTTGATATATAGATTAAGGTCATGGGTTCAAAGGTCAAGGTCACAATTGCGAAAGAATACTGATATGGTTAATTATCTCGAAAACTATTAACTTTTTGTATAGGCATGTATATTAGACACAAACGCACATGCACACGCTGCATTACGATAAAACCTCATATTGACCTTTGGTGAGCTAAAACCTATAATGTTTACTTACCAAAATAGTAAAGGATGCACAAGAAATCAAGCAGGCCATGACTGGAGAAATAGCCAATCTCTTTACGCCATTAGTGTATTAAGAGCATATCTGTATGGTATTAATGAATTTGTTTCTCGAAACTCATGCTAAAGTTCATGCAAACTCTATATATTATTTGTATTGCATAATTAAAAGGTCAAAAAATTACTTCATCAAGGCATTCAGTATTGTTCTTAATAAACATGAAAATAAGAATAAATGACAAAGCTGATCAGTGACGAAACAAACAACGTTTAGAAGAGGCGTAAAATTTGTCATCAGTCAAAGGTTGGGAAAACTATTTACCAGGCATTTCATGGTATTGTCATATACCACTTTTTTAGCTTATCTGGCTTTAGCCAGATAAGCTATTGGCATGATGCGTGTGTGCGTGCGTGCGTCCGTTAACAGCAAAAACTCTGAAACTACCAGGCCTTTTGAAACCTAATTTGCTGTGCAATGTCCTTTCTAAAGTCTGACTGTAGATTATACAAATCATAGCGATTAGATTTCCAAGATGCCTGCTGTTACTAAAATAGAAAAAACCTAAAAAAAATCTTCTTCTCCAGATCCAAAAATCGTAAAATAGCTTTAAATTGTTATAAGATCAGATAATGACATGGGGTTTCAGTTTTGATATATTCTTGTAATTACCTTCAAAATGGGGTCAAGGTCAATTATGATGGTCATTACTTAATTTTTTACCTTTCTGATTTTATTTATTATCTGGAAAACTATAAATTTCTTGTATAGGCATGTATATTAGAATATTGTTGGTATTTATGTATCGATCATTTTGATGTATAGATTAAGGTCACGGGTCCAAAGGTCAAGGTCACAAAAGCAAAACAATACCCCAATGGTTCTTTATCTCGAAAGCTATGCTATAAACTTTTTGTATAGGCATGTATATTTGAATATTGTTGGTATTGATGCAACGGTCATTTTGATGTATAGATTAAGGTCATGGGTCCAAAGGTCAAGGTCACAGACACGAAAGAATACTGAAACGGTTCATTTTCTTGAAAACTATAAACTTTGTATAGGCATGTATATTGGACTATTGTTGGTATTGATGCAACGGTCATTTTGATGTATAGATTAAGGTCATGGGTTAAAAGGTCAAGATCACAGACGCGAAATAATACTGAAACAGTTCATTATCTTGAAAACTATAAACTTTTTGTATAGGCAGGTATTGATACAACGATCATTTTGGTGTATAGAAAAAGGTCATGGGTCCAAAGGTCAAGGTCACAGTAGCAACATAATACCAAAATGGTTATCTCGAAAACTATAAACGTTTTGTATAGGCGTGTTTATTAGAATATTGTTGGTGTTGATGAAACTATAACTTAAGGTCATGGGTTCAAAGGTCAAAGTCAAAGACGCCAAAGAATACTGAAACCGTTATCTTGAAAACTATAAAACTTTTGTATAGGCATGTATATTAGAATATTGTTGGTATTAATACAACGATCATTTTGATGTTTTGAAAAAGGTCATGGGTCCAAAGGTCAAGGTCACGATAGCAAAACAATGCTTAAATGGTTAATTATCTTGAAAAGTATTAACATTTTTGTATAGGCATGTATATTAGAATATCTAAGGTATTGATACGATGCTCATTTTGTTATATAGTAAAAGGTCATGGGTTCAAAGGTCAAGGTCACAGGTGCAAAACAAAATCAAAAACATTAATTGACGCGAAAACTATAAATTTTTTGTATGCGCATGTATATCAGAATATTGTTGGTATTGATGTAACGATCATTGTGATATATAGATTAAGGTCAGGGGTTCAAAGGTCAAGGTCACAGATACGAAATAATACTGACTTGAAAACTATTTACATTTTCTATAGGCATATATATTAGAATGTTGTAGATATCAATTTAACTACTATTTTGATGTTAAGGTTATGGGTTCAAAGATCAAGGTCACAGATGCAAAAAATTGCTGAAATTGTTATATCTTCACTATTTGATCAGATAATAACATGGGGTTTTTAGTTTTGAAATATTCTTGTAATTACCGTCAAAATGAGGTCAAGGTCAATTGTGAAGTTTATGACCTAATGTTTTACCTTTCCTGAAAAAAAATTGTTGACCCAATTTTTAGCCAGTGTACAAATAAGATGTTTGTTTCAACCAAATCGAAAATGTTCTCCTGAATTGGTCAGTTCTAACCTAATACAGGATCAGAATGAACAGTCTTTTAGTAACAGTAATCCAAAAGTTGTGTCTGGCATATCAACCAAAATCCAAGGTGGCTTCTGTTCCTATACATAGCAAAAACATGAAAGGCCAATGCAGATTGGTTTTCCAACCACTTTGGTTCCAGATGCAATTGTAAACAGGAGGGGAAATGCCATTACACAAGATTTGCATGTTATTTATCAAAAATGTAAAATACCTGCCAGTTGAGCACCACAGGCTCATTGGGCCTCTTGTTAATTTAATCATAAAATACATTTAAAAGTGGTATCTGACAGTATGAAGAAACAATAATTACATTTTGCTCAAGTAATTAGCGATATTTTAGATGCTAAATTCATCCGACATCCAAGCGCGACTAGAATTCATACTTGTTTCAAAAGCATTACCTGTTTTCTTTACGGATCTAGTGTATAAAAAGTGGAGTGTTACCCTATTTATGACATGTTTACATCTCATGGTTGTGTCACCCGACTGCATACTTTCAAAATCCAAATCGATGTGTATTCGGTGTTGAATTCAAACGCCCTACAGAAAACTACTAGACTATACATGCATCCGTTCAAAAAGATATAATCAGTATTATGTAATATATAATATTATATAATGTACAATATTATTATATAGCAATATATGCTTGGCTTAGAAATAAAACGATAAATCCCGAGGTGTTAGCGTGCAATAAATACCGATATTTGCACGCTAACTTTGTTCCAGTCCGAGGTTTCCCGAATCAATTTTTCATACTGCACACTTTGTCACATGATGCAGTCGTTTATGACGTCATACGATTTTTGTCAATGTCATCGCTGTGTTGTTGTCATATTGCACTAGTTCTTATATCCATTTACAAGAACTAGCGTAATATTTATGTAATGTACAACAAAGTGTTTTTTTCGATGGAATACTTGACGGAAGTAAATGAAATTTATTTGCTATATAATAAAAGGGTTATTGAACTGATATTGTGAAATATTGTCCCTCGTTGACTCGAAATTTGCACGAGCTTGCGAGGGCAAATGCCGAGTCAACTCGGGACAATATTTCGCAATATCAGTTCAATAGCCCTATATTATTATATGTTTGCGACCTGATTTCAGTGTTTCACTTCAGTGTTCGAAGTGCATCATAATGAAGAATAATTCAACAAACCCTAGCTGAATATTCGTATAATATATTATATACCGACCGTAGATCTTTAAAGACAGTCAAAATACGGCTGAATGTTCTAAAACTAGGTATTCGAAAAGAATATACGGTTCTGTTGTAATAAAAATCTAGTGGATACAGATAATCCGTGTGTAAAATGCGCTAATTTTGTTGATTAATGAATTTAAATTAGCGACAGCATAAAAGTGAAAGTGTGATCAACCCGAATATCTAACTTGATCAAAACAATGTCGAAGTGTTTGCAGAAACTACGGGAATTTGAATGTTGTCATTCGGCAAGGAAACTTAATGCACATATATATATCTTCCGTAGGCTACATTTTATTTTCAAATTCATGCGCTATCGTACAAAACTAAGGTCAACTTACCGTAGAAGCGAGCGTTTTCAACTGGAAGCTTGATCAACATAAGTCACGTGATTGTCCTCCGTGGATATTTAAACCTCCCGGCTACTGCACGAGAGAAGCAGTGATAGCGGGAGATTCCAAATTTTTTGTCGTAAGGCCAAGTGATACAAATGCACGCTAACGTAACACACGGCGCGTACAAATCTGCATGTATGCATTCTGGTGGTATTATTCTAACTCCTAATTTAAAGTAACTGTACTATCCATTGTTAAATGTTAAATTATTTACAGGGAATAAAATTCATTGTCTATCAATTAAAAGATTAATTGAAAATATACAAGCTAATCATCATAAATATTACATATTATACTAGTTTTAATTTTACAGTTTAAATTACATATTATACCAGTTTTAATTTTACAAAATATACTACACGAATAAATTCAACAGATACCAATGATTCACGAAGAATTACCTTTCAAACTTTCAATTGATAAAGACGTTTTTTCACAAAATTTAATTGATGATATCTTTTTTAATATTGTTTCGATTTTCAACAATCTTTCAGATTTTAAAAATTTAGAATTTTCATATTTTTCCATAAGTATGACTTTTAAAATATTTTTGCAATAACGTCATGAAAATTTATACTGAAATTAGGGGTGTTTTTATTAATGACGCACGGAATTTCTGAATGGCGTGTTTTTGAGCTCGGTAGTTTTCAATCACTTTTCTGGCCAAGTAAAAATTTACGATTATAATGATTTTTTTCACTTCAGTCAAGATTGTGTCTCAATACTGGTAGTTCAAAATATAAAAATCTTTAAAATATTACAAATGAAGCCATTAACAATATTTCCCCGACTTTGACTGGCACTTCTTCATGCATTTTTGAAGTGTCATTATTGACTCTCATTTCGGATGATAAGGCTTTGTTTTTCTGTTGTTCCGAAGTAATAATGTTTCTTTATATCATTATTTCTGTGATTTAAAGCCCCATTTATACGACAAGAATTGCATGCATACCTAAGTATTTTATACTCAATGTAAATTTACTCACATATGCAAATTGTGTTGTATGAACAACTTTGCATATACGCAAATTTTACTCATGTAAGTAAATTTGCACCTAGTAGGGATCAAGTGCAAATTTGCTATAGTATGCGAGTATTTTATACTTAGGTTAGCAAATTTTGCTAGAGTGTCGTATGAACGCACAGTAATATTTACTCAAATAATTTTAAACACATGGACTTATGCCAGGTTATTTATCTCTATGCGTTAACATGTGGTGCAGGAGTGAATATAGGTGTTTGTAATCTGCCTTACCTGAAAAAATGTTTAATCGTGTTGTCCACTGATATACAATGTCACAGATTAACATTACATACATCCCATTGGATTGTCATCGAGCTAACCAACAGGTGTCAATTGAAATGGAAACCCACCCACCACATATGGTGTTACTATCGGGGATCTAACTCATAGCGGTTAAAGAAGCCAACCACTATTAACCACTACCCAGATAGCAAACATATGTTGGGCCAACATTGGCCCGTTGTTGTTGGGTTTGTTGGCCCTACGTTAGCTGCCATCATTGGGCCAACGTTATCTTGCTCATCGGGCCAACGTTGTACCCAACATAAATGCCAACGATGGGCCAATGTAAACTGCCAACGATGGGCCAACGTAAGTTGCCAATGTTGGGCCAACGTAATCTTGCTCGTCGGGCCATCGTTGTACCAACCATAAATGCCAACAATGGGCCAACATGAACTGGCCAATGTTGGGCCAACATACTCTTGCTCATCGGGCCATCGTTGTACCAACTATAAATGCCAACAATGGGCCAACATAAACTGGCCAATGTTGGGCCAACGTACTCTTGCTCATTGGGCCATCGTTGTACCAACTATAAATGCCAACGATGGGCCAACGTAAGTTACCAATGTTGGGCCAACGTAATCTTGCTCATCGGGCCATCGTTGTACCAACCATAAATGCCAACAATGGGCCAACATAAACTGCCAACAATGGGCCAACGTAAGTTGCCATTGTTGGGCCAACGTAATCTTGCTCAGCGGGCCATCATTGTACCAACCATAAATGCCAACAATGGGCCAACATAACCTGCCAATGTTGGACCAACGTTATCTTATTCATCTGGTATCGTTGTACCAATCATAAATGCCAACGATGACCCAATATAAGTTGCCACCACTGGACCAACGATGGCCCTTCATTGGGCAGACAGGCAAGATATGCCAGGACAACTTTGTTTGCCATATGAGGACGATAAATCCACATTTGAAACATGTTGGCGATAAAATATCTGTCAATACTGCCCCAGCTTATCTGCGAAAATCATTTTTAATTTCTTTGAATTTTAAAAATTAACGATGTTCCAGTAAGATTCAGTGACAATTACAAAGACAGTGAAAACATATATATCCTAATTATGTCAAATGTGTCCAAAGAAATGTCACATATGCTGGTTCAATACTAACAATATTTCTTTACAATAATTTAAGGTACAAAAATTTGACATAAATTTAACTTTATTAATATGCAAACAGAACCAAACAAAACATCATTACAAAGTAAATACTATACAGATTATCACAAAACTTTGAAAGTGTCTTTTTCTCAGTTCTACAGTTATTAATCTTGGTTATTATTTTATTATCTAAATCACATATCTTATTTATTTTTGTTTATCCTGTTTTTTCTGCCACCATTTCTATCGGATGCAAATCTGAACCAGACTTTTGCAGTTTTTGCAATTTCATTTTCTGTCGCACTTGCACATAATCTCTCTTTCTAACAGCTTCTGTAATTAAGATCGAAATTATTTGTATATAAGTTGCTGTTAAATGACATGAAACAACTATATATACTACCATCCCTAAAAATATGCAGGTATTTTTCTATTCGATATGTAATCTTAGTCTCGCAATCAATATGTACAGTACAGACCTGTCTAAAGTTTAACACTAAGCTAAGAAATACGTGCCGAGTCTGCTCGATTCCCCATTACCTGTATCTCCAAAGTTTCTCGAATGCAGTTATCTATATCTGTGCAGCTTTTCGACAACTAGTTATCCATATCTCAACACGTCAGCTTCTGCTCCTGTTCGTTAGCTCAGTGTTTAACTTTCGACAGGTCTGTACTGTAGTTTGAGCATTTTGGGGTATTTTGCTACATTGCAGGACTAATGACCAGTTTATATTTAAAATGTACATGGAAGTGCATATAAACATGGAAAATTAAATAATTTTTACATGACTCATAACAGAACATAGATAAAAATAAATAAATAATTAAATAAATAAATAAATTAATTAATCAATGTCTTTTTGAAAAATATAATTCATTATGGTAATATAGTTTGTTTTATACATGTGCCTCAAGGATTTACTAATACTGTATTAAATTCAGTTGAGTTGAAATCAGGAATATTATGGCAGTGAAGTTGATATGTTCACATTTAATGAATTAATTAATCAATTGGAAAATATCAATGGCCTTGATCATGTTCTTTTTTCATTTCACAATCAAAAATGATAAATAATCTAAAACAAAATTCTAAAATAACTTGAGGAAATTTAGGCCACTTGAATGCACACATTTTACAATTGCATGTTAAAATAAAGATATAATTCTAATCAATTGGAGAATTTCAAAGAAAATGTTACAAATTTATGTTATAAAAAAATGTTCCTCCAAATAATTAAAACAACTTAAAATGTACACATTCATGCCCATGGGGTTACAATTTCTGTACAATGAAAGTGCTAAAACAGGTGTTCAAGACCGGTGTATGACATTACAAATGTGTGTGTGTGTGTGTGTGTGTGTGAGAGAGAGAGAGAGAGAGAGAGAGAGAGATACTCTGATGAAAAACATTAAAATCAAATTGGCATCAGGTCACTTTGGATTTTCGACAAGAGTCTTTTAAACAGATTTTTTATTAGCAAATATTATATTCACGTTAATTTAAGTTACTGCAAACCTTGTGAATATAATTGACGATGGTATTAATAAGGACATTAAACCATTAAAAATAAAATTCAATACAGTAAATCTGGGATCCCTATCCTTACATCAAAAAGTTTGTTATTACAAAGCTTGACTGGACAAGTAGCTGAATATAATGCACATACATACTTTCATATTGAGAGAGAGAGAGAGAGAGAGAGAGAGAGAGAGAGATATTTATATAGTATAATAAAATTATACTTACATAATTAAATTAAACTTCAGTCTTTACAAGAGAGTGCTACTAATATTTGTCTTGGTAATACTGTTGTGCAGGTCTTCTTTTAAACTTTAAAACCATCTTAGGTAAAGTTAATACCATCAAAACCTGTCCACTTAGTATTGGTTAGATGACAATAAGAAAAATCTTCATGAATAAGAAGGGGTGGAGTGGAACACAGCCCTTTCTTATTCATGAAGATGTGTCTTATGTCATCTAACCAATTTAGACCACACTTTCAACATGACCCAACTGGGATGAAAACCATTAACCCAGCTGTTCATTCAAAAAGCTCACCTGTTTGAGAAAAAGTAGAGGAAGTTGTTTTTTTAAGGTTGTAACTTATATAATTAAAAACCTAACTTTTGTGATAGTCGATATTCAAAATGAGTGACCAAGGTGTAGACTACATCCCTTTGATGATTTTAATTAATTTTCGCATTCCTTTAGGCTGTTTTATTCAAATATAAACATGTTTATCTATTTTATCAAATTAACTAACAAATAAAATATTAATTATTGATATAATTAACAAATATGGTTTTGGGCACAGACGCACAACCGTAAAGTTAAAGCCACAATTTTGACTGGAGTGAAAAAAAAATCATTATAATTGAAAACTTTTACTTGACCAGAAAAGTGATTGAAAACCACCAAGCTCGAAAACACGCACATGTAATTCAGAAATTACACATGAATTACATGTGTCATTAAAAACTCCTTATTTCAGTATAAATTTTCATGACGTCATTGTGAATATACTTTAAAAGTCATAGTGTATGAAAAAATACGAAAATCCTAATTTTTTTTAAATCTGAAAGAATTTTGACAATATTAAAAAAGATATCAATTAAATTTTGTGAAAAAGTCTTTATCAAAGGTATCAAAGGCAATTCTTAGTGATTCATTGGTATCTGTTGAATTTATCAGTGTACTGTATTTATGATTTTTTTTTTTTTTTTTTTTTTTTTTTTTTTTTTTTTGTATATTTTCATTTAATCTTTTAATTGATAGACATAATGTATTTCATTCCCTGTAAATAATTTATCAAAAATTATAACAGTTACTTTAAGTTAGGACTTAGAATAATACCATCAAAGCATGTACAACCCATGGTAACGTTAGCGTCCATTTGTACTACTTGGTCCTAAATGCATCCTTGGGTAAAAAGAAATGTGGAATTATGCCGTGTTTGTTGGCCAAATGTGGTAAGAACAACAGTTTTTATGTTTGGGCATGGATTAGGATGTTTGTTTACCATTGGCCCATTGTTGGTCCAATGTTGTCAGACCAAAAGTTATAATTCATATGTTGGCCCATTGTTGGTCCAATATTGTCAGGCCAACATTTATAATCCATATGTTGGCCCATTGTTGGCCCAATGTTGTCAGACCAACAGTTATAATTCATATGTTGGCTTGGTGTTGTCAGACCAACTGTTATAATTCATATGTTGGCCCATTGTTGGTCCAATATTGTCAGACCAACATTTATAATCCATATGTTGGCCTATTGTTGGCCCAATATTGTCAGACCAACAGTTATAATTGATATGTTGGCCCATTGTTGGCTTAGTGTTGTCAGACCAAATGTTATAATTCATATGTTGACCCATTGTTGCTTTAATGTTGTCAAGCTGTCAGTTAGAATCTGTTGGTCCCATGTTGGCCAAATGATGTTTAGCCAACTATTTGAAATTCTATGTTGGTCCGATGTTGGCCCAATGTTGTCAAACCAATAGTTAGAATTCCTATGTTGGTTCGTTGGTAGTCCAATGTTGTTTAACCAACAGTTAGAATACCTATGTTGGTCCAATGTTGTTTAACCAACTGTTAGAATTCCTATGTTGGTCTTATGTTGGCTCAATGTTGTTTAACCAACAGTTAGAATACCTATGTTGGTCCAATGTTGGCCCATTGTTGTTTAATTAACAGTTAGAATACCTATGTTGGTCCAATGTTGGCCCAATGTTGTTTAACCAACAGTTAGAATACCTATGTTGGTCCAATGTTGGCCCAATGTTGTTTAATTAACAGTTTGAATACCTATGTTGGTCCAATGTTGGCCCAGTGTTGTTTAACCAACCGTTAGAAATTCTATGTTGGTCCAATGTTGGCCCAACATTGTTTAGCCGACGCCAACCATACAACAATATTCCAACGTTGGCCCAACGTTAGTCTGCTATCTGGGTACGGCCCTCATTGATTTGTAATAATTATCCATTAAAGTTGTAATTGAAATATATTATTTTGACAAAAGCACAAAAACTAGTCACAAACTGTCACCAAAATTTGACGTTTTACTAGTTTTCAAAGAAAAGTGCTTGAGCAACAAAAGCCAACCACAGAATGTAAAGAAAATTTACTTTAGAAATTTGACAATGAATTGTCCATGAAAGGAGATGCCATGTCGTCACTAAGTGTTTTGGGAGAACAAATATTATAAGCATCATCATCTTCAACATAACTGAAATAATTTTCACCATCAAGTCCAATAAAACATTTGACCGATCCCTAAAGAATTAATTTGCAGCTTCATATACAGAGATGAAGCTCAACTAATTTGAGTTAGTGGTCCAGCTCAGTTTAAAAAGAAGTTTTAATGTAATAAATAGCTAAAATGTGAAAACATTTTGGGGGCTAGACTGGGTGTTAGGATACATTGGCTAATCTAAATATCTGATATATGATATGAGGAACAACAAAAGTTTACAGAACAAGCAAACACGACATGGACATCGGTCCTTTTTGCAAACATCACAATGGGCATTTCAAGCAACCCAAAGAGATCGAAGATCGAGTGTCGTTTTACCCTAACTAGACGGTAAAAAAATGTGCTCTGCACTGGCGTAAGATTTTGTTTGTTTGTATAAGGCTTGAGAAAAAACAAGTCTTTAAAGGATATGTCATTATATTTTTTAATGTTTTGATGATTATTAAATAAATTTAAATTAAAAAACTGGTATATGACAGATATGCTGGATCACCAAGTAGAACTGCTCCTTTGTCATTATAATAGCCCAGTATCAAATCAGTGCTTAAATAGTAAAAAAACTTTCTTGTTCAATGTTCAGAATGAAAATTATTCAAAATGGTTCAAAACTTCAAATTTACTTATGGTACATAAATATGTATGAACGCAAAGCAAAATATACTTTTGCTTACATGAGTAAATTTGCATATGAGTAAAAATACTTAGGTGTGCAATTCTCGCCGTATAAATGGGGCTTAAGTAACTAGGAATACAAAATGATCTAATTAATAAAGTAATTTGTATACAAATCATTAAAATAAAGTATTAACTATTACAGCGAGACGCATAAATACAACACTCCTAGTTTACGGTACGATGACGTTAAAGTTAGCAAGTTTGCCGATTCTTTTACAATATCGTCAAAATCATGAGTTATTGCTAATTTTGGTCATATTTTCGCATCAGATTACGCCTTTGAAGTTTTATAGCGAAAATCGAGCAAGGGGACATATGTTTTATTTACATTTTCAGAAAATTCAAATTTTAAACTACATTATATTTTTTAAAACCTTGTAGGAAAAACTGTTATTGTTCTACACTTTTTCCAATTTTCCAGTGCCTAAAAAATAGCGATTTCCTATTTAGCCTATGTTAAAATTGGAAAATGTGTTACATTTTTGACGCTTTATAGCTAAAAAAGTAAAAAGGGGACCCCTATATTGTTTTGCATTTCCAGATGCGCTTCAAAAAATTATTCAAGTATAGAAAAAATCAGAAACTTGTAGGATAGTGTCCATTTACACCACTTGGCCTTAATTTTGGGAGACTCCCGCTCATATCGAGAGGATCGAAACATTAAATGTTTATTACTGCTAAAATAGCCAACATCTGGGCCAAGAAGACGATCTCAGCCAATCAGATTTCAGATTATAAATATATACAAGGATACTCTGTTTTATCAGATTACTTTCTGTGTCTCTCTTAAGTAAAGTGCCATCCAAGCTGATGTTACTTGATTTTGATAATTAAACTGGATGTGCAACACCTATGAGTAGTTTTCAGTTTTGTTTTTATTGATAAATCTACTACGATTTGGACAGTTATAATATGAAAAAGATCTGTTAACCGGGGGGATCCGTTTGACGTCATCAACATATTATTCTAGCCTTAAATACAACAAAATGCAGCGTTCTCTTTTCAACCTCGTATCAATTTCTTATTTATCAATATTGTTCAATGAATAAACACCATTTACATGACAATTTATCCATCAAATCCAGAGAATATCCTCATGTGTCCTAACTTCGTGGTATTTTCCGATTTTGAAATTGAAGTGACAAGAAATTTGAAGTAAGACTCAAATGTTTATTGTTTGCTGACGATTGCCCAATTATTTTTTTACACAAACTGTTAGTACCACGAACTTAGGACACACGAGGATACAATGGTTACTACAATTTGAATTATCTGCCTTTATTCAACTTTGATCTACAGGCGAGAGAGCTCTGTAACTGAAGAACAATCGGGTTAAGAATTCTGCATGTTACAGCAGCTTAATTCGAGAAAGATCAAGATCTTTCGTGAATAAAAATGGTCATAAAATTGAATTCACTCGAGGCGGTAAAATTACATAATATTTATTTTACCGTGAGTTTTTAATACTATTTGTAGTATTTTATCGTTTTTGAGGACAAAAGTCATTAAAAACGATTTTATCAAAGTCGGTGAGAATTTAACTAACAAACAAATCATGATTGAATATTAGGCACCAGCCAAAAATTGAAAATTGAAACTTTAAAAAAATACCATTCTGAGCACGTAGTTGCTCATGCACCAAAGATGTTTTTACATGAACGGAAAGAACTTTTTCTCACGGTTATTTTGATGTATAATTTGTCAAATAATTTTCTTTACACATAAACGTACCAGTTTTAAATCTCGATCATGGGCCGCCCCCTTTCCGGCTAATTTGACACAGAAAAAAATGCTGAGACAGCTTCCTTATTGTATACAATGTATAAATTTGATAATCGAGAGACGCTTTAGAGATATTTTTGTTGAAAAAAGTAAGTTTTTCTTAAAAAATATTGTATTTTCCTTCCATTTCTTGTCTAATCTGACGATTTTTGGAACTATTTCCAGTCGGACATATTTGATTAGCACTCGTCCCGCTTCGATTACAATTTTGGCATGCAGAAAATGTCATCGTGTTATTTGGACACAATAGTCATGCTTTTTAGCATTATTTATCATGTGTGATTGATTTGCATGGCTGTCTAATACATTAGATACGCATGTGTTCTAGTTTTACCCATATGGACCACAGCCACTTGTTTCAGATATTTAAAAAATATCCAAAAAGTTGACCCCCCTTGGTTTTTCTTTGTTTTTTACATAATGCTTGGGAATTCAAACACACAACATATGCCATTCTTTTCTACATATATTCTGCTAAAGAATGATGTATAAAATGTCCATCATTGTCGTCTACAAACCGTGTCAGAGGACATAAACTTTATATGACTATTGAACTTTCTGAAATGGCCACAGTCAACTGAGACTGCTGATCTCGTACTGACTTCCGGTAAACGTTCCGATTGGCTAAATCAATCTTCTTTCGATTGTTTGAATCTTTTATCCCTATGTACTTAAACTTTTAGCCAATCAGAACGTTTACCGGAAGTCAGTTCGCGATCACCATTCTCAGTTGACTGTGGCCATTTCAGAAAGTGTCAGCTTGACATAGCACAAACAACATTTAAGATAGGTTCTGTGGAAGTAGGAAATAGGAAAAGTGAATACCAATCAGGTGGGGTGCATTTGACTTAAAAAGATGTCCACGAAAAATATAAGGAAATGACCCATAGGAAAATTTCATGCATGTCAAAATTCTCATTAATAAAATATTGGTTAAAATTACTTTTTATCTATAGAATAAAGTATGTTCTAAAGTGTAATGTCAATAAAGATATCTCGAAAAACGAAAAAGTATTACTATATAAACATGTAAACTGTGATTCAAAGCAAAAATGCCTATTTCCATACATTTGACTGCATATATATTGCGATTTTATAATGATGGCAGGCCTGCCCGTGAATAAAGCCGACATTAAAATGAAGTTATTTCATTTAGTTTTCACTGACTTAAAGATTATTCACGGGCAAGCCTGCCATGATAGTAAATCAAAGCACCAATGGTGATGACCGAACAGGGAAATTAGATCTTAATCTTACTTTAAATAAACTGCATTGTTTGTAATTTCAAAGTATTCAGTCAAAGAAAGAGAATTTAATTTAACATTAGTCCAAGATGTTGTTCTAATTTCTTCTCCAGATGCTTCTCAAAGACCAAAAAACCAAATTTTGCTGTTAGCGTCTGCTTTAAAAATGTGTTATATTGTTAAAACTATTTATTTATAAATCAGTTTCAAGAAGTTTGATTTTACTCTCGTCACATTTGTTTTACACCAGATACCCCTTCCAACGACTGTCTCATCTTGATATAAATAAGTCATCTTTTAGCTGGTCGATTCGATCTAATGACATTAGGTTAAAGATTTTAAAAGATTTATCAAATTGTAATCTTCATTTTCCTGCTCAGTTCCAAACTACAAAGTTTACTTTCACTAGTTGCATTTGCTATGTCACTGTCAAACTTTAACAATTTAGGAATGGATTATATTTTGACATTACGCATGGGCCTTTGTAATAGTTTAGGAAACATGCACTTATAGATCTCCTTCAGTCTACATATATCGGAAAAAAATGTTAAAGATATGGTCTATGTATATATTTCTTCTTCATCTCGTCTATAATGCATGATTAAAATTTACAGATGTTGAAGATTTTCACTAAAAAAAATTTTAAAAATTGTTTTGCTTGTCATTGAAAAAGTAGTATAAATTTCTATATAAATTCATTAAAACATGAAAATCGCACAGCTGGCAAGATATTTGACTCCTCAATTCCCGGTACACCTATTTGCTCCTTCATTGCCAATATTCAGTACACCTTTTTGCAATTCCCAGTACACCTCTTGTTATCCTCGAACGTCCTGCTCCTTTTAATCTGACCATTCTAGAGGTATTGTACGCTTCATAATTTTTAATTATCAAGTAAAAATTGAAATATTGAAACGAAACTCCCAGCGACGTCAAAATCACAGGTGAGCACTTGCACTTCATCAATTTGTTTCAATGTTTAAACAGTGTATCAGATGTAGTTAACTATTTCAATAGAAACGTTTATGTGTCCGATTGATGACCCAATACACCATCACATGTCAAAATAAACAGATAAGTCAAAAATCGGCTTTCGACATACGCTGGTGTTGTTTACTTGAGCTGTTTTGCTCACTTTAGGCTGTAATATCCCGTGTACGCTGTACCACAGTGTAAGTGATATCGATAAATAAACACAAAATATGCTCTTTATACAGCGTTTTAAGTTGAATAAAGTTTATAATCAACACAAATATACTCGCAGCTATCAGTGTTGAAAGCAGTTTTAATATTCACGGACGATTTTGTTATGAAAATTAAAATATGAAAATTGTGAATATGGGAAAATCCCGTCTATCATCCGGGACTGTTGACTAGATATCGCAGTGTGATTGAAATCGGGGCGAAATTATGTTGGGAAGATCCAAGAATAAAAGTTTTTAATTGATTTATCTGATGTGTTTAAAGATGCTTGTGTTCTGCGCTGGAAAATTGGTTCAAACAGAAACTTATAAAACACGTTACTGGTCCAGATTGAAAAAAGGACAAAAGAATATGTTTTAAAATATTTTATTAAATGTACAAATCTGTTAATAAATACTTAGTCGCCATATTCCATCTGTCAGTTTGAATGGGCGGAATACTTTTTTGTAGGATTAATTAATTGCCAGACGCAATCATCAATCACCTGTGTAAATGTTATTTGAACGGGTCTAGCTGAATTTTCTGCACGCTGTTTGATATGTAAACAAATTTTGCTAAATTTATTTAGATGTAGCCTAACATTCTTGCATCCCTTAGTGCACACTATTTTCTGATGCGTACTTATTTCAGCGCAAATCGCATACTCCTGCGAAGCTGGTTTATTCTTAACTATCGTTAAGTTAAACTCAGCACGCTGTAGGAAAAACTTGTCTGAAGTGAGTGAGGGGAGTAGATCGAGTGTCTGTCATTATTTTGTTTGGTGCAGGTTAGTACAGAAAGTCTGAATAGTATAGTATAGACATTATTACAAGTTCCTGTGACCCGACCGCCGCTATGAGAGGGTTCATTCTAGCGTTTGTATGTAACTGGATAATTTGCTGTTTAGTCTGATTTTTAATTCAATGCTGATTATTACTCACAATATTCCCGTTTCATGTTAATTTTACTTTCAAATCGGTAAAGTATTTAAAATCCACATTTGTATTCCATGTGCTCAGTTTACACACGGCACTGTACGATTTATCTCCCTTTCACAGAAGTGAAATTGAATCGATAAATCAGTTTTAAAATGTGACAGAATAACTCAACACCAAAATATGTTATACCCTTAAAAATAAATTAAAATTACTGCAGATTTCATAAAGAATTATTTAAATTCACCTGCAATTGTTGTTTATTTCATAAAAAGTATTATGCTGCACATTGTAGGACGCAAACTTCCCGGACTACTTTCTATTGTAGTCTAAGAGATTAGTTTGACGGAGTGCACAAATTATTTTGAAGCATCCAGACGCGAAATGTTGATAGAATCCGAAAACTCATTCCCAATGTCTATATGCCAGGAAATGCATTACATGTCCCAAAATTCATATCTCACAATAGAACGGATATATTCCTTTCAGGTTCAATTACATGCACATTATTTCTCCAACGTAGTGTTTTATAGTAAAGAAGCCTTATCTTAACGAAAGCTATAGGAATGTATATTTTCACTGATGTTAAAGTCGTACAAAAATTTGGGTCTTACAAATGTTAACAAGGTAGTTCGAAGACTTGACCTAGCGACCTAAATATTGACCAAAATACTTGTTTTGAAGATGTTTAATGTTTTAGTTGCAAACTAATTTGTCAGTTGTTTTTTTTTTTTTTACTTTTTTAATTATACAAACTATTTTATATGACAGTACAACTAGGTATAAACTTTAATGCAGTCCATCTTGGAAACTATGCTACAATTGGTCTACAATGGGCACAGATGCAATGACATAATGTAATCATGTAATACTATTACACAATTAGCAAAAAGGGGAATAAAATAGAATAATCTTACACCTTACTGTTGTCAATCCCAACTATAATACACTTAAAAAAGGTATAACCTTTTAAAAACAATTTTTATTAACCTCAGACTTTGTCTAAACATAAAAATCGCATTATAAGAATAAAAGATACAAAACCAAACAATATAAATTAATCATATCAAAACCTAAAACAATCCCCATATAGAAAAATTCTATATTTAAAATAATGATAAATATACATCAGCATACAATATCTAAATGGCAACTAATCTGTAAAATCACATCAATTGTTGGAACTTGATTTCAACAATATCAACAAGTGAAAGAAAAATGTTTTACCAATCTTTTAAAATGTTTTAAAAGTCATAAACATGTCTTTACTTAGGACAACAACTATAAGTATTAAAAAGTCCATAACAAGTAGCTCAATAAGCCTGATACTCAGCTTATAAAAATTGTCTAGTTGAAATGCTTCAAAAATGAATTAAAACTGACTTTTACATATAGTCAAGCTATAGCAATATTACACTGTTTTCATCAATATTGTCCAAGCCTGACCTTTGACACTGGCTTCATGTAGAAAAACGATAAAAAGATAAATTTCCAAATTTACATTGAAATATGATAAAAAATTGGTAAAAGGGTGGTAAAATCGCAAGGTAAAACAAATATTGGTCATGACCTTTGACCATGACTACATTTTGAAGGTGAACTCATTAAACATCAGAACACTTTACACATGATCACGATATATCAATTTTAAGCTTATTTTATAAATAAGGTAATTATTCTGACTTTTGACTTTGGTTTCATGGAGCTAGACAATATTTCACAAAGCCGAAAAATAAAATTTACATTGAAATATGATAATAGTAATACAATTACAAGGGTAAATAATGTTTCCACTATGTTATGTCGTACAAAAGTTCTATGACTGAAGAAGACAATTGGAATCACCCAAAGTATGGAGAAAATGGGATAGGTCTACAAAAATTGCCTTTATAAAATTAATACACATTCCATATCCACTTTCACTTTTCATAATGCTTTGGAATGCATTTTTACAATCATTTATCCAGCAAAAAGCTGCATTTCAGTCCTTTTGTTCGAAAAACATTGAAAAAAAAACACAATTTTTAACCAAAATTCTTCATCATTGATTTGACCAAGAAAAACAACAAAAAATATTAAAACATTCTTATAGTTTTTCCTCAATAACGTAAAGGAAAAACATTATCATATTATTGACATCACAGCATGAGATTACTTGGATTTCTGAAATAAACCCTTTGAGGAAGTAGTAAGAGCAAATTCTGGACATACAGTAGATAGAGACAGTGCAAAATAGAGGAACATGATATGTGACCCTACACCTACACTTGCATAGAAGTATAGGAAGTCATTCAAAAGTAACAACTGGGGATTAGAGCTACCTCCATGAAACAATATATATTATCCATAGAAAATATCAAAGAACAGCTGAACAAACTGTCAGCTGTCCAGCTCCAAATTATGTGCAATGACTCAAGCATTGGTCATGAAAGGTTGGTTTAACAACATCATATCACCCTTATGGGATTTTTAGCTCACCTGAGCCGAAAGGTTCATTTGAGCTATTGCAATCTATCACCCTCCGTCGTCTGTCGTGCGCCGTGCGTAAACTGTACATTTTAATCTTCTCCTCCAGAAACTACTGAGCCAAATTTGATGAAACTTAGATTATCATGCCTGGGTAACAGGCTTTCAACATTGTGTTTGACCACACCCAACAATATTGCTGCCATTACTATAAATAGCAAAAAGACAAAAAAAAAATCTTCTTCTCTGAAACCAAAAGGTGCGGGCAAATTCTGATTAGATATTTGGA
This sequence comes from Anadara kagoshimensis, assembly GCA_021292105.1. Lineage (NCBI taxonomy): Eukaryota > Metazoa > Mollusca > Bivalvia > Arcoida > Arcidae > Anadara > Anadara kagoshimensis. The sequence continues at coordinate 21,636,801 of CM037864.1, forward strand.
TTCAGGATACATAGAAACATTAAAATTGTGTTTTTCATGAAAATTGGACGAAAAATAGGTTACGCGTAATTTGCGTAAAATTACTTAATTTTTAAAATGAGACATTTATTCTTATAACTTCATAACAGCTGAAGATAATTGTATGGAGTTTACAACATTGTGTTTGACCACACCCAACAATATCGCTGCCATTACTATCAATAGCAAAAAGACAAAAAAAATCTTCTTCTCTGAAACCAAAAGGTGCGGGCAAATTCTGATTAGATATTTGGATTCAGGATACATAGAAACATTAAAATTGTGTTTTTCATGAAAATTGGACAAAAATAGGTTACGCGTAATTTCCGTAAAATTACTTAATTTTTAAAATGAGACATTTATTGTTATAACTTCATAACAGCTGAAGATAATTGTATGGAGTTTTCACTGTAGATCTTGTCTTGCGATTTTCTTCCAATTGATGTCAAGGTATTAGCATTTTTTATCAAAGGTCAAAAACTGGGACATGACCTTGACCTTTGATAAAAAATGCTAATTTTTTAAACATTTCTGGTGATAATGACGTAGGATTTTTAGTTAATTGTAGGTATTGACATAACAATCATTTTGATATATAGATCAAGGTCATGGGTTCCAAGGTCAAGGGCACAGATGTACAAGTATACCAAAATAGTGACCCCCTTAATAAAAAGAAGCAGGGGTAAGAAAAATTGTACACCATCATTTTGTGATGAGTTGATTAAAACTCATTTAATATGCACAAAAATAAAACATTTAGCAACAACAAAACTACGAGATGCATTGTAAAAGAGATTTTAGGTGTCAAGATCTAGGGTTCAGTAAAAAGAGCTATAGGGGTGAGAAAACCCCGTTTTGTTCTAATAGCTTACCTAATACAAAAGCAAAACAACAGAAAAAAATACCACAGAAAGTCTATGGGGGCTATTTTTCCGACACGTCATGCCACATTATTTGGTCAAAGTATATGAAATAAACAGAAATAAAATAACTATAGGGTAAGACACCCAAATATCAAATCATATATTTTTCTCCTTTTCATTGGTTTCAGAAAATAAATTTTTTTAAGTATTTTGCACCAATATGTCACCTTGACCTAGTTTTGGTAGCCATGATTATCATGCCTGAAACATGGATACTTCTGATTACCATTAATTGAAATATATGCCATAACAAGAAGCCCATTGGGCCTGATACATTCATCTGATAAATAATGACTAGCTGATACATTTAAAGAAAACATATATACTGAAACCCAATGTCAAAATATTTCTTGAAAGTAACCATTTGAGAATTTTCAGATACTTAATCATTTCAGTATTCTTTTGCATCTGTGACCTCGACCTTTGAAACCATGACCTTTTTCTATAAATCAAAATGACTGTTGTATCCTACAGCAATCTAATATACATTTCTATACAAAAAGTTAATAGTTTTCAAGATTATTAACTATTAATAGTATTCTTTCGCATCTGTGACCTTGATCTTTTCAACCTATGACCTAACTCTATGTATCAAAATGACCATAATATCAATACCAAGAATATAATATTATACAATGTACAATGCACAAAAAAATATAATTTACAAGATAATTGACCAGTTCAGTACTGTTTTGTATCTGCAACCTTTTGAACCCATGACCTTTTTCTATACATCTATGATAGTGAAATCAATACCTACAACATTCTAATATACATACCTTTACAAAAAGTATTTCAGTATTCTTTCGTATCTGTGACCTTGACCTTTGAACCCATGCCTTAAACTATATATCAAAATGGCCGGTACAACAAAACCAACAATATTCTAATATAAATGTGTATACAAAAAGTTTATCGTTTTCAAGATAATTAACCGTTTTGGTATAGTTTTGCATGTGACCTTGATTTTTGAACTCATGACCTTTTCTATACAACAGAACGACCCCTATATTGATACCTACAACATTCTAATACACATGCCTATACAAAAAAATAGTTTTCAAGATAATTAATCATTTTATTATTCTTTTGCATCTATGGCCTTGACTTTTGAACCTATGACCCTATTATATATATCAAAATGATCATTACATCAATACCAACAATATTACCAACAATATTCTTATATACATGCCTTTACAAAAAGTGGATAGTTTTCCAGATTAGAAATAAAACCAGACAGGTAAAAAAATCACGACCTTCACAATTGACCTTGACCAAATTTTGAAGGTTATTACTAGAATATGTCAAAACTGAAAACCCAATGTCATTATCTGATCAAATAGTCAAGGTATCCTCATTTTAAGCTATTTTATGATCTTTTTCAAAATATAACGCTAATTGTCAGTTTCGAAAAAGAAGATTTTTTAAGATTTTTGCACCATAGGTCACCTTGACCTAGTTGTAATAGCCATGGCAACGCCAAGAATAAATTGAATTACATCGACTCATATATACTTCTAACAAAGTTTCATTGAAATCTGTCTATTGGTTTCTGAGGAGAAGTCGAAAATAGGTGTTAACGACACGCACATACACACGCTGCCATAACCTTCAGTCAGGTAAGCTAAAATGAAATAAAATTTACATTATATGGTATTTCATTTTGCTCATAAAGTAAAACAAAAATCCAACCATCTTCATCAAAACTGTAAATTCAAGATGCTAAGATTTTAGAATACATGTATACCTTTTAAATATGGCTACATTCCAGATATTTACAAGAAATCAACTTGCATGGAACTTTGCATATTTTGCTAAAATCGAGCAAAAATGTTTGGCTTAAACCCCATTATATTACATTATAAGGTTAGATATCTGATTCTATTATCAAATTTGACCTTGGTAACAGTAAGATGGTTTTTAATGAACATTTATATTTGCATGCAATTAACTATACTGTGTTTTAAAAGGGCAAAATAATTGCAAAAGTACACGAATGTTTTTGAAAATGGTATTATTTATACAAATATTAACCTTTAAATTATATAGTCAATATCTTGAAAGTAAATAGTTGCAAAATGGGTTTGTCAAAAGGATTGTAAAAATTAATAGCTATGAATCAAAGTGAACAGTAGTTATATACTGTAAGTCTACTTTTACAATAATATTTAAAAGTCTGTTAATATTCATGTGATCTAGAATCTACCTATATCTAAGTTAGTTATTTCAGAACATAATAATCTCATTTGGATTTCTCAAATTGACAATAGGCCTGTGACAGGTCAATGCCATCTAAAAACATCAAAATTCTCATCTGTGTATAAATATAAATGCTGAATATAGGTTCTTAAAATACAAAAAACATATCACAAATTATTCCTTAAATATTACAAGCTGAAAATTTTATGACCACAGCTTCAGTCATAATCACTTGGCCATGAACCTGATCTTGATCTTAATTTGATCAAATATCAAAACTGCAAATAAGACTTGCATCTTTGCAACACAAAAGGTAAAAGAAGAACCTAAATGAGTCTGTATATCCCTCACCTGGACTCAGAAAACATCAACCAAATACCTACCAACTACTTGTTTGGATATAGATAATTTAAAAAATAACCACAATAATTATAAAACACAAATTCTTGAAAATGTTAATAAAAGCATAAAATAACCCACAGATTCTCAAAAATGTTAAAACTGTATGGACATAGCTTTATTAATAATCAATATTGAAAAAGAAATTGGTAGTGAATACAAAAAGGAACAAGATTAAAGTGTCAATATGACACATATATATGTCCCACTTTATTCACTCAAGATTATTCCACTTGTATTCCACTTGTTTTATGGTCCTGTGACCTTGACCATGACTCCAATTTGATATGTGGCACATCCTCTTTCCATACTGCATATATCTTGCAAAAAAACTCTTCCATACCTCTTTTAAAACATAAGGTTGAGGGAAATGGTTTCAATTCATACATAAGTTAAGGAGCAAAAATGGATTAAAATTGCTGTTTCAAAGTTTTCATTGTCCTGTGACCTTTACCTTGATGACTACAGTTGGATACCTGACACATCCTCTTTCAATATTGTATAAATCTCGTTCTGGGGCATATGTAAGTTTATAGTTTTCCAAATTATATAGCCTTCTTTCACATCTATGAACCTTGACCTTTGAACAGATGACCTTCAACCATATATCAAAATTATTGTGATATCAATATCTACAATATTCTAATATATATGCCTATACAAAGTTTATAGTTTTCCAAATTTTAAACAATTTTGGAATTCTTTCATGTTTGTGACATTGACCTTTCAACCCATGACCTTCATTCATATATCAAAATGATCATAATACTAGTTTCTACAATATTGTGAAATACATGCCTATACAAAAAGTTTATATTTTTTCAAATAACCATTTAAGTATTTGTTTGTATCCGTGACCTTGACCTTTGATCCCATGACCTTCATTTATATATTAAAATCACCATGATGCCAATACCTACAATATTGTAATATATATGCCTATACAAAAAGTTCATAGTGTTCTAGATATATTGAAATATATGCTAATATTAGGAACTTCCCTGTTAAGAACCTTGCCATTTCCCCATTTTGGACTCGGATTTAGCTAGGATTTATAGAAATCTAAAACTAGGTGTCCTTAGTGTGTTTTACATGAAATATCTAAGCTATATTCAGAGAAGATTTTTTAAGATTTTCACAATCTCCCTATATGGGACCCTAAGGGACTTGAACCCCTTTATTTGTGCAAATATGAAAGCTTTCATTTTTTAGTGATTTCACTAAATATGATCTAAATTTCATCCAATTTGGACCAGTAGTTTTGTGAAAAGTTTGCACACAACAGATGATGCATGACCGACAATTGATGATGCACAATGGAGGATAGATGACACTAGCTCATCTGAGCTTTCGGCTCAGGTGAGCTAAAAATTTAGTTTTCCAGATAGTTAACCATTTAAGTATTCTTTAGCATCTGTGACCTTGACCTTTGAACTAATGACCTTCATTTATATATCAAAATGGCTGTTACATGAATACCTACAATATTCTAATAAATACGCCTAAACAGTTGGTTTAGTGACTAACAACCAGGTAACTGTGACCCTGAACAAAGCTTAGGGTCAAATCTTTTTGCAAACTTTGTAGAACTTAACATGCTGATTATGTATATTCAGTTTGGAGATACTATGTCTTTCATTCATTTTAGTAATTTTACACCTAAGGTCACATTTTCAGCCACTGGACCTTGAACATCAATCAAGGTCATCAAATTTGGCAATCTTTACATGGCATTTCTCATGGATAATTCCACTCAAATTCCATCTAAATCTGTGAAACTGTTCAGTAGAAAAGTTGTTTAAGTAAAGTTTATAGACGCACATACTAACGCCCCATCAAACCATAAGCTCATGCTGGCTTTGGTCAGGTTAGCTTGTCATCATTTTGAAGGTAATAGTCAAGTTATAAGAATTTAAAGCTATTTTACGATTTTTCAAAATTAAAAGTAAAAACACGTAACCTATTTTTTGTCCGAATTTCAGAAATGAACAAATTATAGACCTCAGAAAAGCCAAATATCAAATAAGATTTTCAAGAAGCTTTTTTAAGATTTTTGCGCCCCTAGGTCACATTTACCTAGTTTTGGTAGCCAGGTCAATGCCACGAACAAATCTTAATTGCACCCAGCCATATATACTTCTGATCAAGTTTCATTGAAAACTGTAATGACGCAGGAACCAACGAATGCTATGTTATACCATAAGCTCACATGACCTTTAGTGAAGTAAGATAAAAATGTTTGCAACAAGTGCACATTGAATGTGACTTGAGAGGTATGCTTGAAGTGTATTGACACCGAGTAAAATATTTCCAATACTTTAGGAGAAGATGAACATTAATGTTACTGAGTACAAATTCATACACAAACACATAAATACTGTGGTATGACATAAGCTCACTTGGCCTCTTGGTCAGATAAGCCTTTTCCTAAAAAGCAATTTGAATCATTTAAAAAAATTACAACAAGTATATAGATTATTTGGATTTCTTCATAAAAAAATTGAGATCAAACTATAAAATGCATTACAAGTAACAAGATCACAGACTTCTGATAAAACTTGTCATATCTAAAGATGATTTACAGTGTACATATCATTTATATATTACATACATATATATAATCTATATAATAAATATCACTTAAATACAAATGTATATTTTTATACCATGTCAATAAGTTTTTACTTATAATCATTTCATAATCAATAATTAAAGAAAATACCCCTATACATAAAAACAAACAGAAAGGGAATACAGATTTATAGATCACCTTAAAAAGGTTTATTCAGCAAAAAATGTTGTCTAAAGGTCTTATACCCACTACATACTTTTTCAAGTTGCTTATTGAATTTGTCTTTGCAAAGACGTGGAATTCATATTGACAATGAACACCATTTCAAAACAGTTTAATAGTTAGATACAGGCACTCTGAACCAACCAGATAGCACTGTTCTAAATATTATTCTGTATTCATTAATTCTGTCACATGTCAAACTTAGTTGAAGCATTTGAATAATAAACAAACTGAATTAGTTTTTTTCAAAAGCTGTTTTCATCCAGAACAATCCAACAATCTGAATACAATATGCTAATTAATTTTGTGTAAATTTTGTCAGATGTTGAGCATACTTACAGGTTTTCCAACATATGGCACCCTCCCCCAACACACACAAATGCTGGAACATGCTCAAGATGGGAAATCCATTTACAAAGAGCCCTGCCTAGTGGGCTAACATATGCCTATATTTAATTTGTCTGTCAAGTGAACAAGAATTTATCAGATACTTGATGATTTCAGATATTTTCCAAGAAGTAATATAAACACCCTAAAGCAGACCTTTATGGGAATAACAGATATTTATATTTCTTTCTGCAAAAGTTCAAAGTTCAAAACCTTTTACCTTCACCCCATTTTTAAAGGTCACTTTATGAAAACATTAAACTTGCACCAACACCCCCTCCCCCATTGTCATTATCTGTTCAAATAGTCAAGCTATAACAATTTGAAGGCATTTTACAAATTTTTTTTCAAAATTTTACACAAAACAAAGTTATATATTTTGCAAGCAAATTTCAAAAAAGTTTAAAACCAGAGATAAGCAAAATATTGATTTTGCCTCTAGTTGTGTTTTAGAAAATTTAATTTGTTTAGATTTTTCAGTCAAGGGATATTATTCCTAAGACAATTGCCAAGTATGACTCCAATTGAAATTTACCTGAGATCTTATCATATTGGACCTTATTTAAATTCCAGATGACTGTCTGTAGTATCCGAAATATAACTGCCCCAGGAGAGACAGACCATAATATGTCAATTTAAAAAAAACCAAGTGTCACTGTGTTGTAGCTTTTCAAACTTTCATGACAGGTGTGGCCTAATGGATAAGACTTTAGTCATCAAATCCAGGGTCTCTTACCGCTGTGAGTTCCGAGTCCCGCTCGGACTACATGTGGGAAAGTGAATTTTCCTTGCCGTTGGCCTTTACTGATTTACCTGGTATCAGTATAATGGACTGGGGGAGTGGTACGCTTGTCTGTGGCGTACTGACTCTGTGAGCTAGCACGGTAAAGTCGCCCTGAGTGCGTGCTAGTACAAGGCAGACCATACAACACACTCGCACTTCACATGCATACACAAAATTGTTCATAGATTAATCCATAGAGATTAATTAAATAGTTCTCGTCGCGAAAAGCTGAAAAATTGCTGATGCGACGTTAAGCAACATTCAACCAACCAACCAACCATTACAAATATATGCAGAACTTATTTCTGACATTCTTAGTAAGCATGAGCTGTTGTATCAGTGGTTGTACTTTAGCTCAGCAAAATGTGGCTATTGTTGTAAAGATTTTGAATTGTGTAGCTTTTGATACTTTTTATCACCCATAAAGATAATGAGCAAGAGGTCAATAGGCCTTAACACCCACCCACCTGAGGGTGTGTACGTATCTCATGCAGAGGTTCAATGGACAATTACATTATTTAAAGAGAATGTTCAAATTTTCAGCAGTTAAATCAAATTATATGCAAGAACTTTTGCAAATTAAAAATGACTTGTCCTAAGAATGCTACATATAATATATCTAAAGTGTAGCTGCAGCATATTATTTATAAACTAAAATAGAAAAAAAAACAAAAGTAAAAATGTCCAAAAAAAACCAAAAAGCTTGGCCATTTCAGTATCCATTTGCATCTGTGATCTTGCCCTATAAATCCATGACCTTCATTCATATATAAACTTACAATAATCTAATTTACATATGTATACAAAATGTTTATAGATTTTGTAGATGATTAACTATTCCAGTGTTTGTTTGCGTCTGTGACTGACCCTATGAATTTCATTCACATATCAAAATGTTTATGCCATGATCTACCTTATTCTGATATACATGCCTTTAAAAAGTTGATAGTTTTTAAGATAATTACCATTTCAGCATTCTTTTGCATTTGTGATCTAAACTTTTGAGCCCAAGACCTTTAATCATATATCAAATGATAGCGAGACCAATACCTACAATATTCTAATGTACATGCCGATAGAAAAAGTTTATACTTTTCAAGATAATTAACCATTTCAATATTTGTTTGCATCTGTGACCTTGACCTGTCAACCTATGACCTTCATTCGTGTATCAAACTGACCTTTAGACCAATACCTACAATATTATAATTTACATGACTATACAAAAAGTTTATAGATTTCAAGATAAGTAACCATCTTTGACCTTGACCTTTGAACCTATGACCTTTATTCATATATCAAAATGATCGTCAGTCCAATACCTACAATATTCTAATTTATATGCTTATACAAAAAGTTTAGTTTTCCAGATAATTAACCATTTTAGTATTTGTTTGCATCTTTGAGCTTGACTTTAGAAAGGTGTTACTTATTCACCACAAAAATCTACCAATTTCAATTCAGTGGAATTAGGAGTTTTTGGCAATTAAAGTTCTCAATAGCATTTTCAATAGAAAGGGAGATAACTCTGTACTGTAAGCCTAAATGTTACCCAGAAAGCAGATTAAAATTTAAACAAAGACTTAAAATGAATCGTTTAAGACAACTATGAATGCAATATGTATCTGGAATGTAATAAAATTAATTATTTTGTTGAAAGACCTAATGCAAAACAGTAATAAGGGAATGGTGAAAAGTTGAAAAAAAGATTGATTAACCAGAGATATATTTGAATATGCACACCAAATCATAAAATAAGTGTATCTCAGGTTAAAAACATATTTTTTCTATGATTCTACAGCATCACTCTGGGTATTCTGTCATCAATTCTTCTTTACTTGAAATATTAGATTGTGATAGACCAAAAATAAATTGCAGCAAAATTAAAATGGACTGATCATTTAACTCAAAATGACATAAAAATGTTTAATAGTGTATATTTGAAAACTATTATGATTGATTAACCCCAGTGTCTTTCCTTTACATTTTGCTTAAACAGCAAAAACAGGATAATGGGTATCTACCTTGTCTACAGAACGCCCCATAAGAAATTATAACTTCTCAAAATCTGCTTTCCTCTTATCAGATCTTTTGTAGAATTTTCACAATAAACACATTTTATGTATATAAAAGCATATTAGTAGCAAAATATATTCTGTTGCAACTAGTTTGAGATTAAACTTTAGATTGACTAGACTATTCACTCCCAAATTAAGCAACAAAAATCACTGCCTTCCATGTAGATACAATCATCACTCATAGCTTTATCAAGTTTTACTAACAAGTTACACAAGTTATTTACCCAACATACAAAACTTGTAAGATTTTTATTTAATTTGCCAAAAATAGTAAATACGCATGTTCCATATAAACATTATTTGAAAAAAAATAAAGCTTTCATACGGTTTGTCCTACAGATTACACAATATATGTACCCTCCATTGCTGAAAAATTAGCCGAGCTCAACATGCAAAATTAATAGAAAAAATAATCAAAACTTGCTTAATGTAGAAGGTGCCCATCAACAAACAAAAGAACAGATGGGGTCAACCACCTAGAAAGACCTGCTTTAATCATAAATGGCACTCATTATAATTCAGTATTTTATCATTCAATTGCTTGCAATCATTCTTAATGTAAATAGAAATTTTAAATTCACAGGATTTCTGTACAACTGCTTTAAATCTGTGAATTTCAGTTATATCCATGTCAACATTCTAACTTTTCCACTCTTGCTGCAGAGAAAGTAAACCCTGTATATCATAAAGTAATAATACTCTAGATCTGCTTGATAAATCAATGACTTTCAAAACGTATTTCACCACCATATACAGCCATAAGTAATAAAATTCCAAAGCCACATATCAACCCTAAATTCTGTAAAATAAATATTCTGAAAATGCCAATTGTTCTTATTTTCTCTTCACATTCTGCAGCACTGTTCATCTCTGGCATCTGGAAAAAGAAAATTAAAAAATATTCTTAGTAAACATATATTTGAGAAAAGATTAAACAAGAGGTCATGGGGCCTTAATGCTCACCTGAGGGTGTGTAAATATCTCATGCAGAGATTCAATGGTCAATAACATTACTTACAGATAGCCAAAATTTTCTGCAGTAACAACCGATTATATGCAAGAACTTTTGCAAATTAATTAGAACTTGTCTTTAGAATGCTATATACACAATATCTAAAGTCTATCTGCAGTATATTATTTATAAACAGGTAATCAGTTAGTGGTGAGACGATTCACCGATACACCGGTGAATCGCATCATTATGTAGACGATATGATACATCAGCAAACATGATCGGAATCGGGATACATTGCTTTGATAAAATGAAGTTATTTCCTGTTGAAAGAACTCCTTATTAAAGTAAAAATCATGGCCGACTCGGAATTTAAATTGGTAAATGCACCAGCCAATTTTAAAGCCACTGTCGGACAGTATTTTGCCTTTCCTGAGAGAATGTCCACACGTGACCGTCAATGCCACCATGTTTGATTTTATAAATAAAAAAAAAGAAAACAAAAGTATACGGTAAGTACAGATATCAAAGAGACGGTAATTTTATTCTTTTCGGTTTTTCATTTCATAATAATCTAGAAAATACATGTACCAAAATGTGTCTGCTTTGCATGTAAAGGGCCTTAGCTTCTGCTTGTTATGGACCCTGTCTTCAACAACTGATCGAATAAACAAGACAACAGATTTTTAAAATGTATTTTTATTGAATTTATAATAAAAATGGAGTAGCTGATGCGTCTTCTACAAATAGGAACAGTTTCTGAGGATGAGTAGTTTTTCTTTTTTTACGTTTTTTTATTCATTCTTATCCTTTACACAAATCATTACGGTAACAAGTGAACATCAGTCATCAGACGAAAATTGGTGGAAAATTTAGTCTAGCAGCTGATAAGTACAAAGGTAAAACTGCACTCCCAGACTTGCCTCCAGTTGTCTTAAACTAATCATTGAGGAAGTAGAACCAAGTTTTGTATGACTGTGAAATATCGTGATATGTATCGTATCGTAACCCTTGTATCGTCGTACATATCATATCGTGCCTTTTCTGCAATACCCATCCATAATCAAAGTACTGAAAGTACTGAAATTCTGCTTGGCTTGATTATGAATTTTGAATTGAATTATGCAATGTGTAAAGATATTGTGTTCAAAAATCATGTTCAAAATATTAAAAATTGAATTCTGCACTGACATATATCAAAAATATAGCTAAAAAGTACAAAGGGCAAAAACTAGGTCAAGATTTGACCTTGACTCCATTTTTGAAGGTCACTTCATGAAAAACATCAATACTTGAAAACCAAATAACAAAAATTTACATACAGCCAAGATATAACAATGTCAAGCTTATTTCATAAATGAGGTCATAACCTGACCTTTGACCTTGGTATCATGTAAAAAAAACAATGCTGAATCATCATCAACATGGTGACATCATTATTATGAATCATCATCATTATCGGCAGCACCAGAACTCAATGTCATCACCATATCATCATCATCATCATCATCATCATCATCAGATTTACTCATGTCACACTATCATCAACATGAAAACATTGTCTTCATCATCAGCAGCAGCAATAGTGACAGACCTTATATCATCATCATCATCATCATCATTCTTAACATGGTGGCCTCATCATGAATCAGCATCATTATTAGCAACAGCAGAACTCAATGCCATCCCCACCATAATCACAATCATCATCATTATCAGAAATCCTCAAGTCACATCATCATCATCCTCATCGGCAGCGACAGAACTTATGTTACCATCATCATCATCTTCATGTCACGTCATCATCAGCAATTTTGACAGCAGCAGAACACAATATCAGCAATATCATAATCTTCATCAGATCATCATCATCATCAGATTTACTTGCATCATCATCAACATGAAGTCATTGCCATCATATCATCATCACCATCATCTCTCATCATCACCAGCAAATTTACCTATGCACACCATCATCAACATTGTCATATCGCATTACATTAACATGGTGACATCATCATCTGCAGAACTCAATTTCATCACTACCACAACCATCATCATCATCATCACTATCATCATCAGAACTCCTCATGCCACATCATCAACCTTGTGTCATCATTGCATGAAAAACATATCTTTAAACCCTTTACCATGACCAGTTACTTCCTTTAATATGTATTCAAAATTAAGTTGTTTTTCTATTCAATGTTTAAGTTATATATTTAATTCACAATTAATTTTAAACATAGCACTGCAATGCTGCTGTATGGCATAGTTGGGAAAATGGTGTTGTGTTAAGACAGAATATAATCGAAAATCCCCCGGCTGGGAAAGGGGTAGGGGGAGGTTCGATCATGCATAGTCCGACGGATGTTTTTTTGGAAAAGGAAACAATGTACCAAACCATGTATTGCTAAGTAAAATAGTAGAAAATAATAATTTCATAAATATATGAAAAAGACAATCAGTAATAAAAATTTAATAAAGTTTTATAAAGTCGTACCCGATCGTTTTGACATTTCGGATAGAGAGAAAGTAGAGTTTTGCAGACCCGACAGTCACATTCTAGCAGTTGTATGTAACTGGATCATTTGCTGTTAAGTCGGGGTTTTAATAAACTGCTGATTATCACTCACAATATTCCCGTTTCATGTCAATTTTACTTCCAAATTGGTGAAGTATTTAAAATCCACATGTGCTCATTTGCACACGAATCTGTACGATTTATTTCCATTTTCACGAAAGTGAATTCTAATCGATAAACAGTTTTAAAATATGACACAATTACCTCAACACCAAAATACGTTATCATACCCTTCAAAATAAATTCAAATTACTGTAGATTTCTTAAAGAATTAATTAAATCCACCTGCCATTGCTGTTTATTTCATTGAAAGTTATGATTTTACATCGTAGGACTACTTTTTATTGTAAACACGAGATCAGTTCGCCAGATTGCAGAATTTTTTGGATGCATCCCGTCGCAATACTAGATTCCGAAATGTATTCCGAAAATTTATTCCAAATGTGCATATGTAACCAAATGCATTACCCGTCTCAGAATACATATCCCACGATAAAACATATATTTCTATCGCGTTCATTTACCAGGCGCACTAATTCCATGCATACTCATATCTTACAATTTCATAGCAAAGAAGCCTGATCTTGGCAGAAAGCGATAGCAAAGTATGCTTTCACTGTCGTGAAATGCCGTACAATAAAAATAAAATAAAATCTTTGTTTTTATATATTTTAGTGATAATTTAAATGTAATTAAAATTATTGAATATATATAGATTGACCAAGTCAGCTTCAAAGAGCTGAATTGAAACCATTCTTGCACAACCTGTTGTCCCTAGGCTAATAATTTACATCTCCCAGCTACAGACAGTTGACAAGAATGGTGTACAAAAGGGGGAAATATTTCTTAATATGAATTGATTGATAATTTATTGATAATCTTTGGACAACTCAAATTTCTAACATAATCCTCTGCAACAATGAATTCACTTTGAATTTAAGTATTATTAAGTGATCTGATAATATTTATTTATATTGATTTTACATGTCCAGGTAATTTACTCCCGCTATGAGCCCCACTGAAAGGTGATAAAAAAATCAATACATCTGAAGAACCAGCCACCGCTTTGACAGTGAATCATGATATCTACCTGGTTTTACTGTTACAAACTACTGAACATACTATAAGTGTCTGAGGATTTAATTATTATCAGCTTCTAATTAACGAATTAATTATCAAGTGACCACCAGTATTTTTATGAATGAAATCAACAAGAATTACGCACTTTTGGACTTCTGTGCAAGTTATCCTCATGTTTACAAGGTTAATAAAATTTTATAGGAAAGTTTTCAAACATCGTTTTTTTTATTTCTTTTGTTTGTATTTTGATTTTTGTTCTTTCTTGTCTTTTTATTGTGTTGATTCAATCACTAAAACTAGAGGCTCCCAGGAGCCTGTATAGCTCACCTAGGTAGAGTTGTTGCAGAATGAAAATCAACAGATTGTCTAATGTTTAAATAAATGCTTGAAATTTATTACATAATATTTATTTCTATCACAAAATTTCAATATTATTTCCTTTCAAAACTAAACCATATTTCAAAATTTTGAGACAATACATACCAAGTATCAACGACTTTTCATGTATAATACCTGAGATATTTTCCTTATCCAAAAACTGGTCAATGGACCATGAAATTAAGGTCAAGGACAAAAGCCATAGGCAGTCCGACTGATGTACTATGGTGGCCACCTTGGATTACGTGCGAACATGTCGGACACAATATTTCAGGTAGACCACACTATTGTCACAAAGTTTGGTTGCAATGGCCAAGTGGTTTCACAGGAGTTGATTTTTAAATGCATATGTTATTTTAAAATACCAAATGTAAAGACCCAATGAATATTGTGGCCGGGTTTGGTTCCAATCGACTCAGTAGTTTCAGAGAAAAATATGTTTTAATGTATTTTCCAATAGGGTCCAATGTTGAAATATGTTCTCCACTGATGGCCATCTTGGATTTTGTGTGGCCCTCAAAAACACCAATGTTGTAGGGGGCCACCCAAAGACTATTGTGGCCAAGTTTGGTTCCAATTGGCTAAGGGGTTTGAGAGAAAAAGATCTTTGAAATTGTTCCCATAGGGTCCAATGTTAACCTATGTTCCCTGCTGGCCGCCATCTTGGATTAGTGGAGACTTAGAAAAACACAGGTTTCAGAAGGTACCATCTAAGGACTACTGTGACCAAGTTTGGTTCCAATTGCCTCAGTAGTTTCAGAGAAAAATATCTTTGAACATATTTTCCCATAGGGTCCAATGTTAATCTATGGTCCCTGCTGGCGGCCATCTTGGATTAGGTGCGGACATGTCGGACACAATTTTTAAAGTAGACCACCCAAGGACTGTTGTGACAAAGTTTGGTTGCAAATGGCCCAGCGGTTTCTGAGGAGTTGATCTTTAATGATGGACGGACGACGACGACGCAAAGTGAAGGCAAAAGCTCACATGGCCTTTTAGGCCAGGTGAGCTAACAACTAATTTTTAGTACTTAGTACATTTAAATGAACTTTGAAAATTAAATTAACTCTCCTCTGAGACTGGAGACTATCGCAGTGTGATTGAAATCGGGACGAAATTATGTTGTGGAGATCCATGAATAAAGAATAAAAGCTTTGACATTTAACTGATTATTAAAAGGACAGAATGTCGTGATGATTTTAAAAATACTTGACTAAACGGGCCGGCGCTATGCCATTAGTGGATCATCGGTATCGTAGTTAATGAATATATGCAAATTAGTCATGTGTTTGGGTTGCGTGTTCTGCGCTTAAAAATCGGTTCAAACAGAAACCTATAAAACACTATTCTGGTACAGATTGTAAAAAGCACAAAATAATATTTTATTTTTAAAATTTTTTTATGTACAGAGCTTTGAATGGTTGTTTGTTTCCCGCATTAATATGGCATCATGTAACTGTCCTCATAATTGATATCCGTTTGCGCTGTGCAAATATTTCTCATAATTTTCATTATTGTTTTATTCTTAAAATCATTTGAAGTAATAGAAATCAACAATATATTAATAGTTAATTTGATTGAATTTTATAATATTAACATTGTTCTTCGATTTTCAAATCCGTTTCAGAAAATATTTCTTATTCATATTGATAGGCATGGCGGGGAGCGATTCTTAATGGTATTGACAACAAGACGCAATTCATTACCGATAACTCCAATTTAGTTGCATCCGATATGAGACTATATGGTAACAACAAGAGGCCCATGGGCCTGATACCACGGGGGTAATCCTGATACACCGTATTTTATTTACTTCGGAGTATTCCGTCGGTTTTAATTTAGGTCCGAGTAAAAGGATACATTTTTGGTCATTACGCTTTACGTTAAAGAGAAGATATGATTATTTTTAATATAACTTCATAAAAACGAAACTTTAACAGAAAGCAAAAAGTTAGTCGCATTATATTTGATGGTATTTAACTTCCTCATATAAAAACTTGCAAGAAATATTCATATTTTTCACGTACCTTTAACAATTCCATTTTTGGCAGGTGCTTTAGTTTAGCGGCTGATTTTAATAAAACGAACTTTGATTCAAATGATGTTTCTACTCAAAAATCTCAAGAAATGTCTTTACTTTCATAAACTCGCGAAAACTGAAGCTTTACGCGGCTTTTAAGTGAAATTTTAAGTTTCGTTTAAGCGGAGTGGTATAAATGTTACGCTTTCCGTTCAGCTGTGTTATGCTTTACGTGAAGATATGTTATGCTTTCCGTTTAATATGATTCGCAATTAACAGAGCTCAATCTTTATTATAACTTTAGATTGAATGCCTTTCTCAATTAAATCTTCACAAGTTGATTCAGAAGTGATTCAGAAAGCATTGCAGGATAGGATTAAATTTTTGAAAGAGAACGCAACCATACACAGTTCGTAACTTGAACCAATAAAGAACAAAAACAACATACTGTCACCCATGCTTATATAGCAATACATTATATCAAAAAGTAAACACTTACGAAAGACTAAACTGACTTAAAGATAGTTATACCAATTGCACAAAATAAACTACAGTCAAACTTGCTTATAAAAGCCACTCAAGGGAACTAGTAAAAGTGGCCTTTATTGGCAAGTGGTTCTTATAATAGAGGTGATCTTTAAGGAAGGTTCGAATGTACGTGTCACGGTTAAATACCATTTTGAAAAGGATCAAATGTAGTTCATGTATAGGGTTTTCAGCTCACCTGAGCCAAAGGCTCAGATGATTATAAGCTTTTGTCATCTATCATCGCCAGTCGTTTGTCGTGCGTCGTTCGTAAACTTTCCATTTTAATCATCTTTTCCAAAAACTGCTTGGGCAAATTTGATGAAACTTGGTGATTATCAGGCCTGGGTAACAGGCTTTCAGAATTGTGTTATGGGTTTGGCCACGCTTAACAAGATCGCTGCCGTTACTAAAATAGCAAAAAAGGCAAAAAATATTTTTCTCTGTAACCAAAACGTGCAGGAAAAGTACGATTGGATATTTGGATTCAGGATACCCGGGAACATGAAAATCGGATGAAAAATTGGTTAAGCGTGTTTTGCGTAAAATTCGTAATTTGTAAAACGAGACATTTACATGTATTGTTATAACTCAACAAAGATTAAAGATAAATGTATTGAGTATTCACTGTTGATCTTGGCTCACTATTTCCCTCTAATTGATGTAAAGATCAAAGCTCTGAAGGTCATATCTCAGTTTTTGAACTTTCATAAAAATTGCTAATTTTTCAGGCGATAATGACATGGGATTTTTCAGTTTATTGTAGGTATTGATATTTATACATAGATCAAGCCATGGGTTCAAAAGTCAAGCTCACAGATGCACAAGTAAACCAAAATGGTTAATTATCTGCAAGACTATTAACTTTTTGTATATAGGCATGCAAGTAACAATGTTGTAGGTATTGACATGGTGATAATATAGATCACGGTCATGGGTTCAAGGTCAAGGTTACAAATATAGAAAGAATACTGGAATGTATACAATTGTTATAACTTGACTATATAAACAGATAATGACATTTATCTCACCCAACCAGTGTTATTGTGTTGGGATGACCATTGATCCATTGTATATACTAAGGTGAGCGTTGAGGCCCATCAACCTCTTTTGTTGATTTTTAACTTTTTAATCTAAGAATATAGTTGAGTTGGGTAATGGTGTTTTACGCCCCAGTCAAATGTAATGTTGTTTACACCGTAGTCAAGATTATTCCACATATATCGAGGCGGTCTTTCATCATAGGTGGTGAATGAAACCAGTGTGCCCAGAGAAGCCGTCGACTTTCGCTAGATGGTACTCGTTCCAAGTCGATGAGAGGCACCTTATTCCATAAGCCTGTCCTTTAGACCACTCGGCCACAGATGATTTTTTTACTTATGAAACCAACTAGTAAAATACAATCATGCACTTAAAATTTCAGTCATGTATCCATGTCTGAAACATCAAGGGCCACGTAGATCTGAAATAAATAATGTCCACCAATGAATCATTGAACATTTATCTGAGGCACATGAAGATATATGTGTGACGTTACATATATAGAAAGTGTTTGTAATATCAAAACTACATTATGAATTTCAGCTGATATTTTGTTTTCTATTTATAACATACTAATAATTTCATGTTTAAACTTACCATATCAACCAATGATATGTACAAAAACATTCCACCAGCAACACCAAAGATCCATTCACTCGCTGAAGTATTCTCTCCAAGAATTGTGCCAATGATTAATCCAAAGTAGCACATGCAAGCAGACAGAAAATTAAATAACAGTGCTTTCTTTACAGTTAAACCTGCATTCAGGAGAATGGCAAAATCACCTATAATGAACAAAATAAATATAAATACACAGTTAATAACATGGAGCTTAATCACATGGTAGATTTATAAACATCCTTATCATGTCAGTTACCAAAATATTGCCTTACGGTAATTCTCTAGTAGTTGTCATAACAAGAGGCCCAATGGGCCTGATACGCTCCTCGTCTGGAGTCCCAATTTGTGGACTTCATTAGGCATCGAAATTGTCAACGCCTAATGAAGTCCTGACTTCATTAGGCGTCGGACTTCATTAGGAGTTGTTACAACGCTCACCTTAAATTAAGGCTAATTGATATATTTCAAGAAAACAAATATTGAAACCCCAATGTCAAAATCTTACCATATTAATGATTTTAGGATTTTTTCAAATAATTAACCATTTTGTTATTGTTTTACATCTGTGACCTTGACTTTTGAAACCCATGAACTATCGTCTATATATGAAATTGATTGTACTATCAATACCTACAATATTCTAATATACATGCCTATACAAAAGGTTTATAGTTTTGGAAATAATTAACCATTGCTTTGCATCTGAGATTTTGACCTTTAAATCGATAAACCTCATTCATATATCAAAATGATCATTATGTCAATACCTACAATATTCTATATACATACATATTATATACACAGTGTGTATGTACAACCCTCATTATCAGGTCGAGTCCTTTGTTTGTGGTCGTATCACTACGAGTCGCCCTTGCCCGACGAGTAGTGATACAGCTACGAAAAAAGGACGAGACCTGATACGAAGGGTTGTACATACACACTGTGTATATTATATTTTTATCTAACATTTCCTATTAGGTCATTAAAATATTAACAAGAGGCACATGGGCCTTAACGCTCACCTGAGGCAGAGTACATATCTTTTGCAGAGGTTCAATGGTCAATGACATTAATAAAAGAGAATATCAAAATTTTCAGCAGTAAGGGCCAATAATATGCAAGTATTTTTGCAAATTAATTATAATAATTATTATATAAGTATGCTATATATAACATATCTAAAGTCTAGCTACAATATGTTATTTATAAACAGCTAAAACATCTGTATATTAAATGTTTAGGCCAATACCTACAATATTCCAATATACATGCCTAAACAAAGAGTTTATAGTTTTTGAGATAATTAACCATTTAAGTATTCATTCAATTCTATGACCTTGACCTTTGAACCCATGACCTTCAATCATATATCAAAATGATCATTAGGTCAATACCTACAGTATTCCAATATACATGCCTATACAAACAGTTTATAGTTTTTGAGATAATTAACCATTTTAATATTTGTTTGCAGCTATGACCTTAACCTTTGAACCTATGACCTTCACTCATATATCAAAATGATCGTTAGGCCAATACCTACAACATTCTAATATACATGCCTATATAAAAAGTTTATAGTTTTCGAGATAATTAACCATTTTGGTATTGTTTCTCATCTGTGACCTTGACCTTTAAACCTATTACCTTTTTCTATACATCAAAATGATTGTTGTTTCAATACCTACAACATTCTAATATACATGCCTATACAAAAAGATTATAGTTTTCAAGATACTTAACCATTTTGGTATTGTTTCGCATCTGTGACCTTGACCTTTGAACTCAAGGCTTTTGCTATACACCAAAATGATCGTTGTATCAATACCTACAACATTCTAATATACATGCCTTTACAAAAAGTTCATAGTTTTCAAGACAATTAACCATTTCAGTATTGTTTCGCATCTGTGACCTTGACCTTTGAACCCATGACCTTTTGCTATACATCAAAATGATTGTTGTATCAATACCTACAACATTCTTATATACATGCCTATACAAAAAGTTTATGGTTTTCCAAATAATAATTATAATCAGAGGTAAAAAAAATTAGGTCACGACCTTTACAATTGACCCTGACCTCATTTCGAAGATACTAACAAGAAGATGTCAAAACTGAAAACCCCATGTCATTATCTGGTCAAATAGTCAAGTTATAGCAATTTGAAGCTATTTTACGATTTTTAAAAAATTAAACGCAAAAACGCGTAACCTATTTCTTGTCCAAATTTCACAAAATGAACAAACTATAGGCTTAAGACCCTAGAGAAGCCAAATATCACATCAGATTTTTTCTCCAATTAATAATTTCGGAGAAGAAGATTTTTTAAGATTTTTGCACCCCTAGGTCAGTCACTTTGACCTAGTTATGGTAGCCATGGCAACGCCACAAACAAATCTGAATTGCACCGGCCACTATATACTTCTCACCAAGTTTCATTAAAATCTGTCTTGTAGTTTCAGAGGAGATGTCAAAAGTAGTTGTTAACGACGCACACACACACACACACATACGCACACACACGCACACACGCATATACACACGCTGCGCTATGCCATAAGCTCACATGACCTTTCCGTCAGGTGAGCTAAAAAGTTAATAGTTTTCAAGATAATCAACCACTTCAGGATTCTTTCACATGTGTGACCTTGACCTTTGAACCCATGACCTTTTTGTATTCATCCAAATGATCATTGGATCAATACCTACAACATATGCCTATACAGAATACATCAATATGATCATTGTATCATGCCTATACAAAAAGTTAATAGATTTCAAGATAATAATTCATTTCAGTATTCATTGGCATGGGTGACCTTGACCTTTAGACCAATGACCTAAATCTTATATCAAAATGATTGTTGCATCAATACCACAGCAATATTCTAATATACATGCTAATAGAAAAAGTTTATAGTTTTCGAGATAATTAACCATTTTGGTATTGTTTTGCTACCATGACCTAATCCGACTAATCAGACCACTAAACCCCCATTTTAATTTTTGACTTGTTGGAGTTTTGTGGTCTGACAGCTTCCATTATTGAATTCTTGAAATTTCTAGCGAAAACGGCAGAAACGAAAACACGTGTCTATAACTTCCAGTATTTCCTTATCTCGCTCTTGCTGACAACATGGAACACTTCCTAAAACATTATTCTACCAATCCATGCTTAACTTTTAATTAAAATCCATCGATATCGGTAGAAATACAAGGTTTTCTGATGTCTCTTCAGCTCTCTGTCACTTTTGCATCGTGAAGACATTACTAATCTGCATTGACCAATCAGATCGCACGTTGCATTTGGATGGTGAAACTCGATGTTCTATCTTTAGAAAGCACATGGCGATGTTTATTGACATGAGTAATTCACGTTATTATTGGTGTTTTCACACGTATAACATATTATTTTAGTTATTTTATTTTTATAAATATCACGTGAAGACATGTGTACTAAATCCAGTGAAGATTTTCCATCATTTTTCTTGTTTATATCTAAATGAATTTTTTCTAAAATTGGGTAATTTAATATCATATCGTTCTCCTGAAAGGCTGTCAAGTTTTGACCTATATTTTGTAGATCTATTAGCAAGTCCATTAAAATTAATTCTCTTGTATTCATTCCGACCACACTGTAAATTTTGTCATAGGTTTTAATTTTTTAACTGTATTTTGCATGAACATACTTAACATAGATATGCTAAAAAAATCTAAAATTACTGGAATATTTCCAGATACTAGTACTAGAAAAAGATGAGAGGGGTCAAGAATATAAATTTTTAGTTTTAAAGTATACAGAGAAGATGCTACTCCATTTGAAAGTCTACATATAAATCTGACAATTATATCTCTAAATGTTTTGCATACGTTTTAATGTTAACTTTTGTAAAGTATTTAAATGTCATGTAAATCAAGGGTAAAACACCATTAATAACGTGAATTACTCATGTAAATAAACATCGCCATGTGCTTTCTAAAGATAGAACTGCAGTTTCGCCATCCAAATACAATGCGCGATCTGATTGGTCCATGCAGATTAGTAATGTCTTCACGATGCAAAGTGACAGAGAGCTGAAGAGACATCAGAAAACCTTGTATTGCTACCGATATCGATGAATTTTAATTAAAAGTTAAGCATGGATCGGTACAATAATGTTTTAGGAAGTGTTCCATGTTGTCAGCAAGAGCGAGGTAAGGAAATACTGGAAGTTATCAACGCATTTTTGTTCTGCCGTTTTTGCCAGAAATTTCAAGAATTCAATAATGGAAGCTGTCAGACCACAAATCCCAACAAGTCAAAAATTAAAATGGGGGTTTAGTGGTCTGATTAGTCGGACTACCATGACCTTGACCTTTAGACCCATGACCTTTTTTTATACATCAAAATGATTGTTGTATCAATACCTACAACATTCTAATATACATGCCTTTACAAAAAGTTAATAATTTTCGAGATAATGAACCATTTTGGTAATGTTTTGCTACCATCTCCTTGACCTTTAGACCAATGACCTTAATCTATATATCAAAATGATCTTTGCATCAATACCAACAATATTCTAATATACATGTTAATACAAAAACTTTATAGTTTTTGAGATAATAAACCATTTTGGTATTGTTTTGCTACCGTGACCTTGACCTTTGGAGCCATGACCTTTTTCCATACATCAAAATGATTGTTGTATCAATACCGACAACATTCTAATATACATACCTATACAAAAAGTTAATAGTTTCAAGATAACTAACCTTTTCAGTATTGTTTCACATCTGTGAACTTGACCTTTGAACCCATGACCTTTTTCTATACATCAAAATGATCGCTGTATCAATACCTACAACATTCTAATATACATGCTTATACAAAAGGTTTATAGTTTTGGAGATAATTAACCATTTCAGTATTGTTTCACATCTTTGACCTTTGAACCCATGGCCTTTTTCTATACATCAAAATGATTGTTGTATCAATACCTACAATTTTCTAATATACAGGCCTATACAAAAAGTTTATGGTTTTCCAATTAATAATTATAATCAGAGGTAAAAAAATTAGGTCGCAACCTCCACAATTGACCTTGACCTCATTTTCAAGATACTAACAAGAAGATGTCAAAACCGAAAACCTCATGTCATTATCTGTTCAAATAGTCAAGTTATAACAATTTGAAGCTATTTTACTATTTTTTTCAAATAAAATGTAAAAACGCGTAAATTATTTATTGTCCACATTTCACAAAATGAACAAACTATAGGCTTAAGACCCTAGAGAAGCCAAATATCACATCAGATTTTTTCTCCAATCATCAGTTTCAGAGAAAAAGATTTTTTAAGATTTCTGCACCACTAGGTCACCTTGACCTAGTTATTGTAGCCATGGCAATGCCACAAACAAATCTGAATTGCACCAGCCCATATATACTTCTGACCAAGTTTTATTGAAATCTGTCCAGTAGTTTCAGAGGAGAAGACGAAAATAGGTGTTAACGACACACACACTCACACACATACACACGCTGCGCTATGCCATAAGCTCACATGACCTTTCAGTCAGGTGGGCTAAAAAATGACTGGCCACCATTGTTATTGTTTACCAAATGACAACACACTGTTGTATGAGTTATCTCCCTTGTACCACAATATCAACTTGTGATAATAGTATTATCACATGGCTGTGTCCATCACATGCTTACAGTAATTTTGTGGTGAATATCTCATTTGCTTCATACTGTGTGA
Organism: Anadara kagoshimensis; assembly: GCA_021292105.1. Classification (NCBI taxonomy): domain Eukaryota; kingdom Metazoa; phylum Mollusca; class Bivalvia; order Arcoida; family Arcidae; genus Anadara; species Anadara kagoshimensis. Next base: position 21,661,333 of record CM037864.1, read on the forward strand.
TTAGAAAACATCCAATGTAATGCGTTTTAATAAATATGAGGTAGAATAACATAAACTTTCATATACATGTGTATTATCACATAAGCCAACACACAGAGAATAATGACATAAACTCTCACACACATGGATATTATTACATAAGCCAACACACATGAGAATAATGACATAAACTCTCACACACATGGGTATTATTACATAAGCCAGCTCACACGAAAATGATGAGACAAACATACAAGGGTATTATCACATAAGCCAGCTCACACACATGAGAATGATGACATAAACATACATGGGTATATCACATAAGCTCACACACATGAGAATGATGACATAAACATACATGGGTATATCACATAAGCTCACACACATGAGAATGATGACATAAACATACATGGGTATATCACATAAACTCACACACATGAGAATGATGACATAAACATACATGGGTATTATCACATAAGCCTATACACATGAGAATGATGACATAAACATACATGGGTATTATCACATAAGCCAGCCCACACACATGAGAAAGATGACATAAACATACATGGGTATTATGACATAAACTCACACACATGAGAATGCTGACATAAACATACATGGGTATTATCACATAACTCACACACATGAAAATGATGACATAAACATACATGTGTAATATTACATAAGCTCACACACATGAGAATGATGACATAAACATACATGGGTATTATCACATAAGCCAGCCCACTCCCATGAGAAAGATGACATAAACATACACGGGTATTATAACATAAACTCATACACATGAGAATGATGACATAAACATACATGGGTATTATCACATAAGCTCACACACATGAGGATGATGACATAAACATACATGGGTATTATCACAAAAGCCCATACACATGAGAATGATGACATAAACATACATGGGTATTATTACATAAGCTCACACACATGAGAATGATGACATAAACATACATGGGTATTATCACATAAGCCAGCCCACTCCCATGAGAAAGATGACATAAACATACATGGGTATTATCACATAAGCCCATACACATGAGAATGATGACATAAACATACATGGGTATTATCACATAAGCCCATACACATGAGAATGATGACATAAACATACATGGGTATTATCACATAACTCACACACATGAGAATGATGACATAAACATACATGGGTATTATCACATAAGCCCATACACATGAGAATGATGACATAAACATACATGGGTATTATCACATAAGCCCATACACATGAGGATGATGACATAAACATACATGGGTATTATCACATAAGCTCACACACATGAGAATGATGACATAAACATACATGGGTTTTATTACATAAGCCTACACACATGTGACATGCATGGTGGTAATACATAAACTCTAACTTTTGATTTGAGCTTAAAATAAGATGACAAAATTTTACCTAATTCATGAGGAAGTTCTTCACAGATGATAGCAAGCGATATACTTATTCCAGCTAGAATACTATCAGTAAATGCAGCACCAATAGATAATCCATCAATAAAATTATGAAATCCATCACCAAATATAATCATCCATGCCACTGTTTTGATTGGTTCTTTGTGTTTTATTTTGGATATCACCATATCACCTCTATGATCATTTAGTTTCTAAAACAAAGAAACAAAACTCTTGTCAGTTTATAATTACATCATGTGGTTTTCAATTTTGATATGTTATCAATCTGAAAGTATAACATGTCAAAGTTGATCAAACAAATTTAATAGAAAAGCCACACAATTTGTTCAAATTTATGATCTCTTATCTGACCTTATCTTATCTGGGCACATATAATTTTTCTGGATCCTCTTACTTATGTTTCCACATCATGTTCATAAACTTGACATTGGAACTACATAACTAAACATAGTTCATGACACTTCTTCCATGCTAGTTTACATTTGTACCAGATACAAAGTGGACTGCATAAATCAATAAGATTTGACCTTGTCACCTTGACCTTTGACATATATGCATAACTAAATATATGATTCATGACACATCAATGCATACAAGTATATAATTGTACCACATTTATAAAATGTAGGGAATACAGAGAGAGCCAATAAAACAATCAAGTAAGAGGTCTTAACGCAAACCTGAGAACATATCTCATGCAGAAGTCAAATGAACATCCATTAGCGTTTTAAGCAGTTAGGGGCCAATGCAAGGATATTTGCAAATTAATTAGAACTAGTTTTAACAAGAGGCCTATTGGGCCTGATATGCTCACCTGATAAATAATAGCTCAAATGTCAAATGTCAAAATCTTTCATAATAGTAATGATTTGAGGCTAAATTGTGAAAACAAAAGTACAAAAGTAAAAATACTAGGATATTTCAGGATTTTTTGGTATCTGTGACCTTGACCCTTGAACATATAGCCTTTATTAATATATCGAAATGATTGTAAGGCCAAAACCTTATCTTCTAATATACATGTCTATACAAAGAGTTTATAGTTTTTTTTAAAAATTAACAATTTTAATATTGTTTTGCATCTGTGACCTTGACCTTTGAACTAATGACCTTTTTCTATACATCAAAATGATCGTTACATCAATACTTACAAAACAAGCATTCTGAGAGTATTGCAAAACAATACATAGTCCCCTACCGGTCGCATATTTCACTAATCCCAAAGTTTTAGGTAAAATGTACATTATTATATGGTACAAAGATTTATAGTTATAAATTATACGTGTTGTTCAAGATGAAAGCAAAAATTAATCATAGTAAAATCAAAAACCAGCAATGGAGTTCTCAAAAATTCATTATCTGCAAGCATGTAGAAAAAAGTGCAAAAAACTGAAATTTCATTGAATTTTCAAAGTTCAAAGGACCATAACTCCCATAAAAACAAGTGGAATGAAACAAAACGTAAACCTGATCTGTAACTCATCATGGTTGACCTGCATACCAAAAAACAATTCATTAACTGCAAGCGTGTAGAAAAAAAGAAGCAGAAAACTGAAATTTCAGTGAATTTTCAAAGTTCAAAGGGCCATAACTCCCGTAAAAATTAGCAGATGGAAACCAAACATAAACTTAATCTGTAACTCATCATGGTAGAGTCACATACCAAACATTAGTTCCATTTCTGCAAGCGTGTAGAAAAAACGTGCGGAAAACTAAAATTTGTGTGAATTTTTAAAGATTAAAGGGCCATAACCCCGGTAAAAATTAGCAGATGGAAACGAAACATAAACTTGATCTGAAACTCATCATGGTAGACTCGTATACCAAAAATCAGTTCATTATCTAAAAGCATTTAGAAAAAACGTGCGGGAAACTAAAATTTCTGTATATTTTCAAAGTTCAAAGGGCCATAACTCCAGTAAAAACTTGCAGATGGAAACGAAACGTAAACTTGATCTGTAACTCATCATAGTAGACTCATATACCAAAAATCAGTTCATTATCTAAAAGCATTTAGAAAAAAGGTGTGGAAAACTGAAATTTCAGTGAATTTTCAAAGTTCAAAGGGCCATAACTCCAGTAAAAATTAGCAGATGGAAACGAAACGCTAACTTGATCTGTAACTCATCATAGTAGACTCATATACCAAAAATCAGTTCATTATCTAAAAGCATTTAGAAAAAAAGTGTGGAAAACTAAAATTTCAGTGAATTTTCAAAGTTCAAAGGGCCATAACTCCAGTAAAAATTAGCAGATGGAAACGAAACGCTAACTTGATCTGAAACTCATCATGGTAGACTCATATACCAAAAATCAGTTCATTATTTAAAAGCATTTAGAAAAAACGTGCGGGAAACTAAAATTTCTGTATATTTTCAAAGTTCAAAGGGCCATAACTCCAGTAAAAATTAGCAGATGGAAACGAAACGCTAACCTGATCTGTAACTCACCATGGTAGACTCATATACCAAAAATCAGTTCATTATTTAAAAGCATTTAGAAAAAAAGTGTGGAAAACTAAAATTTCAGTGAATTTTCAAAGTTCAAAGGGCCATAACTCCAGTAAAAATTAGCAGATGGAAACGAAACGTAAACTTGATCTGTAACTCATCATGGTAGAATTATATACCAAAAATCAGTTCATTATCTAAAAGCATTTTGAAAAAAGTGCGGAAAACTGAAATTTCAGTGAATTTTCAAAGTTCAAAGGGCCATAACTCCGGTAAAAATTAGCGGACCACAATGAAATGCTAACTTGATCTGCAACTCATCATGGTAGACTCACATACCAAAAATCAGTTCATTATCTACAAGAGTTTAGAAAAAAAGTGTGGAAAACTGAAGTGTGACAGACGGACAGACGGACGGACAGACGGACAGACGGACGGACAGACAGACAGAGTGCAAACCTAAAGTCCCCTTCGGCTTTCGCCGGTAGGGGACTAATAACATATCCATGTCTATACAAAAAGTTTATAGTTTTTTAGATGTCTATATAAAAAGTGTATATAGTATTCGAGATACTAAAACATTTTGGTATTGTTTTGCATCTGTGACCTTTACCTTTGAACCCATGACCTTTTTCTATACATCAAAATGATTGTTGTATCAATACCTACAACATTCTAGTATATATGCCTATACAAAAAGTTAATATTTTAATATTTTTCAAGATAATTAACCATTTCAGTTTCTTTCGCATCTGTGACCTTGACCTGTAAACCCATGACCTTAATCTATATATCAAAATGATCATTATATCAATACTAACAATATTCTAATATACATGTCTATACAAAAAGTTTATAGTTTTTTATTCAATATTGTTTTACATCTGTGACCTTCACCTTTGAACCCATGACCTTTTTCTATACATCAAAATGAGCATTGTATTGATATTTACAACAATTTAATATACATGCCTATACAATAATTTTATAGTTTTCAGATAAAAATCAGATAAAAAAAACCAGGTCATGACCTTCACAATTGACCTTGACCCTATTTTGAAGATAATTAAAAGTATATGTCAAAACTGAAAACCCCATCTGGTCAAATAGTCAAGTTATAACAATTTGAAGCTATTTTACATTTTTTTCCAAATTAAACATAAAAGCGCGTAACCTATTTTTTGTCTGAATTTCACAAAATGAACAAACTTTAAGGTTAAGAGACAAAAATTTCACAAAATGAACAAACTTTAAGGTTGAGACTATGTAAAATCCAAATCCACATCAGATTTTTTCTCCAAACACTGCCTTTGGAGAAGAAGCTTTTTTAAGATTTTTGCACCCCTAGGTCACCTTGACCTAGTTATGGTAGCCATGGCAACACCCTGAACAAATTTGAATTGCACCGGCCCATATATACTTCTCACCAAGTCTCATTGAATCTGTCTTGTAGTTTCAGAGGAAATGTCAAAATAAGTGTTAATGACTCACACATGCATGCACGCACATACACAAGCTGTGCTATGCCATAAGCTCACATGACCTTTCGGTCAGGTGAGCTTAAAATGTTACCATACATCTAAAATATCCAAGGTTTTGATAAATTATATGTATAAACAGATATAAAAGAAGTACAAAGGTATCAAAAGTTTTTTTTTTACATTCTGCTTCTTGACACGATGATCTGTTTACAATCCACGACTTGACACGTGTATTTGTGTTTACATCTTTGTAAAGCCAGCAATACAAAACCATAACATCAGAACATAGCACTGCCGTGCTGCTGTACGGCGTAGTTGGGAAAGTGTTGGGGCAAGACTATAAATATAACTGGGGGTGTGGATCAATGCATAGTCCGACGGATGGCGTTTTTGAAAAAGAAACAATGTACCAAACAGGGCCCCACAAATCGCCAAAATCGGCTAAAAATCACAGAATTGGCAAATAAAACGCCGAATTGAAATTCGGTCATTCGATTTTTTTCCCCAAATAAACCTACTAAATTTTGTCTTGTCAATTAAGATTAATTCACGATTGAGTAATTACACAAGACTTTAAGATGAAGCCACATGCCCACAGGTGTATAATCGTGATAAGTAATCATTGACTGTGTATAATCAACACAAGAGTTAATCCTCTAATCACTTAATTACTGAGACCACGTGTGTTCAACAAACCGTGTAAACAAAATCCCGTTTGAGGCCTCAATTTTGTTCATGCCTTGTTTCATGTTTTATGGAGATGATTCAAACAGCAAGGTGAAACAATAGAGCAGAAAAGAATACCAAATTAAGCATTTGAATATTAGTTGGCTGTTATTTGAATCCTATTTGAATATTCGGCATCAAAAAGAAAATCTCCATCTGTTCTGGAGCTACTGTAGGCAAACGATGTGGATTGCACAAGGCAGATGAACAAAATTACCTTACTGTATATTCCTTATTCATAGGAAGGATGTATGCCGATAATAAAATCATGATCTCTTTAATATTCTTCTAAATAAACCTAGATTTTTCTGATTAAGACCATGTAAGCAGTAAAACATGTGACAGCCATGTTTTTAATTTAACCCGAAAAATAGTTGTTACCCACTCTGCTTTGACAAACATGTATTAAAAGGGACATAATCATGACATGATGTAAACAGGAGCTGTCAGATTGTAGTCTTTCCCGACTTTGTGTTGACTGTTTGGATGAATAAAGTTTTTCATTAATAAAATGAAGAAAGAAAGGAAGCATCTGAAAGAAGATTTATGTTGTGTAACATTCCAGATGAAATATAAACTCCACCAAAAAGCTCTATGAATCAATGAAGAAGGGGTGGGGGGGTATGAATGAAGTTTTTTTGTTTGTTTTTATTTTAGCGGTGATTTTTACCGCCAATGACCTTGTCGGCGTTTGTGGGGCCCTGGTACCAAAGCATGTGTTGCTAAGTAAAAAACAACAGAAAATAATAATTCCATAAATATATGAAAAAGACAATCAGTAATTAAAATTTAATAAATTTTATAAATTGTACCTGATCTTTGTTTGTCATTTTGGATAGAGAGAAAATAGTTTTGTAGACCCGACCGTCACTATGAGGGGATTCATTCTAGTGTGTGTATGTAACTGGAAATTTGCTGTTAAGTCTGGTTTTTAATAAACTGCTGATTATTACTCACAATATTCCCGTTTCTTGTTAACTTTACTTCCAAATCGGTAAAGTATTCAGTAAAATCCACATTTATATTCCATGTGCCATCAGTTTGCACAGGACACTGTACGATTTATCTCCCTTTCATGGAAGTAACAAGAGGCCCAATAGGGCCTGTACTGCTCACCTGGGCTGTAAACAGCACAAAAACACAATAAATACTATATTTAAAGACATTTTCGGGTTTTTTGATTGCGCACCGAATACGCGCATCCAGGGGAGACTACTCTGTTTACGTTTTCGAATGTGTAAGTGGTGCGACATTTGAAATGAAGGGATATACTAGCAGTATACGAAGATCGACCGTAGCAACTGTAAACATCCGGCTTTCTTTTAATCAGTATTCGGCAATATAAATCGTATAAATCATAAAATTAGTGATCAAAATGCCTCTTAGAAGAAGAGGGTGGTTTATTAAAGTATGGAAGAAGAAAAGGCGAGAAGATACTTTTTGCCCGCATGATTGAAACGAACAAATACGGTCCAACTTTTGACGAACCCGAACGTACTTCTCAACTACATCTTTGAAAAATGATTAAATGATGTCTATTACAGTAAACATAAAAAATGGAAATCATACAATGGTGAATTGTCCAAATTTCATCACAACGTTGCAGGAACTAGGTTCTATCTATCTTATGTAATCCAAAACGAAAAACAGTACAGCCTATAATCCGAGTATTACAAGCACAGATGCACAAAATGTAAACTTACCCTGGTATAGAGTTTTCCCACAAAGTAATGGAAATTCATGTAAGTTCCAGGAGATATTGGAATGTTGACATGGTTGAACAAAACTGTTATATTTTTTCTTTTCATTGGAGTTTTTGAATTCCTATAGATTCGCAGCTATTTTTACGATAATTAGGAATCTATTTTTAATATCCAGATTATAAAACATCGATTAATATTGTAAATAATATGTAAAAATATACTTTGTTTTGTGTATTGTCAAGAATCTGACGCTAATAACTGAAAAGAGAAAATCTTTTGGGGATTTTTTTTTTCAATTTTTTCAATGGAAAATTTAAAAAAAATCATGGGGGTAGGGGTAATTTTTTATTTTTAAATCCGAAAATACCCTGGTGACCTATCAATTTTTCTTTGTTTTTGTGAAGTATATAGTCTGTTTAAACTTTTGGCAGATTTTGATAAGATTTTGAATGTAGATTTTTTTTTGTACATGAAAATGTATGGATTTTTTGTGAAAACGGCGGTAAAATGAGCACTTTCTCCAATGTATTTTTTACCAATTATTTTAATAAATGTGTATTGAACTGCCAACTTTGACATTTTCTAACATGTTAAATATGGTATGATGTATTTTTGCTGTTTATAACATTTTAATGAATTTCTTGAGTTTGTTTGAGGTTGATTTTTCAAATTATACCGATTTTTGGGTAAAAATGCAAAATCCTTGAAATACTGCATATATTGAACAAGAGTTGTTGAAAAATTGCATGCGGTGACCTACCATTATTTTTGCATATTTTTGTTTGCATGTTCATATAGAACAAACAGTGAAAAAATTAGCTTATTTTGAATGGTGGTTCTATTTCATAGCATATGCCTTTAAGAGAGCAATAACTCTGATGTGGATATTTAGATATTTATGAAACTTGCTTCTTGCATCTGTGACCTTGACCTTAGAACCAATGACCATAATCTATATATTAAAATGATCATTGCATCAAAAATACCAACAATATTCTAATACACATGCCTATACAAAAAGTTTATAGTTTTCGAGATAATTAACCTTTTTGGTATTATACCCTTCAAAATAAATTTAAATTACCGCAGATTTTATAAAGAATTGGTTAAATTCACCTGCAATTGTTGTTTATTTCATAAAAAGTTATGATTTTACATCGTAGGATGCAAACTTCCCAGACTATTTTTTATTGTAGTCTACTAGATCAGTTCGCCAGACTACAAATTATTGGATGCATCCCGCCGCAATATGTTACTAGATTCTGAAATATATTCTAAAAATTTATTCCAAATGTGCATATGTTACCAACTGCATTACCCGTCTCAGAATGCATATCTCACACTAAAACCAATATATTCCTTTCACATTCATTTACCAGGCGCATTATTTCCAATGCCTACTATTTCATAGTAAAACAGCCCGATTTTAGAGAAAGCAATAGCAATGTATGCTTTCACTGTCCTGAACGCCTACAAAAACGAAAGGTCTCACATAAAGCTTTTGGTCTATCCTGTGATAGACTGAATCACTTGTCAAATAGTTTATTACACAGAATTTGATTTGGATTGTAAATATTGACAAATATAGTAATTTTAGCAATTTAAACCTTAAGTAACTCACCATTTTCCCATTTAGGCCCTACAGCAATAATTTGTGAAAATCTAAAACTTGATGTCTTAAGTATACTATACAGTGAAGCCTGTCTACAAAGGCTACTTGAAGGAATGGCTGAAAGTGGCCTTTGCTGACAGGTGACCTTTGTATACAGTGTCCATATTTCCATGACCAGTTACTTCCCTTGATTTGCACATAAGTTCTTTTTCTCTCCATTTTTGTTTGTCATTATTCTAATTTATTTAATTCACTATTTATTTGAATAAAAATAAATTGAAATAAAACAAGGTATTCAGAGAACACTATCCCCCCTCCCCCCACAGAAATCAACTGGGACAGGGTCCATAAATAAGGCTACAATGGCCATTTACAGAAAAACCTGTTAAAAATGTTCAATGACCTGAGTTCTTTTTTTAATGTTGAAAATTTTGATGAAATTGGTACATAAATAAGGCTGTAAAGGCCATTTATAGGTTTTTGCTATTTATAGTAACGGTGGCCACCTTGGATATGCTATAAGGTTGTGGAGCAATCCCACACCAATAAATACCATAATAAATTAACTTAAATTAAGTTTCAGCTCAATCGGATGTACGGTTTTCTTGTAAATACATGGAAACCATGAATTTGGTGAAAAAGTCTATTTTTAGTACCTGTGGCCATCTTGAATGCACAATAGACCCCTTTCACATTCCAATGAGCATGTGCTAAATTTTGCCAAATGCGGTTATCTCCCCTAAAATCAGAACTCTTTTATCAGCTCAGGGGGCAAGTCTACTTTCTCTTAACATAGAAAACAACATGGATGTTTGATGTTCACTGGTTTAAACATAAATGTGTCACCCATTTGACCATCCATCGACGTAAAACCTAAGCGAGAAGAACAATTATGTTCACCTGTAAAAGCGATAGCCATTAAAACTTATATTACTAATTTATTTCCATTCCAGAGTCTCGTCCGACAGGTTAGGATACCCCTCCCCCCATGGTTTAGTTGTGACGGGACAGTAACAGACTAACCACGCCGGGGTGAGACTGTCTTTTCCTATCCCTCGGTATCAACAAGTTGTCATTCGGTAGAACAGAAAGAAATTATTTGATCCATTGTTAAGTAATGAATCACAAAATAAGAAGGGCAGTGTTCATTCTAGAAGACCCATTGACCCCTTATTTTGCAAAATGGCCCTATTCAGGCTATTGTTAAGACCTTAGTAGCCATATTTTATTAAACATTAATGCAAAAAAAATTAATATCATGATGTTTTAGACAAAAGTTTTGAAAATGACCCACTCTGAAAAATCAGGTTCAATCAACACTGAGGCTTTCAGTAAAGGAGTCCACTGCCTGAACAGTACTTGTTACAAGTGCCTTCAAAACTAAAACATCACTTAATAATTTTAATTCATTATATCCATTATTTTGAGTTTTATAACTGGTGTCTTAACATGTTATTATGTCTTAACAATTATTATGTAGACCAATGTTGGCCTGTCAAAAGCTATACCATACATATCCAGTCTATTCTGGCCTGGCAGTATTTATGTAGCCTTATTCTAGCTGCTAAGATATATGTTTATCATACTCCACTGCCTAACCAAGATTTACTAAATCTTGCACTAGCTATAGCCTGACAGTATCTATTTAAAATATAATATTATACTGACATACCGAGAGCTAAACCATACATACATTTCTTTGTCAAAATCTACTGAGTTTTACACTGGCCAGTCAAGATTAATGCACGATTGCACTGGCCAGTCAAGATTAATGCACAATTGCACCGGCCAGCCATAGCTGTACTGAGTACATACTGACCCGTCAAAGCTATACTGTGTAGCTACTGGCCTGTCAAAGCTGTACTGTATACATACTGGCCGGTCAAAGCTAAACTGTAAACATACTGACTTGTCAATGCTATACTGTCTAGATTCTGGCCCGTCAAAGCTAAGCTGTATACCTACTAGCCTGTCAAAGCTGTACTGTATACATACTGACAGGTCAAAGCTAAACTGTATACATACTAGCCTGTCAAAGCTATACTGTATACATACTGACCCATCAAAGCTATACTGTATACATACCAGCTGTCAAAGCTATACTGTATACATACTGGCCAGTCAAAGCTAAACTGTAAACATACTGACCTGTCAAAGCTGTACTGTATACCTACTGGCTGGTCAAAGCTAAACTGTATACCTACTGGCCAGTCAAAGCTGTACTGTATACATACTGGCTGGTCAAAGCTATACTATAAACATACTGGCCGGTTAAAGCTGGACTGAAAGACTGGCTTTGCCAGTGGCCATTCCGTTATTACGGGCTTGCGAGCTCTGGATAATGTATCGGCCAGAATGTTGAGCTTGCCGTGAACATGTTTCACCAATAGGGAAATTGAATTGTCGTGGCAAAGCAGTAGAATCTGTCCAGATAGGCAACAAAGGGTCCTGAAGGTCCCGAGACCTTGTTCCTCAAGTACGCAACCACCGTTGAATTGTCTGTGGCCAGGCATAGAGGTGTTCCATAGTCCGGACATTGTGCGTCCGTCCAGAAAACTGCCACAAGCTGTCAGTAAAGCATCTCTGGAGAGGGACTCTTCAGGGATATGCCTCTTAAGACATTCTCTCCTATGGTCCACCACCTGGCGGACTGCTTCACTGCAGTGTTCAACAAGACCAACTTGTCCCAGTTTCTCGATGCTGGGGACCAACCTATACAAAGTGCATTTGCAATGGCCTGATGTGAAGACGCCCAAGGGGGATTACATCGGCTATGCAATTTAGGTATCCCAGGAGTCTGAGGTAGCAACGTGCTGTGACACGGTCTAGACTCAGAAACTGGTTGACCAGTTCCACGGCCTTGAAGAATTTTACCTCCCGAGGCAGAACTAATCCCAGGTCTGTTCGAAATCAATACCCTAGGAAAACAAAATCCATGGAAGGGGTTAATTCCCACTTCTCCTCTGAAGGGAGGAAACCCAGGTGGATTAGCGTAGCCAGTGCTTACCAGGTATCCTCTCCACACTGGACTCGAGAATAGCTCAGGACCAGTGAATCGTCAAAATAAATTAGTACAGTTGACTCTCGTTATCTCGAACTCGACGGGGAAATGCAAAAAGTTCGACTTATCCGCAGTCCGAGATAACCGATGTTAAAAACGACAACAAAAGGGAAGTAACTCGTACACGCCTACCGGAAGTCGCTTCCGGTTTTATCTTGTCAAACTGTATATTGCCGGTTTCTCCTATATCGTATGTATTTAAACATGATATATAAAAACTGCATTATTTATTATTTGTATTTATATTGAGAATGTAATATATAAAAAATCGGGAGATTATCTGTTACTTGTTATTAGCCGACAAATAGTAGAGTCCGCTTTGGTCTCCATACTAGTTTCGCTTTGTGTACTTTAATCATCCCAAGCTTCCGGTTGCAATTGTATTGAGTAATGTTCACATCACACGTTTTCGGAAGCCATGTTCAGAATGGCAGTAATTATAACACCTGCTTATCCCCTTGATGGTTTAATTGCTTATGCAAGGGATAATAATTAAGGGCTTAAGGAAATTGGGAGGTCAGTGCAATGTTGTAATTTTAAAATCAAATATTTTATTTGTGTCGGAATGTGTTTTTTCTACCAAAAAGTATGTAGGCGCTGACAAATTTGATTTCTCAAAATTTTTTGTTCGAGTTAACAAATTTAATTTTACTAAATTTTTTGTTTGAGTTAAGGAGTGTAATTTTCCTAGGATTTTCATTCAAGGGGACGAAAATATTGTTCGATATATCCGATAATTCGAGATATCCGAGTTCGAGATAACCGGAGTGATTTTGGTTTAATAAAGAACAACTCTGTTCAGACTTTTTAAAAAAGTTCGAGATATCCGAGTTCGAGATAACAGATTCAACTGTATATTTATTCGGCGTTTGTGGATATAAGATCCCATGGCCTGAAGAATCTTGGTAAAAACCAAGGTGACAGTGGTTATCCCAAAAGGGAGAACCTGAAACTGGTACACCTTGTGACAAAAGGTGAAGCGCAGGAACTTCCTGTCTCGTTTCAAAATGGAGATGTGAAAGTAGGCATTCTTCAGGTCTATGGAAGATGCCCACTGCCCCAGTTGAACTGTGGAAACCACGGTTCTGGGAGTCACCATTTTGAAATGAGGACTTAAGATCCAAGTGTTTAGAACACTCAGATCTATTACCAGTCTCCACTTGCCGGACAAGAAAAAGCCAGGAATAAAAACCTGGGGACCGGTCGTCCACAGGAAGTTCCTGAATGGCCACTTTTTCTAGCATGGCTTGCACCTCAGGTTGAAGGGCAAGCCTCTTCTCCAAGTCAAACAGAGGTCACAGGAAAATGGGGCTGTTCACAAAAGGTGGCTGTTCTCGGAAAGATATAGAAAGCCCCTTTGACACCACACTTAATACCCAAGCATCTGTTGTCACTTCCTTCCAGCCTGGAAGAAAGTGGGAAATTTTGCTACTGGAATTTCGGGATTTGGAATTTGCAGATGCTTGGGTATGCCCCAATCTGGACTCAGGATCTATCCTCTGTGCGATGGGGGCCATAAACCCTCTGGACTGTTTCTTCCAAGAAGAGTAGCCACCTGTTTTTGTTGTTGGCCCTGTTGGCCCCTTTTAGTTACCGAAACAGTAACATTCTGGACATCCTTGGCCATTTCCTCAATGACAGAAGGCATGACACCTCTAAAAAGAGAAATAAGGGCCCTAAGGAGACAGTCTTTATGGGATTACTTTAGCTTGCCATGTGCAGGCTGAAGAATAGACCATCTCCTAGCCAACATGAAGTTGGACAGAGCTGACAAAATAAGGGCTATGATGGCTATAAGACTAGCCCAAAGGCTTTTCAGTCTCACAAGAAGCTGGTCCCTATCCTGTCCCAGCTGCATCTTGGCAACGTCTTACAGAGCAGACGATTGCCAATCGGCATAGGATAAGGAGTGCACTGCAACCGTAAAAGGCATTCAGTCTTCTCCTTATCCTTGCCTTTAAGCAGCACGGAATCAGTTCCTGGACTGGAGAAAACCCAGTCAAAATTTTCCTCCAGCTGGGAAGAAAGACCAGCCAACTGATTTCCATGAACCGCATAATTGAAAGGCAATTAAGGCCCCCAATATGTGAAATGGAGAAAACTCCTTCCTTATTGGGAGGAATTTTATCATCTCGCTAATCCTCAGCAGAAATTTGGCTGCATCTTAAAGTCAGCATATGAGCAAGGCAAGATGAAACCAAGTCGCTCTCTGAAAGAGAGCAATCTGCCGAGGATTCAACGGGTAGGTTAAGTTTCGTCCTAAATGAAGAAGACCTACTCTCCCTTGAAAGAGCACTTGGGGAGGACATTGGTCCGTTCCCAGAATCCTATAAATCTCTGCACTCAGGGAGGCAAGTTTGGATTCTGTTGCCTGACCATTTTGGTATGGACCGACAAGCGACCGGGTGAAAAGTGCACTGGTAGAGGAGTGGGTTCCTCCTAAACAGGCTCATCCAAAGACAAGTCCTCTTCCTCGTCTATCCTATCTCTGTGTACAGAGATAGATAAACAGTCCTCATCCTTGTGGTAATCAGAGTCGGAAGACTCATGATCCCTAGGATGGGACAAAGGAGGATAACACCCCTGATCCCCAGATTTGGATAGAGACCTGGAACCTACTACCTCCTGCGGACTGTTTGTAGAGTGGCCAGACACTAGGGTATCCACCTGTGAGTCCTTGACAGCAGTTGACCCAGACAAAAGGCCTGCCACATGACTAGCACCACTGGCAGAAATGTCAGGGGCAGATGGAGAGGGTCCATAGAACTCCAAACCATCTCCAGACCCATAGCCTGATGGAAAACCCATCAGAGGTATAACCCATGGAGGAAGCCTAGGACCACCAAAGGGATATCCAAATCCAAAACGAGACGGATGTGGGTAACAAAAAAAAAAAAACCATCCCTGGTTGTCCTTGATTGCCATAGAGACCCATGTGCCAGGCAATCTGACTGGACTGACTCGCTCCAGTGGAGCCATCAGTAGCCAGTATGTTAGCGGATTTGCCGAGGCCACCATCACTAACTGGCATACAAGACCAAGGTCCAGCATGAGGTCCACAAGACCAGGGTCCTGTTGCCAAGGAAGGGGCAGACCTAGATCTATCCTCTCCAGACACTTGCTGCACATCTGATGATGACGGCAAGGAAGCAGATATCAAAGGATATGAAATCCCATGATAACCTGCACCAGGAAAGTCTACCGAAGTAGGAGTCCTGGTGTATGCAGTATTAACTGCAGAAGCAGTTACCGGCCCTGTGCCTCCAGAAGACACGAATGTCAGTGAGGCACTGGCTGGAGCACATACCATTTTCACCAAAGTGGAGATGACACTACTTCTCACGGTTGTAACAGGCAAAAAATTGTTCGTTACAACTGCCGCCCCTCGAACCAAAGTCCGAGGGCCCTCCCGGGCCAAGTCATCCACAGAAGTGGAGACTGAGGCAACAAAGGACACAAGGTCCGGAGGGTCGGTGCCAGCCACAGGGACACATGATGATAATTCTGAAATATCAAGTCTGTGCCCCAGAGAACCCGGCGAAGGTGGAAGATCCATCCCGGAGCCGGAAACCAACACGAAAACATCTGAAGGCAGTAGCAGAGGATCCCCATACGAAATAGGAGGAGCCCCAGCCGAATGACTAGCCTCCTTAGTGGAAGGCTTCTTCCTCACAAAGACTTATACTTCGAGGCGGAAGAAGACTGGAGATCCGACATGATAAATATTTAATAATATTTAAGTATTTAATTGACGAAGTCAAAACAAAAAATAAAGTAATATAAATAAAATATAAAATGTAAAGAACACAAAAATAAAGAAAAACCACAGTTCTTAACAAAAAGAACAAGGAACAAGGATGGCGCTGGATAAAAAATATATGTGACTAGCTGGTCAGAGCGATGGAAAAAGAAGGAAGTAGATGATGCGTGTGCGCACATCGTTGGTTGTAGGTCCGCACCATACATACTCTAGCCATCTGATTGGCTAACAATACGGCATTGAAAAATTAATATTTTTCTTTGTAAAAGTATCAAATACTAGTAGGTCACTAGGAAAACAGCAATATTTTAATATAGGTGAGTGAGTTTATTGAAGGAAAATCTACTTTTGTTTTTAACCTGATCCTGACCTGTTGGATGAGTAACCAAAACATTTCCTTTGTCTGACAATATTTAATCTGGTGACAGACATTTGGACAATATATATATATATATATATATATATATATATATATATATATATATATATAAAATAGGAAAAACAATTAAGCCCATTACAAGTACTGACAGGTTATCTAAGTTGTATACTTACTGATTCTGTTTCTAAGGTATCTTCTGTAGTGCTACTAATCGCATCAGTGTTAAAAGTGCTCTCCAATGGACGTCTACTACATGCTGAATTACACTCTGTCAATGTTGTGTTACTGGGTACAGTTACTAAACCAATACTTCCCCGATATTTCTGGCTAGATGTCTGTGGCGTTTTTCGCTTAAATGATGATATATTGCTGCTTTCATTAAGGAACCTGTCAACACTATCAGTGTCATTTTCTTGTTTCTAAAAACACAAAAGTTGTTTAGATTATATAAATCATTTTGCTGAAAAGGGCTTATTATTGCATGAAAAACAAAAAATCTAACAATTGCACATAAACAAATTGCAAAATGTTATAAGATTAATACAACAGGCCTATGTCAGACCTGGATGCTCACCTGAGGATAATGAACTTTTAGCTCCATTTCGAAAATGTAACCTAAAGAAGGTTATAGAAATTTTCCAATATTTTAAATCAATGACTTACTTATCAGCATAGTTTATGTGAAGAGGATAATTTTGTACAAGTTTGATGAAGATAAACCAATTCATTTCACTTCTCGAGTGTTCACATGGTTTATATCCTTTTCTCCTGAAGGGTTTTTAACTACATTTTTCTATGGCTTGACCTAGTGACCTACCTGTATATAAAAATTACTGTTAGTCCAATACCTACAGTATTCTAATATACATGCATATACAAAAAGGTTATAGTTTTCCAGATGATTAACTGTTTCGGTATTGCTTTTCATCTGCGACCTTGACCATTGAACCTATGACCTTCATATATATGAAGGTCATATAGTCAGTAAGTTTTGTCAAATTTTTTTCGGAGGAGATAATTAAAATATGAAATGTTAACCGGTGACACATGACAGACAATATATTGACAAATGAAGTATTTTTAACTTGTGCAAATCTGAAACTAAACTTTTTAAGTATGCTTCATTTGAAATACGGTGAACCATCACAAAAGCTCATCTGAGCTTTTAGCTCAGGTGAGCTAAAACCAGAGGCTCAGTGTGGCTGAGCCTGTATCGCTCACCTGACTAAAATGCTTTTAAAGCAAATTTGTATTCCAGTGATGAAAAAATGCACTGTTTATATCAGACAGAATGGCTAAGGAAATCACTGTAGAACTATATGTACCATTCACAGTTTTTTCAATCTGATTAAAATCACACCCCCATTTTTGATATAGGCGCGGAGTGGGAGATCTGAGGAAACACCGTTTAGGGGCATATGTGAATGAGCCATTGTTGTAACATTTATTGTCCAATGAAATTTCAGCTTCCGAGATTTTGAAAGTGTTTTGCCTTTATTGTAAATGAAACGGCAATTTGAATTTGTCAATCTAAGTAAAGGACCTTCCTTACATCATTCCCATAAAGTTTGGTTCAATTTGCTTCAGTAGCTTTAAAGGAGATAGCAAATATTTGCTAATCCCATAGGGTTAAACTATGTTCTGTGCTGGCAGCCATCTTTTTTGGCGGATCAAAAAAATGTCCACAATCTAAGTAAAGAACCATCTATACATCATTCCTGTAAAGTTTGATTCAATTTGCTTTAGTAGCTTCAAAGGAAATAGCAAATATATGCTTTTCCCATAGGGTCCAATGTGAAACAATGTTCTCCACTGGCAGCCATGTTTTATGGCAGATCAGGAAAATTTTGGCAATCTATGTAAAGGACCTTCTATACATCATTCCTGTAAAGTTTGGTTCAATTTGCTTCAGTCATTTCTGAGGACATAGTCAAAAATGCGTTTTTCCCATAAAGTCCAATGTTAAACTATCTTTTGCGCTGACAGCCATGTTTTCTGGCAGATCAGAAAAATTTTGGCAATCTATGTAAAGGACCTTTTATACATCATTCCTGTAAAGTTTGGTTCAATTTGCTTCACTAGCTTCAGAGGAGATAGCATATATATGCTTTTCCCATAGGGTCCAATGTGAAACTATGTTCTCCGCTGGCGGCCATGTTTTTTGGCGGATCAGAAAAATTTTGGCAATCTATGTAAAGGACCTTCTATACATCATTCCTGTAAAGTTTGGTTCAATTTGCTTCAGTCATTTCTGAGGACATAGTCAAAAATGCGTTTTTCCTATAGGGTCCAATGTTAAACTATCTTCTGCCCTGGCGGCCATGTTTTTCGGCGGATCAGAAAAATTTTGGCAATCTAAGTAAAGGACCTTCTATACATCATTCCTGTAAAGTTTGGTTCAATTTGCTTCAGTCATTTCTGAGGACATAGTCAAAAATGTGTTTTTCCCATAGGGTCCAATGTTAAACTACCTTTTGCGCTGGCAGCCATGTTTTTTGGCCAATCAGGAAAATTTTGGCATCTATGTAAAGGACCTTCTATACATCATTCCTGTAAAGTTTGGTTCAATTTGCTTCCCAAGCTTCAGAGGAAATAGCATATATATGCTTTTCCCATAGGGTCCAATGTCAAACTATCTTCTGCGCTGGCGGCCATGTTTTTTGGTGGATCAGAAACATTTTGGCAATCTAAGTAAAGGACCTTCTATACATCATTTCTGTAAATTTTGGTTAAATTCGCTTCAGTCATTTCTGAGGAGATAGCCAAAATGCGTTTTTCCCATAGGGTCCCATGTTAAACTACCTTTTGCTCTGGCAGCCATGTTTTTTGGCCAATCAGAAAAATTTTGGCAATCTATGTAAAGGACCTCCAATACATCATTCCTCTAAAGTTTGGTTAAGTTTGCTTCAATAGTTTCAGAGGAGATAGCCAAAATGTGTTTTTCCCATAGTGTCCAATGTTAAACTATGTTCCCCACTGGCAGCCGTATTTTTAGGCGGATTAGAAAAATTTCGGCAATCTTTGCAAAAAACCTTCCATACATTATTCCTGTAAAGTTTAATTCATTTGCTTCAGTCGTTTCAGAGGAGAAAAGAGAGCCAAAATGTGCGTTTTCCCATTGGGCCCAATGTTAAACTTTGTTTGGCCCTGGCGGCCATTTTTTTTTGGCGGATCAGAAAAATTTTGGCAATCTTAGTAAATGACCTTGCATACATTATTCCTGTAAAGTTTGGTTCAAATTGGCTCAGCGGTTTCAAAGAAGATAGCATATATATGCTTTTCCCATAGGGTCCAATGTTAAACTATCTTCTGCGCTGGCAGCCATGTTTTTTGACGGATCAGAAAAATTTTGGCAATCTAGGTAAAGGACCTTCCTTACACCATTCCTGTAAAGTTTGGTTAAATTTGCTTCAGTCATTTCTGAGGAAATAGTCAAAAATGCATTTTTCCCATAGGGTCCAATGTTAAACTATCTTCTGCGCTGGCAGCCATGTTTTTTGGCGGATCAAAAAAATTTCGGCAATCTAAGTAAAGGACCTTCCTTACACCATTCCTGTAAAGTTTGGTTAAATTTGCTTCAGTCATTTCTGAGGAAATAGTCAAAAATGCATTTTTCCCATAGGGTCCAATGTTAAACTATCTTCTGCGCTGGCAGCCATGTTTTTTGGCGGATCAAAAAAATTTCGGCAATCTAAGTAAAGGACCTTCCATACATCATTCCTGTAAAGTTTGGTTAAAATTGGTTCAGGGGTTTCAGAGGACATAGCCAAAATGTGAAAAGTTTACAAACGGACTGACAGACTTGACGGACTGATGGACGGACTGACGGACGACGGACGCCGAGTGATGGCAAAAGCTCACATGGCCTTTAGGCCAGGTGAGCTAAAAAGGTTCAAAATGGTCTTAAAATATTCTGAATATTCAATTTTACCGTTCCAATAATAAATATGCAATTTCTTGTTTCGTGTCATTTAAAGTTTCACCTTATTTTTTTTACCAATTTTATACCACTTTTGCAAGCTCACAATTTTAATCTTTAACCTTTATTATGTCAGTAGTTTTGGCATATTATACTTATTTAGAAACAGAAACATTGCATCATTACAATATAAAATAATCTTAATGAACTTGACTTAATAATTTAAAGTTATCACATTAGAAATAACATTACCTCATACATAAGGGATTCACAAATGTCCCTTTCTTCTTTGCCATCATGATGCTGGTTATAAAAAAAATACAGATCATGCAATATATATTTAAGCAAAAACACACAGAAAACAGAAACAAAAAGCCTAAGGGCCTTAACCCTCACCTGAGATTATGTCATACAAGATACAGAAGTTTAACGGTCCATTACATTAATATTACAAAGACTGTTAAAATTTTCAAAAGTTAGGGCTCCATGCAAGGATATTACTTATTAAAACTTGTCCTAAAATGCTACTCTGCATATCTAAGATCTAGTTTAATTATAAGTAAAAAAAGTACAAAGATCAAAACCTTGTCCATTTCAGTATTCTTAGACATTTGTAACCCTGACCTTTGAACTCATGATCTTCAACAATATATTAAACGATTAAAAGGCCAATGCCTAAAATAGTCTAATACTTGTGCTTATACAAAAAATTAGTTTTCCAGATAATTAACAATTTACGAATTCATTTGAATTTGTGACCTCGACCTTTGAACCCATGTCCTTCATCTACATATCAAAATAACCATTAGGCCAATACCTACAATATTCCAATATACATGCCAATACAAAAGCTTAGTTTTCCAGATAATTAAGTTTTGCTATACATTACATCTGTTACCTTCACTTTGTAACTCATGACCTTCATCTATACATTAAAATGTTTGTTCAGCCAATACAATAATCTAATATACATGCCTATACAAAATGTTTATAGTTTTCCAGTAATTAACAATTTTAGCCATTTGTTTGTATCAGTGACCTTGACTTTTTAACCCACAACCTTTATCTCTATATAACAAGAGGCCCATGGGCCTTATACGCTCACCTGATAACTAATGGCTAGCTGATAGATTTAAACGTAAATACTAAACCCCAAATGACTTTTTTCTTTACATCAAAATGATCATTGTATCAATACCTACAACATTCTAATATACATGCCTATACAAAACATTTATAGTTTTCAAGATAATTAACCATTTCAGTATTGTTTTACATATGTGACCTTGACTTTAAACCCATGACCTTTTTCTATACATCAAAATGATCGTTGTATCAATACCTACAACATTCTAATATACATGCCTATACAAAAAGTTTATAGTTTTTGAGATAATTAACCATTTCAGTATTGATTTGCATCTGTGACCTTGACCTTTGAACCCATGACCGTTTACTATACATCAAAATGATCATTGTATCAATACCTACAACATTCTAATATACATGCCTATACAAAAAGTTTATAGTTTTCGAGATAATTAACCATTTCAGTATTGATTCGCATCTGTGACCTTGACCTTTGAACCCATGACCTTTATCCATACATCAAAATGATTGTTGTATCAATAGCTACAACATTCTAACATACATGCCTATACAAAAAGTTTATAGTTTTCGAGATAATTAACCATTTCGGTGTTGTTTTGCATCTGTGACCTTGACCTTTGAACCCATGACCTTTTTCTATACATCAAAAGGATCGTTGTATCAATACCTACAACATTCTTATATACATGCCTATACAAAAAATTTATAGTTTTCGAGATAATTAACCACTTCAGTATTGATTCGCATCTGTGACCTTGACCTTTGAACCCATGACTGTTTACTATACATCAAAATGATCGTCGTATCAATACCTACAACATTTTAATATACATGCCTATACAAAAAATTTATAGTTTTCGAGATAATTAACCATTTCGGTATTGTTTCGCATCTGTGACCTTGACCTTTGAACCCATGACCTTTTTCTATACATCAAAATGATCTTTGTATCAATACCTACAACATTCTAATATACATGCCTCTACAAAAAGTTTATAGTTTTCGAGATAATTAACCATTTCAGTATTGATTCGCATCTGTGACATTCACCTTTGAACCCATGACCTTTTTCTATACATCAAAATGATCGTGGTATCAATACCTACAACATTCTAATATACATGCCTATACAAAAAGTTTATAGTTTTCGAGATAACCATTTCGGTGTTGTTTCGCCTCTGTGACCTTGACCTTTGAACCCATGACCTTTTTCTATACATCAAAATGATTGTTGTATCAATACCTACAACATTCTAATATACATGCCTATACAAAAAGTTTATAGTTTTCGAGATAATTAACCATTTCAGTATTGATTCGCATCTGTGACCTTGACCTTTGAACCCATGACCTTTTTCTATACATCAAAATGATCGGCGTATCAATACCTACAACATTCTAATATACATGCCTATACAAAAAGTTTATAGTTTTCGAGATAATTAACCATTTCAGTATTGATTCGCATCTGTGACATTCACCTTTGAACCCATGACCTTTTTCTATACATCAAAATGATCGTGGTATCAATACCTACAACATTCTAATATACATGCCTATACAAAAAGTTTATAGTTTTCGAGATAACCATTTCGGTGTTGTTTCGCCTCTGTGACCTTGACCTTTGAACCCATGACCTTTTTCTATACATCAAAATGATTGTTGTATCAATACCTACAACATTCTAATATACATGCCTATACAAAAAGTTTATAGTTTTCGAGATAATTAACCATTTCAGTATTGATTCGCATCTGTGACCTTGACCTTTGAACCCATGACCTTTTTCTATACATCAAAATGATCGGCGTATCAATACCTACAACATTCTAATATACATGCCTATACAAAAAGTTTATAGTTTTCGAGATAATTTACCATTTCGGTGTTGTGTCGCATCTGTGACCTTGACCTTTGAACCCATGACCTTTTTCTATACATCAAAATGATTGTTGTATCAATACCTACAACATTCTAATATACATGCCTATACAAAAAATTTATAGTTTTTGAGATAATATACCATTTCAGTATTGTTTCGCATCTGTGACCTTGACCTTTGAACCCATGACCTTTTTCTATACATCAAAATGATCGTTGTATCAATACCTATAACGTTCTAATATATATGCCAATACAAAAAGTTATAGTTTTCGAGATAATTAACCATTTCAGTATTGATTCGCATCTGTGACCTTGACCTTTGAACCCATGACCTTTTTCTATACATCAAAATGATCGGTGTATCAATACCTACAACATTCTAATATACATGCCTATACAAAAAGTTTATAGTTTTCGAGATAATTAACCATTTCGGTGTTGTTTCGCATCTGTGACCTTGACCTTTGAACCCATGACCTTTTTCTATACATCAAAATGATCGTTGTATCAATATCTACAACATTCTAATATAAATGCCTATACAAAAAGTTTATAGTTTTCGAGATAATTAACCATTTCGGTATTGTTTCGCATCTGTGACCTTGACCTTTGAACCCATGACCTTTTTCTATACATCAAAATGATCGTTGGAACAATATCTACAACATTCTAATATAAATACCTATATAAAAAGTTTATAGTTTTCGAGATAATTAACCATTTCTGTATTGTTTTGCACCTGTGACCTTGACCTTTGAACCCATGACCTTTTTCTATCCATCAAAATGATCGTTGTATCAATACCTACAACATTCTAATATACATGACTATACAAAAAGTTTATAGTTTTAGAGATAATAATCATAATCAGAGGTAAAAAAAATTAGGTCACGACCTTCACAAATTGACCTTGACCTCATTTTGAAGATACTAACAAGAAGATGTCAAAACTGAAAACCCCATGTCATTATCTGGTCAAGTAGTCAAGTTATAACAGTTTGAAGCTATTTTACAATTTTTTCAAAATTAAACGCAAAAACGCGTAACCCATTTTTCGACCGAATTTCACGAAATGAACAAACTACAGGCTCAAGACCCTAGAGAAGCCAAATATCACATCAGATTTTTTCTCCAATCAATACTTTCGGAGAAGAAGATTTTTTAAGATTTTTGCACCCCTAGGTCACCTTGACCTAGTTATGGTAGCCATGGCAATGCCACGAACAAATCTGAATTGCACCGACCCAGACATGCTTCTGACCAAGTCTCGTTGAAATCTGCCAAGTACTTTCAGAGGAGAAGTCGAAAATGTGTGTTAACGACGCACGCACGCACGCACACACGCACGCACGCACATACACACGCTGCACCATACCATAAGCTCACATGACCTTTGGTCAGGTGAGCTAAAAATGATTGTTATGTCAATAACTACAATATTCTAAAATATATGCATATAGGAAAAGTTTACTGTTTTCCAGAAAATCAACTAATAATAGTTAGCATCTGTGACCTTGACCTTTGAATCCATAACCTTCAACAATATATCAAAATGATCTTTATATCAATACCTACAATATTCTAATATATATGCATATACTAAAAGTTAATAGTTTTCCAGATATATTGACAAATATAATAATTCTAGCAATTTTTCCCTTAAGAACCCTACCGTTTTCCCATTTTGAGCCCTACAGCTACCATTTGTGCAAACTAAAACTAAGTGACCTAAGTATGCTACATATGAAATATCTAAACTATATCTCTTGTATCTTCAGAGAAGATTTTTCAAGATTTTCAAAAATTCCCCTTTTATTAGGCCCCAAGGGGACATAACTTCTTCATTTGTTCAAATCTGAAAGCCCTTCTTCACCCAGACATGATTGTCATCAAATTTTACCTTGTAGTTTTAGAGATGATTAAAGTGTGAAATGTTAACGGACAACTGACGATGCACGGCAGACGACAGACGACAGATGGTAAACCATTGCAATGGCTCATATGAGCTTTCACCAAATTTGGTTTCAATTGGCCCAGTAGTTTAGGGAGAAGATTAAAGTTTTCTGATGGATGCATGCATGCAAGAACACGTGCACAGAAACATGTCATAAGCTAACATAGCAGGTGAGCTAAACTGCTCACCTGGGCCATAAACAGCACAAAAACACAAGAAATACTATATTTCAAAAGCAGTAACTCTAATGTGGTTATTTAGACATTTATGAAACTTGCTACTTAGTTAGATCTTTTCATGTCAATCCTTTTTGCAATTTTTACTATTTATTTTTGGGGAAAATAATCAAAAACTATAAACAAGAGGGCCATGAGGCCCTGGGCGCTCACCTGAGAATAAATTGAATTCTACACATTTTCCAATAATGTAATGAATAGAGGGTTAACAGTGTTCATTATTAGTTCATATGAACTTGACCTAGCTTTTGTCCTGAACATTGTTTTTGGCAAATTATATGAAGATTGGACAAAAAATATGGACTCTGAAGTGTTAGCAAGGTTTTTCTATGACTTACCTACTGACCTAGTGACCTACTTATTGATCCAACATGACCAATATATGAACTTGACCTTCCTTTAGTCACGAACATCGTTCTGGACAAATTATATGATGATTGGACAAAAAATATGGACTCTAGAGTATTAACAAGGTTTTTCTATGACTTGACCTAGTGACCTACTTATTGACCCAACATGACTCATATACAAACTTGACCTTGCTTTGGTCTTGAACATCGTTCTGGACAAATTATATGAACATTGAACAAAAACTATGGACTCTAGAGTGTTATTTTGTATTAAGTTTTGACAATTTTTGTTTGGGTTTGTCAGAAAATACTACTTTATTCTTGCATTTTCCATGTGCACTGAATTTATGGAAATACAGTAGCGATTTTGCTATTTATAGTAATGGCGGCCATCTTAGATTTCATACAAGGTTGCCTTGTATAAACTTTGAGCTACTCCACTTAGGGACCTTCTTCAAATTTTGTTTTAATTAGCCCTGTGGTATAAGAGAAGACGATCAATGTTTATGCAAGGACGCACAAACACTTAACCATACCACAATCTCAGGTGGCTATAAATAGCCAGTTAAGCTAAAAATTTATAGTTTTCGGGATAATTTACCATTCTAGTATCATTTTCTGCATCTTTGACTTTGACCTTTGAACTAAATGATCGTTACATAAATATCAACAATATACTGGCATACATGCAAATAAACAAGAGGCCCATGGGCCTTAACGCTCACCTGAGGAAGAGTACATATCTCATGCAGAGGTTCAATGGTCAATGACATTAATACAATATCAAAATTTTCAGCAGTAAGGGCCAATAATATGCAAGTATTTTTGCAAATTAATTATAATAATTATTATATAAGTATGCTATATATAACATATTTAAAGTCTACTACATATATTATTTATAAATAGCTAAAACATCTGTATATTAAAATGTGCATTAGGCCAATACCTACAATATTCCCATATACATGCCTATACAAAAAGTTTATAGTTTTGAGATAATTAACCATTTAAGTATTCGTTTGCATCTATGACCTTGACCTTTGAACCTATGACCTTCATTCATATATCAAAATGATTGTTGTGCAAATGCCTACAATATTCCAATATACATGCCTATACAAAAAGTTTATAGTTTTTGAGATAATTAACCATTTAAGTATTCGTTCGCGTCTATGACCTTGACATTTGAACCTATGACCTTCATTCATATATCCAAATGATCGTTAGGCCAATACGTACCTTATTCCAATATACATGCCTATACAAAAAGTTTATAGTTTCTGAGATAATTAACCATTTAAGTATTCATTTGCATCTATGACCTTGACCTTTGAACCTATGACCTTCATTCATATATCAAAATGATCGATAGGCCAATACCTACAATATTCTAATATACATGCCAATAAAAAAAGTTTATAGTTTCTGAGATAATTAACCATTTAAGTATTAGTTTGCATCTATGACCTTGACCTTTGAACATATGGACTTCATTCATATATCAAAATGATCATTAGGCCAATACCTACAATATTCCAATATACATGCCTATACAAAATGTTTATAGTTTTTGAGATAATTAACCATTTAAGTATTTGTTCGTGTCTATGACCTTGACCTTTGAACCTATGACCTTCATTCATATATCAAAATGATCGTTAGGCCAATACCTACAATATTCCAATATACATGCCTATACAAAAAGCTTATAGTTTTTGAGATAATTAACCATTTCAGTACTTGTTTACATCTATGACCTTGACCTTTGAACCCATGACCTTTATTCATATATCAAAATGACCATTGTGCCATTACCTACAATATTCTGATATACATGCCTATACAAAAAATTCATAGTTTTGCAGATAATTAACTATTTTGGTATTCTTGGACATCTGTGACCTTGACCTTTGAACCCATGACCCTGATCTATGTATCAAAATGATAATCATGTCAATACCTACAAATAACTGAAAATCCTACGCCATTATCACAAGAAATGTTAAAAAAATAGCAATTTTTATCAAAGGTCAAAAACTGGGACATGACCTTAACCTTCGACCTTGACATCAATTGGAAGAATATTGCAAGACAAGATCAACAGTGAAAACTCCATACAATTATCTTCAGCTGTTATGAAGTTATAACAATAAATGTCTCATTTTAAAAATTACGTAATTTTACGCAAAAAACGCGTAACCTATTTTTCGTCTAATTTTCATAAAAAACACAATTTTAATGTTCCCAGGTATGCTGAATCCAAATATCCAATCAAAATTTGCCTGCACCTTTTGGTTTCAGAGAAGAAGATTTTTTTGTCTTTTTGCTATTTTTAGTAACAGCAGCCATCTTGTTGGGCATGGCCAAACCCCGAACACAATTTTGAAAGGCTGTTACCCAGGCATAATATTCACCAAGTTTCATCAAATATGGCCCAGTAGTTTTGGAGGAGAAGATTAAAATGTAAAGTTTACACACGACGGACGACGGACGACGCACGACGGACGACGCACGACGAACGGTGATAGATTGCAATAGCTCATCTGAGCCTTTGGCTCAGGTGAGCTAAAAAGGTTAGTTTTCGAGATAAATAACCATTTTGGTATTGTTTTGCATGTGAACTTAACCTTTAAACCCATGACCTTTTTGTATACATCAAAATCATCATTGGATCAATGCCTGCAACATTCTCATATACATGCCTATACAAAAGCTTTATAGTTTTCAAGATAATTGATGATTTCAGTATTCTTTCACCTATGACCTTGATGTTCAAACCCATGACCTTAATCTATATATCAAAATGCTTGTTGCACCAATACCAACAATATTCTTATATACATGCCTTTACAAAAAGTTTATAGTTTTCGAGATAATTAACAATTTTGGTATTGTCTTGTCACAGTGGCCTTGACCTTTCGACCCATGAACTTTTTCTATACATCAAAATAACATCAGAAGGTGTTATGTTGAAAATGTAAAATAAACTTGCAAAATTGTTTGTTACATTTTATTTTTACAATATCAAACGAACCGTGATAATATTTTATATTTTTTTATTGCTCCTAAAATTTAAAATCATACTAAAAGAAAAATTATTAATGGAAAAGGAATATAAATCAATATGATGTACTTTATTCAATGTGTTTTTTATCTTACATTCATCAAATAAAAGAAATGCATTCTCAATCATTTGCAAAGAAAATGGGCAAATAGATCTAGTTACTTCCCTTTAAGTTATCTATATTTAAACTGTCTATTGGAAATACAAATTTAATTATTCATTGTTTACTACTTAATATTTAGTCACTTTATTAAAACAATGTCAAGAAATTACTTAAGTGTCAGCATTGTTCTACTACATCAATGGTGCTCTAGAAATCAGTAGAACTTCAGAAAGCACAATAACTTCCTGTTTTGTTGTATTTTTTCACATGGCCATGTGTATATTTAAAGTGAAATAAAGTAATATGGCATCATGAAAAGAAATTAAGGGTGTAGAAACCTTAAATTAAACTCCTGACAACAACTTTTATTGGATATTCATCATAAAAACGATCTATTAAAAGATTTACAAGGTAAATACAATTTTATAGTTGTTTTTTTTTCAGTTCTATGTTTGGATTTGAGTTTTTGTTCTTTCTTGTCAATTTGTTTTTTTATTCAAACACTAAACAACTAAATATAGTATTTTAATGAATTTTGATGATGAAATTATCTGTCCTCAGTGCTATGTAATGTGTGACTGAAATTGGGATAGAATTATGTTGCAGAGAATAAAGCATGTAGTTTTGATATTTAACTGAAAACTGAAAAAGACAGGGTGACATGTTCATTTTAAAAGGGGCAAGAGTGTACTTAACTGAACCAGAGGCTCAGTGTGGCTGAGCCTGTATCGCTCACCTGACTAAAATGCTTTTAAAGCAAATTTGTATTCCAGTGATGAACAAATGCACTGTTTATATCAGACAGAATGGCTAAAGAAATCACTGTAGAACTATATGTACCATTCACAGTTTTTTCGATATAGGTGCAGAGTCGGAGATCTGAGGAAACACCATTTAGGGGCATATGTGAACGAGCCATTGTTGTAACATTTATTGTCCAATGAAATTTCAGCTTCTGAGATTTTGAAAGTGTTTTGCCTTTATTGTAAATGAAACGGGCAATTTGAATTTGTCAATCTAAGTAAAGGACCTTCCATACATCATTCCCATGAAGTTTGGTTCAATTTGCTTCAGTAGCTTTTGAGGAGATAGCAAATATATGCTATTCCCATAGGGTTAAACTATGTTCTGTGCTGGCAGCCATCTTTTTTGGCGGATCAAAAAAATGTCCACAATCTAGGTAAAGAACCATCCATACATCATTCCTGTAAAGTTTGATTCAATTTGCTTTAGTAGCTCCAAAGGAAATAGCAAATATATGCTTTTCCCATAGGGTCTAATGTGAAACAATATTCTCCACTGGCAGCCATGTTTTATGGCAGATCAGGAAAATTTTGGCAATCTATGTAAAGGACCTTCTATACATCATTCCTGTAAAGTTTGGTTCAATTTGCTTCAGTCATTCTTGAGGACATAGTCAAAAATGTGTTTTTCCCATAAAGTCCAATGTTAAACTATCTTTTGCGCTGACAGCCATGTTTTTTGGCAGATCAGAAACATTTTGGCAATCTATGTAAAGGACCTTTTATACATCATTCCTGTAAAGTTTGGTTCAATTTGCTTCACTAGATTCAGAGAGATAGCATATATATGCTTTTCCCATAGGGTCCAATGTTAAACTATGTTCTCCGCTGGCAGCCATGTTTTTTGGCGGATCAGAAAATTTTGGCAATCTATGTAAAGGACCTTCGATACATCATTCCTGTAAAGTTTGGTTCAATTTGCTTCAGTCATTTCTGAGGACATAGTCAAAAATGCGTTTTTCCCATAGGGTCCAATGTTAAACTATCTTCTGCCCTGGCGGCCATGTTTTTTGGCGGATCAGAAAAATGTTGGCAATCTAAGTAAAGGACCTTCTATATACATTTCTGTAAAGTTTGGTTCAATTTGCTTCAGTCATTTATGAGGACATAGTCAAAAATGCTTTTTTCCCATAGGGTCCAATGTTAAACTACCTTTTGCGCTGGCAGCCATGTTTTTTGGCCAATCAGGAAAATTTTGGCAATCTATGTAAATGGACCTTCTATACATCATTCCTGTAAAGTTTGGTTCAATTTGCTTCCCAAGCTTCAGAGGAAATAGCATATATATGCTTTTCCCATAGGGTCCAATGTTAAACTATCTTCTGCTCTGGCGGCCATGTTTTTTGGTGGATCAGAAAAATTTTGGCAATCTAAGTGAAGGACCTACTATACATCATTTCTGTAAAGTTTGGTTAAATTCGCTTCAGTCATTTCTGAGGAGATAGCCAAAATGCATTTTTTCCATAGGGTCCCATGTTAAACTACCTTTTGCTCCGGCAGCCATGTTTTTTGGCCAATCAGAAAAATTTTGGCAATCTATGTAAAGGACCTCCAATACATCATTCCTCTAAAGTTTAGTTAAGTTTGATTCAATAGTTTCAGAGGAGATAGCCAAAATGTGTTTTTCCCATAGGGTCCAATGTTAAACTATGTTCCCCGCTGGCAGCCGTATTTTTAGGCGGATCCGAAAAATTTCGGCAATCTTTGCAAAAGACCTTCCATACATTATTCCTTTAAAGTTAAATTTAATTCGCTTCAGTCATTTCAGAGGAGATAGCCAAAATGTGCGTTTTCCCATAGGGCCCAATGTTAAACTTTGTTTGGCCCTGGCGGCAATTTTTTTTGGCGGATCAGAAAAATTTAGGCAATCTTAGTAACTGACCTTGCATACATTATTCCTGTAAAGTTTGGTTCAAATTGGCTCAGCGGTTTCAAAGAAGATAGCAAATATATGCTTTTCCCATAGGGTCCTATGTTAAACTATCTCTGCGCGGCCATGTTTTTCGACGGATCAGAAAAATTTTGGCAATCTAAGTAAAGGACCTTCCTTACACCATTCCTGTAAAGTTTGGTTAAATTTGCTTCAGTCATTTCTGAGGAAATAGTCAAAAATGCATTTTTCCCATAGGGTCCAATGTTAAACTATCTTCTGCGCTGGCAGCCATGTTTTTTGGCGGATCAAAATAATTTCGGCAATCTAAGTACAGGACCTTCTATACATCATTCCTGTAAAGTTTGGTTAAAATTGGTTCAGGGGTTTCAGACACAGGCATTTGTTTCTATGAATGAAAAAAAAATCGAGAAATTACTATATATGTGTTATTATATAGTAATTTCTCGATTTTTTTTTCATTCATAGAAACAAATGCCTGTGGTTTCAGAGGAGATAGCCAAAATGTGAAAAGTTTACAGACGGACTGACTGACAGACTGACGGACTGACGGACGACGGACGCCGAGTGATGGCAAAAGCTCACATG
This sequence comes from Anadara kagoshimensis, assembly GCA_021292105.1. Taxonomy (NCBI): domain Eukaryota; kingdom Metazoa; phylum Mollusca; class Bivalvia; order Arcoida; family Arcidae; genus Anadara; species Anadara kagoshimensis. Next base: position 21,693,865 of record CM037864.1, read on the forward strand.
GCCTTTAGGCCAGGTGAGCTAAAAAGGCAGGTGCTTCGCAATGTGAATACATTTAAGCTGGGGCACCTGGTGTCAAACACAGGCATGCCCCCCAACCACATGTCTAATTTGCATACAAACTACAATATCGATATATACAAGTCACAAACGATATCAACATAGCTAATGAACTTGTAAATAAACTTCTTTTTTAACTTGGAATGAATGTTTATTAGAGTTGTGTCTTGATTTTTAATCCGTAAATAAAACATGGCGGCTGTTATTAAAAATACAACATATAGTAATATCACTTTAAATCGCTTATAACTCAGAAACTATTGCAGATAGGAAAAATCTGATGGATCTTAGTATCTTAGAATCAAAAGTTCTACAATAGTTTCCATTGGGTCAAAGTTGTCATATGACCCCTTTTAGGAGTTATGCCCCTTCAAAGGTCAAAAATCACATTTTTTCATGTAATACTGAAATGGTTTATTATCTAAAAAATTGTAACATTTTTGTATGGGCATGTAAATTGGAATATTGTAGGCTTTGGCCTAACAATCATTTTGATATATGAATGAAGGTCATATGTTCAAAGGTCAAGGTCATAGATGCAAACAAATACTTAATTGGTTAATTATCTAAAAAATTATCAACTATTTGTATAGGCATGTACAGGTCCATCCAGAAAGTTTTGAGCACCCCATAAAAGTGGTTCATAGCTAGGTACGAGTTTGTTTGCTATAACAAAATTTGACATGTTTTATCAATGATTTGTTCAATAGTTACTTACATGTGACATACCACTAGATCTAGCACATGTACATTTCATGCTATAAAATTGCAAAAGACAAGGTTATCTCCCTTTATATATTTCAGACACAAAAACTGCTGTCCTTTGGCAAAAAATTATTTCATACATGGAGAACAAAGCATATGTTTCAAACATTAATAAAAAAATTACGTCAAACGATACTATAAAACATCTTTTTGCAGTGGGAAATGGACATTATACGAAAAAATAAATAATCGGTTAATACACTCACCAAAAATCAAATTTTACCCTATTTCTAAATATTTTAGTATTTCAAATACAGAATAGATTGTAACTGATAAAAAGTGATTGTTTATTTTTGGAAAGTGCTGGGTAATCACATTAACTTTTTATAACCCTTTTTAGTATTTTCTATTCATTTAGTCCATATTTGAAAAAAAAATCTTTTCATTTGTTTTGTCACCCATAGTTCACTAAAACTAAAATTGAACCTTTTATCAATTATGCCATTTGAAATACATTTTATGTAGTATAAAAAAGTAGTCCTTCAACAAATATAAGTTAACAAAACATCAAGTACTAAAACAGTCAAAACTGCTGTTTTACAAAGATTATATAAGGGGGGCTCAAAACTTTCTGGACCGACCTGTATATTAGAATATTGTAGGCATTTGCACTACAATCATTTTGATGTATAAATGAAGGTCATAGGTTCAAAGGTCAAAGTCATAGATGCAAACAAATACTAAAATGGTTAATTATCTAAAAAACATAATCTTTTTGTATCGGCATGTATATTAGAATATTGTAGGTATTGGCCTACAGGTCATGTTGATATATGAATGAAGGTCATAAGTTCAAAGGTCAAGGTCACGCATGCAACCAAATACTGAAATGGTTAATTATTTCAAAAACTATAAACTTTTTGTAAAGGCATATATATTGGAATATTGTAGGTATTGGCCTAATGAACATTTTGATATAAAGATGGTTTAGCTGTTTATAAATACCAGTACTATATTGAAGCTAGACTAAAGATATGTTATATATAGCATTCTTAGGACAAGTTATAATTAATTTGCAAAAATCCTTGCATATAATTGGCCCTTTCTGCTGAAAATATGGACATTCTTTTTAATTAATGTCATTGACCATTGGACCTCTGCATGAGCTATGTACTCAGCCTCAGGTGAGCGTTAAGGCTCATGGGCTTCATGCTTAATTTTGTATTACAGTCAAACCTGTCTATAAAGGCCACCCAAGGGAACCAGTAAAAGTGGCATTTAAGGGCAGGTGGCCTTTATATACAGATTCAAATAATATGAATAAAGAACAATTGGAATACAATTTTACTGGCCTTTATAAGCAGGTGGCCCTTATATAGAGGTGGCCTTTAAGGCAGGTTGGACTGTACCTTTTTTATGAATTAATCTTTGAATTACTGCCTTGTAGATGACTTGAGAGGGTCAAAGGCTATGGGAGTAAACCCAGAAAGAAAATCCGGGCAGATGAAGCTCATTAGCAGTTGGTTCTGCAATCGTCTATGGGAAGGTCATACCCAGAGAACAAACCCAGTCCAACGGAGTGGAGGTTTGGCGTAGTGTTACTTGCTCTACCCAGTAAAAAGACACTTAGTTACAGAAACTGAGACAATAGAAAATGCTTCAAATGGATTACGAAATCGACCCAGGGGAGAGTGAATGAAGTGGAGAAATTCACCCATGCATCTTTTCTCGCCTAAGACCGTCTCACGTTGAAATGTGAGAACACTTTACGAAACAGGGAGGTCAGCCCTAGTGGCAAGAGAGATGGACAAATATGAGTTAGACATATTGGGACTCAGTGAAGTTTCCTGGACAACATCTGGAAATGTGACTCTTACCTCAGGCCAAACTTTACTATACTCAGGACCACCAAATGAAAACGACCATCACAACAATGGAGTTGGCATTCTTCTCAGTAAAAAGGCAAAAGCATCACTAATGGAATGGGAACCAGTAAGCGAAAGGATCATTGTTGCTCATTTTATGTCAAAGATTCAGAAAGTTACCATCATACAGTGCTATGCACCTACTAACATGGCAGAAGAAGAAAATTTTTATGACCAACTTCAAACCACTGTCAATGCTGTAACAGGGTTCGTACAGACATTTGGACTCCAAATTTGAGGACTTTTTAGGGTCTTTTCAGGGTCTTATTTGCAAATGTAAGGCCTAATCAGAGAGACAATTTTAGCAAAAACAACTGTTGCAAAGGCAACTAAATCAATCAAACATGTCCATAGTAATGACACTTGAAAGGAAGGTTGAAGTTGGGCGTTTGGTTGGGCCAGGTACCTTTAAATTGCACATTTCAATGTAACGTCAATTATTTATATCAGTCTATTTGCAACCACTTAATAGCAAAATACAGACACCCAACTGGCCAAATTCAAGGGCTTTTTAGGGCCAGACTTGTTTTTAGGGTCTTTTTAGGGCAAACCTTAAAATTTAAGGACTTTTCCAGGCCTGTATGAACCCTGTGTAACACCATGAGACATACTAATTCTAATGGGAGACATGAACGCCAAAGTTGGCAGGAACAACACAGGTAGAGAAACCATCATGGGGAAAGAAGGCATAGGAACCATCAATGAAAATGGTGAACTATTTGCAGATTTTTGTGCACAAAATGATTTGGTGATTGGTGGAACAATGTTCCCTCACAAGAACATTCACAAAACAACATGGACATCACCAGATGGCAACACAAAAAAACCAAATAGACCATATCACTATAGCCAGGAGATGGAGGAAAACCCTACAGGATGTCAAGGTCTTTAGGGGTGCTGATGTTGGATCTGACCACGAACTCATTGTCGCAAAGATTAAGATCAAGCATGGTGGACAGATGGGCAAGCGATACAACATCGAGAGATTAAAAGATGGAAACAACTGCAGCAAATTTACCATAAAGCTAAGCAATCGTTTCCAAGCACTTGCAGATGTTAAAGATGGTACATTAGAAAAGAAATGGGAAAGAGTAAAACAGACATTTACCACCACATGTAAAGAAGAACTGGGTTACAACTCTAGACAATACAAGATCTGGCTGTCTGACAGCACTATAGAAACAATTGAAAAAAGAAGAAAAGCAAAGATCCAACTTGACCAGGCAAAAACGAGAGCACGGAAAGAAAAGCTAATGAGACAACATAGTGAGCTGAAAAAAGGAGTAAAGAAAAGAACAAAGAATGACAAAAAGATGTACATTGACCAACTAGCTACACAAGCTGAAAATGCCATGAAAAGAAATGACACAAAAACTGTCTATTACATCACTAGACAGTTAGCAGGAAGAAACACCAACACAGCTAGACCTGTGAAAGATAAGAATGGCAATACTATCACCAAACTAGAACATCAATTAGAAAGATGGAAAGAGCACTTCAGCAGCCTCCTAAATGGAATAGAGGTAGCCAATACTCCTGACATCCCTCCGGGCGAAGATCTAGATATTGACTTATCTACCATCTCAAAAGATGAAATTATAAAAGCCATCAGAAAAATCAAGAATGGGAAAGCACCAGGACCAGACTACATTCCACCATAAGTCCTCAAAGCAAGTTCTGAAACAACAGCTAACATTCTGTACGACCTATTAGATGAAATCTGGAAAAGCGAACAAATACCAGAAGACATGTATTGATGGACTATACTCTGATAATCAGAAGGACTTCACAAAGCACTATAACTTTCTGTAGATGAAGATGATTTCACCATGCTGATGATGTGATATAAATAGTTCATCATCATCAGAACTCCTCATGTTACGTCGTCATCATCATCATCATCATCATCATCATCATCATCATCATCACATTGATCAGCAGCATCAGCAACAGCAGCAACAGTAGAACTTGTGTCACAACTACCACCATCATCACCATCAAAGTCATCATTATCAGAAATCCTCATGTCACATCATCATCAACATGGTGACATTATCATGAATCATCATCATTATAACCAGCAGCAGAACTCAAAGTCATCCCCACCATCATCATCCATTATCAGAAATCATCATCATCATCATCATCATCATCATCATCGGCAGCAACAGAACTCATGTAACCATCATCATAACTCATGACACATTGTCATCATCATCATAATGAATCATTGTCATCATTATTGCTAGCATGTCATGTCATGTCCACCATCATACTCATGTCATCATCAACATGAAAACATTGATTTCAGGGTTTTACGGGACACACAATTCTGCGTTATTTACGCAAAATAAATAATGTTGGACGCAAAAAATCTGTAAACCAATTTGAACTCAATTGGAAAATGTGTTTTAAATTTCTGTTAATATGGACAAGGATTTTTCAAAAACCTTCTAAACATTGGAATTCCCCGCATACTAAAAATACATTGGTGTGTAAAAATAGCACTTGTAAATTTCCGGCAAAATTTTGATTGGCCTGTAATGGAATTCGCTTTGGATCAATTATTCACGTGATGCCCATGTCCTTGACTTCAGTAGCTTGCATGAACTGTCATAATGGCTAAATTGCAAAAACATAGCACTGCAGTGCTGATCTACAGCGTAGTTGCAAATATGCTGTTAAAGGGAAGAAAATGAAATCTACCCATTCAAACAGATATGGGGTTTTGAAAGGTGTGACTGGCATATTACATAGAAGTTGAAGGAAAATATCCCAGCATATTTCAGTAACTGTCACAGATTTTTATTGGACTTGTGTAAACTTTTAAACACACTCATGATTGATGATCAAATGATGTTCACATACTTGAATTATCAATATGATGTTTTATTCAAGGTCTATCAGATCCTACATTCATCAAATACAAAGAAATGTATTGATGAACTCTACTCTGAAAAATCGGACTTCACAAAGCACTACAATTTTCATTTGATGAAGATGATTTCTCCATGTTGATGATGATGTGACATTAGCAGCAGCAGTAGAACTTGTGTCACCACCACCACCACCACCACCATCATCATCAAATTCATCACTATCAGAAATCCTCATGTCACATGATTATAATAGTATCATCATCAGCAGCAGCAGTAGCAGCAACAGAACTGACACGTCACCACCACCACCACACCATCATCATCATCATCATCATCCCTCATGTCATATCATCATATTCATCATCATCATCATCATCATCATCATACATCATCATAATGTCACATAATAATAATCATCATCATCATCATCATGTCACATAATCATCATAATCGTGTTACATCATCATGTCACAAAATCATCATCATGTCACATCATCATTTCTCATGTCATATCATCATCAATATGATGACATTATCATGAATCATCATCATGAATCAGCATCATTATAAGCAGCAGCAAAATTCAATGTCATCCACACCATCATCATCATTATCAGAAATCACCATTATGAATCATCATCATCATCATTATTTGCAGAAGCAGGAAATAATGTCATCATCTTCATCAGATCATCACCACCATTATCATCAGATTTACTCATGTCATCATCGTCATCACAAATCTTTATGCCACATCATCATCAACATGGTGACATCATTATAATTATGAATCATCATTATCTGCAGCAGCAGAACTCAATGTCACCACCACCACCACCACCACCACCACCACCATCATCATCATCATCATCATCATCATCATCATCATCATCATCATTACCATAATCAGATTTATTCATGTTATCATCAACATAAGAATATTGTCATCATCATCATCATCATTATATTTACTCATGCCACACCACAATCATCATCATCATCATCATTATCATCATCATCATCAGAAATCATCATCATCACATCATAATCATAATAACTCATGTCACATCATGATCAACATGGTGACATTTTCATGAATCATCATCATCATCATCATCATCATCATCATCAGATTTACTCGTTTCATCATTAACATGAAAACATCATCATCATCATCATCATCATATTTACTCATGTCACACCATCGTCAACACCAAGACATTGTTGTCATCATCAACATCATCACAAAGCTACGTTTCACAAATGTCGCATCATCATCCACATGGTGACATCATTATTATAATGAATCATTGTCATTATCTGCAGTAACAACTCATGTCACCACCATCAGCAGCATCAGAACTCATGTCACCACCACCATCGTAATCATCATGTTGCATTGCATTAACATGGGGACATCATCTGCAGAACTCAATTTCATCACCACCACAACCACTATTGTATCATCATCATCATATCATCAGAACTCCTCATGCCACATCATCAACATGGTGTCATCATTGCATGAAAAACATATATATTTAAACCCTGCACCATGACCAGTAACTTCCTTTGAAATAAGTTGCTTTACTCTCCATTGTTTAAGTCAATGTTTTAATTCACAATTAATTTGAATAAAAATGAAATAAAATTTTTGTTTTATATACTTTAGTGCTAATTTAAATGTTGTTAAAATTATTGATGAAAAAGGCCTGAATTGGTATAAACCATTCTTGCTCGATTTTGTTTTGTTGCGAAATTTTGACACCTGAGATATTGTGTGTTAATTGTAAAAATTCCAGGTAAAATGTGTAATACACTTAAGGGCCGATTTTCGGGTAAACGATTTTATTTCCGAAGGGGCTGCAATTAATCCAGGATCCTGATTTTTTAGGACCAATCAGGAAAAATAATTATCTTTTATCCATCGTTTGCAGCACCCTTTTATCTTCTGTAGTAGAAAAAAGTTATAACACCAAAAAGTTGATCGACGATTGCGCAAAAATATTTAGTTTTTTTTTTTTTTTTTTTTTTTTTTTGCTGCATATATATTTTAATTTTTCACTTTTGTATGATAATTTTAAGATAAAAATCATCATAAAAATTCATTAAGTAAAAGCCCCTCGGAAACTTGAATAAAAAAGACGATCTTGTCAGTTCGCACGACGTTCTCCTTTTTGACCTACATGTGGTTGTTTGCAGTCGCCGCCATATTGGATTTTTAAATTTACGCCAAGTGATATAGCTAAATAAACACAAAATATGGTCTTTATTCTGCATTTTAAGTTGAATTAAGTTTATAATCAACACAAATATATTTACAGCTTTCAGTGTTGAAAGCAGTTTTAATTTTCCCGGACGATTTTGTTATGAAAATATGATAATTTTGAATATCGGGGAAATCCCGTCTATCCTCCGAATCTGTTGACTAGATATCGCAGTGTGGTTGAAATCGGGGCGAAATATGTTGCAGAGATCCAAGAATAAAGAATAAAAGCTTTGACATTTAACTGATTATAAAAAGGACAGGGTGTCGTGATCATTTTAAAAAGTATCAACAAACGGGCAGGAGCTACACCAATGAGATAGGCATTGATATCGTAGTTCATGAATATATGCAAATTAGCCATGTGGTTGGGGCATTCTTGTGTTTTGTGCTGGAAAATCAGTTCAAACAGATACCTATAAAACACGTTTCTGGTCCAGATTGAAAAAAGGACAAAAGAATATTTTTTAAAATATTTTATTAATAATAATAAATGTTGATAAATACTCAATCGCCGTATTCCACCTGTAAGTTTGAATGGGCGGACTACTTTTTTGTAGAATTAATCAATTGACAGACGCAATCGTCAATCACCTGTGTAAATGTTATTTGAACGGGTCTAGCTGAATTTTATGCACGCTGTTTGATATGTAAACAAATCTCGCTAAATTTATTAAGATGTAGCCTAACAGATCTTGCATCACTTAGTCCGCACTATTTCCTTATGCATACTTAGCATCACTTAGTCCGCACTATTTCCTTATGCATACTTATTTCAGCGCAAAGAGGTTGATCTTCTAATGTGCTAACTCAGCGTGACGCTGTAGAATAATATTGGCGATTTTCTTAAGTGTACACCAAAAGAAGCTGCAGAACACAATGTCATCATCATCATTACCACCACCACCACCATCATCATCATCATCACTGGCAGCAACAGAACTCATGTCACCACCATCATCATCAGAGCAGATGCAGCAACAGAACTCATGTCACCACCACCACCATCATCATCATCATCAACTTCACTTGCCACTGCTAATCACTTAGGTCATCTTGATATATGATATTATTTCATTAGTGTTTTGTACATTTTTAAGCCAATAAAAGACACTGATTATCTGTAAACACATTCATGAACATCATGAAAAAACAAGCAAGTTTTATTAGAAATTATTTAATTTTATAATGAAATTGACCACTATGTCTAAAATTATAAAGGATATAATTGCAGAAATCATTGATCATTGAATTCCATGTTAAACAGGCACCCAATTTAAATGTTAAACTTGTTCAACAAGAGGCCCATTGCGCCTTATACACTCACTTGATCAATTGTGGCTAGCTGATAATTTCAAGAAAACATAAATACTGAAACCCCAATGTCAAAATCTTTTGTAATAGTAACGATTTGAGATAATGATTTCAGTATTTTTTTGCATCTGTAACCTTTTGCCTTTTAACCCCTGACCTTCACCTTTATCACAAAATGATCATTGTATCAACATCTACATTATTTTATAATACATGCCTATACAAAAACTTTATAGTTTTCGAAATAATTATTGATTTTGCTATTGTTTAGCATTTTTGATTTTTGACCTTTGAACCCATGGCCTTTTTCTATACACCATAGTGATTGTTGTATCAATACCTACAACATTCTAATATACTTGCCTATACAAAAAGGTAACATTTTTCAAGATAATTTATTATTTCAGTATTTTCACCCATCTGTGACCTTGACCTTTGAACCCATGGCCTTAATCTATATATCAAAATGATCATTACATCAATACCAACAGTATTCTAATTTACATGTCTATACAAAAAGTTTAAAGTTTTCAAGATGATTAACGGTTTTGGTATTATTTTGCATCTTTTACCTTGACCATAGAACCCATGACCTTTTTCTATACACCAAAATGATTGTTGTATCAATACCTACAACATTCTAATATACATGCCTATACAAAAAGGTAATACTTTTCAAGATAATTTACTATTTCAGTATTTTCACCCATCTGTGACCTTGGCCTTTGTACCCATGACCTTAATCTATATATCAAAATGACTGTTACACCAATACCAACAATATTCTAATATACATGCCTATACAAAAAGTTTATAGTTTTTCAAATTAATGATGTATTGAAACAAGACACAGAATCATGACCGTGTTTGACAATCAAAAATTAGATAGGCTGGTTACTTATTGATTCCTTCTATTCAAAAAGTTGACATATATTCACAAGTACAATAATTATAGCATTTTCTCCCTTAAGTAAATGAGTCATTTCCCTATTTTGAGCCTACAGCTATGATCTGTCTAAAACTAGGTGTCCTAAGTATACTATACATGAAATATCTAAGCTATATCTGTTGCCACTTTAGAGGAGGCAAGATTTTTAAGATTTTCACTACTTCTCCCTTTACAAGGTGGCTTAAATTTTTCATCTGTGCAAATCTGAAAACCTGTTAGGCAACAAAACTGACATCTTGTAATTTTAACAAAAAGTATCTATTAAACTGTGATAAGGACAAGGTTCTTGTTCTCAGAACAACCAATATGAAAACATACACAATAAAAAATAAACCTATAACAACTAGTTTTGTTTTGTTATAAGATACACCTGTACTTTTTCTGTGTAACAACAAAATTGCACATAGAACTTCCAATCTTGATATTGGACTTTCAAAACTTTATGTGGTACCTGCCAAAAATAAAGGAAAATGGTCATGTACCTTCCATTACAAAACATAATTTTGAACCCTTGTCAATATTACCATAATTGCAGAAGTTATCATCCAGAAAAAATCATCCAATCAGACTACAGTATACTAGTTTCTTACCTGTCAATTTTGTCAATTATCAAAAATTAACTGATAAAGGTATTTAAATAGTTTTAAATATTCTGTCCAAGTTCCATAAAATTACAGGCGCTATAATCTAGCAACTACCCTAAAAAGAAACACCCTAGTGATTTTCATAGGTCATCCGCAATTGTCATTGGTGAAACAAAAAGGAATATTTTACCTTTTTCCATCTCAAGAAAAATTGTAGAATCCTCTCAGTGATGAAAAATAAATAAATACCACCCATAACTGTTGTGCCTTTCCATATATAATCCATATCATCATTTTCACTGACTAAACCCAAAGCCTGGTGAAGAAAACAAAAACAAAGATTTATAAACAGTGATATGCATACATTTAGCACATTTAAAGTGTAAATATTAATGTTTTTAAAACAAGAGGGCCTTAATGTCCCTAGGTGCTCACCTTAGAATATTTTGCAATTAGCTCAAATTTTAAATAAATTTATTATTTAAGGACAATTTCAACCAGCTTCCAAAAGTTAGTAGGGGTTCATATCCAGATCCTATCCATGAAGTTTCAAGCTTCTGGGCCTTTTGATTTATGACAAAAAAAGGTTTAAGGATTTTACTTTTTAAGGTCGTTATGACCTTGAATGTAGATCAAGGTCAGTCTTCTTCACAAACTTAAAAGGGCTTGATCCAGGAAGCATCCCTGTGAAGTTTCATTGCCAATGGTATACTGGTTATGGATAAGAGGTTGTCAAATGAAAAGTTTACGGACAACAGTTGACTGACAAAAGCAGATTTGAAAAGCTTACCTTCAGCATTTGCTCAGGTGAGCTTAAAATCTCTCAAAATGGCATAACAATGCAATTATGCTACAGAAAGAGCAGTAGAAAATGGTAAGTTATTAAAACCACAAAGACCCATAGCTTTATAGTGGGTTTGTCATGGATAAAATCAATGCTCTTTTTAAGAAATATTCTATGTAACCAGAAGCCAATTGGACCTGATATGCTCAAATGATAAATAATGGCCTGCTAAAATATTTTGAGAAAACATAAAAACAGAAACCCAAATGTCAAAATCTTTACAAAGAGTCAAGCAAGATTTAAAGAATTTCCAGATAATTAAGCATTTCAGTATTCTGTGACCTTGACCTTTGAACCAATTAACTTTGTCTATATATCAAAATTACTATTGTATCAATAGCTACAATAATCCAATATACATGCCTATACAAAAAGTTTATAGTTTTAGACAATTAACCCTTGCATCTGTGGCCTTGACCTTTGAACCCATGACTTTCATCTATATATCAAAATTATCTATGTATCAATAGCTACATTAATCTAGTATATATAGTGTATATATATATATATACCTATATAAAAAGGTTATAGTTTTCCAGTTAATTTACCACATTTCAATACTCTTTTGAATCTGTGACCTTGACCTTTGAACCCATAAATTCCAACTATCCACCAAAGGGATCATTGTATCTATAGCTATAAATATCAAAATGATCATTGTATTAATAGCTTTTTCATTAACATGTCTATAAAAAGTATATAGTTTTCCTGATAATTTACCATTTCAGTATTCTTTCTCATCTGTGACCTTGATCTTTGAACCTATTACCTATTTTTGAATTAAAATGATCACTGTATCCCTTGCTACAATATTTCAATAATATACATATCTATACAAAAAGCTTATAGTTTTCCAGATAATATACATTTGTGACCTTGACCTTTGAACCCATAACCTTCAGTTATACCTCAAAATGATTGGTGTATCAATGGCAAAAGTATTCTAATATCCATGCCTATACCAAAAGTTTATAGTTTTTTTCAAATGATTAACCATTTCAATATTCTTTCATATGTTTTTGACTTTTGAACCCCTTGTAATATATATTAAATTGCCATTTACTACTTTCTATATTTCATATTTGAAGAAAATTGGTGGAAAATTGAATGCACTATGGTCGTTTTAGTGATTTTGCTATTTATAGTAATGATGGCCATCTTGGATTTTGTCACCCTGTGAAAAGTTTGATCTACTCCACCTTCAAAACCAAATTTGAATTCAATTGACCCAGTGATTTCCGAGAAGATTTTCAAACAAAAGACCCGAGGGTCTTAATGCTCATCTGAGGATATGCCATATCACATACAGAGGTCTAATGGTCAATTATATTAATTTCAGGGAATGTTAAAATTTTCAGCAGTTAGGACCAATGCAAAAATATTTGCTAATATACTACACTTTTGTATTACTTGTTCTAAAATTGCTAAATAAAATATATAATTTCTAAGGGCCAGCTTAAGTACAGTTAACTCCGGCTATTACAAGATTGCATATTGCGAGATATAGTTTTTAACGAGGTCATTTAATTTCCCTGTCAGTAGTGTCTATATTTTATGCTTTTTTCTTAAAGCATATAGCGAGACTAGGTACAATGAGATATCGCTTTTAGTGAGGCAAAATACTTGCCCCTTCATTACTAAAAGTATGTAAAAATCACCTGTTATAACGAGTGATCAGAGGTCAATCAGCTGTGACGGCAGACACCTGATTACAATACAGATGTAATATATACAAGCTGTTTATGTATGTCGCAATGTACGTAGCAATGCAGATAATTAAGTCAATCAACTGGAACTAATAATGTTGAACTGAGTATTATTTATGTAGGGCTTGACACAAGGTTTCAGTCAGCTGCTTGCAAAACTGTTTCAAGAAGGTGAGATTTGTTTTTGACAGTTGTCAATCGGATGACGACCCGGATGGTGATCTTCCTCTGAGCCACCTACAGCTAATGTTAAATTGATTGTCCGAAAATCAGAACACCAAATCCATCGATGTTGAGGAAGTTATTAATGTAGATTCTGAAGTAATCACAAACGGTAACTAATCAGGACATTGTAAGTGAAATATTGCGCAAAAATGACACTTAGCATTGCGATGAGGATGAAATTCCTGTACAAGAAAAAAACGTCTATAAACGCTATAAACTGTATAGTATGCAAAAGAGAGGTAATGTACCGACTCAACTGTTCAGTTCTCTGGACGATATGAGAAAATTTATTACTCATGATGATACCAAAACATAGCACTGCAGTGCTGATCTACAGCGTAGTTGCAAATATGCTGTAAAAGGGAAGAAAATTGAAATCTACCCATTCATACAGATATGAGGGTTTTGAAAGTTGTGACTGGCATATTACATAGAAGTTGAAGGAAAATATCCCAGCATATTTCAGTAACTGTCACAGATTTTATTGGACTTGTGTAAACTTTTAAACACACTCATGATTGATGATCAAATGATGTTCACATACTGTACTTGAATTATCAATATGATGTTTTATTCAAAGTGTACCAGATCTTACATTCATCAAATACAAAAAAATGTATTGATGAACTCTACTCTGAAAATCGGAAGGACTTCACAATGCACTACAATTTTCATTTGATGAAGATGATTTCTCCATGTTGAGGATGATGTGACATTAGCAGCAAAGTAGAACTTGTGTCACAACCACCACCACCATCATCATCAAATTCATCACTATCAGAAATCCTCATGTCACATGATTATAATAGTATCATCATCATCAGCAGCAGTCACAGCAACAGAACTGACACGTCACCACCACCACCACCATCATCATCATCATCATTATCATCATCATCATTTCTCATGTCATATCATCATCAATATGGTCACATTATCATGAATCAGCATCATTATAAGCAGCAGCAGAATTCAATGTCATCCACAACATCATCATCATTATCAGAAATCACCATTATGAATCATCATCATCATTATTGGCAGAAGCAGGAAATAATGTCATCACTACCATCATTATCATCATCTTCATCAGATCATTACCACCATCATCATCAGATTTACTCATGTCATCATCATCGTCATCACAAATCTTTATGCCACATCATCATCAACATGGTGACATCATTATAATTATAAATCATCATTATCTGCAGCAGCAGAACTCAATGTTACCACCACCACCACTACTATCAACATTATCATCATCATTACCATAATCAGATTTACTCATTTTATCATCAACATAAGGACATTGTCATTATCATCATGATGATGATGATGATGATGATCATCATCATCATCATCATCATCATCATCATCATCATCATCATCATCATCATCATCATTTCTCATGTCATATCATCATCAATATGGTCACATTATCATGAATCAGCATCATTATAAGCAGCAGCAGAATTCAATGTCATCCACAACATCATCATCATTATCAGAAATCACCATTATGAATTATCATCATCATTATTGGCAGAAGCAGGAAATAATGTCATCACTACCATCATTATCATCATCTTCATCAGATCATTACCACCACCATCATCAGATTTACTCATGTCATCATCATCGTCATCACAAATCTTTATGCCACATCATCATCAACATGGTGACATCATTATAATTATGAATCATCATTATCTGCAGCAGCAGAACTCAATGTCACCACCACCACTACCATCAACATTATCATCATCATTACCATAATCAGATTTACTCATTTTATCATCACCATAAGGACATTGTCATTATCATCATGGTCATCATCATCATCATCATCAATCATCATCACATCATAATCATAATAACTCATGTCACATCATGATCAACATGGTGACATTTTCATGAACCATCATCATCATCATCATCATGAATCAGCATCATTTTCAGCAGCAGCAGGACTAAATGTCATCCCCACCATCAACATCATCAGCATAATCACTGGCAGCAACAGAACTCATGTTACCATAAACTATCATCATCATCATCAGATTTACTCGTGTCATCATCAACATGAAAACATCGTCATCATCATCATATTTACTCATGTCACACCATCATCAACATTAAGACATTGTTGTCATCATCATCATCACAAAGCTACATGTCACAAATGTCACATCATCATCCACATGGTGACATCATTATTATAATGAATCATTGTCATTATCGGCAGTAACAGAACTCATGTCACCACCATCATCATCAGCATCAGAACTCATGTCACCACCACCAGGGCCCCACAAACGCCGATAAGGTCATTCGGCGGTAAAAATCACCGCTAAAAAAAAAAAAAAAACTCATTCATAACCCCCCCCCCCCCCCATCTTCTTCATTGGTTTATAGAGCTTTTTGGTGGAGCTTACATTTCGTCTGGAATGTTTAACACAGCAAAAATCTACTTTCAGATGCTTCCTTTCTTTCTTCATTTTATTCATGAAAAACTTTATTCATCCCAAGTCACCACAAAGTCGGGAAAGACTACAGCCATGTGCTTTGTTTACTTTCTGTCACTATCATGATTATGTCCCTTTAATACATGTTTATTCAAAGCAGAGTGGATAACGACTATTTGTCGGGTTAAAGTAAAAAAATATGGCTGTCACATGTTTTACTGCTTACAAGGTCTTAATCATTAAAATCTGGGTTTATTTAGAAGAATATTAAAGAGATCATGATTTTATTATCGTCATACAGCATTCCTATGAATAAGGAATATATAATAAGGTAATTTTGTTCATCTGCCTTGTGCAATACACATCGTTTGCCTACAGTAGCTCTGTTCCAGAACAGATGGAGATTTTCTTTTTTGTGCCAAATATTCAAATAGGATTCGAATAACAGCCAACTAATATTCAAATGCCTAATTTGGTATTCTTTTCAGCTCTTTTGTTTCACCTCGCTGTTTGAATCATCTCCTTAAAACATGAAACAAGGCATAAATAAAACTGAGGCCTCGTAAGGTATTTTGTTTACACAGTTTGGTGAACACACGTGGTCTCTGTAATAATTAAGTGATTAGAGGATTAACTCTGGTGCTGATTATTCACAGGCAATGATTAATTAATTATCACACCGATTGTACACCTGTGGGACACGTGGCTTCATCTTAAAGTCTTGTGTGATTTCTCGATCGTGAACTAATCTTAATTAACAAGACAAAATTTAGAAGGTTTATAGGGGGAAAAACCGAATGACCGAATTTCAATTCGGCGTTTTATTTGCCAATTCGGTGATTTTTAGCCGATTTTGGCGATTTGTGGGGCCCTGATCGTCATCATCATGTTGCATTACATTAACATGGTGACATCATCTGTAGAACTCAATTTAATCACCACCACAACCACTATTGTATCATCATCATCATATCATCAGAACTCCTCATGCCACATCATCAACATGGTGTCATCATTGCATGAAAAACATATATATTTAAACCCTGCACCATGACCAGTTACTGCCTTTGAAATAAGTTGCATTACTCCCCATTTTTTAAGTCAATGATTTAATTCATAATTAATATGAAAGAAAATGAAATAAAATTTTTGTTTTGTATACTTTAGTGCTAATTTAAATGTTGTTAAAATTATTGATGAATATATATAAATTCACCAAGTGAGCTTAAAAAGCCTGAATTGGTATAAACCATTCTTGCACGATTTTGTTTTGTTGCGAAATTTTTGACACCTGAGATATTGTGTATTAATTGTAAAAATTCCAGGTAAAACGTGTGAATACACTTAAGGGCCGATTTTCGGGTAAATCGTTTTTATTTCCGAAGGGGCTGCAAATTATCCAGGATCCTGATTTTTTAGGACCAATCAGAAAAAATAATTATCTTTTATCCATCGTTTGCAGCATCCTTTTATCTGTAGTAGAAAAAAGTTATAACACCAAAAAGTTGATTGACGATCGCGCAAAAATATTTAGTCTAGTATTTATTTTTTTTTTTTTTTTTTTTTTTTTTTTTGCTGCATATATATTTTAATTCTTCACTTTTGTATGATTATTTTAAGATAAAAATCATAAAAATTCATTCATTAAAGCCTCACGGAAACCTAAATAAAAAATATGACCTTGTCAGTTTGCACCGACGTTCTTCTTTTTGACCTACATGTGGTTGTTCACAGTCGCCGCCATATTGGATTTTTAAATTTACGCCAAGTGATATCGATAAATAAACACAAAATATGGTCTTTATACAGCAATTTAAGTTGAATAAAGTTTATAATCAACACAAATATATTCACAGCTTTCAGTGTTGAAAGCAGTTTTAATTTTCCCGGACGATTTTGTTATGAAAATGAAAATATGATAATTTTGAATATCGGGAAATCCCGTCTATCCTCCGAATCTGTTGACTAGATATCGCAGTGTGGTTGAAATCGGGGCGAAATATGTTGCAGAGATCCGAGAATAAAGAATAAAAGCTTTGACATTTAACTCATTATAAAGAGGACAGGGTGTCGTGATCATCATTTAAAAAGTATCAATAAACGGACAGGAGCTACGCCATGAGTTACTGTAGGCATCGATATCGTAGTTCATGAATATATGCACTGGAAAATCGGTTCAAACAGAAACCTATAAAACACGTTTCTGGTCCAGATTGAAAAAAGGACAAAAGAATATTTTTTTAAATATTTTATTAAATGTACAAATCTGTTGATAAATACTCAATCGCCGTATTCCATCAGTCAGTTTGGATGGGCGGACTACTTTTTTGTAGGATTAATTACTTGCCAGATGCAATCGTCAATTACCTGTGTAAATGTTATTTGAACGTTTCTAGCTGAATTTTATGCACGCTGTTTGATATGTAAACAAATCTAGCTAAATTTATTAAGATGTAGCCTATCAGATCTTGCATCCCTTAGTGCGCACTATTTCCTGATGCATACTTATTTCAGCACAAAGAGGTTGATCTTCTAATGCCAGGCGGTGACATACTACAGCTTACGCTGTTTCGCTTACTATCGTAAGCTAAACTCAGCGTGACGCTGTAGAAAAACCGATTTTGGTTATAACGAGGTGATCGATCAACCCCCTTCATTTTCGTTATATCCGGAGTCGACTGTATATACATGTATGAACAGTGAGTAAAAAAGTAGAGGTCAAAAACTACCAGTAGTCCATTTTAGTACTCTTCAAACATCTGTTACCTGGGCTTTTATTATCTATCAATATGATTTTTAGGCCATCACCTACAATATTCTAATATACATTTTAATAGTCTTACAGAAATTAACCAATTTCAGTATGTTTCCATCTGTAACATTGACATTTGAACTGATGGACCTTTGAAACCATGGCCGTTATATATATATCAAAATGCAATCTTTCCGAAGGTCCCTAATTTTTTTCAGGACATTCAGTCAGGTAATGATTAATTTTTTTCAGGACCGAATAGGCTTTTACCAGACCAAACAAATCTTGAAAATAAATCAAAGTACTGAAAGTACTTAAATTCGCAAAAGATTAGAGGGACAGTGAATTCAGTGTCTCCATCAATGTAGTGTCAGGTATATGAAGTTGTCAGGTAACTGAAAGGAGTTTGTAATGTTCACCTTGCAGTGCTCCAAAGACAACACAGTAGATGCATGTAGTGTGCAATGTGCAGACTATGACTATGGGGCTGAAGTTATGTCTTAATTTTCACACATTGAACCAACTCATATAGGAAATAGTTCAATCGAAATAAATGTATATATGGAACTATCAAGGAAGGTCAAAGTTACTTCCATCATCATAGAGACCATAATCTAAACAAGAAGCCCATGGGCCTTAATGCTCACCTGCGGCTGAGTACATATATCATGCAGAGGTTCAGTGGTCAGTGACATTAATCAAAGAGAATGTCCAAATTTTCAGCAGTAAGGGCTAATTATATACAAGGAGTTTTGCAAATTAATTATAACTTGTCCTAAGAATGCTACATATAACATATCTGAAATCTAGTTACAATATATTATTTATAAACAGCTAAAAAGGTAAAAACAAAAGTTTGAACCCATGCCCTTCATCTATATACAGTCAAACTTCGGTTATTCGAGGTGGATGGGTCTTCAATTTCAGGTTTGAAAAATCGGGGGGTTTGAATTATCGAAGTATTGAATTTCGAACTTACTAACGTTATGTTAGGACACAATGGTGGCATTACACAAACCAATGCATAATGACTATTGAACAAAATACTGTCATTTTAATATTTAATTCGAATAAAAATGGGACATAATACACATGGTGATTTATATGATTTCCCGTTATTATTGGTTACCTTGCCTAAACCAGTAACACTGATCAACAAGATAAAATCCCCAAAGAGGCAATACACATGTAATACACGTTCTTATGATAAACGATATGGACACGGAAGAAGCTCACATAATTTCCAAAATGAAAATGTGGACAAAACGAAAGTCACTCTTTATTGCAAATAAAGTGTTTATTACGTGCATATGGAAATTTTGTGACTGTATCATAAATATTAAATCAATTATAAATTGTCGCTAATTATGAACAGATGGGGGAGATCATGGTCAAAAGAATTTTTTACTTTGCGTTTCGCCGTGCATGTGTACTTTTTCAGTCTCTGATAGTGTTACATCTGAGACTACTGCTTGTACGGACTAATTAGGATTAATAAGGATTAATTACTCCCCCCCCCCCCCCGAGTACTTGATGAATATGACTTATTACCGACAATAGAACGGCGTCCACATGTCTACATTATAACTGACAGTTATGCTTGGGTAATGATTTAAGGTGAAGGTGAAACCATACTCGCTTATGTATATGGGGGAGTTTACTGAATAAAAATGTCAACTTCGAATTTTTGAGGAGTGAGTGAGTAATGGTGCTTAACGTCCCAGTCAAGAATATTTAAACTATATCCAGATGTCCCCAGCTATAGGCGAAGGTGCAGAAATTTTGCCTGTGTGTTGCGCTGATGGCATTATACAGCAGGGTTCTTTAGCGTGCCAAGCCCACCAAGTCACGGGACCTTATTTATATTCTTTTTAAAGAACCGTGACTTTCATTTCCTATTGCCGAGTGCTTGGCGAAAGAAAAGTCACTCCCCACTTTCAAGTCTTGGGTCAGACGACCTCCCACTTATGGAGAGAGCATTCTACCAACTAAGCTACTGCAGTGATGTCTGAATTTTTAAGGGTTTATTTTTACTGAAAACTATAACTACGGACTCAAAATTAGGTTTGAAAAATCGCCTGTATTTGAAATACCAAGTTCAAATAAAAGAAGTTTCTTTAAAGTTTTTGATGCGGTAATTTTCGTTAAATTTTAAAATCAAAGTACTGAAGGTACTGAAGCATCAGCTAAACTGAGCAATTTGATAAACAACAAGAGGCCCATGGACATTAACGCTCACCTGAGGCTAAGTACATATCTTATGCAGAGGTTCAATGATCAATAACATTTATTAAAAAGAACTCCTTATTTTCAGCAGTAAGGCAGAATTAAATGCAAAGATTTTTGCAAATTAATCATACCTTGTCCCGAGAATGCTACATATAATATATATAAAGTCTAGCTACAATATATTATTTATAACAGCTAAAAAAGTAAAAACAAAAGTATAAAAGTATGACCTTCATCTAGGCCATTACCTACAATATTCGAATATACATGCCTATACAAAAAGTGTATAGTTTTTGAGATAATTTACCATTTCAGTATCCTTTCCGATCTGTAACCTTGACCTTTAAACCCATGACCTTAATCTATATATCAAAATTATTGTTAAATCAACTCCTACAATATTCTAATATACATGTTTATAGAAAATTATTTATAGTTTTTGAGATAATTAACCATTTTGATATTCTTTCACATCTGTGACCTTGACCTTTGAACGCATGACATTAATCTATATATCAAAATGATTGTGAAATCAAAACCTACAATATTCTAGTATACATGTTTATACAAAAAGTTTATAGTTTTCGAGATAATTAACCATTTCAGTAATCTTTCGCATCTGTGACCTTGACCTTTGAACCCATGGCATTAATCTATAAATCAAAATGATCGTTAAATCAAAACCTACAATATTCTAATATACATACCTATACAAAAAGTTAATAGTTTTCGAGATAATTAACCATTTTAGTATTGATTTGCATCTGTGACCTTGACCTTTGAACCCATGACCTTAATCTATATATCAAAGTGATCATTAAATCAATTCCTATAATATTCTAATATACATGTCTATACAAAAAGTTAATAGTTTTCGAGATAATTAACCATTTCGGTATTCTTTCGCATCTGTGACCTTGACCTTTGAACCCATGACCTTTACCTATATATCAAAATTATCATTGTGCCATTACTACAATATTCTAATATGTATGCCTATACAAAAAGTTAATAGTTTTGCAGATAATCAACTATAACGGAAATAGTTGTGCATCCTTGACCTTGACTTTTGAACTCATGACCTTGATCTATGTATCAAAATGATTGTCATGTCAATACCTACAATTAACTGAAAATCCCATGCAATTATCATCTAAAAATAGCATTTTTTATCAAAGGTCAAAAACAGGGACATGACCTTGACCTTTGACCTTGACATCTTTTGGAAGACAATAGCAAGACAAGATCAACAGTGAAAACTCCATACAATTATCTTCAGCCATTACTGAGATATAACAATAAATGTCTTATTTTCAAAATTATATAATTTTACGCAAAAAACGCGTAACCTATTTTTCGTTCAATTTTCATAAAAAACAAAATTTTAATGTTCCCAGGTATGCTGAATCTAAATATCCAATCAAAATTTGCCTGCACCTTTTGGTTTCAGAGAAGAAGATTTTTTTGTCTTTTTGCTATTTTTAGTAATGGTGGCCATCTTGTTGGGCATGGCCAAACCCCGACCACAATTTTGAAAGGCTCATACCCATGCATGATAATCGCCAAGTTTCATCAAATTTGGCCCAGAGTTTGGAGGTGAATGTAAAGTTTACACTCGACGCACGACGGACGACGGATGGTGATAGATTGCATAACTGTGCACTTGAAACTGAGATCTGTCTAATGAATCAGTAACAAATGAAAATCATGCAAATAATAGATACTGTGATAGGGAAGCCTCTAACAACAAGTCTGCTTTTTATGCAAGTTGTTAGGTTCTAACACATCAATATGTTACAATGGTCAAAATGGACACGCCACACAATGTTTATCAATTGAGTAAACTAAGTAATTCAGATAAATATAAATTTTCAATCTTTCAAAAACCAAGAGAGGTTACTAAAGACCCAACCCCAAATCTGAGTGAAATATCTCAAGCGTAACGGAAAACCCATCATTTTGATAAAATTCACAAAGTGAAGGGAGCATAACTCCACTAAATGCAGTTGACTGGAAGAAAACCCAAACTGGATCTGTAATCACCATCATCATCATCATTATCACTCCTCATATCACATTATCATCAACATGAAGACATCATCATGATCATCGTCATTAGCACGGCAGTAGAATCCATGCCATGACTATCACTACCACCATTATCATTATCACAAATCCTCATGTCACATCATTAATGTGGTTTTATCATCATCATCATAGCTCTTCGTGTCACATAAGCATCATGGTGACATCATCATCATTATCGGCAGCAGCAGTACTGAATGTCATCATCATCATCATCATCATCATCATCATCATCATCATCATCATCATCATCATCATGTCACATCATCATCAACATGAAGACATTGGCTTCATCATCATCATCATCATCATCATCATCATCATCATCATCATCGCGAATTATTATCATCATTATCCGACAGCAGCAGAACTGAATGTCATCACCACCATTATCATCTTCACCACTGTCTTCATCATTATCATCATCATCATCATACTATCAGCAGCAGCACTGAATGTCATCATTACCACCATCATCATTATTGGCAGCAAAAGAACTCACGTCACCACCATAATCATCATCATCATAGTTTCTCATGTCACAGTGTCATCATCACCATCATCATTCATCATTATCATCATTGGCAGCAGCAGAGCTTATTTTCATCACCACTATCACTATCATCATATTCATCACGATAATCATCACCATCATCATCATCATATCTCCTCATGTCACATCATCATCATGGTGACATCATCATCATCACCATCATATCTCCTTATGTCACATCATCATCATGGTGACATCATCATCATCGGCAGCAGCAAAACTGAATGTCACCATCATCATCATTATTGACATCATCTTCATCAGATCATCATGCGACATCATCATCGACATAGTGTCATCATCACATAAAACAACCTTTCACCATGACCAGCTATTTCCCTTGATTTGCAATTGACACATTAACTTGTTTTTCTCTCCATTGTTGAAGTCATTATTTTTTTCACTGAATTCACAATTAATTTGAAAAAAAAAATAAAATGAAAATAAAAATAAAACCTTTGTTTTAGAGATAATTTAAATGTATTTAAAATCATTGTTGAATATATATAAATTGTCCAAGTGAGCTTCAAAAGCCTGAATTGGTATAAACCATCCTGGCACAATAAGCTAATAATCTGTGTCCACCTACCAATTACAGAAGTTGTCCGGGCAACTGTCTCTTTCCGAAGTTTGTTGACAAGAATTGTGTACAAAAGGGGGAAAACTTCTTAATATGATTAAATGAAAATTAATTGAATATTATTTGGACAACTAAAATGTCCAACATAATTCTCTGCTACAACAAAATTACTTTGAATTTAAATATTATTAGGTGGTCGGATAATTTTTGTTTTACTGATTTTAAATGTCCAGGTAATTTACTTTCGCTGTGAGCCCCACTAAAAGGTGAAAAAAATCAATAGACACCGCTAATGACTGTAAATCTACCTGGACTTTACAGTGTTTTAACTTGTTAAATAATGATTACTGAACACGCTTTCAGACTGTGAAGATTTCATTATAATCATCTTCTTATTTACGGATTAATTATCAAGTGGCCACCAGGATTTAATGAAATAAATATAAGGTAAGAATAACACAATCTTGGACCTTGCATTTTCTCTGTGCACTAATTTATAATAAAAGTAACGTGTATGTTTTAAAACTGAAATCCCGATAATGATGTTCAACTCTGTCGTAATTTTCAATTGATGTGAAAGAAAACAAAAAATTATACATTTAAATCGCAAATGTAAAATATTAATATTTGTTTACATACGGGCCAGTTTAACAAATTATGTCAGACGGACATGTGAGTAGCCGATCCTAATATTTTCTAGATCTACTTAATATTTTATTAACAGATGACGTGAAAATAAAGTATTTATTGCTGAAATTAAGCCGTTTTCTGGTGTTTCATTGGTATAGTTTCTCTAATTTATTTTCAATTAACAAGGGGTCAAAATATTTTTCGTTCTGGTATGTAGCGGTTTCACCTCATACGTTTCTCAACAAAACCGCTTTAAAACCCATTGTGTTTGACAGTCAATTTAAAAATATATATATATATAATTTATCATCAAATGTGCTCCATGCTTATATGTTTTTTATCCGTAAAACGATCATGTATTTATTTTTAAACCATTTTATGGCGATTCTTTATTTAGAACGGGATTTTCCCCATATTCAAAATTTTCATAACAAAATCATCTGTGAAAATTAAAATTGGTTTCAACACTGATAGCTGTGAATACATTTGTGTTGATTATAAACTTTATTCAACTTAAAACACTGTTTAAAGAGCACATTTTGTGTTTATTTATCGATGTCACTTAGTGTAAATTTAAAAATCCAATATGGCGGCGACTGTAAACAACCACATGTAGGTCAAAAAGAAGAACGTCAGCGCGAACTGACAAGATCGTCATTTTCGTTGGGTTTTCTGAGGGGCTTATACTTAATGGAGCAAAGAAGCTTGATCTTAATGGAAAGCCATAGCAATGATGTGAACACTGTACAATCAAAGTACTGAAAATCTGCTTGGCTTGATTGTGAATTTTGAATTGAGTTATGCTATGTGTAAAGATATTGTGTTCCAAAACCATGTTCAAAATATTAAAAATTGAAGTCTGCACTGAAATATATCCAAAATATAGCTAAAAAGTACAAAGGGCAAAAACTAGGTCAAGACTTGACCTTGACCCCATTTTGAAGGTCACTTCATGAAAACATCAATACTTGAAAACCAAATAACAAGAAATTACATACAGCCAAGATATAACAATGTCAAGTTTATTTCATAAATCGGGTCATTACCTGACCTTTGACCTTGGTATCATGTTAACAAGAGGCCCATGAGCCTGATACGCTCACCTGATAACTAATGGCTAGCTGATAGATTTCAAGAAAACATAAATACCGAAACCCCAATGACTTTTTTCTTTACATCATAATGACCATTGTATCAATACCTACAACATTCTAATATACATGCCTATACAAAAAGTTAATAGTTTTCAAGATAATGAACCATTTCAGTATTCTTTCGCATCTGTGACCTTAATCTATATATCAAAATGATCATTACATCAAAACCAACAACATTCTAATATACATGCCTATACAAAAAGTTTATAGATTTCAAGATAATTAACCATTTTGGTATTTTGATTTGCTACTGTGACCTTGACCTTTGGACCTATGACCTTTTTCTATACATCAAAATTGACGTTGTATCAATACCTACAACATTCTAATATACATGCCTATACAAAAAGTTACTGTAAACCGTGTTTTTTTAGCGGCAGTTTTATTTTAGCGCAATTGGCGATAAGAGTGTAAGCGCTAAAATAAAACTGCCGCTAAAATTACAACATAAAAGGTCAGTACTGAACAGCGCTGCTGTGACTAATAATGGGTATGGACGCACGTTAAATGGTTATATAGTCAGTGTTAAATTAATAATAGTTCTGAATGACACTGGTATGGCTTCCATCAATATACCCGCATATGATAAGTAATTAGGGATTAATTACCCAGACCCGGTAGACTGACCACCGACAAACGGATAAATTAGGGAATACTGGCATAGCTGTTAATTACTGGCCATTGTATGTGATACGTACAATCTGACAAGTCTCCTTTTCAGGAAATTAATTTTAATTTACCAGTAGTTGGCTTCAATCATTAAAATATTAACAATTATATCAACAAATTAGGCTTGTTATGCGAAAATTGTTTATTTTTTCTGTGATGTCAGCAACATAATATAAATCCTAATTATTGACCTCTATAATGATCTAAGCGGCTGTTATCGGGGATACATGGACTTTGTATTTTTTAAAAAAAAAAAAACCAGTTGGTATTTAAATGAATAAAAACAAAATAGGTTATTTTTTATCTAAATATATCTAATCAACGAGAGGGCCAAATTATCATGGAAGCTTCCTGAAGACATATGTCTGTCTAGTGACTTCCTGGGTCAGTTACGGAGATTTTCTCTCGGTAAAAGGTTATTTTTATTAAGGCATCCCCTTCTCAAATTTTATTTTATTTCTATGGCTAAAAGTTGTGGGTTTTAGGCGAATTAAACAGTTCAGACTGGAATTGATTACGCTAAAATTAAACTGCACTAGTATGTTTACCAATCATTAATCGCTAAAATAAGTATGCGCCAATATAAAGCGGTTTACAGTAATAGTTTTTAAGATAATGAACCATTTCAGTATTCTTTCGCATCTGTGACCTTGACCTTTGAACCAATGACCTTAATCTATATATCAAAATGATCATTACATCAAAACCAACAACATTTAGTCTGGTAGAGGATTTTGAAAAAGCCGCTTATTTTTCGATGTAGGGAGGACAACGTGTTCAAAGGTGGCAAGTTATGTCATAACCTTCTTTGAACTTTACTTTGGTAGAATCGGCAAGCAACATTTCACCCAGGGGCCATTGTGGGGACAGCTAAAGGTCAATGGGTGCAACGTTCAAGTGAAAATGCCCATATTGACCTATACACAAACTCAAGGTGGCTTACAGAAATTTTTCTTTATACATTTTGTCTTCTAAATATGTAAGTGGAATCTTCAAATTAATAGAAAGTCATATCCAACTAATTCAGTCACTTATTTTCAAAGTTTTCCATGAAAAATAAGATTAGACGCTTGCACAAATTTGACCTTTACAAATATGATTAATTGCGGCAAATAAATACCAGTATAAACACATTTGTGCATTTGAAATTGTTTAACAAAACTTTAGACTTTTGTTAAAATAATTTTACTGAATCATATTACCCGTATTTATATAAGTATCCACTTTTAAAAAAAGAAATCAAAGTACTGGTGGTACTGAAAGATTTGATTTATGAGGCGCCGTTTCTATATTTATTCACTATTTTTACATATCCATAAATCGATTTATGGATATCCAAAAATCGATTTATGGATATGCAAAAATAGCTAGTATTTTTACATATCCAAATATCGATTTATGGATATCCAAAATTCGATTTATGGATATCCATAAATCGATTTATGTATATCCATAAATCGATTTATGGATATGCAAAAATAGCCAGTATTTTTACATATCCAAAAATCGATTTATGGATATCCAAAATTAAATTTTGGAAATTCCAAAATACTGAGTTCTCCCCATATATCAATCCCGAAGTGAATAAT
Organism: Anadara kagoshimensis; assembly: GCA_021292105.1. Taxonomy (NCBI): domain Eukaryota; kingdom Metazoa; phylum Mollusca; class Bivalvia; order Arcoida; family Arcidae; genus Anadara; species Anadara kagoshimensis. Next base: position 21,722,031 of record CM037864.1, read on the forward strand.
GTTGGTACATTGAATTAATTAAAAAAAATATTCATCCTTGCAAATAAAAATAATATTTTTACAATATGGGTTATAAATGCGTTTTTTCATCGACTTTTGTTGAACATGTAAACTTGTGTATATTTTAAGATTTTTTATTTCCTGCAGTGCCCACGCGGTATGCGAGTCGCGTCTTAGAATCCAACATGGCACCTACAGAAAGTAATGGAAAGAACGAACACTTGGGATAGAATACAGCGGAGTAATATTAAACGCAATGAGATGTTTTGAAAGTGAAGATCTCGACTGCAACCGTTACAGTCACAACGATGTCAGTCTTTAATGCAACTGTTGACTTAATTTTTCTGCATACTTGACAATTTCCCGCGTAAATAGTAAAACAGTCCCGCACTGTATATTTGGGGAGAAATCATTTCGCACTCTCGATTTATGGATATCCATAAATCGATTTTTGCATATGTAAAAATACTGACTATTTTTGCATATGCAAAAATCGATTTATGGATATCCAAAATTTGATTTATGGATATCCATAAATCGATTTTTAGATATCCAAAAATAGTCAGCATTTTTACATATGCAAAACTCGATTTATGGATATCCATAAATCGAATTTTGGATATCCATAAATCGATTTTTGCATATGCAAAATTATTTTTGGATACCTAAAAATATTTTTAGATATGTTAAATTCGATTTATGGATATCCATAAATGAATTATGCATATGTAAAAATAGTGGATAAACATAGAAACGGCGCCTCGTATTGATTAGCTATAATGACTGCATCTGTATAATACTATCGAGTGTGTTCTCTTTTTCTGGTGGAAATATTAGTGAACTGTTGAAACGCGAAATATTCCCAGTGTCGCCTATACCTGATACACCAGGACCCTTGTTATCTGCAGCCGACGAGTCCGATCTTCAAAATATCCCTGAGGAAGAAGTTTGCATGGAGACATTACTACCAAAATAATTAATAGTCACACTTTAGTTGTAGCACTGGGAAAACGAAAAGGCATCAATACATTCGACGAGTTAGGAAACGCACAAACTGTTTTTATCCACGCGAAAGATAAATGTATTAAAATTGATGTCATTATGATAGATATGACAACTAATCCATAAAAGGTGAAACCATCTAGAGATAAAAGAGAATCAGGTCCCTGTTCTGTTAGAAGAATTATTGATAATTAAAATGTCCCTCTGCCATCAAATTGGTAAGATTTTATCAGTCACCAAGAAAACAAATAGGATCTCGTAGTAATCAAGACACTTCTTAGCTTAGCTGAGGGTATCAGATGGTCTAACAGACAGCGTGTTTAATTCATACAGAGGAAGGAGTGTAACCGTTTTTAAAGCTTTACACAAGGAAGTCGATACTAGAATTGTTCCCTATGGTGTTGATGCTAACATGCAAAGCTATAAAAGAACAGTTGTTGTCTGTCGTGATACTGATGACCTTATTCTTCTGTTGCTTTTAAATGAGGAAGTATTATTCCAGACCGGGTCATCTAAAATTCGTCCCTGTTCACAGCATAAAATTATCACCTCTGGAGAGGAATAAGCTCCAAATATTCCATGCAATTACAGACTGTAAGACTGTCAATTAACTTTCTGGACATTCTAAATACAGCATTCCGTGTTTCCAGGGAAAACACAGGCTTTCTTCCCACTCTTACAAGAGGGAACTTTTCTGAACTTGTGAGTGCAGATGCCTTCATTGAATGTACCTAGCGAGGATTTCTCATCTACGATGTAAACTGTTCCTCTCAGGGGAAAAGTACAATTGAAAATTTGCTTCCAACATCATATGCAACCGACCTACATATTCAACTGCTTTTTGGCTGCATTTAGTCATACCCGGTATTTGTTCCGGATCTCCCGTCACCTATAGGACACGGATGGTGCTAGTCTCACTAACTTGCGTACTGTATGCCTTTAACTCCCAGTGGAGGTTAGTCCATCGACAAAATCCCTCAAACTGGCTCTGTTCTGCGCAATTTTACCCCCTCTGTTTCAATTCCAGAAACTTGTCTCAAGGTGTCTTTTATTCTTGTGTGTTCCATTTCAAAGTTTTGTGATGTTGTTGGCAGGTGTCTTGATGGTGTGACCTATCCATCCCCAATGTCGCTTTTGTGTTTGTGTTTCAAAACGACCTTGTTTTGTGATCCACCATAAACTTTTCGTTACTAATTTTTTCTTGTCATCTGGCAACAGGACCACGAACAATACTAGTTTTTATACTTAAATCTGAGTTTTTTTTTCACAAATTAAAGTTATTATTTTTTTTTTTGCCCAAATCTTACTTTGAACTTTAACTTTTCTAAGACAATTACAGGTCAAGGGATCATGAACAAAACTTAACTTTTTGGACTTCAGTTAAGTATTTTCCTGATGTTCATGATTATTCTCAGACAGTTAAGTTAGTGTGAGTCTGAATGTGACTTAAAAACAGTTTTAATGAGAAAATTATGAATTGATTGATTGCATGGGGTTTTACAGGCTTTTACGTATTTCAGTCATATCAAGACGTCACCAGCTATAGGTGAAGTGGCAGAAATTTTTACCTTTGCAGTGAACTTATGTAAACCTGCAGGAAAAATTCCTTAACATGTTACACCCGCCTCGCACGGGGCATCGGTTTTTAAGATCTCTCTCAAAGGATCTCGTGACTTTCGTTTCCAAATACCGAGTGTTTGGCAAAAGAACAGTCACAAGCTTATTTCAAGTCTTGGTCAGACCCAACTAGGGTTCGAACCCAGGACTCACCACATACGGGGAGTGAGCGCTTTACCAATTGAGCTACAGTAGTGGTTTTTTAATGAGAAAATAACCTTTACGAAAATCATGTTATGCATTGCTGAAATGTAAATATAAATCATGTTGCACTACAAAATGTACATGTAGGACATACAATTTAAAGTGGGTGACTGTATGCACTTGTTATGGGACCGTTGAACTGTTGATTGGTTGAACCCTTTGAATGATAATACCACAGATAGTGATATTGATGAATGAAAAGAAATCGTTAGATGTGACTGATATATTCCAGAAATTCTCGTGACTATGCCTTGCCGATTACAGTACTTGCAGTACTTTGATTTTAAACTTTTAATAAATTTCAAATTATCAGCTGGGTTTAAACAATATATTTGTTTTAACCACAGTCATGTATTTACAAAAGAATTATATTTTAGCATTTTGATTCATGCTTTGATGTTGAATGTTTACTATTATTTTATTCTATCTTGAAGCTTGTGTCAGAATTTTGAAAAATAACATTGAAATATTTAAATTTTAGCCTAAACAGTCTCAATTAGCTTCCTAGTCAATGTTACAATGCATGAAATGCTATGATTGCATTAGAACAGATTTATTTGATTTATTTAAATCTCAGAAAGTATATATTTGGACAGCTATAAACTAATAAAGATTAATTTTTGGGGAAAAAACACTATCTGACCTTTGACCTTTTATCTACTAAACCAAGGGTCGATCAGCTTGGCAACAGGTTGATTCTTGACCCCTAACCTATGATGATATAAGACAGCTATGTTGCCAGCTTTGAACACTCATGTCCCCCTATTGTGAAATTTCAATTTTTTTCCACCAGACTAATTCCAATATACATGCATATACAAAAAGTTTATAGTTTTTGAGATAATAAATAATATTAGAAAGGTAAAAAATTAGGTCATGACCTTCATAATTGACCTTGACCTCATTTTGAAGGTAATTACAAGAATATGTCAAAACTGAACAAGAGGCCCAATAGGGCCTGTACCGCTCACCTGGGCCGTAAACAGCACAAAAACACAATATATACTACATTTAAGGAGTAATAACTCTGATGTGGATATTTAGATATTTATGAAACTTGCAACTCGTATCTGTGACCTTGACTTTCAAACCAATGACCATAATCTATATTAAAATGATCACTGCATCAACACCAACAATATTCTAATATACATGCCTATACAAAAGTTGATAGTTTTCGAGATAATTAACCTTTTTGGTATTGTTTTGCTACTGTGACCTTGACCTTTGGACCCTTGACCTTTTTCTATACATCAAAATGATCATTGTATCAATACCTACAACTTTCTAATATACATGCCTATAAAAAGTTGATAGTTTTCAAGATAATGAACCATTTCAGTATTCTTTCACATCCGTGACCTTGACCTTTGAACCAATCACCTTAATCTATATATCAAAATGATCGTTACATCAATACCAACAATATTCCAATATACATGCCTATACAAAAAGTTTATAGTTTTCAAGATAATTAACCTTTTTGGTATTGTTTTGCTACTGTGACCTTGACCTTTTGACCCATGACCCTTTTCTATACATCAAAATAATCGTTGTATCAATACCTACAACTTTCTCATATACATGCTTATACAAAAAGTTCATAGTTTTCAAGATAATGAACCATTTCAGCATTCTTTTGCATCTGTGACCTTGACCTTTGAACCAATGACCTTAATCTATATATCAAAATGATCGTTACATCAATACCAACAAATATTCCAATATACATGCCTATACAAAAAGTTTATAGTTTTCGAGATAATTAACCATTTTGGTATTGTTATGCTACTGTGACCTTGACCTTTGGACCCTTGACCTTTTTCTATACATCAAAATAATCGTTGTATCAATACCTACAACATTCTAATATAAATGCCTATACAAAAAGTTCATAGTTTTCAAGATAATGAACCATTTCAGTATTCTTTCGCATCTGTGACCTTGACCTTTGAACCAATGACCTAAATCTATATATCAAAATGATCGTTACATCAATACCAACAATATTCCAATATACATGCCTATACAAAACGTTTATAGTTTTCGAGATAATTAACCATTTTGGTATTGTTTTGCTACTGTGACCTTGACCTTTTGACCCATGACCCTTTTCTATACATCAAAATAATCGTTGTATCAATACCTACAACTTTCTCATATACATGCCTATACAAAAAGTTCATAGTTTTTAAGATAATGAACCATTTCGGTATTCTTTCGCATCTGTGACCTTGACCTTTGAACCAACGACCTTAATCTATATATCAAAATGATCGTTACATCAATACCAACACTATTCCAATATACATGCCTATACAAAAAGTTTATAGTTTTCGAGATAATTAACCATTTTGGTATTGTTTTGCTACTGTGACCTTGACCTTTGGACCCTTGACCTTTTTCTATACATCAAAATGATCGTTGTATCAATACCTACAACATTCTAATATACATGCCTGTACAAATAGTTCATAGTTTTCAAGATAATGAACCATTTCAGTATTCTTTCGCATCTGTGACCTTGACCTTTGAACCAATGACCTTAATCTATATATCAAAATGATTGTTACATCAATACCAACAATATTCCAATATACATGCTTATACAAAAAGTTTATAGTTTTCGAGATAATTAACCATTTTGGTATTGTTTTGCTACTGTGACCTTGACCTTTGGACCCTTGACCTTTTTCTATACATCAAAATAATCGTTGTATCAATACCTACAACATTCTAATATAAATGCCTATACAAAAAGTTCATAGTTTTCAAGATAATGAACCATTTCAGTATTCTTTCGCATCTGTGACCTTGACCTTTGAACCAATGACCTAAATCTATATATCAAAATGATCATTACATCAATACCAACAATATTCCAATATACATGCCTAAACAAAACGTTTATAGTTTTCGAGATAATTAACCATTTTGGTATTGTTTTGCTACTGTGACCTTGACCTTTTGACCCATGACCCTTTTCTATACATCAAAATAATCGTTGTATCAATACCTACAACTTTCTCATATACATGCCTATACAAAAAGTTCATAGTTTTAAAGATAATGAACCATTTCGGTATTCTTTCGCATCTGTGACCTTGACCTTTGAACCCATGACCTTCATCTATATATCAAAATGATCGTTATATCAATACGAACAATATTCTAATATACATGCTTATATAAAAAGTTTATAGTTTTCGAGATAATAAATAATATAAGAAAGGTAAAAAATTAGGTCATGACCTTCATAATTGACCTTGACACCATTTTGAAGATAATTACAAGAATATGTCAAAACTGAAAACCCTATGTCATTATCTGGTCGTATAGTCAAGTTATAACAATTTAAAAATATTTAACGATTTTTGCAAAATTGAACTCAAAAACGCGTAACCTATTTTTAAACCAAATTTCATGAAATGAACAAACTTAAAGGTTAAGACTATGTAGAATCCAAATATCACATCAGTTTTTGCCTCCAATGAGTGGTTCAAGAGAAGAAGATTTTTTTAGGTTTTGTCTATTTTTAGTAACAGCGGCCATCTTGGATATTCGATCGCCATGATTTGAACAAACTATAGTTAGACTCTATCAAGGACCTTCCATGGCAAATTTGGTTTCATTTGGCCCAGTAGTTTGGGAGGAGAAGATTAAAGTTTACTGACGCACGCACGCACGGACGCACGCACGCACGCACGCACGCACGCACGCCTCGCCATGCCATAAGCTCACATGGCCTTTGGCCAGGTGAGCTAAAAACCTCATGTCATTATCTTGTCATATAGTTAAGTTATAACAATTTAAAAATATTTTACGATTTTTGCAAAATTAAATGCAAAAAAGCGTAACCTATCTTTAAACCAAATTTCATGAAATGAAGAAACTGAAAAGTTAAGACTATGTAGAATCCAAATATCACATCAGTTTTTGCCTCCAATGAGTGGTTCAAGAGAAGAAGATTTTTATGGTTTTGTCTATTTTCAGTAACAGCGGCCATCTTGGATATTCAATCGCCATGATTTGAACAAACTATAGTTAGACTCTGTCAAGGACCTTCCATGGCAAATTTGGTTTCAGTTGGCCCAGTAGTTTCAGAGGAGAAGATTAAAGTTGACTGATGCACGGATGCAAGCCTTGCCATGCCATTTATAAGTTCACATGGCCTTTGAACAGGTGAGCTAAAAACATATATTTAAACCCTTCACCATGACCAGTTACTTCATTTGATTTGTATTCAACATTAAGTTGTTTTCCTATCCATTGTTTAAGTTAATGATTTAATTCACAATTAATTTGAATAAAAATAAAATAAAATCTTTGTTTTTATATATTTTAGTTGTAATTTAAATGTAATTAAAATTATTGAATAGATATATATAGATTGACCAAGTGAGCTTCCCAGGGCTGAATTGAAACCTTTCTTGCACAACCTGTTGTCCCTGGGCTAATAATTTACATCTCCCAACTACAGACAGTTGAGAAGAATGGTATACAAAAGGGGGAAATATTTCTTAATATGAATTAATTGATTATTTATTGATAATCTTTGGACAACTCAAATTTCTTACATAATCCTCTGCAACAATGAATTTACTTTGAATTTAAGTATTATTAAGTGGTCTGATAATATTTTTCTTACTGATTTTACATGTCCAGGTAATTTACTCCCGCTGTGAGCTCCACTGAAAGGTGATAAAAAAATCAATACTTCTGAAGAACCAGCCACAGCTCTATTACAATAGAGTTTTGACACTGAATCATGAAATGATCTACCTGGTCTTAAATGTTACAAACTACCGAACAAACTAGAAGTGTCTAAGGGTTTTATTTATTATCAGTTTTTAATTAATGGATAAATTATCAAGTGACCACCAGGATTTTTATGAATCAAATCAACAAGAATTATGCACTTTCGGACTTCTGTGCAAGTTATCATCATGTTTACAAGGTACTGTAAAACATGAAATTTTCGCGTGCATGTTATTTTTGCGTAATTCGCGAGTTCATAAATAATCGCGAAAATAAAATGCGCGAAAATAAATTTAATCGAATAAATATGAATGGACTTTTACGTGAGGGGCTCATGATGGGATCGGGCTCACAGCGGGATATCGCAAAAATTTCATGCCTCGAAATGACTTTGATAAAAATATCCCGAAAATATCATGCCGCGAAAATAAAGTGTTTTACAGTAAATAAAATTATGGAAAGTTTTCATGCATCGTTTTTTTCAGTTCTTTTGTTTGTAATTTTTGTTCTTTCTTGTCTATTTATTGTGTTGATTCAATCACTAAAACAACTCATTTTTAGTACTTAGTACATTTAAATGAATTTTGAAAATTAAATTATCTATCCTCCGAGACTAGAGACTATCACAGTGTGATTGAAATCGGGACAAAATTCTGTCGCTGAGATCTGAGAATAAAGAATAAAAGTTTTGACATTCAACTCTTTATAAAAAGGACAGAATGTCGTGATCATTTTAAAAATACTTGACTAACGGACATTCATAAGTGGAGCATTATGAATATACGCCAATTAGCCATGTGTTTGGGGTGCGTGTTCTGCGCTAACAGAACCCTATAAAACATGTTTCTGGTACAGATTGTAAAATGGACAAAATATTTTTTTTTTTTTTAAAAAACACCATTTTATTAAATTACAGATCCGTTATTCGCCATATTCCATATGTCAGTTGATTAGTTGGACTACATGTACTTGTTTACACTCAATCACAGCTGCTGTTTCGCGCATATCCGTTTGCGCAGCGACATTTAATACGCAGCAAATATTTCTCATAATTTTCATTATTGTTTTATTCTTAAAATCATTTCAAGTCATAGAAATCGGCAATATATAATTAATCTGATTAAATTTGATAATATTAACATTGTTCTTCGATTTTCAATTCCGTTTCAGAAAATATTTCTTATGCATATTCATAGGCATGGCGGGGAGCAACTCCTAGTGGTATTGACAAATACCAAGACGCAATTCATTACCAATGACTCCAATTTAGATGCATCCGATATTGAAAAAGGAAATGGTAACTAAAAAACGCTTGGCTTCTAAATAAAGCACCGATGGTGCTGACCGAACAGGGAAATTGGATCTTGATCATACTATAGGTAAAATGCATTGTTGGTAATTTTAAAGTATTTAGTCAAAGAAAGGCAATTAAATTTTAACATCAGTCCCAGATGTTGTTCTAATTTCTTCTCCAAATGCTTCCCAATGACCAAAATAACAAACTTTTAAATATTTTAAACATGTGAATATAGATTATAAAGGCATTAAGTTTAATAAGATGACATGAACTGTCACTGTTGAGTCAGACCAGTGTAACAATGGTCATCTGAGATTAAGGGCAAACAACTTAGTAGAGCTTGAAGGTAGGTCAAGGTCAATTAGCTTCACTCACAAACAAAGTAGAACTTCATATTCTGATACTATATATCAAATTACAAGCCTTAATATTTTTTATAAATAAAAAAAGACATTTTAAAGTTTTGCATACTACTAAAGGTCACTACAACCTTAAATGTAGGTTTAGGTCAAGGTCAACCAATTTCCCAAAATTGGTAGAACTTTTTTATTATGATGAAGTTTCAAGCTCCAAGGCGTTTTGGTTGATGACAAGAAGATGTTTTCAGGTTTCAATTCATTAGGTCACTGTGACCTTAAATGTAGGTCTAGGTAATTCACTTCAATTCAGCTTCATGTCCTGATGCTACATGAGAAGTTTTAAGCTATATGTGAAGTTTCAAGCAACAAGGCCATTTAGTTCATAACAAAAAAATGTTTCAAGTCTTTATTTTTAGTCACTGTGACCTTGACAGTAGGTCAAGGTCTACCAGCTTTGCAAATTTAGTAGAGCATTATGTCCTGATTCTATATATGAAGTTTCACCATCCTAGTCATTTCTGCTCGTGACAAAGTGTTTAAGTTTAAACTTTTACTTAAGGTCACCATGACTTTGAATATAAGTCAAGATAAACTAGCTTCCAATACTTAGTAGACCTTTTTTGTTTTCCGCTCATAGGCCTTTGAGTTCATGAAATGAAGACATTAAGGTTTTACTGCTTTAGGTCACTATGACTTTGAAAGTAGGTCAACATCAATCAGCTTTGCAACCTACTAGAGCTTCTTGTTCTGGTACAGTTGACTCTCGTTATCTCGAACTCGACGGGGAAATGCAAAAAGTTCGACTTATCCGGAGTTCGAGATAACCGATGTTAAAAACGACAACATAAGGGAAGTAACTCGTACACGCCTACCAGAAGTCGCTTCCGGTTTTACGACTTCCGGTTTTTATCTTGTCAAACTGTATATTGCCGGTTTCTCCTATATCGTATGTATTCAAACATGATATATAAAAACTGCATTATTTATTATTTGTATTTATAATTGAGAATGTAGTATATAAAAAATTGGGAGATTATCTGTTACTTGTTATTAGCCATTATTAGTTAATAGTGGAGTCCGCTTTGGTCTCCATACCAGTTTCGCTTTGTGTACTTTAATCATCCCAAGCTTCCGGTTGTATTGAGTAATGTTCACATCACACGTTTTCGGAAGCCATGTTCAGCTTGGCAGTAATTTTAACACCTGCTAATCCCCTTGATGGTTTAATTGCTTATGCCAGGGATAATAATTAAGGGCTTAAGGAAATTGGGAGGTCAGTGCAAAGTCGTAATTTTAAAATCAACACGAGGCCGACAGTCAAATATTTTATTTGTGTCGGAATGTGTTTTTTCTACCAAAACATCTGTAGGCGCTGACAAATTTGATTTCTCAAAATTTTTTGTTCGAGTTAACAAATTAATTTTCCTAATTTTTTTTTCGAGTTAACAAATTAATTTTCCTAAATTTTTTGTTCGAGTTAACAAATTTAATTTTCCTAATTTTTTTGTTCGAGTTAAAGAGTGTTATTTTCCTAGGATTTTCATTCAAGGGGACGAAAATATTGTTCGACATATCCGATAATTCGAGATATCCGAGTTCGAGATAACCGGAGTAATTTTGGTTTAATAAAGAACAACTCTGTTTGGACTTTTTAAAAAAGTTCGAGATATCCGGTAGTTCGAGATATACGAGTTCGAGATAACGAGATTCAACTGTATCATATATGAAGTCTAAAGTGCCTAGGCCTTTCAATGCATGGCAATAAGATATTTCAAGGTAATTCTACTAAGTTACTATGACCTTAAATATAGGTCAAGGTCAACCAGCTTTGCAAACTTAATAAAAGCTTTATCTCCTGATGCTGTATACATGTATATGGAGTTTCAAGCTCCTAGGCCTTTCAATACATGACAAGAAGATTTTTACTTCTTTAGGTCAATGTGACCTTAAATGTAGGTCAAGGTCAACCAATTTTGCAAACTTGGTGGTCTTTTTTGTCCTAATGCTATATATAAAGTTTCAAGGTCATACTCCTTTTGGTTCATGACAAGATGTTTAAAGGTCTTGTTATTTTAGGTCACTGTGACCTTAAATGTAGGTCAAGGTCAACCACCTTACAAACTTGGAAGACCTTTTTGTCCTGATGCAATATATGAAGTTGCAAGCTCATATTCCTTTTGGTTCAAGCTTATATCCTTTTTGGTTCATGACAAGAAGACCTTTAAGGTTTTGTTACTTTAGGTCCCTGTGACCTTGAATATAGGTCAAGGTCAACCAATTTTTACAAACTTGAAAGGACTTTGCCCAAGGAACATCCATATCCACTTTCACTATCAATGGTTAACTGGTTCTGGAGAAGAAGTTGAAAATGTTTATGATGCAGGCAGCACAACAGATAAACAACCTCCACTATAGGTCACCTTCAGGAGGTTGCTCAGGTGACCTAAAAAGGCAATTTTACAAATGGAAAGGGACTGTTTATTTTCTAATATCCAAATAAAAAAATGGGAAAAAAATCCTGAAATATTTCCATAAAGTCAGGTGCACATCTTCAATATATAAACATTCTGTGAAGTTTCAAGGTTTTTGGTTGAAAACTGTAGATGGAGTTGAGTTCACAAAGTTGGTACCCTATTTTCCCCATCCTTAGTTACTTCAATAAAATATCTCGAGTGTCAGCATTGTTCTACTACATCAGCAGTGCTCTAGAAATCGGAAGAAAAGCACAATAACTTCCTGTTTTGTTTCGCCAGTGGCCACATCATATTTGTTCATTTTATGTGAAATAAAGTAATATGGCTTCTTGAAAAGAAATTAAGGGTTGTAAAAATCATGGATTAAACTACTGACAACAACTTTAATCAGATATCAACTGTAAAAACGATCTAATAGTGGAGCAAATAAAAGCCATTTTTGAGAAGAATCATGCAAATGATGATACAAGCATCAAATTTGGCCCGATTGGCCAATCGAAAATCCAAGCTGGCGGCCAATTTACAAGATGGCCGCCAAAATAGTCGCCTGAAGATGATGTTTTGCTTAGAAATATTTGTAAATGTTTAATTTGCATGATATAAGTGTGGGTTCCTATGTTTTCAGAGAGCTAATAATCAAATCAATTCTATTAACCAATTGAATATTCAGGATGGCGACCATTTTTTAAGATGGCCGCCATAAAAGTCGTCCGAACTGATGTTTTACTTGGAAATATTTGTAGTTGTCCAAATTACATGATCTAAGTGTGGATCCCTAAGTTTTCACTAGGCTACTGATGCAATCGACCAGATTGGCCAATTAAAAATCCAAGATGGCGACTATTTTTCAAGATGGCCGCCAAAATAGTCGCCTGAAGTTCATGCTTGCTTAGAAATATCTGAAGTTGTCCAATTTGCATGAAGTGAATGTGGATTCCTATGTTTTCAAACCTGTGTAACTATATTTGTCTGTTTAAAACATGATTACAGAACTAGGAAACATAATTTTTCAATTCATTTATATGTTATTTAGTGAGTTTAGTACGTTTGCATGACTTTGTTGGGTGAAATGTTGGTGACTATACCTAGTTTCAGCAGTCAGCACATCCATTGGATTGACTTCTGACACTAGTCCTCATCACAGACCTAACTATCATCTATTCCTCTTAGAAGTTGCTAGTGTGCAGAATCAGTCACAACTAGTGGGTTGTGGGCTAAACTAAATGAGTCTAGTAGAAAAAAATATTTGTGTGAGATTGAATACATATTCCTACAAAAGTTCCAAGTGCAATTTGATAACCGTCTTGCAGGAGTGATTGTCAGGCAATATCGAGCCTGGTGATATAGCTGCTGTAAAACTCCGCATAGGGCTCAGTGCCAGCCACTGTTGCACAATATGTAGAAAATTAGTTGGTCTGTCCCCAATCTTTACAACATAAAGCATACTACGACTGTGACTTCAGGTCAAACGTATTTAGATATTAGGGTGTCCATTACCCAACATCCAAACTGGACAATTCTGACAATGAACATAGGTCACTCAAACTACAGTCAAAAATGGAGGTTAAAATGCGCCATAGCTTCCAGTGGCATATAAGATTACCTATATTCCCATATATTTACAAGCCCACATCACAAAAAAAACTCAATCTTCTTCCAGTAGAAAACCGAATCTTACCAGCATCCGAGTCGATCAAATCACATTAGACAGAATGATTGTCTAGGTTGTAAGTTTTCAGAATTAGATACAGATAATCCTAGTGAGACAAAGAACAATTTCTATCAAATAAGGGCTAGAGGATTGAGCTGAAAGTATTTTCGATCAAATCAAATCAAGAAAACCAATGATTCATTCTTCAAACAAGAGCGGGCCAAGAGAACTTCTAAAAAGAAACACCTTAAGGTTGACTATCAGTTGTCCTTGCAATTGTTCATCTTATAGCATAACAGAAAGGATTAGTTGCTTCACAGTATCCATCATTTACTTGACAATATTTATCATATACTTGACCATACTCATCATTTACTTTACAAAAGCCATAATGCACTTGGCAAGATTCATCATGCACTTGGCAGTAATCAACATCTTCTTGACACTGCCATCATTTTCCTAGCAATACCTATCATATACTTGGCAATAATCATCATTTACTCGACTAAAACCATTATTTATTTGACAATATTCATCTTGCACTTCACAATATCCATCATGTAGTTGACAATATTATTAAAACTTTCACCTCATCTCAACTAGCATCCAACATTTATTTATGGTTTTGACATGCAGAGAATGAAAAAGTTCTTTGTTCTCATGTCAGAACAGATCAGCAAAGTAATACTACACCGTTTTTCAGTTCCTGGATGCACCCGTTGTACAGCTGAATTCCACAAGCAGGCAGCTGTAAGAGAACATGCAACATACCAGGCTCAGATAATCTGAGTTCAGGCAACTGACTGTAATGCAATCATTATTGGTCCAGCTGATTGGGAGTGGACACAGAAAAAGAGTTATGGCACTGGACAGCACTACCACCGGTTGCAGCACACTGCAGCAGCATATGCGAACAGTAGCAGATCAGGAACAAGCAGCACTGAATGCATTACTTTGAAAATGTACAAGCCGGGATGAGGAGAGGAAAAACATACAACTCAGTGCCAAATATGTCTCAAAGTGCTTTATAAGCATGAACATATAGTTCAGCAGGTCTGAAATCAAATTTGGAGAACTAAAATTGTTTCTAAGCAAAAAATTTTCGGCGACTATGTTGGCGGCCATCTTAAAAAATGTCCACCATCTTGATTTTTTTATTGAACAATTGGGTAGATTTGATCAGTAGTCTTTTTTAAAACAAAAGAATCCACACTAAGATCATGAAATATAGACAACTACAAAAATTTCTAAGCAAAACACTTCAGGCGACTATGTTGGCAGCCATCTTGAAAAATGGCAGCCATCTTTGATTTTTAACTGGCCCATCCGGTAGACTCGATTAGTAACCCTCTAAAAACATAGAAATCCTCACTTAGATCATAAAATTTATACAACTACTAATATTTCTGAGCAAATCACTTCAGGCGACTATATTGGCGGCCATCTTGAAAAATAGCCGCCATCTTGGATTTTTAATTAAACAATAGAGTAGATTTGATCAGTAGTCTTTTGCAAACAAAGGAATCCACACTTATCATGAAAATAAGACAACTACAAATATTGCTAAGCAAGAAGACTATTTTGGCGGCCATCTTGAAAAATGACCGCCATCATGGATTTTGAATTGACTAATCGGGTAAATTTGATCAGTAGCCCTCTGAAATATAGGAATCCACACTAAGATCATATAAATTGGACTACTGCAAATATTTCTAAGCAAAACATCATCTGCGGGCATCTTGAAAAATGGCTGCCATATTAGATTTCCAAATGGCCAATCGGGTAGATTTGATCAGTAGCCCTTAAAGATTAATTGTGCCAAATTTGATGCTTGTATCATCATTTGCACGATTTTTCTGTTATCTGCTCCGCTATAATAAGGATTTACAAGGTAAATAAATTTTAATAAGTTTTCAAACATCATTTTTTTTCAGTTCTTTTGTTTGGATTTTGATTTCAAGTTGTTCTTTCTTGTCAATTTATTTTTTGATTAAAACTAAACATCTGGAAATAGTATTTAAATGAACATTGATGATGAAATTATCTGTCTTCAGAGATATGGTGGGAAGTGGAGTATGTGCGGAAAATCGGAAGTATGTTGCATAGATCCGAGAATAAAGCATACTGTTTTTTATATTTAACTGATAACTGAAAAGGACGGGATGTCATGATCATTTTAAAAGGGGCAAGGGTGTACTGGACTAAAAAAGGTCAGTCACTACACTTGGTGAATACATTCGGGTGTCAAATGCAGGCATGCCCCCAAACACATGGCTAATTTGCATATGAACTACAGTATGATATTGATATATAGCCTACACGAGTCACAAACAATTTATCAACGTAGCCAATGAACTTGTAAATAAACTTCTTTTTTCAGTTTCATATCACTTTTTTGTGAATAATCTTTGATTTATACTTTTTTGTCATGCATAATTTCGCTACCGGCAAACTGACGGGAATGAATTTTACCCAATGAAAGCGGGAAAATCCTTGTGACGTATCACGTAATGAATATTAATGAACCAGGTCGGGATATCCCAAATACAAAATATTGTTGCGCTGCACTGATACACACTTGCAAATTATAGAAAAATATAAACTAACATCGGCCTTTACTAATGAGGACCTCTCTTACTACTTGGATACTAAAATACTCCTTGCAGTCAACACAATTTCACTTTCATAACATCTGGATATTAAAGCATATAACAAACTATTTCATTTCTTGAACGGATAAAAGTCAGGGTAGTTGTTCGGTGAATGGCTCTAAGATTTTTTCAAGCCCTATGCCAATACTTCAAGGGAAGTAACTTCCCTGTTCGTAAAATCTGCGTGGGTGCATTATAATATCCGAAACTGGAAAAAAATTCCGAAATAAGGATTCCTGAGTCATAACAGGTCAAATGGCGATTTCTCAGGTCCTACCAGGTGCATATATTTTTGTCGGGACATTGTTCAAATTCACAGGTGAGACACGCAGACCCAGGTGACTTGACAGGTGTGTGTGTGTGAGAGAGAGAGAGAGAGCAGTAATTACCTCTGGAATTAAGAAAAGAAGTCCACTCCCTGCTAAACTTCCGACAGCCAAGGCCACCATAAAGATCAACATCTGATTATAAAATGTTTTCTTCATGAATGGTAAAACCAGAGCTCCGATCAAAGAGCAAATATTAATAAGTGTTACAAATAAAAATCCAAATCCCCAAGCTGAAATATAAAATAAATTATTTTCTGGGTCACTCTAAGTAACAAGTTAAATGTAAGCTAAAGAATATAAATAAAATTAAAACACAAGATGCCCAATGGCCAAAAATTATAGCGCTCAATTGGCAAAATTTGACATCATTTGCATATTTTCCTAAAATTGAGTCATTGAAAACTTTCTTGGAAAAACCTGTAACATGTGGTAAATGGCATAGTATTTGCTTTCTATAGTTTAAATTAGAACAAAATGGGTAAAAAATTGAATCCACAATGGCCATTGTAGTGACTTTGCTATTTATAGTAATGGCAGTCATTTTTGGATATCCTACAGAATTACCATGTACAAATTTTAATCTATCCCACCTAGGGGACTTCCACACTAAATTTGGTTTGAATTGGTCGTGGTTTCTGAGAAAAAGATATTCAAATAATTGGCTAAAAATTTGACCTTATTTACATAATTTGCTAAATTTAGGCCAATAAAAATTTCTCAAAAAAACTATTATTTATGTTAAATGGCCAGGTATCTACTGTCTATATTTCAAATTTGAACCAAAATCTGTAGAAAATTGAATCTGTAATGGCGATTTTAGTGATTTTGCTTTTTATAGTAACAATGGCCATCAGAGCTCCAGATAAGAATTTGACATGAAGGGTTATTACCCTCTACTTTTTTTTCTAAAGGGTATCCTGTAAAACTGAAAGATTATCAACACTGATCCATAAAAATGTAAAGAGTATTTTCAATTTTTAAAGCCATTTATTCAAATAGGTATAATTTCTAACAATAATACAGTAACACCATCTTCATTGTGACAATGGCATTTCATAGGTACTTGGGTCAGGAGTTCAACCTCCATAGCAGGCTCTATAGTTATATGAATCGTAAAGGGTTATGAGGATTTTCAAAGGGTTTTGATACCCTTACATTTACAATTTAAAGAGTATTTTCAAAAAATTAAAGGGTATTAACACAGATACTCTTCTTATCTGGAGCTCTGGCCATCTTGGATATCCCTAAAGGTTGCCTTGTACAAACTTTAATCTACCCCACCTGAGGGTCTTCGGCACTAACTTTGGCACTAACTGGATTCTATTGGCCCAGGATATTTAAAGGAGAAGATCAAAGTTTACGCACGCACAGACGCAACACATGCTTCACCATGCCATAAGCTCAGCTTGCTATAGCCAGTTCAGCTTAAACTTGATGTCAAAATTTTAAAGCTTTTTTCAGATAATTAATCACATCAGTATATTTTTGCATTGTGACCTTGACCCTTGAACCTATGACCTTCATCTATACCGGGTATATCAAAACTAGAACTGTCTCTGAAAGAGGCTAATACCCCCCAGTTCCCAACTTTTGATCTGGGGACAAATTGTATGTATGGCCAAATTGTAATGTGAAAAATTCTGTGTATGAAAATGTTAATAAAAATACATGTGATGAAACCGATAATGGCAGGTGCACATGTTCTTATGATGCTCAATATCTATGCATAGTTTTAAAAAAGTTGGATCATATATAATTAAGTGACTATATAATCCAGCCAAAATAGGAGGTGCACATGTTCAATGTATATAGAAACATCATGTAAAGTTTCAGACTTGTTTGTTAAAAGCAGAAAAAGGAGTTGATTACACAAAATGGGTATCCCTCATATGGAATATTGTTGAAAAATGACTAAGTTAAACTACCCATAAAATATGAACAAAATAATATAATCCAACAAAAATAGGAGGTGCACATGTTCAATGTATACAGAAACATTCTGCAAAGTTTCAGACTTCTTGGTTAAAAACTGTAAGAGGAGTTGATTACACAAAATGAGTACCCCTCATATGGAATATTGTTGAAAAAATGACTAAGTTCAACTACCCGTAAAATCTGAAAAAAAATATAATCCAACCAAAATAGGAGGTGCACATGTTCAATGTACCGTATAGCAGGTTATTTTCGCGGGGTGTAAATTTTGGCGTATTTTGGCGGTAGTATTAAAATCGCCAAAATATTTATCGTCACAAATGGAACAGTCAAAATTTTTTACCTTAACAATACCTTACACTGTGACAAAGTGAATACAGTAGAAATTCGATCGCTCAAATGTCGAATACCCCGGATAACTCGAAGTCATCCGCCGGTCCCGTCCAAATCCCTATTAAATTATATGTAAATAAACCTTGATCGCTCGAACTACGATACAAATTTATCAGAATGACATGGGGTCAGTCATTGTAAACAAAACACAAGCTGAAGCCATGATACAGATTTCGCCTAAAGTAATAGAGCGAAACAAAATAACTCATCTGGAACATATAGTACATAGAGTGTTACTCAAGATTAGTAATTAACCGTGATCAGTTCAGTAATCTCTTAATCCGATTATGACCCATAGGTGCGTGATCGGTAAAACACCTGTAATTAACTTTTTACCTCATCATGAAATATTCATATTCTGTTATTTACATTTCATTGGAATGCGCATGGCAATGTGTATTACTGGCAGTTCCGGTGATTATTAATAAGCGGCCATGTGCTCTATTATAACGAAAACAAGCATTCTGAGAGTATTGCAAAACAATACATAGTCCCCTACCGGTCGCATATTTCACTAATCCCAAAGTTTTAGGTAAAATGTACATTATTATATGGTACAAAGATTTATAGTTATAAATTATGCGTGTTGTTCAAGATGAAATCAAAACTTGATCATAGTAAAATCGAAAACCAGCAATGGAGTTCTCAAAAAATCATTATCTGCAAGCATGTAGAAAAAAGTGCAAAAAACTGAAATTTCATTGAATTTTCAAAGTTCAAAGGGCCATAACTCCCATAAAAACTAGTGGAATGAAACGAAACATAAACTTGAATTGTAACTCATCATGGTTGACCTACATACCAAAAAACAATTCATTAACTGCAAGCGTGTAGAAAAAAAGAGCAGAAAACTGAAATTTCAGTGAATTTTCAAAGTTCAAAGGGCCATAACTTCAGTAAAAATTAGCAGATGGAAACCAAACATAAACTTCAAGGTAGAGTCACATACCAAACATTAGTTCCATTTCTGCAAGCGTGTAGAAAAAAGTGCGGAAAACTAAAATTTCTGTGAATTTTCAAAGTTCGAAGGGCCATAACTCCATAAAATTAGCAGATGGAAACGAAATCGTAACTTGATCTGTAACTCATCATGGTAGACTCATATACCAAAAATCAGTTCATTATCTAAAAGCATTTAGAAAAAAAGTGCGGAAAACTAAAATTTCTGTGAATTTTCAAAGTTCAAAGAACCATAACTCCGTAAAATTAGCAGATGGAAACGAAATGTAACTTGATCTGTAACTTATCATGGTAGACTCATATACCAAAAATCAGTTCATTATCTAAAAGCATTTAGAAAAAGTGCGGAAAATTAAAATTTCTGTGAATTTTCAAAGTTCAAAGGGCCATAACTCCGTAAAAATAATTAGATGGAAACGAACGTAAACTTGATCTGTAACTCATCATGGTAGACTCATATACCAAAAATCAGTTCATTATCTAAAAGCATTTAGAAAAAAGTGCGGAAAATAAAATTTCTGTGAATTTTCAAAGTTCAAAGGGCCATAACTCCGTAAAATAGCAGATGGAAACGAACGTAACTTGATCTGTAACTTATCATGGTAGACTCATATACCAAAAATCAGTTCATTATCTAAAAGCATTTAGAAAAAAAGTGCGGAAAACTGAAATTTCAGTGAATTTTCAAAGTTCAAAGGGCCATAACTCATGTAAAAATTTGCAGACCAGAATGAAACGCTAACTTGATCTGCAACTCATCATGGTAGACTCACATACCAAAAATCAGTTCATTATCTACAAGGGTTTAGAAAAAAAGTGTGGAAAACTGAGGTGTGACAGACAGACGGACGGAAAGACGGACGGACAGACGGACGGACAGACGGAAGGACAGACGGACGGACAGACGGACAGACAGACAGAGCGCAAACCTAAAGTCCCCTTCGGCTTTCGCCGGTAGGGGACTAATAAAGTAAGTTTATTTTATATCATCAGTTAATTCAAATGACTTGTCCATATTGATAGATTTGCTGTTCGAAGTTCAACATTTTATTTACAAACAGCAGTTTTCATTTGTAATAAAAATCATCAAAATAAAAACTTGTTATGTTTAAATCGCTAAAATAAATACGCCAAAATTTACAACTGAATTTTTTTTATCAAAAACGCCAAAATTTAGCCACGCCAAAATAACCCGCTATACGGTATATGAAAACATCCTGCAAAGTTTCAGACTTCTTGGTTAAAAGCTGTAAGAGGAGTTGATTACACTAAATGAGTACCCCTCATATGGAATATTGTTGAAAAATGGCTAAGTTCAACTACCTGTAAAATCTGAAAAAAATATATAATCCAACCAAAATAGGAGGTGCACATGTTCAATGTATATGGAAACATCCTGCAAAGTTTCAGACTTCTTAAAAGCTGTAAGAGGAGTTGATTACACAAAATGGGTACCCCTCATATCATAGGTCAAAGGTCAAAGTCAAGGTCACAGTGACCTAAATTTGGTATATGACACATCGCCTTCCCATGATGCATCCACATACCAAGTTTGATAATCCTAGGTGCTACGGTACAAAAGTTCTGTTCCAGACACGAAGATGCAAAAGGTTTTACTATCATAGAGGTCAAAGGTCAAACTCAGGTCACAGTGACAAAATTTAGTACATTACACATCGCCTTCCCATGATGCATCCACATACCAAGTTTGATAATCCTAGGTTCTACGGTTCAAAAGTTCTGTTCGGGACACGAAGCGGGACAGACGGACAAGGTGATTCCTATATACAAAAAAACTTATACAAACTTCGTATAATGATCATTACCAATAACTTTCTATTATACATGACTACACAAAATGTTTAAAGTTTTCAAGATAATTAACCATTCCAGTATTCCTTCACATCTGTGACCTTGACCTTCATCTATATATCACAATGACCATTGTTCTGTGACCTGTAACCTATAACAAGAGGCCCATTGAGCCTAATATGCTCACCTGATAAATAATAGCTTGAATGTCAAATGTCAAAATCTTTCATAATAGTCACGATTTGAGGCTAAATTGTAAAAAACAAAAGTACAAAAGTAAAAATACTAGGCCATTTCGGGATTTTTTATATCTGTGACCTTGGCCCTTGAACGTATGGCCTTTATTATTATATCAAATTGATTGTGACGACAATAGTCGAATATACATGCCTATATAAAGAGTTTATAACTTTTGAGAAAATTAACTATTTCAGTATTGTTTTGCATCTGTGACCTTGACCTTTGAACCATGATCTTAATCTATAGATCAAAATGATTGTTTCATCAATACTAACAATATTCTAATATACATGTCTATACAAAAAGTTTATAGTTTACGAGATAATCATCCATATTGGTATTGTTTCACATCTGTGACCTTGACCTTTGAACCCATGACCTTTTTCTATACATCAAAATGATTCTTGTATCAATACCTACAACATTTAATATACATGCCTATACAAAAAGTTAATAGTTTTTAAGATAATTCACCATTTAAGTATTATTTGGCATCTGTGACCTTGACCTTTGAACCCATGACCTTAATCTATATATCAAAATGATTGATAAATCAATTCCTACAATATTGTAATATACATGTCTTTACCAAACTTTATAGTTTTCTAGATAATTAACTATTTCAGTATTGTTTTGCATCTGTGACCTTGACCTTTGAACCCATGACCTTTTTCTATGAATCAAAATGATCGTTGTATCAATATCTACAATATTTCAATATACATGCCTATATAAAAAGTTTATAGTTTTCCAAATAGTCAAGTTTTAACAATTTGAAGCTATTTTACGATTTTTTAAAAATAAAATGTAAAAACATGTAACCTATTTTTTGTCCGAATTTCACAAAATGAACAAACTATAGGCTTAAGACCCTAAAGAAGCCAAATATCACATCAGATTTTTTTCTCCAATCATCGATTTCACAGAAGATTTTTTTTAAGATTTCTGCACCCCTAGGTTACCTTGACCTAGGTATTGTAGCCATGAACAAATCTGAATTGTACAGGCTCATATATACTTCTGACGAAGTTTCATTGAAATCTGTCCAGTAGTTTCAGAGGAGAAGTCAAAAATAAGTGTTTACGACGCACACACACACATACACACGCTGTGCTATGCCATAAGCTCACATGACCTTTCGGTCAGGTGAGCTAATGATCGTTACTAACAATATTATAATATACATCCCTATACAAAAAGTTTGTAGTTTTCCAGATAATAATTAAAATCGGAGGTAAACAAAATTAGGTCATAACCTTCACAATTGACCTTGACCCAACTGTGAAGATAATAACAAGAATATGTCAAAACTGAAAACCCCATGTCATTATCTGCTCAAATAGTCAAATTATAACAATTTGAAGTTATTTTACGATTTTTTCAAAATTAAACGAAAAAAATGCGTAACCTATTTTTTGTCCGAATTTCACAAAATGAACAAACTATAGGCTTAAGACCCTAAAGAAGCCAAATATCATATCAGATTTTTTCTCCAATCATCGGTTTCAGAGAAGAAGATTTTTTTTAAGATTTTTGCAACCCTAGGTCACCTTGACCTAGTTATTATAGCATGGCAACTTCATGAACAAATCTGAATTGCACCAGCCCATATATACTTCTGACCAAGTTTCATTGAAATCTGTCTTGTAATTTCAGAGATGTCGAAAATAGGTGTTAACGACGCACACAGGCACACACGCATGCACAAACACACGCATGCACAAACACATGCTGCGCTATGCCATAAGCTCACATGACCTTTCAGTCAGGTGAGCTAAAAACACTGTATAATGTTTTTTCACCCTTCAAAGTGGTACTAGTTTGATCTTTGTAACATCTGTTTCGTAGTTTGTGTGACATGCCTACATTGTTGCCATGTTTGTTTATTGTAACTAGATGTCTGTGATATATGAGTTACTTCCCTATTACCACTAAATTTACATGCATTTATGAACCCCCACAGATTTCCAAACATAGATGCATGTACCCTTGCAAGTAAACCAATCGCTATGCAAGAAATTTCTTTAAAGGGCGACATTATTCTTATATACATGCCTATACAAAATATTTATAGTTTTGAAGATAATTAATCATTTTGGTATTGTTTTGCACCTGTGACTTTGAAATTTGAATCCATTTCCTTCATCTATATAATGTAAAGCCTCAATCATTAACCATTAAGTTTTTTACAAATCTGTATACAATTTTAAATTGTTACTTACATTCTGCTGAACTTGGTCTCTTTTTCTTTTGTGTAATTAGAGTTTCTTTTGTTTTATTTTGACACTGTTTTTTCTGTGATTGATACAAAAGAGCTGGTGCTAAAGTTTGTACATCATCATTTTTATAGTACAAATTGTCTTCTGGAATTGAGTAAATCCTTAAAAGATCATCCAATGACAAACACTGTAACAAAAATTATATAAAAATTAATTATCGTTCAATATGATGACATTCCATTTAATAAAGTTGACATAATTAATTTGGCCTGCTTGCTGCAACCTTGTAAAGGAGTGCAATACAGGTAAATGTGGACATATTACAGAGTACCTTTAACTAATATTTACATGTACATTGAATACCTTTCAAAATTGATGACTAAATAAATCAAAGCACTGTAGGTGCCCATTGAACAGAAAGTAAGAACAAAATGCAAGGATTATTTGCATTGCAAAGCATCATTAATCAAAAAGGTGTTATACTTGCAACTAAAATTGATCACATCTTAATACTGTAAACCATAAAAATTTAGCAGCTGTTTAATTTTAGCGCAATTGGCAAAAGAATTCAACTGCTAAAATAATACTGTCTCTAAAATTTTACAACACTAACTAGTAAATACTAATGGCCCCCTGAAAAAGCTATTCTTGTTGAATATTATACCTCTCTCCTTTTATTTAATCATATTAATACCTCTCTCCTCTCCTGTTACTTAATCATATTAATAATTAAAGAACAAAATTGTTTTTAATCCCATTTAATCAATAAGAAGCTATATCAATCTACACATGCATAAACATAGCACTGCAGTTTTTATCTACAGCGTAGTTGCAAATATGCTGTAAAAGGGAAGAAAATTGAAATCTACCCATTCATACAGATATGGGGAATTTGAAAGTTGTGACTGGCATATTACATAAAAGTTAAAGGAAAATATCCCAGCATATTTCAGTAGCTGTTACAGATTTTTATAGGACTTGTATAAACTTTTAAAAACACTCATGATTGATGATCAAATGATGTTCACATACATGCATTATCAATATGATGTTTTGTATTCAAAGTGTATCAGATCTTGCATTCATCAAACACAAAGAAATGTATTGATGGACTATACTCTGAAAATCAGACAGACTTCACAAAGCACTACAGTTTTCTTTTGATGGAGATGATTTCTCCATGTTGATGATGATGTTATGAGCAGCAACAGTAGAACTTGTGTCACAACCACCACCACCATCATCATCAAATTCATCACTATCAGAAATCCTCTTGTCACATGATTATTATAGTTTCATCATCAGCAGCAGCAGTAGCAGCAATAGAACTGACAAGTCACCACCTACATCATCATATCATCATCATCATCATCATCATCATCATGTCATACCATCATCAATATGGTGGCATTATCATGAATCATCATCATCATGAATCAGCATCATTATAAGCAGCAGCAGAATTCATGTAACCATCACACATATTCATGCCACATCATCATCAGCATGGTGACATCATTATTATTATGAATCATCATCATTATATGCAGCATATAATGATGATGATTCATAATAATAATGATGTCATAATCACAGTGTATGAACGGAACTGTACGCAAAAAGGTAGCTACTGTTCGGCGAAGCGAGAGACAATGAGGTCAACGAGTAAATTGTTTCTTATTTTCTTGTTGCGTAAATAGCAACTCGAAATCAAATACGGTAAATAAGCAGTTGTTCTCTATCTTCTTCTTGGGCGTATTTGTATGTTGTAGAATCTCAAAATAAATTAAATATTCCATAAAGAACAGTCATGAACACGTATTTGAGCAACGCTGGACCTATCTAAAATGTAGATTAATGCTCATTTAATCGAAAATATCCGAGCATTTTAAAATACATGATGAAAACAAACCTTTTTTCAATCAGTCTATATAGTTACGAAATCTACTTTGGCACAGAAACATTCAAAATATTGATTCAAACGACATGACTGACAAGATGTTACTGTACCGGTAGTTTATATTTTGTCTGTACCGGTAGTGAAGTTTTAGTAACAGAAACACTGTACCGGTAGTTTTTATTTTGATACTTTAACTTCAGTCTCTCTGGGATACGGGGGAAATTTCTCTTTTTCCAGTCAGAGATTTTTAGTACTTTTATGCTTATTATGCTACCATATGATTTTATCTAATTAGTTGTATAAGTATTATGGTAATACAGCCACCACTTCCTTTTAAACATAACCCCTGCGGTAGCTTAGTTGGTAGAGTGCTCGCTCCGTAAGTGGGAGGCCGTTGCTTCGAACTCCGACAAGGTCTGACCCAAAACTTGGAAGTGGGAAGTGACTGTTTTTTCGCCAAGCACTCGGTATTACGAAATGAAAGTCACGCTTCTTTCGGATGGGAACTTAAAATAAACGAGGTCCATTGTCATGGTAGGCTTGGTGCGATAAAGAACCCTGCTGTAAATTGCCATCAGTGCAACGCACAGACAAAATTTATGCACCTTCACCTATAGCTAGCGATTTCTTGATATAATTGAAATATTCATGACTGGGACGTAGAACATTTACTCAACTCAACTCCTCTTAAACTTGTGATATTGCTTTGACCAAAAAAAAAAATTGTCGTAAAATAAAATACTTTCTTTTACACAGATGGTTTCTTACCATTGTTGTTACTGCAAATAGTCTTCATACATTTTTATTTTTTACGACATTGAGCTTGAACTTAAGTTTAAAACTACTCGCACCTTAAAGTCGCCCTGAGTGTGCGCTAGTGTAATGAAAACCATAAACTTAATGTTCTCTGCGCCAGAAGGCGCATAAGGCATCAACGCTATCCTTCCATTTTTGTCTGTCCTTCGTTGCTGCTTTGGCTGTGTTCCATCACTCCAACCAGCAGCGTTTCTTTCCTTTTTCGTTGTTCTCCTTCCTAGTGTTGTCTTTCAGTCATTTGTTCCCTCTTTCCTTAGTATGTGTCCGAAT
The DNA here is from genome assembly GCA_021292105.1 of Anadara kagoshimensis. Taxonomy (NCBI): domain Eukaryota; kingdom Metazoa; phylum Mollusca; class Bivalvia; order Arcoida; family Arcidae; genus Anadara; species Anadara kagoshimensis. The sequence continues at coordinate 21,748,915 of CM037864.1, forward strand.
CAGTTCCACTTTCTTCTCCTGATCTCATAGCTTATGTTGTTAAGTCTAGCTGTTTTCAATATTTTTTCATTAGGTACTAGTATTTTCTGTTGCCATCTTATTCTTAGTATCCTTCTGAGGCAATATGTTTGGAAGCCGTTTGTAAGAGGTATTCATCTTTCTTCGTTCTTTTCAACGTTTTACTTTCATAAAACAATACTGGGCCTACTAAGGTCTTAAATAGGTGCATCTTTGTATTTTTTCCAATATTTTAGGTGTTCCAAATCCTTCTAAGTCTATTTCTTTGAATTTAATTTGAGCCTATCCTTGATGCCTCTTCAGTCGTTTTCCTAGTCTTATCATTCAAGTCTTATAATTTGGAGGATAAAAGTGCTATATCTTCCCTAAACCCAAGACCTAACAACAATGTTGTAAAGTCACTTCTTATTTCTCTTCTCACTCCATTTGTTGTTTTCTTTATCATGCAATCTATAACTAGTAGAAAGAAACCCTGACATTATACATCTCTGTTTTACACTACTTTTAATAGCGAACCACTCTGATGTTTCATTTTCTTCAATGACAGCACATTCGAATCTCTCATACATCCCTCTTATAGCATTAGTGATTTTGGTTGGAATCCCATAGCTCTTCGTTATCGTCCAAAGGCTCTTCCTGTGCACCGAGTCGAATGCAAATTTCAAAGTACACAAAGTATGTGTATATTGGAGTTCTGAATTCATTTGCTTGTTCCAGTATTTTTCTCAGGATGCTCTGTTGTTACTCTCCCTGGTCTAAATACTGCATGTTCCTTTCTGAATCTCTTGTCCACTCCTGTCTTAATCCTTGCAATGACCAAACAGCTAAATTCCTTGCTAATGACTGATAGTAAACACACTAGCAAATCTCACGCACATAGATTAATTCTCAGAGGGTAATAATCTTGTTCTCGTCGCGAATAGTAGCTTACGTTTAATAATATTTCTATATTATAGTTATCACCCCCTCAGTTCTTGCAATATGGAAATTTGAGTAATAAATTGCCAAAAAACATGCTACAGTATACGATATATTTTAATGCAATTGCAAAATGTACTATAATTAAGGGGCTATTGGTCTTTAATATTGTCCATAGCATATTTTGCTTCAATAGAAAAGCATGATTTATAATTTATAATTGAATTACAATAAATTCTTGTATCAAACTGAAAATTCCATCTAACTCGCATGGATGACGTGGAAGAGAAAAGTAGCTACCGGTACAGAAACAATACAGATGTTGAAAACTACCGGTACAGTTCTAACTTTCGACCACGGAAGGAAAGCTTGCTTTTTCAGTGTAAATACGAGTTTTGTAACATTCTGTACATGAGTTAGGGAATCTAAGAACATTTTTCTACATATAGGTACTGATAATGGAACATACAATGTGAAATAATACGTATTTTACATCATTTAACTGGAAATGGGAAGCCCACGGCTCGACGTTTGATGATGTTCATCATCATATTTATTATATAAGTTGACACTTTTCTGAGAGCATATGGCTACTACTAAAGCTTTATATAGTGAAGATGAATTAAATAAAAGGGATAAACTAACTCCATTAAAATTGAGCTAGAAAGATAGATAATCAACAACCTCGTGTCTCCCGATACACCTTCTTCTCGCTTCGACGAACAGTAGCTACCTTTCTGCGTACAGTTCCGTTCATACACCGTGTGTATGCAGCAACAGAACTCAATGTCACCACCACCACCACCACCATCATCATCAACATAAGGACATTGTCATCATCACCACCATCAACAGAATCAGATTTACTCGTGTCATCATCAACATAAGGCCTAAAAAAATATGTGTGTTTCCGCTAACATAGAATTATTATAAAGGGTCGGTAGGTCGATTTTTTTTTTTCATCATCATCATCATCATCATCATCATCATCATCATCATCATCATCATCATATTTACTCATGTCATCATCAACATAAGGACATTGTCATCATCACCACCATCACCATCATCAGATTTACTCATGTCATCTAAAAAAAAATATGTGTGTTTCCGCTAACATAGAATTATTATAAAGGGTCGGTAGGTCGATTTTTTTTTTTTTTTTTTTTGATAGAATATGTTATGCATGTGTATATAATGTATTATGTTAAAATTATATTAAAAATGTGTTGTTTAAGTTATTTTGCTTATCGTGGTCAAAACAGTTATAATGATTACATATCAAAAATATGTACAAATCAAACGTTTTGCTGACTTGTTTTTGATACAATAGAGTTTTAATCAAAAAACGAAAATGGATTTTTAAAAATCCGGAAAAAGAAACTGCAGTCGGTCATGTCACACCTCAACCATCATCATCGTTAAAAATCATCATATCATAATCATAATTACTCATGTCACATCATCATCAACATGGTGACAATATCATGAATCATCATCATCATCATGAATCAGCATCATTATAAGCAGCAGAAGAAATTATTGTCATCCCCACCATCATCATCATTATCAGAAATCCTCATGTCACATTATCATCATCATCATTGGCAGCAACAGAACTCTTGTCACCAATTAGGGGTGGGTATTGGGGAAAAAAGCTTATTGCAATATATTGCAAAGTTAATGAATGCATAAAAACAGCCGAACCAGCATCCAAGTTTGGGTGATGGCAGCGAATGTGCGAAGTAAGATTACTTGTACCCCCAGCATATTTAACGTCTGCATTACAGACAGTGCATACTGCTATATTTTTATTAATAGTACCCGCTATTTGCCTAAATTTAAAATGTTCCCACACTTTTGCCTTTGCCTTTGTTTTTGACAAGTTTTTCGTCGTCTGCCATTATTGGTTATAACATGTATACATGTCTGTATCTCAGACGCGCTTTATTTTGTATGTAGTTGACAAACACTTAAAGAGATAAAGATTATATTACAGCCTTTTGAGTGTTAATAACAAAATAATGACCGTAAAGCATAATCTACTGATTTTTTTAAATTTCCGCGGTATACCGGTTTTTTATTTTGCGTTTTCGGTATATTGTATCGACCCTGCCATACTGCAATATACCAGTATACCGTTAATATCGCACACCCCTAGTCACCATCATGATAAACTATCATCATCATTATCATAACTCCTCATAACCTATGGTCAGGTGAGCTAAAAACCTCGCCCTAAACTGTCTCCAAAGCGAAGTTCTAGTCGCCCTCAGTTTAGACAAGTTTATTTAATCCCTGGGGCGCCTCTGTATGAAAATTTAATAAAATAACAGACCTTCTCAGAATGTTGCCTCCTCACAAAGGAATCCATAAATAAAAGCATTTTCTGATTGAATGATTGAAAGTGAGTAAAATCATCTCTAGAAATTTGGAGTCAGAAAGCTGTCATGCCATGTGCTTTTAAAAACAAGGGGATAACTAAATCAGTAAATAAAAGTGCAAGATTTATTATTTATTTTTCATTTATTTTTTTATTTTTTATGTTTATGATTATTGTATTTTTAACATTAATTTTTAAAACAAATTGTACATGTACCTCACATTTGCAATGTAATCTTAAGAAATAAGTGATGTGAAAATGTAATATTATTAGGACATATTTATGTGATCAATGTGTTTTGCTCCAATAAAAAGAGCCTTTAATTTACAAAAAACATAAGTACAACATGCACTCAGCTTGTACATCATTGCAAAAAAAAAAAAATAAAAATAAAAAAAAAAAAATTTTAAATTGAAAAAGGAAAATACTAAGAATTTTACATCTTGGTTTATTTGGATTAAATAATATTCATTTAAGTAATATGCAAGTCCTAAATAGGGATGCTCCCATTTATAAAGTCAAACAGCTTGGAACACCCGCCGTCCCATTTTAAATTTTGCGGTGGAAAAACTTCTCCCTGTTTTGAAAAACTTCCCCCTAATCTTGGCTGAGGGAGAAGTCACTTCTCCCTGTTTCAAAATTGAATTTTAACCCTGCATGCCTATACAAAAAGTTTATAGTTTTCGAGATATATTGAAAAATACATTAATTTTAGCAATACCCCCCTTAAGTACCTTGCCATTTTCCCATTTTGGTCCCTGCAGTTATGATTTGTGCAAATCTGAAACTAGGTGCCCTAAGTATATATAGTCTATATCTCGTGTAAGTTCAGAGGAGATGATTTTTAAAGATTTTTACCATTTTACCCTTTATGGGGCCCCAAGGGGATATAACCACTTCATTTGTGCAAATCTGAAATCCCCTCACCTAGATATCATTACTGCCAAATATCATTCGATTTGGCTTTGTAGTTGTGGAGGAGTTGATTAAAATGTGAAAAGTTTACACACAAAGGATGAGGCATGGCGGACGATATAGATGGTAATAGGCCATCTGAGCCTATGGCTCAGGTGAGCTAAAAATTAAATGACCAGTGGTAAAATTTTATTTGAAATTTTATTTCTCAAAATTATATAATTCTGTCATACTCCCATAACTCGTAGTTTTTTTTGTACATAATATTTTCTTTTCACAATCAGTTTACTTATGTGGAATTATAAATTCAAAACAACATCAAACGATTGAGGTAGTATACTTCCAGGTGTCATGAAATCCTGTTGATTACAGTAAAGGTACAGGTCTCAATCTAAGGATTTCATATGTAAAAATAAAATATAGTTATAGGTACTCTTTAACGACACACCCACATACACAAACTGCGCTATGCCATAAGCTCACATGACCTTCGGTCAGGTGAGCTAAAAAACTATACCTAATGACCTTCTTTTTTTCTGGGCTGTTACTGAAAACACATTATTTTTGTAAGCCCTACAGGTAATTCCATTTTGTTAAAACATAGCACTGCAGTGCTGATCTACAGCGTAGTTGCAAATATGCTGTAAAAGGGAAGAAAATTGAAATCTACCCATTCATACAGATATGGGGTTTAGAAAGTTGTGACTGGCATATTACATACAAGTTGAAGGAAAATATCCCAGCATATTTCAGTAACTGTCACAGATTTTTATTGGACTTGAGTAAACTTTTAAACACACTCATGATTGATGATCAAATGATGTTCACATACTTGAATTATCAAATTGATGTTTTATTTAAGGTGTATCAGATCTCCATGTTGATGATGATGTGACATTAGCAGCAACAGTAGAACTAGTGTCACAACCACCACCACCACCACCACCATCATCATCATCAAATTCATCACTATCAGAAATCCTCATGTCACATGATTATAATAGTATCATCATCAGCAGCAGCAGTAGCAGCAACAGAACTGACACGTTACCACCACCACCACCACCATCACCATCATCATCATTCATCATCATCATCATCATCATCATCATCATCATCATCATCATCATCATCATGTCACATAATAATAATCATCACCATCATCATCATCATCATCATCATCATGTCACATAATCATCATCATCATCATGTCACATCATCATTCCTCATGTCATATCATCATCAATATGGTGACATTATCATGAATCATCATCATGAATCAGCATCATTATAAGCAGCAGCAGAATTCAATGTCATCAACACCATCATCAACATTATCAGAAATCACCATTATGAATCATCATCATCATCATTATTGGCAGAAGCAGGAAATAATGTCATCATCTTCATCAGATCATCACCACCATCATCATCAGATTTACTCATGTCATCATCGTCATCACAAATCTTTATGCCACATCATCATCAACATAGTGACATCATTATAATTATGAATCATCATTATCTGCAGCAGCAGAACTCAATGTCACCACCACCACCACCACCATCATCATCATCATCATATCATTACCATAATCAGATTTACTCATGTTATCATCAACATAAGAATATTGTCATCATCATCATCATCATCATCATATTTACTCATGCCACACCACAATCATCATCATCATCATCATCATCATCATCAGAAATCATCATCATCATCAGAAATCATCACCATCATCACATCATAATCATAATAACTCATGTCACATCATGATCAACATGGTGACATTTTCATGAATCATCATCATCATCATCATCATCATCATCATCATCATGAGTCAGCATCATTTTAAGCAGCAGCAGAACAAAATGTCATCCCCACCATCATCATCATCATCATAATCACTGGCAGCAACAGAACTCATATTACCATAAACTATCATCATCATCATCATCATCATCATCATCATCATCATCATCATCGTTATCATCATCATCATGAGTCAGCATCATTTTAAGCAGCAGCAGAACGAAATGTCATCCCCACCATCATCATCATCATCATAATCACTGGCTGCAACAGACCTCATGTAACCATAAACTATCATCATCATCATCATCATCATCATCATCATCATCATCATCATCATCATCAGATTTACTCATTTCATCATCAACATGAAAACATCATCATCATCATCATCATCATCATCATTTACTCATGTCACACCATCATCAACACTAAGACATTGTTGTCATCATCCACATCATCACAAAGCTACGTGTCACAAATGTCACATCATCATCCACATGGTGACATCATTATTATAATGAATCATTGTCATTATCGGTAGTAACAACTCATGTCACCACCATCATCAGCAGCATCAGAACTCATGTCACCACCACCATCGTCATCATCATGTTGCATTGCATTAACATGGTGACATCATCTGCAGAACTCAATTTCATCACCACCACAACCACGGTTGTATCATCATCATCATATCATCAGAACTCCTCATGCCACATCATCAACATGGTGTCATCATTGCATGAAAAACATATATATTTAAACCCTGCACCATGACCAGTAACTTCCTTTGAAATAAGTTGCTTTACTCTCCATTGTTTAAGTCAATGATTTAATTCACAATTAATTTGAATAAAAATGAAATAAAATTTTTGTTTTATATACTTTAGTGCTAACTTAAATGTTGTTAAAATTATTGATGAATATATATAAATTGACCAAGTGAGCTTAAAAGGCCTGAATTGGTATAAACCATTCTTGCTCGATTTTGTTTTGTTGCGAAATTTTTGACACCTGAGATATCGTGTGTTAATTGTAAAAATTCCAGGTAAAACTTAAGGACCGATTTTCGGGTAAACGTTTTTATTTCTGATGGGGCTGCAATTAATCCAGGATCCTGATTTTTTTAGGACCAATCAGGAAAAATAATTATCTTTTATCCATCGTTTGCAGCACCCTTTTATCTTCTGTAGTAGAAAAAAGTTATAACATCAAAAAGTTGATCGACGATTGCGCAAAAATATTTAGTATTTTTTTTTTTTTATGCTGCATTTTTATTTTAATTCTTCACTTTTGTATGATTATTTTAAGATAAAAATCATCATAAAAATTCATCAAGTAATTTAAGCCCCTCGGAAACCCGAATAAAAAAGACGATCTTGTCAGTTCGCACCGACGTTCTCCTTTTTGACCTACATGTGGTTGTTTGCAGTCGCCGCCATATTGGATTTTTAAATTTACGCCAAGTGATATCGATAAATAAACACAAAATATGGTCTTTATACAGCATTTTAAGTTGAATAAAGTTTATAATCAACACAAATATATTCACAGCTTTCAGTGTTGAAAGCAGTTTTAATTTTCCCGGACGATTTGTTATGAAAATGAAAATATGATAATTTTGAATATCGGGAAATCCCGTCTATCCTCCGAATCTGTTGACTATATATCGCAGTGTGGTTGAAATCGGGGCGAAATATGTTGCAGAGATCCGAGAATAAAGAATAAAAGCTTTGACATTAAACTGATTATAAAAAGGACAGGGTGTCGTGATCATTTTAAAAAGTATCAACAAACGGACAGGAGCTACGCCATGAGTTAGGCATCGATATCGTAGTTCATGAATATATGCAAATTAGCCATGTGGTTGGGTCATTCTTGTGTTCTGCGCTGGAAAATCGGTTCAAACAGAAACCTATAAAACACGTTTCTGGTCCAGATTGAAAAAAGGACAAAAGAATATTTTTTTAAAATATTTTATTAAATGTACAAATCTGTTGATAAATACTCAATCGCCGTATTCTACCTGTAAGTTTGAATGGGCGGACTACTTTTTTTTAGAATTAATCAATTGCCAGACGCAATCGTCAATCACCTGTGTAAATGTTATTTAAACGGGTCTAGCTGAATTTTATGCACGCTGTTTGATATGTAAACAAATCTCGCTAAATTTATTAAGACGTAGCCTAACAGATCTTGCATCACTTAGTCTGCACTATTTCCTTATGCATACTTATTTCAGCACAAAGAGGTTGATCTTCTAATGCTAGGCGGTGACATACTACAGCTTATGCTGTTTCGCTTACTATCGTAAGCTAAACTCAGCGTGACGCTGTAGAAAAACAAGAGGCCCATGGGCCTTAACGCTCACCTGAGGCTAAGTACATATCTCATGCAGAGGTTCAATGGTCAATAACATTTTTTAAAGAGAACTCCTAATTTTCAGCAGTAAGGCAGAATTAAATGCAAGGATTTTTGCAAATTAATCATACCTTGTCCCGAGATTGCTACATATAATATATTTACAATATATTAATATATATAATATATATTCTAGCTACAACACATTATTTATAAACAGCTAAAAAAGTAAAAACAAAAGTATGAAACTATGACCTTCATCTATATATCAAAATGATTGTTAGGCCATTACCTACAATATTCGAATATACATGCCTATACAAAAAGTTATTAGTTTTCGAGATAATTAACCATTTCAGTATCCTTTCCCATCTGTAACCTTGACCTTTGAACCCATTACCTTAATCTATATATCAAAACGATCTTTAAATCAACTCCTACAATATTGTAATATACATGTTTATACAAAAAGTTTATAGTTTTTGAGATAATTCACAGTGTATGAACGGAACTGTACGCAAAAAGGTAGCTACTGTTCGGCGAAGCGAGAAGAAGGTGTATGGGGAGACACGAGGTTGTTGATTATCTATCTTTCTAGCTCAATTTTAATGAATTTAGTTTATCCCTTTTATTTAATCCATCTTCACTAAATAAAGCTTTAGTGGTAGCCATATGCTCTCAGAAAAGTGTCAACTTATATAATAAATATGATGATGAACATCATCAAACGTCGAGCCGTGGGCTTCTCACTTCTAGTTAAATGATGCAAAATATGTATTATTTCACATTGTATGTTCCATTATCAGTACCTATATGTAGAAATATATTCTTAGATTCCCTAACTCATGTACAGAATGTTACAAAACTCGTATTTACACTGAAAAAGCAAGTTTTCCTTCCGTGGTCGAAAGTTAGAACTGTACCGGTAGTTTTCAACATCTGTATTGTTTCTGTACCGGTAGCTACTTTTCTCTTCCAGGCCATCCATGCGAGTTAGATGGAATTTTCAGTTTGATACTAGAAATTTTTGTAATTCAATTATAAATTATAAATCATGCTTTTCTATTGAAGCAAAATATGCTTTGGACAATATTAAAGACCAATAGCCCCTTAATTATAGTACATTTTGCAATCGCATTAAAATATATCGCATACTGTAGCATGTTTTTGGCAATTTATTACTCAAATTTCCATATTGCAAGAACTGAGGGGGTGATAGCTATAATATAGAAATATTATTAAACGTAAGCTACTATTCCCGACGAGAACAAGATTATTACCCTCTGAGAATTAATCTATGTGCGTGAGATTTGCTAGTGTGTTTATTATCAGTTATTAGCGAGGGATTTAGCTGTATGGTCATTGCATGGATTAAGACAGGAGTAGACAAGAGACTCAGGAAGGAACATGCAGTAACAACAGACCATCCTGAGAAAAATGCTGGAACAAGCAAATGAATTCAGAACTCCAATATACACATACTTTGTGGACTTTGAATAGGCATTCGACTCGGTGCACAAAGAGCCTTTGGACGATAACGAAGAGCTATGGGATTCCAACCAAAATCACTAATGTTATAAGAGGGATATCGATGTAAGAGTGATTCGAATGTGCTGTCATTGAAGAAAATGAAACATCAGAGTGGTTCGCTATTAAAAGTGGTGTAGAACAGGGATGTGTAATGTCAGGGTTTCTTTCTACTAATTATAGATTGGATGATAAAGAAAACAACAAATGGAGTGAGAAGAGAAATAAGAAGTGACTTTACAACATTATTGTTAGGTCTTGGGTTTGCGGAAGATATAGCACTTTTATCCTCCAAATTCTAAGACCTGAATGATAAGACTAGGAAAATAACTGAAGAGGCATCAAGGATAGGGCTTAAATTAAATCCAAAGAAATAGACTTAGAAGGATTTGGAACACCAAAAATATTGGAAAAAATACAAAATGCACCTATTTAAGACCTTAGTAGGACATGTATATATTGTTTTATGAAAGTAAAACGTGGAAAAGAACGAAGAAAGATGAACACCTCTTACAAACGGCTTCCAAACATATTGCCTCAGGAGGATACTAAGAATAAGATGGCAACAGAAAATACCTAATGAAAAAAATATTGAAAACAGCTAGACTTAACAACATAAGCTATGGGATCAGGAGAAGAAAGTGGAACTGATTCGGACACATACTTAGGAAAGAGGGAACAAATGACTGAAAGACAACACTAGGGTGGCAGCCAGAGGGAAAAAGGAAAGACCTAAGTCCACATGGAGGAGAACAACGAAAAAGGAAAGAAACGCTGCTGGATGGAGTAGATGGCCAAAGCAACAACGAAGGACAGACAAAAATGGAAGGATAGCGTTGAGTCCTTATGCGCCTTCTGGCGCAGAGAACGTTAAGTTTATGGTTTTCATTGTACTAGCGCACACAGGGCGACTTTAAGGTGCGAGCAGTTTTAAACTTAAGTTCAAGCTCAATGTCGTAAAAATAACAAGAGCACCACCGAGCGGAGCATTATACGCCCGTGTTATATTGATCGAGTAGTACTATTTACTGAGAAGTATAAGTACAACTAAGATATATGTATGTAAAAATATATTACAACTCTGTGTTCGGGCCATAACTCGTAACCCAAAAAAGTTGTAATTCAAATTTGCACGAGATATTACCATGATTAAGGTGTAACTGTATAACAAATTTCATTTAAATCCATGTTTGTATTGTCTACTGAATGGAATACAAACCACATGGTCATACATACAAAAATTTCTAAGTTAAAAAAGGGGCATAACTCCTCCAAAAATAATCTGAAAAAGTTGTAATTCGAACTTGCACCAGATATTAACATCGTAAATGTGTATACCAAATGTATAACAAATTTCATTTAAATCCATGTTTCTATTGTCTACTGAATGGAATACAAACCACAAGGTCATACATACAAAAATTTCTAAGTTAAAAAAGGGGCATAACTCCTTCAAAAATAATCCGAAAAAGTTGTAACTCGAACTTGCACCAGATATTAACATCGTAAATGTGTATACCAAATTTCATTTGAATCCATAAATAGTTATAGGCTCTAATGATCGGAAACCACATGGTCATACATACAAAAATTTCTAAGTTAAAAAAGGGGCATAACTCCTCCAAAAATAATCCGAAAAAGTTGTAATTCGAACTTGCACCAGATATTAACATCGTAAATGTGTATACCAAATTTCATTTGAATCCATAGATAGTGGTAGGCTCTAATGATCGGAAACCACATGGTCATACATACAAAAATTTCTAAGTTAAAAAAGGGGCATAACTCCTCCAAAAATAATCCGAAAAAGTTGTAATTCGAACTTGCACCAGATATTAACATCGTAAATGTGTATACCAAATTTCATTTGAATCCATAAATAGTTGTAGGCTCTAATGATCGGAAACTACATGGTCATACATACAAAAATTTCTAAGTTAAAAAAGGGGCATAACTCCTCCAAAAATAATCCGAAAAAGTTGTAATTCGAACTTGCACAAGGTATTACCATGGTAAAGCTGTATACCAAATTTCATTTGAATCCATAAATGTTTGTGGTCTCTATTGAACGGAATACAAATTGTTAACAGACGCCCGCCCGGACACCCGGACGGACCTGAGCACCGTAACATAATACGTCCCGTCATATGACGGGCGTATAAAAATGTATGAAGGCTATTTGCAGTAACAACAATGGTAAGAAACCATCTTTGTAAATGAAAGTATTTTATTTTACGACAATCTTTTTTGGCCAAAGCATTATCACAAGTTTAAGAGGAGTTAAGTTGAGTAAACGTGTTCTACGTCCCAGTCATGAATATTTCACTTATATCAAGAAATCGCTAGCTATAGGTGAAGATGCATAAATTTTGTCTGTGCGTTGCACTGATGGCAATTTACAGCAGGGTTCTTTATCGCGCCAAGCCTACCATGACACGGGACCTCGTTTATTTTAAGTTCCCATCCGAAAGAACCGTGACTTTCATTTCGTAATGCCGAGTGCTTGGCGAAAAAACAGTCACTTCCCACTTCCAAGTTTTGGGTCAGACCTGACCGGGGTTCGAAGCAACGACCTTCCACTTACGGAGCGAGCACTCTACCAACTAAGCTACCACAGGGGTTATGTTTAAAAGGAAGTGGTGGCTGTATTGCCATAATACTTGATAAAATCATATGGTAGCATAATAAGCATAAAAGTACTAATAATCTCTGACTGGAAAAAGAGAAATTTCCCCAGTATCCCAGAGAGACTGAAGTTAAAGTATCCCAATAAAAACTACCGGTACAGTGTTTCTGTTACTAGAAACTCGCTACCGGTACAGACAAAATATAAACTACCGGTACAGTAACATCTTGTCAGTCATGTCGTTTGAATCAATATTTTGAATGTTTCTGTGCCGAAGTAGATTTTGTAACTATATAGACTGATTGAAAAGAGGTTTGTTTTCATCATGTATTTTAAAATTCTCGGATATTTTCGATTAAATAAGCATAACTCTACATTTTAGATAGGTCCAGCGTTGCTCAAATACGTGTTCATGACTGTTCTTAATGGAATATTTAATTTATTTTGAGATTCTAAAACATACAAATACGCCCAAGAAGAAGATAGAGAACAACTGCTTATATACCGTATTTGATTTCGAGTTGCTATTTACGTAACAAGAAAATAAGAAACAATTTACTCGTTGACCTCATTGTCTCTCGCTTCGCCGAACAGTAGCTACCTTTTTGCGTACAGTTCCGTTCATACACTGTGAATTAACCATTTCAGTATCCTTTTGTATCTGTGACTTTGACCTTTGAACCATGACATTAATCTATATATCAAAATGATCATTAAATCAAAATCTACAATATTCTAATATACATGTCTATACAAAAAGTTTATAGTTTTCGAGATAATTAACTATTTTGGTATTCTTTCGCATCTGTGACCTTGACCTTTGAACCCATGACCTTAATCTATATATAAAAATAATCGTTAAATCAATTGCTACCTACAATATTGTAATATACATGTCTATACAAAAAGCTTATAGTTTTTCGAGATAATTAACCATTTCAGTATCCTTTCCCATCTGTAACCTTGACCTTTGAACCCATTACCTTAATCTATATATCAAAACGATCTTTAAATCAACTCCTACAATATTGTAATATACATGTTTATACAAAAAGTTTATAGTTTTCAAGATAATTAACCATTTTGGTATTGATTTGCATCTGTGACCTCGACCTTTCAACCCATGACCTTAATCTATATATCAAAATAATCGTTAAATCATTTCCTACAATATTCTTATATACATGTCTATACAAAAAGTTAATAGTTTTCAAGATAATTAACCAATATGGTATTTGTTCGCATCTGTGACCTTGACCTTTGAACCCATGACCTTTATCTATATATCAAAATGATCGTTAAATCAATTCCTTCAATATTGTAATATACATGTCTATACAAAAAGTTTATAGTTTTCGAGATAATTAACCATTTCGGTATTGTTTTGCATCTGTGACCTTGACCTTTGAACCCATGACCTTTATTAATATATCAAAATGACCATTGTGCCATTACCTATACAATATTCTAATATGTATGCCTATACAAAAAGTTTATAGTTTTGCAGATAATCAACTATAACAGTAATAGTTGTGCATCCTTGACCTTGACCTTTGAACTCATGACCTTGATCTATGTATTCAAATGATCATCATGTCAATACCTACAATTAACTGAAAATCCCATGCCATTATCACCTGAAATGTTTAAGAAATAGCATTTTTTATCAAAGGTCAAAAACAGGGATATGACCTTGACCTTTGACCTTGACATCTTTTGGAAGAAAATAGCAAGACAAGATCAACAGTGAAAACTCCATGCAATTATCTTCAGCCGTTATTGAGTTATAACAATAAATGTCTCATTTTCAAAATTACATAATTTTACGCAAAAAACGCGTAACCTATTTTTCGTTCAATTTTCATGAAAAACACAATTTTAATGTTCCCAGGTATGCTGAATCTAAATATCTAATCAAAATTTGCCTGCACCTTTTGCTTTCTTTTTGCTATTTTTAGTAACGGCGGCCATCTTGTTGGGTGTGGCCAAACCCCAAACACAATTTTGAAAGGCTGTTACCCAGGCATGATAATCACCAAGTTTCATCAAATTTGGCCCAGAAGTTTTGGAGGAGAAAATTAAAATGTAAATTTTTCACGACGGACGACGGATGGTGATAGATTGCAATAGCTCATCTGAGTCTTTGGCTCAGGTGAGCTAAAAATTGGACAAGAACCCTGACTTCATGAACTGGTTTACATAACGAACCCCCACATATTATATATCAAAGTGTCACTTATGATACTGGCTATAAGATGCACACAAAAACATCAGAGTTGTCACTCTTTGAACCATATTAAGGCCTAAAAAAGATATTGTGTGTTTCAGGTTTCCTGACAGACCCTGTCCTGTAGTTATTTCTACATTTTACTTGCTGCATTTGACAGGTCCGGGAAATCCCCTTAAAGTCCATATTATATGACGTTTGCCATCGTACGTCCATCTCCATATGTTTACATATGGCAATCGCCATATGCAAAGATGCATCACTAAGTTTTTGGCAGATTTTTCATGGGTTCAGAAAAAAATGCACGATACCATCAACTTGGCATAAAACCAGGCATATAAACGGAACTGAAAAATAACTTATTCAGCCTCTGCGTTGCTGCAGAAAGGTGCAAAGCGGAATTGAAAGTCATCAGAGGTAAGTTTTGTTCATGTTTACGATGTTTGAATATCAATTTTTAATCAGATAAAGTCTTTTTTCACGTGATGTCTTTCTTGATCATGTGATCTTGCAACAACTAATCAGAAGAGATTTAATCTAGTGATCTAGGGATATTTTAACCCTTTACATTATTTTCACTCTTTTCCAAGTAGTGTACAAGAAGTTGTTACTTTACTGAAAGCAGATTTAAAAATTAATTACTATCTGATAATGGCATGAAGAACAATAAACATGACAAACTGCATTTTATTATTACCGTTGCTGTTACATACATGCTATATCACATACTCCATGCTGATGCAATAAACTAACATCGCAATTTATTTAGCAATAAATAAGAACTTAGGAAACAAGAGGCCCATGGGCCTTATCGCTCACCTGAGGCCGAGTACATATCTCATGCAGAGGTTCAATGGTCAATGACATTGATTAAAAAAATGTAAAAATTTTCAGCAGTAAGAGCCAATGATATGCAAGGATTTTTGCAACTTAATTATAACTTGTCCAAAGAATGCTACATATAACATATCTAAAGTCTAGCTACAATATATATTATTTAGTATTTATAAACAGCTAAAACATCTATCATATCAAATGTTCATCAGGCCAATAACTACAATATTTTAATATACATGTCTATACAAAAACTTTACAGTTTTTGAGATAACTAACCATTTAGTATTTGTTTGCACCTGTGTCCTTGACCTTTGCACCCATGACCTTCGTCTATATATCAAAATGATAGCTAGGCCAATACCTACAATATTCTAATATATATGCCTAGACAAAAAGTTTATAGTTTTTGTACGGCGTTCACAACAGTGAAAGCGTACATTGCTATCGCTGGCTTCTTTACTATGAAATGGTATGAAATGAGTACGCATGCAAATAGTGCGCCTGGTAAATGAACGTGAAAGAAATATATCTGTTTTATTGTGAGATATGTATTCTGAGACGGGTAATGCATTTGGTTACATATGCACATTTGGAATAAATTTTCGAAATATATTTCGTAATCTAGTCACATATTGCAACGGGATGCATCTAATAATTTGTGCAATCTGGCGAACTGATCTCGTAAATACAATAAAAAGAAGTTCGGGAAGTTTGCGTCTTACAATGTAAAATCATAACTTTTTATGAAATAAACAGCAATGGCAGGTGGATTTAACTAATTCTTTATGAATTCTACGGTAATTTGAGTTTATTTTAAAGGGTATAATAAAGAATTTTGGTGTTGAGGTATTCTGACACATTTTAAAACTGATTTATCGATTACATTTCACTCCCATGGAAGGAAGATAAATCTACAGTGCCATGTGCAAACTACAAATGTGGATTTTAAATACTTTACCGATTTGGAAGTAAAATTAACATGAAACGGGAATATTGTGAATGATAATCAGCAGTTTATTAAAATCCAGACTTAACAGCAAATTGTACAGTTACATACAAATGCTAGAATGAACCTCCTAAAGCAGCGGTGAGGTTTGCAAAAACTCTACTTTCTCTATATCCAAAATGACAAACAACGATCGATCCTGAAGGTATAATTGATAAAACTTTATTAAATTTTAATTACTGATTGTCTTTTTCATACTTTTATGGAATTATTATTTTCTATCGTTTTTTACTGAGCAATACATGCTTTGGTACATTTTTTTTTTGTTCAAAAACACTATCCCTCTAACTATGAATCGATCGACCCCTCCCCCTTGGGAGGGGGGTTTTCGGTTATATTCATAGTCCTACTCCAGCACCATTTTGCCAACTATGCTGTACAGCAGCACGGCAGTCCTATGTTTTAGATAATTAACCATTTCAGTATCCATTTGCATCTGTGACTCTGACCTTTGAACTTATGACATTCATTAATATATCAAAATGATTATTGTGCAAATGCCTACAATATTCTAATATACATGCCTATACAAATAGTTGATAGTTTTTGAGATAATTAACCATTTAAAGGGATACTGAAGTCCAGCCAATTTGACCAAAACATGATAATTTATGGTAAATTATTATAATATTGAAAATTTCACAATTTTATTCGCCGAAATAAAACAGATATTGAAGTTTAAAAAATCAAAATTCGTAACCTTGGGCCATTTTGGAACTCTTCAATTGGGAGGTACGAAAACAGGCTGTGACGTCATGTGTGAACAAACAAACTTCAGAACTACTGCTTATATATACGGAAGTGTCGCATTTTATACCCTGTACTTACGAGTTACCTGTAATAAAGCCCTTAATTGACTGACTAGTTATATGTCGGAGTGTACCTAATCCACTTATTAATTAACTACTTGTATATTGACGCTTCCTGTATATCAAGCAACCCTATTAATTACTGCTTCAGTGGTTGTGTATTTTATACACACCTGTTGTTTAAGAAGCTGATAGCCTCATAATTTATAAATATTTATTGAATCATTTTAGAGAATTTAAAAAACATCATTTTTCACATAACTAATTCAGACTTTTACTTATATTTATTTATTAATTTATAATAAATAATTATAATTTATTTATTGAAATAAATAGATAAATAGTTCCATCCAGAAATGATGTTAATATACATTAAAATAATATTAATAATAATAATTATATGAAAAAATAATAACAAGCATTTATAATCGGAAGAGGGGATAGTTACTTTTTATGTACTAACAGGAAAGGGTAAATGCAGCTGCTAAACCGGGACCCGAACCCGAGAGCATTCTAATACTAGCTGGACGCTCTACCGCTTGAGATACCCGGTCCGCCACACTCCTCTTATCGTTTTTTTTTCTATTAGTCTAGCTTGAATCGAAACCACCAGGTTCCAATCCCTGGGACCAACTTGTCGATCAGCCAATGCCCATGGTCGGACGATCCCCCAAATGTAACAGGAAAGGAAAAAATGCAGCAAAGAATATAATTTCACTTTTTAATTTTTAATTTCAATGAGTTTCATTGTCAGATCACCTACTGGTTACACAATAAACAGAAGATCTAGAGCCATTCCATCCAGTGTATAGTTTGGAAAATAAAAGACGTGCTTCTTTCAGAAGATGGGAACTATGTTGGGTTTTAAGGTTAACAGCCAGACTTGTAATCACTAATTGAGCAGAAACAAGCAAAATGAGAAATTTTAAATCTATAATTTTTCTCTATTTCTTTATATGTACTATTGAAAGGAAATAAGCTGTATTTTTAAAACTATTGAAAAGTTTTTCACCCGGGAGGGCCGGGTTCGATCCTCAGCCGGGGCACTCGGTGAGGAAGTGGTTTTTTTCTGGTGTTTCCTCCCTCCTGTTACATTGGCGCCCAACAAAAAACCCACGGAGGGGTTGTGTGTGAGATTTCCAAGGCGGGAAATCTCAAGATAACAGGGGAGGAATGTAGCGGGACTGAGCTAGTCGTGGTGTTGTTGTGTTGTATATATATGTACATGTAGTAGATATAATAGAGCGATTTACTGCCAGACTTTCTGGTCCGGATCTTTTAGCCTTGTGGTAGAACGCTCGCTTTTCACCCGGGAGGGCCGGGTTCGATCCTCAGCCGGGGCACTCGGTGAGGAAGTGGGTTTTTTCTGGTGTTTCCTCCCTCCTGTTACAAATACATTCTCTTTAGTTTATACATGTATTAATTATTTGTACTTAAGTTATTGCTACAAACATCTTCACATCTCACAATAATTTCACTTATATCAAAATGTCATCGGTCATGCCAATAAATATTACTTGGATTGTATTATATGCATCAAGATTATTTCATTTATATCAAGATGTCACTAGCTATAATTATTTCTTGAATTGTATAATCCATGTCTTTGATGATTTCATTTATATCAAGATGTTATAACTTGTGAGACAAAATCGTAGTCAAGATAATTCTATTTATTTAAGATGTGAAACCGACGAAGTAGCAGAATTATGAATGATACGGTAAACACAAACAGCTGTATAGCATAGTAAATGATACAAATGTACTAACATTTACCGTGGATATTATTCTTTATTTTAGTTTTTTCAGCGATTTTCATGAAATTTGTAGTCAATTCTAATTGAAAACATTATCATATGGATGGAATGATTTAAAAATTAAAAATTAATTTAAAAGTAAATTTATACAATTTTTTTTAAAAGGACGGGTCTCGGCGGACTCTCGCCGTCAGCATTCAAACTGACTTTTCTTCTTTTTTTCTTCGCGTCATGACATGAGAGCGGGGGGGGGGGGGGGGGGGGAGGGAGAGAGAGGGATTAATTTTTTTATAGAGTTTTTATGTATAAAATTGAATTTACGAATAGGAATATTTCAATAATTTAAATCACTTTAATTTCATACCGCCAGTCAGTCGATCCATCAATTCATACGTTCGAACATCAATCTTTTGAAGTATTTAAATAATTTTTAACGCATCTTTCCAAAATTCCAAAAAAAGGACACTTACATTTAATATGGGATATCATGAAGACTTTAGATCACTTAATTTATTTACACCTATTAATCTACAGATCTATGTTGTATATTGTAAGGTAGATCTACCTCTTGATTACCGGCGATGGAATGTCTAATAAACAGGATCTAAAGGTTACTGATAATCTCTTAATTACCTGTATGCGAGAAAGGGATGTAAATTCTATTTTTAATAAATTGAGATCTAATCCATTTATCGTGAAAAATAAAAAAAACAACATTATAATTTTAGGTCAGTTGATGCATAGATCCCTGTGTTATTTTGCCGATATTGGTCATTATTCAATTTAAAATAGGTCTAAATAGAGACAAGTTCTAAGTTATTATAATTTTTTAATTATATTTACAACCAACGGTCGCACACAAAACCATACTTAAACAATAATTTTAACAACTTTTACACCATACTGTAACCACACTATTGATAGCATGGCGAGGTTTGTTCACACATGACGTCACAGGGTGTTCTTCTCACCTCCAACACAGAAGAGCTGCAGCGATGATTTTCGGCAATTTTCAAATAGCAAAATATATATCTTAGTGGAATAATTTTTAATTTTTTTAAATTTTATTATTAATATTGTACTTATAACTATCGATTTTGGTCATAATCCCCTAGACTTCAGTATCCCTTTAATTATTCATTTGCATCTATGGCCTTGACCTTTGAACCTATGATCTTCATTTATATATCAAAATGACCATTAGAAGAATGCCTACAATATTCAATATACAAGCCTATACAATAAGTTTAAATAGTTTTTGAGATACTGAACCATTTCAGCATTACATGAAAAAATGTGATTTTTTTACCTTAAAAAGGGGCATTATCCATAACTCCTAAAAGGGGTCATATGACAAGTTTGACCGCATGGAGACTTTTGTAGAACTTTTGATTCTAAAGAGCCTGAGATCCATCAGATTTTTCCTATCTGTAAAGTGATATTACTATATGTTCTATTTTTTAGTAACAGCCGCCATGTTTTTTGACGGATCAAAAATCGAAAACATAACTTTTGTGCAGGATACCCTAAGAAACAATCATACCAAGTTAAATTAAATTTTGTTCAGTTGTTTCAGAGGAGAAGATTTTTGAAAATTTGTTAACGGACGAAAGACGATGACGACAACTACGACAGATGCCAAGTGATGGCAATAGCTCACCTGGACCTAATAAGCTGTAAAAATTAAAGTTTCACAAATAAGTTCACATTATGTAAATATTCATTGTAATAAATGATGATGAAGATGGCACAATTATCAGGTCTGGGATCCGCCTGAAACGGGGAATCGCCCAATCGGGGGACAATCAAAGGAGGTAATTTTTGTGGGCGTACACACAGAAGAGTTCCACTGATCGCGAGTAATACTACCTTATGTAAAAATCCGGTAGATCGTTCATAGATACTCACAGTTGTTAATGAAGCTTTGTAAATCCGAAGGCAACAAATAATAAATGCGGACATATTGGCATATGTTTTCCAATAATGGCATAGTAGATGCAATAAAAGAAGAACTGTTGAATGAAGATTTTTAATTAAAAACAAATTGATTGTTAATTCTAATCTATAAATTAACTGAATTTAAAACATTTTAACGCACAATTTTTTTTTGTTTTTTTTTAATAAAGAACAAGAGGCTAAATGGCAAATCTTTAGTTTAGAATAATGATGTTGGAAGCAGCTTAAAAATTTGCCCTACATTCCCGTCATTCCTATATATAGCTACATATACACATGTAAAAACCGAAAAATCTAATTGCCACTATAAGTTTAGAAGGCCTATAACATGGCATTAGATTGAGAACTTTTTTCCACATGACAAATTTTTTTCCGCACGACAGATCTTTAGAAATATATGTTTACTCTATCTGCTCCAAATTTCAAGCCCCCCTATAAAGCAGGGCTTAAAATATGGGCGAATTTGGTGATATCTTCGCCCTGTTTCAAAAAACTTCGCCCTAAACTGCCTCAAAAGCGAAGTTCTAGTCGCCCTAAGTTTTGACAAGTGTATTTAACCCCTGAGGCGCCTCACATAGAAAGGTAAACAACAGATACCTCACAATATCTACAGGTGTTTTAATCCGATAATTAGCTTAATTTAAGATCATCCATGCATGTCATGGATTCATCAACATGTTGACTGATCTAATTAGAAGCCATCTTGATGAAGAACCTCAAATATTTGCTATAAAAAACATCTCTATCAATGTTAATGTACGAACATGGAAACAGGGGTAGGGTGGGTATTGAACAAAATAGTAAATTTTTTTGTATAAAAATTTAATAATATAACAAACCTTCTCAGAATGTTTCCTTCTCACAAAGGAATCCATAAATAAAACCATTTTCTGATTGAATGATTGAAAATGAGTAAAATCATCTCTAGAAATTTGAAGTCAGGCTCATGACATGGGGGATAACTCAATCAGAAAATAAAAGTGTGCATAGGGGGCCTATATATTTTAAGATTTTTTTATGTTTATAATCATTGTATTTTTAAAATTAATTATCAAAACAAATTGTACATGTACTTCACATTTACATTGTAATTTTTTGACAGTGTTAGTGACGTGACAATATAATATTATGAGGACATGTTTATATGATCAATGTGTTTTGCTTTAATAAAAGCATCTTTAAATTACAATAAACATAAGAACAAAATTTTTTATTTAATTATTGTCAGTATGGTGGCACTGAGCTTGTACATATATAATTCTACACATTGCCAAAAAAACAAAAAATAGAAAAAGGAAAATAATTAAGAAGAATTTTACATCTTGGTTTATTTTGATTAAATAATTAATATTACATTTATGTAATATGCAAGTCCTAAATAGGGATGCTCCCATTTATAAAGACAAACAGCTTGGAACATGCGTCACCGCGTATTAAATTTTGAGGCAGAAAACTTCCTCCTGTTTTGAGAAACTTCTCCCTTATCTTGGATGAGGGAGAAGTCACGTCTCCCCGTTTCAAAATTTGAGCTACATGTATGATAAAGAAATGAAACCCTGTGGCCTTTTGAAAAAAGGTCATCATTTTTACTCGATTTTAAGCCCGTTTCTAGGCAAACAAATGAAATATGCATGCGCAATGTTATATTCGCAAAAACGCTTAGATGCTTTACCCCCGATTTGGGGATTTTGATTTTTCTCCTGTTTCGGGTGGATCCCAGACCTGATTATTGCGGTAATATTATCACAATAATGTAGTATCGTGATTAAACACAAGTAACTCGTGATTGAACACTGTAAACAAGCTTTAATGGCGGGTCCTTCTCACATGGTTTTCAAGGGGCGTAATTCATAATTATCAATAGCATTATCTCCCTTAGACCACAACATAGCATTGTCTCCCTTAGACCACACCATACTATTACTGTACTTCAAATAAGTACACTTGCACTTATCTTGAATAAATATTGATACATGATAATAATTTTTGTTAAATTTTTGAGTTTGTGCAAATAAATAAATGCAAAAAATTAAACTTCACAGACGAGAACGAAGTCCTAGCCCAAAGTTGATATGCAGACATTTTGGTATACGGTTCTTTGGCATGCATGTGCAAGCCGAGATCACTAGATTAAATCTCTTCTGATTGGTTGTTGCAAGATCACGTAATCCTGATATTTTCAAATGGCAACTTCAGTCATGAAGCACTTCATCTCGGTAAATATATTGTGTGAAAAAGGATTTTATCTGATTAGAAAATGGATGTTCAAACATCGTAAACATGAACAAATCTTACCTCCGACGACTTTCAATTCTGCTTTGCACCTTTCTGCAACAACCCAGGACTGAAAAAGGTATTTTTCAGTTCGGTTTATATGCCAATGTGAAGGTATCATACACTTTTTCTGAACAAGAAAAAAATCCGCTAAAAACTTAGCTACACGTCTTTGCATATGGCGATTGCCATATATAAACATCTGGAGATAGACATACGATATGGCAAACACCATATAATATGCGGTCTGCCTAAATCATGTCAAGGGAGGATTTCATGCCATGATAGATGCCAAGGGAAATGAAATGCACAAAGGAAGTTTGTGTGCAAGCTAGAAACTTATTTTTTTGTATACTGAATTATTAATGAATAAAGTATATTTTCTGAAAAAAAAAAAAAACAATTTTCGGTAAAAAGCCGAGTTATTCCAACTTTGACCTTGTCCATGTAAATTCTGTGACGAAAGAGAGGTAACTCTAGTTTTTCTACATACATGTATATAGTCGAACTGGTTTAACAATGGAATGTCCTTGTTCAAATTATAATTATATTATTATTATTATTAATCTTATTAATATTATTATTAAATAATAAAAATCATAATGTTGTTTCTTTGTTGTCTTCTAATAATGACCATTATTATTAACTTATGCAACTAAAAGAAGAGAATGTGTTATTGTATTTACATTTTTTATCAGTAGTTTTCAGTGTATGTCATATTGAAAGTATATTTATAATTTTATTAAATTATTATTATATCGTATTTTTAGCCTATTACATTTACAATTTTTACTGATTGGTCCCTAAAAAATGGGGATCATTAATTACGTTTAAGGCTATTAAACTCTATCGTCATTTACCAATAACAGCACAGAATGACGGCCATATTGTAACCAGTCAACGGTGCAATAAGATATATTCAAATAAGCAATTATTAATCAACAAAATGACTAATAGAATTCAGAATATATTCTTTATTCATTAATAATTCAGTATACAAAAAAATAAGTTTCTAGCTTGCACACAAACTTCCTTGGCGCATTTCATTTCCCTTGGCATCTACCTTGGCATGAAATCCTCCTTGGCATGATTTAGGCAGACCCTATAATACGGGAAATGTCCCGGCGCAAAGCGCCGGGAATTTCCCGTCTATAGGTAACACGTATGTATTATGACGTCATAGAAAATTGTGGAAAAATTCTATAGACCGTACGTCAAAATCATTTGACGCCGCGCGTGCACCACTTTTCTCACTTTTCTCAAG
The DNA here is from genome assembly GCA_021292105.1 of Anadara kagoshimensis. Taxonomy (NCBI): domain Eukaryota; kingdom Metazoa; phylum Mollusca; class Bivalvia; order Arcoida; family Arcidae; genus Anadara; species Anadara kagoshimensis. The sequence goes on from CM037864.1 coordinate 21,773,615, forward strand.
GCCATTGAAGGGGTCAAATCGACAGGAAGTGAGCTCCATATGGGGGAAAATCTCGCCCGTCTCGTTCATCAGAAATGAAACCAAGAAACGATTATCGTGAAAATAATTCATTGAAACAAGTAATAATTTAAATAGGTTGATCGAATACCAAATATTTACGTTTCTTTCGCCGTTCTGGCTGATCTCCAAGTGTAGCGTTTCAAGATTTGCGATGACGTGATTTCTTTTGATTGGGTCAAAGTTCAATTCAGATCGATAACCACTGTAAGCCAATCAGCGACCGACTTTCCCACGTGCATCAACCATGATCACACAGTATACAATGCGGGAAGATACAAAATTTGCCGATTTCAAGTTAGATAAATCGATAACCATAGTTACCCGACACAAAACTATTACGAGGTTAGCATAACCACAGTGTACGACTTCTACGGTAACTCTTTTTTACATATTATTACTTAATTGAATCAAAATTTTGAGTGCATCTGTGACCCTCGCTGAATGCAGTGTAAACAAAAATGGCGTTCGTCAGGACGGGAAAGACGTTTTCACAAACGATCGATTTTTAAGAAAAATAATAAAATGCGTTTTTCGAAAGAATTAATTAACAGTTCTTCCCAATAATCATTTTTATGAATATACAGATAAAATTTATTGAATTTATTCCGAATTTAATGTAAATATTGACAAATCCTCTTGTTTGTTTACATGTGACGTGGATATCATGATCAGCTGATCAAGCTGGACCAGTTTGACTTTAAGGTGCCGACTAAAACTGACTTCAACTACAATGACTGCACTCATCAAAAATCTAACTTGGATTTAACTGATGAGGAAACTGTACATGTTGTGCAATGAGATGGACCGCTGTCCCAAAAACTTGTGATGAAAATAACAATAATAAAACATTCATGTTGAGTTTAGCAGCTGACTGTAGTTGAGATCCACTTAGGTAAGGTCTGAATTGACTCCTTGAAAACCTCCAGGGATGGCGACTGGACTACAGCTGACTACTGATGCTGGCAGGGGATTCCAATGATTTAGTTCTCGGAATGAATATAAAAATTTTAACTAGGGTAAAATCAACATTACCTTCTTCAATATCCCAGACTTGGTTCTCGAAAAAAGAGTTGGTATAAGTGAATAAATGCCAATTTCCACTCCACCATCCACATAAGCGACCATTTCAATATAAATCTTAAAGTACCATCTTTCTAGTCTAGTATATCATCCCAGAATGTTTCATTTCAATTTAGGTGAATAATGAATAATCTTGACTGGGGTAAAAAAAACTCCAACCCACCATCCTAGAATTAACCGTCTCGATATAAGTGAAAAAGCATTTTTAACTCCGGGGCTGGGCTCTTCATGCAGTGAAATTTAAAGGGGCTGGGCTAAAATTAACATTATTTCGGTACAAGCCTGTCAAGTTTTTTAATCATATCATTTGTCACTTGCAATGGTCTGTGCTTTAGAAAATTCTCATCATGGTACTATATGCCTGTGAATGTTGAAAGTGTAAGAGGAGCTTACCCTCATACCACTGTATTCATATCGGGTTGTGGGTTAAAGGTGCTGCCTAACAGAGTCACAGACAAGCATTCCACTCCCAATTAATATAATTCTATAACCAGTCGATAATCTATCCTTTAAGCCAAATGTGGCTTGCAAAATGAGGAAGCAGTAACTCAAATTTTGAAGTATTGTCATGTATAACACAAGTCAGGTTGGAACCAAAAACCTTCCCTCTCCAAGAGGATGCTATACCATTGAGCAACCAAGGCAGTCACAAACAGAATAGATTGTTGACCAAGGGATATTGCAAGCCTAGGCTTATCAGGGCCTTCGGCAAAAAGTTTTATGACCATCATCACTGTATTGTTGACAAGTTTGATGTCTCTGTCAGTCTGTGTCCAATATTGACCTGGATGTTTTAGTTCCATGTTCTCTTCACTTAATATTGATTACACACGCGGCCGGTGTAGCTAGCTAACAAAAGGTGCTTACCCTTCCAGAAAACTCGGTCTCACTTCCCTGGTGGAAGTTTGTGTGTTTAACCTAACTTGTCAGTTTCAAAGTTTTTCTTACTTTACTCCCGGATTGTGATTTGGACATGGATTAGTATGTTTGTTTTTCATTGGTATAACTGCTTCATTAATTGAATGGGGCAATCTTGAACTGTGATATGATACACATCTTGTTTTAAGAAACAGGAGTAGTTATTTATGCAATCCATAAATCAGTAGATTAAATTATTCACATGGTATGGTAAAAGGAGATTTAAGATGAGAAGACATTACAACGTGAGAATGTTGTCGTGATATGGATTAGTATATTCACTATATTGGGTAATTGAATAGCCTTTTTGTGTCCCTGGAAAGATCATACCAAAACTCAGTTCTGTGTGACAGAACATGATTGAAAGATGACGCAAGAACTCAGCGGTAGTTAACTATAGTCAGTCCTACTAGTATTTGGTAAGACAAAACAATGTGTGCCATCTCTTTTTTGGGTGTGTGTGTGTGTTTGTGTACACAATAACCCGATAATAAATTTGGACATTTCCCCAGATAGGCAATGCCTATTTTCATATTATGGACTTTAAGGGAGTTTCCCGGACATGTTTGACATAAAAAATATCTTACCTTTTGTGTCACACACTTGGAAAGCTCTTGTAAATCCGAGTTCAATGAACAATTCGAATTATTACTTCTATAAATATTAAAGTTTGAAAGCAATGTAGAAAATGATCCCTTGGTTAAATTTCCGTCAGATTTTGTCAACTGTGCAATAAAAACATCTGTAACGTTACTGAAGCATACTGATTTAGTGGGAATCAACAGACAACTTCCAAACAGAGACAGGACTAATAAACTAACGATATTATTCATTTTGTGGAATATATTAAAGTTAAACATATGACATTGTCCTTCAAATTATAGTTCACCACATTGACCTTCAATGACTTATATACAGGAATCGATGTTTGAAACTATTAAAACACGATATTTTTCGCAAGTAACCAAATGCTTGTTTTCGAAGTGCGTGTCAAACATCAATCTCTCATGGATTCTTGATTCCTTCTCAAACTCTAATCATTTGAAAAGAATTTTGGCGACAACGATTTTTCAAAAAAGTTCGTTTTCACAATTTTACTTTCAAGAACGAACAAGCAATCTTCCAAGGCTGTTAACCACTGCGGTAACTTATTTAGCGAGTGAGTGGTCGTAGGTTCGATCCAAGACTTAAAAGTGAGTAATGAATCAAGCACTCGGCATTAACACTGATTAAGAAATGAAAGTTTTGGTTCTTTCGGGTGGGAACATAAACGAGGTAGGTACCGTGGGCTTGGCACGCTAAAGAACCCTACCTGGTGTCAATCAGCGCACAAAAAACAAAATTGCTGTACCTTCGTCTATACCTGGCAACGTCTTTGATATAAGTGAAATATTCTTGACCAGGACGTTGAACACCATTACTCAACTCAACTCTTCCAAGGCTGCACGTCATTTCGGTACCAGGTTTCTGCACGGAGTAAATATTCGGCACCAGATGGTTTCGTAGTCCGACTAATCAGACCGCTAAACCCCCATTTTAATTTTTGACTTTTTGGAGGTTTGTGTCCACAAACCTCCAAAAAATCAAAAAATTAAAATGGGGGTTTAGTGGGCTGATAAGTCTGACTAATGGTTTTGGCACTGCAATATTTCGGTTTCGGTGTGACGTCACAGATGAAGATGGCGACTTAAGACACCTTGGATACGGTGACTCTAACCTAACGCCTTAGATACTATAGATGTATATAGTCAACATTTAACAATGGAATAAAATTTAGTTTGAAAAAGTCATGGGAGACACCAAAAGCCAGTAGCTTCGGCCGTGACGTAATCAAAAACTGTGTTTGGTTTCTGTAATTGGCATGTGGAACAATTTGTCTCATTTTCTAATTAGCATACGCCGCCATATTTTATTAACGTCAACGTTATAGAGACTATAGGCCAAATAGACAAAAATCTTAAGCTCGCCTTCTTCGACCCAATAAGCATCCATTGGATATTTTCCGACCGTGAGGTAAAATTTGCCTTGATACCGGTTAGAATACGTTTATGTGCATTTCTGGTATATTTGTCTTGATTTCGAGGTTCCCACTATACTTAAATTTACGAAGCGTAAATTCGATTTTATCCAACAGTATTTTCTTTTAGAATATGAAAAATGTCAAAATAACCGAGTTTTTGAAATTGTTTATTTCAACCAACTTACGACTTACGATTTATAATTTCTGAAAAGAAAAACGGAATTACAAGAGATGTTGTTCCGGATACAGTCAATCGAGTTCTTAAAATTACACTAAAAAAAGTTCCCCGAGTTTTTTAAAATTGATCTATTTGACAGATCTGACGTTTTTAATCAGGCTCATTAGGGGACCACAACCCAAATTTAATTACTTCCATTTTTGGAGGACATATTTGATTTTACGTCGGTTTCTCTTGACACCGGTGCAACAGAAATTATTCTCGGTTTCGGTGTGACGTCACAGGTGAAGATGGCGACTTAAGACACCTTGGAAACGGTGACACTAACCCCTTAGATACTATAGATTTATATAGTGATTCGTACAGGCCAACATTAAAAAATGGAATAAAATTAAAGTTTGGCAAGGTTACACGACATGAAACTTCCCACAAAAAAATTATGACTTTAATAAATGATTACAGACTTTCAAAATTTATCAAAAAGTCAATAATATTTAATTTATAAGGCGTTAAATTTGGGAATCGGGCGGGGTAAAAATAAAGTTTAATAGAATAACCATGGAGCATGGGGAACATTCTTTAAATTTGTTTTGTAACATTTTTTTTTAATATTACAGTATAATATTATAAATATTTAAATGATTATTTCATATATTTTTTCCGATTGTGTATTTCTGATCAGTAAAATAAGCATGAAATTGTAAATTAACGGTACCTCTCATTCTCATTCTCTGTATCTTAAATTCTGTTGTAATTCATTTTCTGACCCTGGTATAACTCCAAATTTTAATATTTCCATGATATCGTCATAGAACAATTTTAAAACTTAAAATTTAAAAATAATTTAAAATTAAAATAACTCAGAAATCGTCTCTATTTAAATTACAAATGTACAATAAAAACAATATTGTTTAAAACATCCCGGGATCCATGCAACACCCGGAAAAACTTGGAATAAAACATTCTTTTATTTTTCACTATATTTATTTGATCTCAATTTATTAAAGGTAGAATTTACATCCGATTCTTACTTACCGGTAATTAAGAGATTATCAATAAACTATAGTACCGGACATCCTGTTTATTAGACATTCCATCACCGGTAATGAAGAGGTAGATCTACCTTACAATATACAAAATTTATTGACAGGTGTTAATCTGTTAATATAGGGATAAAGTCTTTACGATGTCCCATATTAATATTAGTTGTCATTAAGTTGTAATTTGGAAAGATGTGTTAAAATGGATTTTAGGTTTATATTTTAATTTTTGATTTTTAATGTATTTAGTGATGGACCGAGTAATCGACGGCAGTAAATTAAACTTATTTAAATTCACGAAATGTTGCTATTTAATCATTTTAAATGTCAAAAATGATTATTTTACTTTTTAAGTTTCTCGTGTCTTTTACGCAAAAAAGTGAAAGTATTACCAAGTTTGTGACCATTATGAACGCCGACGGACAGATCAGTCCTTTTAAAAAATAGATATAAATTTACCTATAAATTATTTTTTTAAAATCATTCCATCCATATGACAATATTATCAAATAGACTTGACTACAAATTTCATGAAAATCGCTTAAAGACTCAAATAAAGTTTAATATCCGTGGTAAATAATAGTACATTTGTATCATTTACTATGCTATATAACGGCATGTTGTCACCGTATCTAAGGCCACCGATAACATCTTTACCTGAAATGCCCGGATGTCCGGAACCGAGAATATTGAGATGCCATATGGGAAAATTACAATTACAAATTGATTGTTCTGGTAATCATATTTTCCCGGCCATTGAACTTATGTATCACGAGATGTGACGTCATGAATATTCATGAGCACAAAGGGAACTAATTTATTGGTATGGTGATCCCGCCATTTTTCGAGCACCAATGTCTAATCGGGTGTATAGTCAACTCGTCCCAATTCCAACTCGTCCCAACTTATTTTCACCAACTCGTCCCACTTTTTTTACCAACTCGTCCCACATTTTTTGGCCGTATTTTTTACCTAGATTTTGACTACCAACTCGTCCCACATAAAAAACCAACTCGTCCCACATTTTTTGGTCGTATTTTTTACCTAGATTTTGGATTACCAACTCGTCCCACTATTTTTAGCGGGTTTTATCCCCAAAATCAAAACTTTGAATTTACTTTTTTTTTATTTTAGAAGAATGTATCCAGACCATATTCGCAATAGCTTACTGGGGTAATTCAACAAATTTAGGTCTTGTAACTTGGAATATAATTGAAATAAAGATTAATTAAAACAAATAATTTAAATTGCTATAGTTTGCTTTCAATATTCCGTGGATATATCTGCAATCGGGTGATGCAGGTTTTTAATTTTTTGTTTGTTTTTAGAGGATTCTGCCGTTGTTAATTAATATTAGCAGGTAATACTTAAGTAATCTAGCTAATTATTACATTGACAACGTTGCCCAGCTCTAACCACGTGGATGATAAATTTGTGATGTTTTTTTTATTTCAATATCGAGTAGTTTTTATAGTTTTACGTTTAATGTTCTTTTTGGACCATCTTTAAACATAACATTGTGTTGATTAAATATACACCTTCTTGGAGGAATTTCCCCATTAATCTGACTATACTTACCGACGGCTTGTGTCAATTTCCGTTTAACTGACAATATATTTAAATAATAATTACTTATAACTATATGGCTTAAATGTCTTTAAAAAGAAACCATTTTTTTTTATTTAACCGCGTTATGAATATAAACGTGCAAGATGACTGCTTGCCGCGGTCCGTTCCATATCTGAAGTACGTTACTTATTCAACATTGCAGCGTTCAACATTAAATAAGTAACAGTTACTTATTCAACATTCGAAAATTTTTTTGTTTCATTTATAAAACATCCAACAAAACGAATTTTATCACATTCCACGATTAAATGTCACTACCAAGTATGGTTACCCCCTGTGCCTCGGAACACATTGGCTTAAAGCTTCAATGTAAGCCCATACCATTATACAGTATATTTCATAAAGACGGAAAGTAAAGTGCCTGAGCAAAGTGAAGCTTTAACTGTGCTGGGAATTTCGAAGTATCATTTTGTACTACTATGCTTAGGCAATGTCCCTACCAAGTATGGTTACCTTCAATGCCTCGGAACACATTGGCTTAAAGCTTCAATATAAGCCCATACCATTACACAGTATATTTCATATAGACGGAAAGTAAAGTACCTAAGCAAAGTAAAGCTTCCACTGTGCTGAAAATTTCGAAGTATCATTTTGTACTACTATGCTTAGGCAATGTCCCTACAAAGTATGATTACCCTCAGTGCTTCGGAATACATTGGCTTAAAGCTTCAATATAAGCCATACCATTATACAGTATATTTCATATAGACGGAAAGTAAAGTACCTAGCAAAGTGAAGCTTTCACTGTGCTGGGAATTTCGAAATATCATTTTGTACTACTATGCATAGGCAATGTCACTTCAGGTATCCCTTTTTGTCGCATGAGAGCGTCCTCTTTATGCGCTGAAATCCCCTGCATAGACGTGTTGGAACACGTTTATGCGGCAACACCGCTATGTGGCGTGATACGAGCAATTATTGTATTACCTCTCGTACTATTTGACAGAATGATACGTGTGATAAGAGTTCATATGTAGCTGTACCAAGTTATATAATTATGTGACACAAGCTATACCATCGTGATTCCGATCTTTTATGTGGCAATACCTAGTGGTATGTTGCAGACAGAGACTGTGATATAATCATTAATGATGAGACTCCTGATGCGACTATAGCTAGAGCTATGTGGCAGAGGGAGATAGTGACATCATGATAAGAGTAATTATTTGGCTGCCCCTCGTACTATGTGGCAGAGGGAGATTTTGACAGAATGATAGGACTCCCTTTGTGATAATATCAAGTTCTAAGTGACAGATAGAGACTGACCGAGTGTTACGACTCCGTATGTGACTGTAACTAGTGCTATGTAGCAGATAACGAGTGTGACTTTATTTCTGTCCATACTTAGTGTTATGTGGTGACTTCATTATGCATTCCTTATGTGGTCATTTTTATTGTTATTTAGCAGACGGAGACTACTGTAACATCTCATGAAATGGCACAGACTTCATCTGCAATATGTCGTTGGTATATTCACACACGAGGTTACAGACTGATGCTGCAATCACAATTTGTCAATACAGGGCATTTAGTATAGATCAACTGAATCCGCATTATGACGTTACCGACTATCGTACGTCTAAAAATATCACATAGATTTAAAATGGCATTAAGATGGCATATATCCTTCACATATGATATCTATATTTGCCACTAATCATGTGGTATTAACACATACAAAGTAGCATCATGATGTCACAGTATATATCTGTCATATATCATAAGATATGGCAACATAAGGAGTCATTTAATGATGTCACAGACTACATCTGTCACATATCATCAGATATTACCAAATAGGAGTCATTTAATGATGTCACAGACTATATCTGTCACATATCATCAGATATTACCAAATAGGAGTCATTTAATGATGTCACAGACTATATCTGTCACATATCATCAGATATTGCAAAATAGGAGTCATTTAATGATGTCACAGTCCATATCTGCCACATATCATAAGATATTGCCAAATAGGGGTCATTTCATGATGTCACAGTCTATATCTGTCACATATCATCAGATATTGCAAAATAGGAGTCATATCATGATGTCACCGTCCATATCTGTCACATTTCATCAGATATTACCAAATAGGAGTCATTTATTGATGTCACAATCCATATCTGCCACATATACATGTAATAATAATAAGTCGTTTTATGGCACATATAATAAGATATCAACACAAAGAAGTCGTATCATGATGTCACAATCTATGTCTGCCACATTTGTTAAGATATCGCCATATATAGTCATTTTATGATGTTTCAGTCTATATCTCTCACATATCATACGATATCAACCCATTAGCAGTCTTTTCGTGATGGCACAATCTATATCTGCCACAAATTAAAAAGCCTTAGCAAATTCGGTAAGCAACGTCAATGTCAAAATCTCGATCTACCACATGTAATGAGGTATTGCCACATCTGGTTCTGTAAGTAGGTCTATTGAGTAACTGTTACGTTAAGATGAATAAACGAAAACACAAACTGGTACTGGTTCTTTATTACGGTTCATATAAGATTCATATGTAACTCCATATTTGGGAACATAGTTTTGACCAAAAGTTGTAGTCACCCAAAAACAAATCTTCAATTGGAATTATCTTTCTATGTATCCATGCTCACACCTGTACATCATTCAAGCCCAGTAAAACACACTTCTTTCACACCTGTATATATACACCCCAAGAACAATACAAAACACATCACACTGATTCTCACAACTTGCATGCATTACACAATTATCTCTCAGGTATAACTTTTAGTTAAGTGATTGAATCTTAGACAGGTAAATGATTGACACCTGTCAAACATTAAATCAGGTATATTTGGGTAGTACATAAAATACGGACTGTTTTTTTTTTAATTTTAAAACATAGAAAATAAAGACTACAACTTTTGGTCAACATAACATAACATAACTGTAACACATCCCCCCACTTAAGAACTGACGAAGTCTGTTCAAATCACAGTGGACAACGAGACAGAATATCGGCTCCAAGATTGCTAAGTCCTGTGATAGAACGTGTATGGAATTTAAACTGCTGCAAGAAAAGAGCCCATCTCGCAATGCGTGTGTTTTTGAAACGTGCTGTATTCAAATACACAAGAGGTTTGTGGTCAGTTTCAAGAACAAAACAACGGCCATATAAGTATTTAGACAACTTGTCTACCGCCCAAACAATACTGAGACACTCTTTTTCCATGATGGAATAGTTTTGTTCTCTGTCCAGTAACTTACGACTGATATAACAAATAGGATGGTACAATCCATTGGAATCCTGTAAAAGTACAGCACCTAAACCCTTATTAGATGCATCAGTCCTTAGAACAAATTCAGAGTCAAAGTTTGGAAGAATAAGAACTGGTTTGGATGTAAGTATCCTCTGAATAGTGTCAAAAACTTTCTGACACTCTGCATTCCATTTGATTTGTGCACATGAGCCTTTTTTAGTAAGATCGGTCAAAGGAGATAATAAAGATGAAAAGTGTGGAACAAAACGTCTGTAATAAGAACACAAACCAACTAAACTACGAACTTCTTTTTTTGTAGTTGGAACAGACATATTCAGAATTTTGTCAATCTTTGAATTTGAAGGACGAATACAACCTTCACCAACAGTATGACCTAAGAATTCTATCACAGAGAAACCAACTGAAACTTTAGAAGGTCGAGCAGTAATATTCTCGTCACGTAAACGGTGTAAGAAAGTTCTGAGATGAGATAGATGTTCCTCCCATGTTAAAGAGAAAATCAGTGCATCATCAAAGAAATTTACAGTGAAATCTAAACCTTTCAGAAGAAGACGCATCATTCTGGCAAATGTTGCACAAGCTGTACTCAAGCCAAAAGCTAATACACGAAACTGAAATAGCCCTTGTGGGACCTGAAATGCTGTGTAAGGTCGAGAAGACAACTCCAAGGGGATTTGCCAATAACCTTTAGAAAGGTCAACTTTTGTAAAATACACAAATTTCCCAAGTTTATTAAATAAATCCTCTGGATTAGGAATTGGTTCCGAATCAAACAAGGTATGTTGGTTCAGGGCACGAAAATCTATGCAAAAACGATTAGATCCATCCTTTTTTGAAACTAAAACAACTGGCGAGCAATATGGAGAGTTGGAAGGTTCAATGATGCCCATTTTAAGCATAGTTTCAACTTCATTCTGGATAATCTGTTCTGTTGAATATGGCAATGGATATGGTTTTATGTTTATGGGATCAGAAGAAGTCAATCTGATAGAATGCGTAACTAAGTTAGTATGACCTGGTATATCAGTAAACACATCCTGAAATTCTGATAAAAGTGAAACCACAGAAGATTGCTGACTAGAGTTTAGATTTGAATTAATGACAACATCTTTGTAAGTTTCAGAACTAACTGTAGGTGGTAAGACTAAAGTAAGAGATGAATTAGATGAAATATTATCATCAGATTCTGAAACAACACAAGTTGTACTTGTACTCTCACAACGATAAGTAACCACTGACGAATTGGAGATATGTGACTGGTCATTCTCCGAACGCTCAAAGTATTGCTTCAACATGTTGATGTGAAATACTTTTGTTTTGGAACCAATCTGCAATACATAGTCACATGGACCTTGTTTAGAGACAATCTTGTAAGGGCCTTTCCATTGCATCAAAAGTTTGTTATGAGATGTAGGTAACAAAATCAGTGCTTTAGAACCAATTTTAAGATTCCTTGATCTAGCTCTACGATCATATAACATTTTGGTGCGTTTCTGTGAAACTTTGAGAGTAGAATACACAAGATTACAACTGTTTTGTAATTTGGATTTGAGATCAAGAACATATTGATAAGAAGAAATAATGTTCTGATCAGCAGATGTCCCTTTCCAATTAGAGTACAACAAAGACAATGGGCCTCTGGGAGTACGACCATAGAGTAATTCAAAAGGTGAAAATCCTGTAGAATCTTGTGGGACTTCCCTATAAGCAAACAAAAGTGGATTAATGAAACGATCCCATTCACGTGGTTGTTCATTGACAAGCTTAGATAGCATCTTTTTAAGTGTACCATTAAACCGTTCTACTAAGCCATTTGTAGCTGCATGATATGGTGAAGTATGTAGATGTTGAATAAGTAATAAGTCCATAACTTCATAAAATAACCCGGAGGTGAACTGAGAACCATTATCTGTCAATATTTCCTCAGGAATGCCTAAACGTGAGAAAAATTGCATCATAGCATCAGCAACTTCAACTGTTTGAAGTGTTTTAAGAGGAATAGCTTCAGGATATCTTGTAGTATAATCGATAAAAGTGAGAATATACCGATAACCAGAAGAAGAAGGTGGGTCAATAGGTCCAACAATATCAATAGCTACCCGAACAAAAGGTTCTTTGATAATAGGTAAAGGATACAAAGGGGCTTTAAGAGGTTTCCTACTTGAACAAACTTTTTGACAAATCTCGCAACTGGTACAAAAACGCTTTGTGTCTGCAGATAATCCTGGCCAAAAGAAATAATTCAGAATCCTATTAATAGTCTTTGCACAACCCATATGACCCGCCATTATTGTGTCGTGAGCTAAAGCTAAAACTTTTTGACGTAAAGAAATAGGAACAACTAACTGGTTTGTAATTGCACCTAAATTAGAAGTAAATTTACGATAGAGAAGACCATCTTTGATGAAGTACCAAACAGAACCCTTTTTCTTTTTCTCCCCGATGTGATTGTTGGCTTTCCGGAAACATGGACTAAGTGTGACGTCAGAAGATTGTAATTTTGCAAAATCTGATGGCAAAAGTTCGAGCGGGGTAATAGAATCGTTAACTGACAAAGTGGGTAAAGTATCAGGCTTCCTAGACTGAGATCTAGTAACGACTTGTCCTGTGCACTGAGACGAATTCATTGATTTGTCCAGTTTTAAGTCAATAAAATCAGTAGAGGTTGGTAAAATTGCACCCTTGACATTACCAATTATAACATCAGCGACTGGATTATCACATAAACATGCGACAACTGTGCCAGAAAAATAAGGAGACTGTATATGAACTCTAGCCATTTTATGAGTTACTGCATCACCATTGAAAGTTATGCATGTAGTAGATCTACCTGGTAAAATTGCAGAGTCAGATATCAATGAACCACGAACACCAACAGTGGAACATCCAGTATCTCTCAAAACTGAAACTGGATTATTATCCAAGAAACCTGAAGAGATAGGTAAAGATGGTAATGACGATGGTTCAGAAAAAGTAAAACCAGCGGATTCTAGATTATCAACATTATGACAAACTGCACCGTCTGATAAATAAATAGAATCTAACACAGTGAAAGCCATACCTGCAAAATTTGGTTGATTATTTTGCTGTAAATTGGGCGTTTGTGACACCTGTGTGTTTGGAAACAAACTGTAGTTATGTGATTGTAAACTTTGGCTAGACTGGTTATTTTGGGGTTGTGTCAACGTGGAGGAAGAAGATTGAGAATAAGTACCATAGGATAAACCTGAAAAATGATTATCCGTACATTGACCATGGTGAAAATTATTACAACTTTTGCAGTGTGGTGTGTAACAATTTTTAGCTATATGTCCAGTCATATTACATCTGAAACATTTTGGCTTGTTAGAAGGAAACTGATTGCGGTGATTGGTATATCTACCGAATTTTGTACCAACATTTTGAAAAGAATTCTGGGTATTGCAAAATTGATGAGGTCTGGAGTTTGAGCGATTACGTGACCCGGAAGTGAAAGTAGGTCTTTGTCTCGCTCTTGGACGACTACGATCATGTTGAACAGCTGAACCAGAAAGATTCCAAGAAATGTCGTTAACTTTTGCTGATAAATTATCGCCCGGATGAGCACTACGATATGCCTCAGCTACGTTAACAACGTCTGTAAAATCCGTAAGATTTCGCTCTTTTATGTGCGCTGCTAATTCGTTGGATACGGATAACAAAAATTGTTCACGTAGTATCAGATCTGACAATTTTTGAAAATTATCAACATCTGCCGCCTCGATCCAACGTCGGTATGAAGCTCTTAACTTCTCTGCAAATGCCTCCAGTGACGAATTTGGTTCCGGTTTGATCGATCGAAAGCGTTTGTTAAAGCCGTCAACGGTAAAGTCATAAAATTTCAATAATGACTTTTTAAGGTCTGTATAAGAAATGGGTGAAACACTTGACAAGGAATAGTAAAGTTCAAGGGCATTTCCTGTTAAGAAAGGAGCAAGATAAGTGACCCAATTAGATTCTTCCCATTTCATAGACTTTGCATGAGTTTCAAAACGGAATAAAAAGGCATCTATTGTGTCATGGGTTTCATTGAAATGTGGTAATTTTGGCAATTTGGGGGCTGGTAAATTTATTTTTTTATTTTCACTACTTGCTTCTATTTTAGCTAACTCCAACTGTAATACCCTATCTTTCTCTTTCTCTACCTCTTGTAATTGTAACATTTTAAGTTCTCTCTCTGCTTGTCTTTCCTCTCTTTCTAACCTTACTTTTTCTCGTTCTCTCTCCCTTTCTTCTCGTTCTCTCTCCCTTTCTTCTCGTTCTTTCTCCCTTTCATAATATTCCTTCTCTTTTCTGTCTATGTAATCTAATAACTGTTGTTCTTTTAAACCTGCCTTTTCACCCTGTTCTAAAAAATTGGGTTTACTTGCCATGTTAAAGTGATGACAAATGAAAACAAAAATATTCCAAAATACCAAATACAACAAATTTCAATATTCAATACAAAATTCAAAATAATGATAATGATAATAATAATAAAAATTCCTAAATACAGTAATGATTAAATACAAAGAAAAATTTAAATATGGTGTCGACAACAAAAACGGTATATACCAAACAAATGTCTATGATACCGGCATGCTCTTTATACTGCAGTTCGAACTTGCTGGAATAAAATTATTTCAATGTTAATTCACTAGACAGAATACACTGTAGTCATGTACGGAAATACAAAAATGAAATACCAGATTCTGGATCACAATACTGGATAGGTTGTACAAGTTGAATACAAAAATTTGTTACAAGTCAGATGCTGCACGAGTCATATTCTGTATGCTGGGACTGGTTGTAGACAAAGATTCACAGCTCTGTATAAGTGACGATCAGGTCAGGTTCTGTTCTGTGCGACGAGCCCCCATATTGTTACGTTAAGATGAATAAACGAAAACACAAACTGGTACTGGTTCTTTATTACGGTTCATATAAGATTCATATGTAACTCCATATTTGGGAACATAGTTTTGACCAAAAGTTGTAGTCACCCAAAAACAAATCTTCAATTGGAATTATCTTTCTATGTATCCATGCTCACACCTGTACATCATTCAAGCCCAGTAAAACACACTTCTTTCACACCTGTATATATACACCCCAAGAACAATACAAAACACATCACACTGATTCTCACAACTTGCATGCATTACACAATTATCTCTCAGGTATAACTTTTAGTTAAGTGATTGAATCTTAGACAGGTAAATGATTGACACCTGTCAAACATTAAATCAGGTATATTTGGGTAGTACATAAAATACGGACTGTTTTTTTTTATATTTTAAAACATAGAAAATAAAGACTACAACTTTTGGTCAACATAACATAACATAACTGTAACAGTAACAAAGTATTCCATTAATGCTTATTTAGCGGATCATGGGCAAGTGCACTTCATGTGACTGGATGGAGGTGGGTATGGTGAACGGAATTCGTCATATGTGAGAAGTCGTGATAGCCGTGGATATCTGGCCATATTTTTAAACAGTAGTAAAATATGTCATGGCAGTTGTGGTGCGGATAAGAAGCATGGTAGGGTGTGGGAGGACGGGGTGAACATGACAATGTATGTCTGAACTAAACAAAGGTTGATATTAAATGGTCAAGAAGCATGTGCTTTTGTTTGCATCTCCGGCCTCCGTTTCAAGGTTTGTCAAGTTCTGTAGCGTTTCATTGTGCTTTCAGTTACAGCTGATGTTTATCCATTTTGTTAAATTTAAATTTTCATGAAAAGCTAGCTGTATGGTTGTCGTTTTGTCGCATTCTATCTACGCTAATCAGAGCTCATTCCCAAGATCAGTCAAACCAGACTTTAACGCAATATTACAAGTATAAAAAAACAGCGCCCATACCGCAATTATAGATGTATTCGATAGGGGTAGAGCTATTGCTCTGATAATGCAAGAACATTCGCAACGTCATGTAGCCCGAGAATTTCTCGTTTAGTTGGACGTTTCAGAGCCAAGTGGAGATTGGGTGACCATTCCAGAAGCGAAAGCCCGCGCGTTACGTCAAGATAGTCATACCTCTCTCGCACCCCCGTAACCGATTTCAGGCGGCGACAGAGACGACATGCCAACTTATCAGCAATAATATTAATGGTCTGACAGTGTGTCCAAGAATGGTTAGAAATCGGTTGCGGGGTTTCATTTAAGGCCATACCATCCATATGTTGGCCCGCATATTTGAGTAAAAATACGCCAAACCAATTAAAATTAAACATGAACCTCTGTGTTAATAAAAAATAGAAAGAAAAAAGAAAAAAACCTTAATACCATAAGTACAGAGACAACATAAAGAAATTAATTATAATATAAAACAGATTTTATGAGTAAATAGCCACTTTTTCAACAATTTCAAATATGCTGTTTTCTTTATATTTATAGTGCGACACCACTGATCGATTTGTTTATAGCTAAGTGTATTGTTGTGTATGTTGTCCATGATATACCCTTATCTTTGCTTTTTCCTCTTGTATAATAATTCTTGTTGAAGAAATTCTATACATTAATTCATTGATTTAAGTAAAAATACGTCAAACCAATTAAAATTAAACATGAACCTCTGTGTTAATAAAAAAAAAGAAAAAAAAAAAAAGAAAAAACCTAATTACCATAAGTACAGAGACAACATAAAGTAATTAATTATAATATAAAACAGATTTTATGAGTAAATGGCCACTTTTTCAACAATTTCAAATATGTTTTTTTCTTTATATTTACAGTGTGACACCACTGATCGTTTTGTTTATAGCTAAATGTATTGTTGTGTATGTTGTCCATGATATACCCTTATCTTGTGGTGTCTTTTCACTTAGCCAACATTTTAAAATTTCCTATTCCCACTTAGCCAACATTTAAGATTTCACCTGGAAAGATTTTGCTATAGTCTTTTTCAGCAAAATTGTTTTGCAGTGCTGAATAATTTAAGTAGAATATCATTCTAAGTTCAAAATTAAATATTTTATTATAAAGTTAATGTTAACAATGCATATAAATAAAAAATATAAATAGTAAATAAATAAATATTTGAAATAAATAATTAAATATTTGAAATAAATAAATAAATGTTTTTAATGGTGAATATTATTATTAAATAGATGTGTCTATAGAGGATTGGTCAATTAAGACAATTATATTTTAAGATTTTTAGGATTTTTTCCGCTTTGTTTCAATAATCTTTAACAATCTTTACTTTACTGAAAACTTAACAAAATGTCATACACATTAAATAAACTTACAAAGATATCAATGAACAAAAACATTATACATGTATGTATTAAACCTTAATTCATTTCTGTGTAAATATTGCAAGTTTAAACTTTTAAAGCAACATTTTAAATTCATTTTTTTCATTAATTGAAATATGCACGTTTGCCTGTTTCAATAAGTTAAACAATTAAACAATTAATATAACTGAGTTTTTTCTAAAGATTAATAGTATAAAATATTTTTATTATTATTCTTTGTTGAATATTATAATAGCTTTGTTGTGAATATTTTTCTCTAAAAACTTGAATTCATGCACCTTAGCTTCATAATTTCTTAACAAGAGAGAGAGAGACAGAGAGAGAGAAGTCTAATATGGTTCATTAGCAGAAAAATTATTTTTAATCCACCTTTAAAGATCTCGCTCACGAGATCACACAATCAACTGTGAATTAAAAAAAACAAAAACAAAAAAACCCTTAATATGTGTGAATTTCTAACAAGTAATTTTATTGATATAGTTCGAAATTCTGTAAAATAATTCTAAATTTCTCATTTTAAAAAAATAATTTTATTCAGATTTTGAGATTTTGTTATTGATTTTCTGAAACAGACTTTACCCTCACCTGTAATTAATACCTATTGTCTTTGCTTATCCTACAACGAACACCAATTTCCACCCAGCCAACATTTAAAATCTTACCTATAGGTACAAAATTTCAAAATGTTGGCTAAGTGGGAATGAACCTATCTTGTTATAGCACAGATGTACCAATTTTCATAATAAACAATGTATGTGGTAATCTAATAAATTATAAATGAATAAACAAACAAACAGTTGGGTTTTCAATCTTATAAATAAATAAATAAATAAATAATTTTTTTTAAATTTTATTTTAATAAGTATTCATTGATTACAATAAATTTGCGTGAAAATAGTTCTCAAAAGTAAATTTATTGTAATCAATGAATACTTATTAAATTAAATAAAATTAAATGAAAGGAAAGGAAATGAAATTTATTTTTTTTTTTTTCATCATTTATAAATAAATAAATAAATAAATAAATACAGAAAATAAAATAAAAAAAATAAAAATAAATAGTAGCAGAAGTTCTCTGAGAATTATTTTAACACAAATTTATTTTAATCAAAATAAAAGAAAAAAGTATTTATAAGTATTTTATTCATTTTAAAAGTAAATTAATTAATAAATAAAGTAGAGTAAAATAAAATAAAATAAATAATTATATATATATATATATATATATATATATATATATATATATATATATATATATATATATATATATATAGTAATTAGGTGGAATTTAATATATATATATATAGTAGCAGAAGTCCTTTAAGTATATCATTTTAATGTAAATTTATTGTAACTATTTGATTTCCTCTCGTACTATGTGGAAGAGGGAGATTTTGACAGAATTATAGGACTCCTTTTGTGATAATACCAAGTTCTAAGTGGCAGATAGAGACTGACCGAGTGATACGACTCCAAATTCGACTGTAACTAGTGCTATGTAGCTGATAACGAGTGTGACTTTATTTCTGTCCATACTTAGTATTATGTGGTGACTTCATTATACATTCCTTATGTGGTCATTTTTATTGTTATTTAGCAGACGGAGACTACTGTAACATTTAATAAAATAGCACAGACTTCATCTGCAATATGTCGTTGGTATATTCACACACGAGGTTACAGACTGATGCTGCAATCACAATTTGTCAAAGCTGTTTGACATGATCACATATAGAGTGACACCTTTATTCCAAAGTCTGCATCTTGCAATTACACAGGGCATTTTGTATAGATCAACTGAAGCCGCATCTTGACGTTACCGACTATCGTACGTCTAAAAATATCACATAGTTTTAAAATGGCAGGTATGAGCTTCTGTAATCACTTATAAAGTTGCAGTGTGATGACAAAGTTTGTATTTACTAGTACAATCACATATGTAGTTGCGCATCTACAGGTAATATGTCGCACAACATAAGACGCGGGGTCGCATTAAGATGGCATATATCTTTCACATATGATATCTATATTTGCCACTAATCATGCGGTATTAACATTTGCCACTAATCATGCGGTATTAACACTTACAAAGTAGCATCGTGATGTCACAATATATATCTGTCATATATTATCAGATATTGCCAAATTAGAGTCATTTAATGATGTCACAGTCCATATCTGTCATATATCATCAGATATTACCAAATAGGAGTAATTTAATAATGTCACAGTCCATATATGTCACATATCATCAGATATTACCAAATAGGAGTCATTTAATAATGTCACAGTCCATATCTGCCACATATCATCAGATATTACTATATAGGAGTCATTTAATGATGTCACAGTCCATATCTGTCACATATCATCAGATATTACCAAATAGGAGCCATTTAATGATGTCACAGTCCATATCTGTCACATATGATAAGATATTACCAAATAGGAGACATTTGATGATGTCACAGTCCATATCTGTCACATACCATCAGATATTACCAAATAGGAGACATTTGATGATGTCACAGTCCATATCTGTTGCAGGGTTTCATTTAAGGCCATAACGTCCATATGTTTGTCCGCGACTTACGCAGTGGCAACGCCAATGTTGAATGCAGTGGCTGCTTTAACATGCGCCTAATCAGTTTCGATTGGCCTATTGGAACATGTGTTGTATTCTCTTCATGCTTTTTATTGTCAGAATGACGACAACATATCTATCGACGACGTTTTGAGCAATATTCTGTCGCTTGCGAAACGGAAAGCGACAGATTCAGGAGAGGTTATGTTATGGTGATCACACGTCCTTATTATCCGTCAACGTAACCTAACATTACATCAGGGCAACGCGAGACCCCATGTTGCTAGGGTTTTTTTGTGAATTTCTGATTCGAAACAACGCCTCAGTTATTGATTGGCAACCATGCAGTCCAGATTTCTCCTCAATCGAGCATTTGTAGGATGAGCTGGACAGGAGGGTTAGGAAGCGCGTCAACGTACTATATAACGTCACTCAACTCGCAAGTCCTTTTATCGAGGAGTGGGGCAATATCCATCTAAGGAAAATAAACACCTTGATGGGGTCACTTCAAGGAGAAAAGGAGCAGCGACTGAAGCAAGGTGTGGGTACATACGATACTGGTTTCAATTAGGAAACGGCATAGGGTACTCTTGTTTTAACGCTATTCACGCAAATGCCGTCTGTGATCAGACAATAAAATTAAATAATTGAGAAACCCAAACAATGAACTAATCATCAACGAACCATGTAAAATAATAACAATCAAAAGTTAAAAAAACAAATTTGCTTTTTCCTCTTGTATAGTAAATCTTGTTGATGAAATTCTATATATTAATTCATTGATTTAAGTAAAAAAAAATATGTCAAACCAATTAAAACTAAACATGAACCTCTGTGTTAATAAAAAAAGAAAAAGAAAAAGAAAACACTTATTAGCATAAGTACAGAGACAACATAAAGTAATTAATTATAATATAAAACAGATTTTATGAGTAAATAGCCCCTTTTTCAACAATTTCAAACATATTGTTTTCTGTATATTTATAGTGTGACACCACTGATAGTAAGTGTATTGTTGATTACGTTGTCCATGATATACCCTTTTCTTGTATATATGGCACAAATGTACCAATTTTGATAATAAACAATGTATGTAGTAATCTAATAAATTATAAATGAATAAACAAACAAACAGTTGGGTTTTCAATCTTATAAATAAATAAATAAATAAATAAATAAATAAATAAATAAATAAATAAATAAATAAATTTTATTTTATTTTATTTTATTTTATTTTTAATAAATATTCATTGATTACAATAAATTTGCGTGAAAATAGTTCTTAAAGATAAATTTATTGTATTCAAAATAAAATAAAATGATAAAATAAAAATAAAATAAAAAAAATAAATGAAATTTATTTATTTATTTATTTATTTATTCATCGTTTATAAATAAATAAATTAATTAATAAATAAATACAGAAAATAAAATAAAGTAAAAAATAAATAAATAGTAGCAGAAGTTTTTTGAGAATTATTTAAACACAAATTTATTTTAATCAATGTATACTTATTAAAATAAAATATAAAAAGTATTTATAAGTATTTATTTTATTTTATTTTTATTCATTTAAAATAAATAAAATAGAGTAAATAAATAAAAAATAAAATAAAATAGAGTAAAATAAAATAAATAATCATATATATAAATAGTAGCTTAATGATTTATTTTTTATTTGTTAGATGCCTTTTAAAAAGTCCGGTTATAGAATATTTGTGTTAATGGCTTTCATTGGCTGGAGTCGTCAACTCGTGTTTTTCATCCAACCAAATTACTTCATCACTTAATCCTGGATTTTCTCTACTTCATTGAAATTGCAGTGTATAACTCCACTTAAGTAGTTAATTCCACTTAACTGTAGTTAAACATCTAATTAACATAAAGCAGAGAAATTGCATTAACGGATTAATTAATTACCTTGATTTATCATGAATATTATGATTCTGAATTACTAGTACCCACACCAGTTTTGAAACTGCCGTGAATTAATACTTCTAATTTTATGACTTCGTAGTTAATGACTGTATTCAAATAAAAATAAATAAATAAATAAATAAATAAATAAATTCTAAACTTAACGTTGAAGAGCACATGAAATAAAATTTTGTGACGTTGAACCAGCGACAATTATAGATGTTTGAACTATATATTCTCAAAATGATTTTTAATTTTTATTTTTATTACTATCATTATTATTTCTTGTTAAACAAAGACCTGATAATGAAATAAAATTCAAATTATTCAATTTCTAAAACGGAAAACTTTGGATGAAAATATCTATACAGGTATTCTGTAACGATATGCCGGTAAGGTTCATTCACGTTTATCCAACATTTGAAAAATCAATATTCACACTTATCCAACATTGGGTTTATATATGCACCATTGATTTAAGATATTATTTACCGGTAGCGTGATCAGTTAGTTTCCCCTACCGGAATAAAAGTTCCTTTAATTAAAAAGTATGTAATAACATGTCATATTTTTACTGAATGTTTAAAATAGCCAAAATTTTAACTAATATTGAATAAATATCTTAAATTTTAGAAATTCAAGTTTTATTTCCTACCTTAATAAATTTCAATGAAGTTATATTTAAAGAATAATAATATTTATTCTTAATTGAGAATTAAAAATAACTATAAATAAGAAATAAATATGTCACTTTTTAGTAATTAATTTCTTTCCCTACCTAACTAAATTTTGATAATGTAATATTTTGACAAATAAATATGAATTTCTCTCAAATGTATGCATTAATTTTTTCTTTCATATATTTTCCACCATAGAGAGATTAGAGGTTGGATTGATTGAGAAATTGATTATATTGCTTAATTAGTTGAATTTCGTGCGTAATTATTAAAACAAATATTACAAAGTAATAGTGGTTTTAAAAATGATGTTACTGTTAAAAAGATGTTTTAACCGAATGGAAAAATAAAATATATGCTTACTAAAGGTTATGTTCTTGGAATATCTTTTTTTCCAAAATGGAGCATATTTGGGATTTTTTCCAATAAGGTTCCATTCTTACAATGTTTTTTTTCCAAAATGGAGAATATTTTATATCTTTTCCAATTTGATTTTTTTTGTGAAATGGAGCATAATTTGGATTTTTTTAAATAAAAGAAATTTTGAATTTTTTTCCTATTATATTTATGATATTTTTTCCAAAATAAGTGAGTTGGATTATCTTTTTAAAAAATTCTCAAAAACAATAAAAAAATAAATGAATAAACAAATTCAAAATTCAAAATAAAACTTCAGTTTTTATTTTACCAGGCCCTGTTTCACAATCATTTCATTACTCTTATGTTTAGCGAATTTTGGCAATCGTTGAAACTTACAATAAACATTTTTGACAAAGCTTTATGTGATCTTCAAAATCACAAATTAAACTCCAGGGTATTTTAAAATTTACCCAAATCATTAATGTATCAATTTTGCCAGATTTAATTTAATAAAAGAATTATTGTGAAACTAGAGCCAGGTATATTTAAGCCTGTGAAATACCGTAAAAATCGTAAAAATTTTGTCAATCTTTAACGCAAAATGGAAGCAAAAAGTCGTTTATAAAAAATGTAAAAAAAAATATATCCTGAGAACAACAAATGTCGAAAAATGCAACCATAATCAAGATTTTGGATACTATTAGAGAAAAAGGGTGAAATAAAGGCATTTATAAAAACAAAATAGAAGGAAAGATATTAGATATAAAAATAATGTTTACACCATAGCAGCGACAGTTAATACAGATGTATTAAATGTCGCTGACCATAGGCACGGGATTATTTTGATCTTTTATAATTGATGATAGCAAACTTGATGGTTTAATGGTAAAAATGACTTTTTCAACGATTTTATTCACGTTCCTTCATAATTTACTTGGGGACAGAATTTCAGACTTGACATGGATTCCGTTGAAGAGTATGCCAGACGTTGGGCTAAATTAGAAGATGTTGAGCTTGATACCTTATCCGACTGAATAAAGGTTGTGAGATCTTAAGTTAAAACTAGGATTGCCAAACTTAAAGGGTCTATGAGTACTAAACCGTCTTCAGTACTCAAAGATCCAGAAATCAAGGCAATTCTAACAGACATACACAACAAATATGTTGTTGTCCCAGCTGATAAGGCTTCCAACAACATTATCCTCGTTTGTAAGAGATTCTACCTTGAATGTCTTATTAAGGAGCTTGGTTTAGATAGTATATCAAATAACCCTGCATATACTAGAACTAATTTTACCAAAGATGAAGTTTTTTCCAACCATAGGGGAGTTCTCGAGTCTTTCGGTATCAATCTTAAAGAGGAAGATCTTGATCTTCCTTACTTGTATTGGATTCCTAAACTCCATAAAAATCCATACAAGGTAGTATATATAGCAGGCTCATCTAAATGTACTACTAAATCATTATCGGTAACTCTAACACAAATTTTGACAATCGTCAAAGATGGTCTTCAGTCTTATTCAGAAAAAGTATATTCTACATCTGGAATCAACGAAATGTGGATTCTCAAAAATTCTAAAGAATTACTTGAACATCTTGCTTCTAATACTTTATCTCATGTAAAAAGTATAAAAACATTTGATTTTTCTACACTTTACACCACAATCCCTCATTCTAAATTGAAAGAACGTCTTAAAGAAATTATTCACTTGTCTTTCTTCTACAAAAACGGTAAGCCAAGATACAAATGTCTGGTGCTGAACAGGGATTCTGGTTATTTTGTCAAGCACCATACGGATTCCAAACAAAACTATACTGAAGATACCATCAACAAAATGTTGGAGTTTTTGATAGATAACATATTTGTTGTGTTTGGTAATATAGTTTTTCAGCAAACAATCGGTATACCAATGGGTACAAACTGTGCACCATTGCTTGCTGATTTGTTTCTTTATTCTTACGAAGCAGAATTTATGCAGAACCTTGTTAAATCTGGAGAGAAAACTGTCGCCAAATCATTCAACTCAACATACAGATATATAGATGACGTTCTGTCTCTTAACAATCCTAAATTTGGAGACTATGTAAATGTCATCTATCCTAGTGAGCTTGAAATAAAAGACACGACTGATTCCTCAAGTTCTGCTTCATATTTAGAATTATACCTGAATTATGACGCACAGGAAAGGCTACATTTGAAACTTTATGACAAACGTGATGACTTCAATTTTTCTATTGTCAATTTTCCCTTTTTATGCAGCAATATACCTGCTTCTCCTGCTTATGGTGTATTTGTTTCCCAACTAATACGCTATGGTAGAGCTTGTTTCCACTACGGGGACTTTGTACAACTGCTTGCAAATAAATTGTTGACTCAGGGATATTGCAAGCCTAGGTTTATCAAGGCCCTCAAAAAGTTTTATGGCCGTCATCACAGTATTGTTGATAAGTTTGATGTCTCTGTGTCCAGGATTGCCTTGGATATATTTGACGTCTCATAGTTCCATGTTCCTTTCACACAATTTTGATTACACACGTGGCGGGTGTAGCTAGCTAAACAGGAGGTGCTTACCCTTCCGGAGCACCCGGCCTCACTTCCCTGGTGGAAGTTCACGTGTCTAACCTAACTTGTCAGTTCCAAAGTTTTTACTTTGCTTCTGGATTGTGATTCGGAAATGGTTTAGTATGTTTGTTTTTGATTAATTACCGTAGATCGGGCAGCTATTCGGGGCCTATCGATGAGGAAAATTTCTACTATGGCAAGTGAGTGGTTTATTCATTTACTTTTTTAAAATAGAAACAATTACCAGTTCTTACTGTTTTACTCATTTTTATACCACTTTATTTGACAGTAAATCAATGACTTGTTAATGTTATTTTTCTTATCATTTCAATTTTTGTTATAAAATTATTCCCCAGCATTTGAATTTTCGTAAGACATGGAGGAGTCAGCAATCAGAACAATAATTTGAAAATCGACAAAACAAATACATTTGCTACCGGATTATCAGAATTAAGCTAAATAAGCGATATATTCTGATCATTTACTCCAGTTCTAATAATTGCACTAATCATTTTATTATTAATTCCTTCAATTGGCTTTTAATTGTGAAACTATGTGAATTTTCAGCTCTGCCTATGCAATAAGTCAGTAATTTCAGATTGGCATGCTCCATAATAAAATAGAATGAAACCACTAGAGTACTATAACATAGCCTTTATTCTTATTTTTACGCCTAAACACAAAGAGGTTTTTTTTAAATAATATTTTTATTTTCACAGCCGAAGCTACTGTCCCTACCCTAGGTTATCCGGAATACAAGCATAATTTGTTTATGCGGTACACCTTGGATAGATGGGTTTTTTCTTAGGTTATGATCCGAAAACTTCCGATATAGATGCCGAAAAGTGTTCTCCTTAGATCTTTCTATATATACAATATGGCGAGCGAAAAAGAACAAGGTGCTACAGGTAACATTTAAATATTCGGTCTAACATTTGTTATATATAAATTTATATTGAGAACTCAGCGAAATGATAATATGATATAATATGACAGTAGACACAGCCTATGCAGAGAGCACAACGCGCGAAATGATACAGGACATAATATGATAGTAGTCACAGCCTATGCTGAGAGCGCAGCGAAATGATAGTATGAATATAATGATTCTATTAGTTTTGGTATTTTAAATGAAATTGTAATGATGAATTCTGTATCAGCTGAAAAACGAAGCCTATCCAGTATCATTGGGCAGCCATTTTAGGATCCAGTAACCGTTGTCAGCAATGTCCCACATAGCAGTGTTGGGAGCCACTTAATTCAGAGCAAGTAACAGTTGTTGTCCCAGAGGGCAGTGTTTGGGAACCACTCAAGATATAGTAACAATATTGTCAGTGTCATCATAAAAGACAGTGTCGAAGAGCCAGGTCAGATACAGTAACAGTTGCCAATAGTGTCCCACAGGGCAGTGTTGGAGAGCCACAACGGATCCATATAATAATTTTCAAGAGTGTCATACAGAGAAGTAGTGTTGACCCGGGAAGCTACTTCAAATCCAGTTACAGTTGTCAGGAGTGTCCCACGTGCTAGTGTTGGGGAGCCACACCATGGATCCAGTCAGTGGTCCACAAGACAGTGTGAGGAAGCTACATCATGTCCAGTAACAATTTCTAACTGTTCTTACAGGACCCAAGGCTGTTTAAACTTTAAAGTTGGTGAAGTGGTAATGTTTGAGTGGCAAAACTGTACCACTGAAAAATGATCCGTTAGGAAAATAAAATTCTATATATACTTCCAAGTGCACTGCACCGTTCAAGTTTTGAAATCGGATTCTACATTTGACTACACAAGATGTTTTAAAAATGGAACTTTAGGGAATAGTTCTTAACTATAAAACATCTTGAAAAACATCAAACAAAATTAAAGATTGATTGATTAAATGGGGCTTTACGTCCCACGTAAGACTATTTTACACAGAACATTGAGGCGTGAACCAATATACATACATTTAGAACCATCCGGCCTTTGCAGCGCCGGGAGGGTTCAGTTAGCGTGCTACGCCTGGCATGTCATACTTTTACTTCATTGGCTGGTAAAAGGTCTTATGACCCATCTATCCAGTATTATATTGTGGCGACTGTTGCGAGACATCAAGTTTGAATGTCTCTTCCAAAGGAACCCGTGGCATTCATTTCTGAATACCGAGTGCTTGGTGAAAGAACAGTCACTACCTATTTTCAAGTCTTGGTCAGACTCCAGCTGAGGTTCGAACCTACAACCTCCCACATACAAAGCGTGCACTCTACCAACTAAGCTACTGTAATGGTCAATATAATTGCTTAATTAGATAACACGGGGAAACTCAATGTAACTAAGTCAAGTCCGGACAATAAACAATTTTTAATGAGTCGCCTGTTGTCAACGGTTTTGAACTTTATAGGTTTTTTGCTATTTTAATGATATTTAGATTTATATCTATAGAATAAGAAAGATTATGAAAAATTGAGTATGTAGTAACAATACCACCAGTATATCAGACAAAATATTATTGGCAGCCTTGAGAGGAGTAGATCTATGCCCTAATTATTTCTAAAATCCCCAATTATTATGCAATTTAATTAATCTACCCTGTAACAGTGTGTTGATGATATTTTAAATGATAAAAGGTCTGCAAAAAAAGGGAGAGAGAGATGCTTTGAACAGTATGCCATGTGACACTATGATGTAATGATGATGTCACATTCCCGCCATAAACAAAATAACTTTCACTGGATCGATCTGTACACGTTTTATTTTCATGGTATGGAAGCAAATTTATTGAATATATAGTAACGATTTGTGTCAGGTAAGTGAAGCATAGGGGGTTTCCATATCCAATATAATAAACCTTTCATGTCTTTGCACTGTTTTAGCATTATCACGATATGTTTACAAGACCATTTGCAACCAAACTTTGTCACAACAGTCCTTGAGTGGTCTACTTTAAAAATTTTGTCCGACATGTCCGCACCTAATCCAAGATGGCCGCCAGCGGGGACCATAGATTAACATTGGACCCTATGGGAAAATATGTTCAAAGATATTTTTCTCTGAAACTACTGAGCCAATTGGAACCAAACTTGGTCACAGTAGTCCTTAGATGGTACCTTCTGAAACCGGTGTTTTTTTTGAGTCTCCACTAATCCAAGCTGGCGGCCCAGCGGGGTACATAGGTTAACATTGGACCCTATGGGAACAATATCAAAGATCTTTTTCTCTAAAACTCTTTAGCTAATGGGAACCAAACTTGGCCACAATAGTCTTTGAATGGCCCCCTTCAACATTGGGGTGTTTCAGGGCCGCACCATATCCAAGATGGCCGCCAGCGGAGAACATATTTTAACATTGGACCTTATGAGAAAATACGTTCAAAGATATTTTTCTCTGAAACTACTGAGCCAATTGGAACCAAACTTGGTCATAGTAGTCCTTAGATGGTACCTTCTGAAACCGGTGTTTTTTTAAGTCTGCACCTGATCCAAGATGGCTGCCAACAGGGAACATATGTTAACATTGGACCCTATGGGAACAATTTCAAAGATCTTTTTCTCTAAAACCCCAAGCCAATTGGAACCAAACTTGGCCACAATAGTCTTTGGATGGTGTTTTTTTTAAGTCTGCACATAATCTAAGATAGTTGCCAACGGAAAACATAGGTTAACATTGGACCCTATGGGAACAATTTCAAAGATCTTTTTCTCTAAAACCCCTTAGCCAATTGGAACCAAACTTGGCCACAATAGTCTTTGGGTGGCCCCCTACAACATTGGTGTTTTTGAGGGCCACACAAAATCCAAGATGGCCGTCAGTGGAGAACATATTTTAACATTGGACCCTATGGGAAAATACGTTCAAACATATTTTTCTCTGAAACTACTGAGTCAATTAGAACCAAACTCGGCCACAATAGCCATTGGGTCTTTACATTTGGTATTTTAAAATAACATCTGCATTTAAAAATCAACTCCTGTGAAACCACTTGGCCAATTGCAACCAAACTTTGTGACAATAGTCCTTGTGTGGTCTACCTGAAATATTGTGTAATAAATTTCAAGCATTTATTTAAACATTAGACAATCTGTTAATTTTCATTCTGCAACAACTCTACCAAGCTATACAGGCTCCTGGGAGCCTCTAGTTAACCTTTGACTTCAATTATCCATGACGTCATATTGGGTATGTGCCAAGATTTTTAAACAACACAAACATTATACAATGTTGTGATGTAACGATTTAGTTTTTCAATGGTAATTTTCAATGTAGGAGGTCTTCATTTTTTTTTTTCAGTCATAAAGTTTTTTATTGTTTCTCGCCAAGCTGTTATTACCCGAAATTCATCTGATTGCAGTTATTATCGTGTTCGTCGTAACTCGCTTGTTTCCGTGACATCATCATTTACAAATAGACATTGCAAGTGTTTGTAAGTCTCGCATCGAGAGTTATTTTTTTATAAACAATGATTTTGTTCTAGGTGTTTTCATTTATAGTTATCCATATACAATTTTTTTTAAAATATCACATTTTTCACTGCCGTTTTTTCCCAGACAACCGCGGAAGTGACGTCATCAACATGGCACCCAAAACTAAACTTGAGGGACTACTCATTTACTCTATTCATGTACATGATATCTAAAGAGCTTGCTGCACTCTCTATAATGATTTATTAGTTATGGTATCCTTCTGCAGCTAAGGGAAAAATTAAATAAATTGTATAAAAGATAATACCAATATCAAAACCATTGTTCCTATCTTTAAAACCATTTATTTTCTCACAAAAATGAGCTTGTTTTGTTTTAATGTACCTAAAATCCATCTGTTGTCTGCTTAATACAAGATGGCTGCACTAAAAAGTGTGCCCTAAAATCATGCACTTTTTGAAATCCTTCCAATTCAGAAGACTAATTATTATGTTTTTATCGTCAGCCCATTAACAATCTAGATATCATAGTTTTATTATAACACAAAAGAAATGATATATGGAAAGAACTTGGATGTTTATTTTCTGTTATTTCCCTTCTCACACCAATTTGTTGCCATAGGGACAGGGAACTTATGACAAACTTGTAGTATTTAGAAAGAAAGTGACTGAGTGATAGCAAGCTACATAACCCCCATGCTACACATTTAAGAGTGAATACAAATCACCAAGTGCCCCAAAAAGGTTTGTTTGCCAGAAAGAACAAGTTCTGCAAACATGAAACTGATAAGAAATATTGCAGATTTAATGATCCAGAAATTCAATGATTTAGGTTTGATGAAACGTCTGATGTGTTAAGACCTACATGAAAGAGGTACTCTGGCAGATGATACATTGGTGGTCATTTAGATTTTTGTTTTATAAATTTTAAAAGCAATTTAAGCATTGAGAAAAAATAGACAGTGGAAATAGCAACTTTTTGCTCAGATTTCACCTTTTTTATGCATCTTGCGCTTATTTAAAAATATTTTTTATATAATCACTGTTTTCCCTGACACTACTGAATAGTTTGACCATTTCAGCTGTTATTTTTCATCAACACTACAAAATATCGCCACAATATATTAAAAACAAACCTGCACAACTTTAGAGCATGCATGATTTTAGAGCACTTGACAATATTTTAAATGAACTTTAATTTAGCTGTTTATAAATTTTTAAAAAATCCAATTCTAAGCACACACTATTTCACTAATATTCGTAAAGATGTCATTGACTAATACATGACCTGAAGTCTGAATGTAAAAACAAGAGGGCCATGAGGCCCTGGCGCTCACCTGAGAATAAATTAAATTCTACACATTTTTCCAATAATGTCATGAATAGAGGGTTAACAGAATTTATTATAAGTTAATATGAACTTGACCTAGCTTTTGTCCTGAACATTGTTCTTGACAAATTATACGAAGATTGGACAGAAAACATGGACTCTAAAGTGTTAGCAAGGTTTTCTATGATTTGACCTAGTGACCTACTTATTGATCCAACATGACTCATATACAAACTTGACTTAGCTTTTGTCATGAACATCATTCTGGACAAATTATATGAAGATTGAACAAAAAATATGGACTCTAGAGTGTTAACAAGGTTTTTCTTTGATTTGACCTAGTGACCTACTTATTGACCCAACATGACCCATATACAAACTTGACCTTGCTTTGGTCATAAACATCGTTCTGGACAAATTATATGAACATTGGACAAAAAAAAATGGACTCTAGAGTGTTAACAAGGTTTTTTTTATGATTTGGCCTAGTGACCTACTTATTGATCCAACATGACCCATATAAGAAATTGACCTTGCTTTTGTCATGAACATCATTCTGGACAAATTATATGAAGATTGGACAAAAACTATGGACTCTAGAGTGTTAACAAGGTTTTTCTATGATTTGACCCAGTGACCTACTTATTGACCCAACATTATCGATATAGGAACTTTACTTTGCTTTGGTCATGAACATCATTCTGGACAAATTATATGAAGATTGGACAAAAAATATGGACTCTAGAGTGTTAACAAGGTTTTTCTTTCATTTGACCTAGTGACCTAATTATTGACCCACCATGACCAATATACAAACTTGACCTTGCTTTGGTCATGAACATTGTTCTGGACAAATTATATGAAGATTGGACAAAAAATTTGGACTCTAGAGCATTAAAAAGGTTTATCTATTTGACCTAGTGACCTACTTATTGACCCAACATCATCGATATATGAACTGGACTTTGCTATGGTCAAGATCATCCTTCTGGACAAATTATATGAAGATTGGACAAAAAATATGGACTCTAGAGTGTTAACAAGGTTTTTCTTTGATTTGACCTAGTGACCTACTTATTGACCCAACATGACCCATATACAAACTTGACAGGGCCCCACAAACGCCGATAAGTTCATTCGGCGGTAAAAATCACCGCTAAAAAAAAAAAAACCTCATTCATCCAACCCCCCCCCCCCCCCCCCCCCCCCCCCCCCCCCCCCCCCCCCCCCCCCCCCCCCCCCCCCCCCCCCCCCCCCCCCCCCCCCACCCCCCCCCCCCCCCCCCCCCCCCCCCCCCCCCCCCCCCCCCCCCCCCCCCCCCCCCCCCCCCCCCCCCCCCCCCCCCCCCCCCCCCCCCCCCCCCCCCCCCCCCCCCCCCCCCCCCCCCCCTTCTTCATTGTTTTATAGAGCTTTTTGGTGGAGCTTATATTTCGTCTAGAATGTTACACAGCAAAAATCTACTTTCAGATGCTTCCTTTCTTTCTTCATTTTATTTATGAAAAACTTTATTCATCCAGTCACCACAAAGTCGGGAAGGACTGCCATGTGCATTGTTTACTTTCTGTCACTATCATGATTATGTCCCTTTAATACATGTTTATTCAAAGCAGAGTGGGTAACGACTATTTGTCGGGTTAAAGTAAAAAAAAAATATGGCTGTCACATGTTTTACTGCTTACATGGTCTTAATCATTAAAATCTGGGTTTATTTAGAAGAATATTAAAGAGATCATGATTTTATTATCGTCATACAGCATTCCTATGAATAAGGAATATATAATAAGGTAATTTTTGTTCATCTGCCTTGTGCAATACACATCATTTGCCTACAGTAGCTCTGTTCCAGAAATGGAAATTTTCTTTTTTGTGCCAAATATTTAAATAGGATTCCAATAACAGCCAACTAATATTCAAATGCTTAATTTGGTATTCTTTTCAGCTCTTGTTTCACCTCGCTGTTTGAATCATCTTAAAACATGAAACTGAGGTCTCATAAGGTATTTTGTTTACACGGTTTGTTGAATACACGTGGTCTCGGTTTAATAATTACTAGTAAGTGTTTAGAGGATTAACTCTGGTATTGATTATTACACAGTCAATGATTAATTAATTATCACACCGATTGTACACCTGTGGGACACGTGGCTTCATCTTAAAGTCTTGTGTGATTTCTCGATCCTGCCCTGAAACTTGACCTTGCTTTGGTCATAAACATCATTCTAGACAAATTAAATAAATATTGGACAAAAAATATGGACTCTAGAGTGTTAATAAGGTTTTTCTATGATTTGGCCTAGTGACCTACTTATTGACCCAACATCACCCATATACGCACTTGACCTTGCTTTGGTCATGAACATCGTTCTGGACAAATTATATGAAGATTGTACAAAAAATATGGACTCTGAAGTGTTAACAAGGTTTTTCTATGATTTGACCTAGTGACCTACTTATTGACTCAACATCACCCATATACGCACTTGACCTTGCTTTGGTCATGAACATCGTTCTGGACAAATTATATGAACATTGGACAAAAATTATGGACTCTAGAGTGTTAACAAGGTTTTTCTTTGATTTGACCTAGTGACCTACTTATTGATCCAACACATTCCATATACGAACTTGACTTAGCTTTTGACCTGAACATTGTTCTGGACAAGTTTGATGAAAATATAACAAAAACTGTGGCCTCTAGAGTGTTAACAATGAAAAGTTGACGCACGACGCACGACGGACAAAGACTGATCACAATAGCTCACTTGAGCACTTTGTGCTCAGGTGAGCTAAAAAATCAGTCTAAGCTAATGGTAAGCTTTTGGTAAAATTCGTCAAATTTTTTCAGAAGGCACTTTCTCATACTAGAATCTACCGGAGTAAGATTTGAATGTCACGTGAGTAGACATGCAGTGCTAATCTGACTGACAGTTAAATTCAATTTAAACAATTAAATATCTGTTAATAGTGCATATACATGTACTGTAAAAATGAATTCTGTATCGGCTGAAAAAGGCATAAAGTTCACTGAAATCCTATCCAGTATAATTGGACAACCATTTCAGGATCCAGTAATCATTGTCAGCAGTGTCCCACATAGCAGTGTTGGGAGCCACTTAATTCAGAGCCAGTGACAGTTGTTGGCAGTGTTCCAGAGGACAGTGTTTGGAAACCACTAAAGATATAGTAACAATATTGTCAGTGTCATCATAAAGGACAGTGTCGTAGAGCCAGGCCAGATACAGTAACAATTGTCAATAGTGTCCCACAGGGCATTCTTAGGGAGACACGCCAGAACCATGTAACAATTATCAACAGTGTCATACAGAGAAGTAGTGTTGACCTTGGAAGCCACTTCAAATTTTAAAATAGTGAAGATTTAATGGAGTTTGGACACTAGAGACCTGAAGTCCTCTAGTGTATCTGCATTTGTGATGTCTGAAGGCAAGGCATTCCAGTCTTGCACTGTCTTTGGGAAGAAGGACATCGTTCTAGTGTAGGTTTGGTAGGTTAGGAGCTGTAGTGACTTGGCATGAGTGGTGTGCCCTAGTCTTCTAGGTGGCAACAGTCTGTTCTCTTTGCTGATGGCAACAAGTCCTCTATTTACTTTGTACAACATGGTAAGTCTAGCATTCTTATGTCGATGTGAAGAGACATCCAGCCTAGGTAGTGAATCATGCCGGAAACGATGGAGGTGTTTCTGAATCAATTTGTGATGTATTGTGCAGCTCTTCTTTGGAAACGCTCTACTTTATAATCTAATTTTGGATGTGTGGATCCCATACAGTACAGGCATAATTCCAGGAGGGGTCTAACCAGGCCTATATACACTAATGTCTTGATCTTAGTAGACAAGATCCTGATGTTTCTTCGTATAACTTAGTGATTTTATCATTTATCCTATTTGAAAGAGCTTTAATTTTATTCTTTTACAAAACCCAAATCGAGCAGATTTGAACCTAATCTGAGTGTAGACAGTTAGTGGTACATTTACACTAAAAATAAAAAATCAATTAATACTGTTTCAACTGATAAAAGACATCTATGTTCAATGGAAGCCTATCCATTATCATCGATATTTCAGATCCAGTAACTTGTCAGCAGTGTTGGGGAGCCACTTCAGAGCAGATAACAGTTGCCATCAGTGTCCCACAGGATAGTGTCAGGGAGTCACACCAGATTCAGTCACAATTGTCAGTAGTGTCCCACTGGTCAGTGTTAGGGTTACAGACCAATCAGTAACAGTTGTTAGTAGTGTCCACATGGAAATGTTGGGGAGCCATTTCAGATTCAGTAACAGTTCTCAGCAGTTTCACACAGGGTAGTGTTGGGGAGCCACACCAGATCCAATTACAATTGTTAGCAGTGCACAATAGGGAAGTGTTGGAAAGCCACTTCAAATTCAGTAACAATTGCCGGCAGTGTTCCACATGGTAGTGTTGGGGGTGCAGGATAAAATGTGCCCATGTCAAAATGACAATATTGTACCTCAAACGCAAGCCTTTTATTTCTACCATTTTGTACCATAGTGAAGTATTACCATTTCTACCATAAATTCTGTATCATAGTGAAACTCAAACTCTCTCTCTCCCCCCCTCTCTCTCTCTCTCTCTCTCTCTCTCTCTCTCTCTCTCTTTTAAGATCAACAATGTCAATATATGTTTTACATATGGTATGAAATGGTAGTGTCATGAATTAAACAACAGCAGAACAAAATGGAAACTTCGTGTAGGAAATGGAAATGGTTTCGAAATGACTAGGGACATCAGAACATTCACATTTTTTAACAAAATATATCCAGACTTTTACCAAAACGTACCCATTCCAGATTTATTCGCCCAGAATGTACCTGTCAAATTGTACTAACAAAAATTTCTACATACCTTACGTATGCCAACCTTTTCAATTTTTCAATGCCAAAAAATTTCCACCAAAACGTCAATAATTTAGTGGTTTTAAATTAGCAATGGAATTTATCTGTTAATTCCAATAAATACCCCATTACATTCTGGTTTGCTTAAGGCATGTTTATGAATACTGGTATTTTGTTCTTTATTCAAAGCTCAAATGAGCTATTGCTATCTATCTTTGTCCATTGTGTGTCGTAAGTCATGCATCATGTGTACACATTTTAACTCTTCCAAAACTACTGGTCCTAATTTGGATGATATTTAGCAATAATGATGTCTGGGTAAAGAGCTTTCTGATTTGCACAAATGAAAGGGTTATGTCCCGTGGCCCCATAAAGGGGGAAATTGTGAAAATCTTTAAAAATCATCTCCTCTGAACATACAAGAGATGTACCGTAATCTTTCTATGTTTCCAGACAAATTTTATTAATTTGATATTCAAGTGTCTAGGAAAATCATACATTAAGAAAAAATGGGTGTGCAATACTTAGGAGCCGATGTCTAATTGTTAGTATGTCACCATGATCATGCTACTTTTCAAGGTCAAAGATGCAAACAAATACTGAAATGGTTAATTATTTTGAAAACTATAAACTTCTTTATATAGGCATGCATATTAGGATATTGTAAATATTGGCAAAACGATCATTTTGATATATATATGTGTGTGAATCCTTCATTTCTGCTTCCACAGTGCACCTCCAATGTAATCTTTGGTCTTCTTGTATGCCTTTTACCCTCAGGTGTCCAGTGTAAGGCAGTTTTGGTTTTGTTGTTTGATTCTTTTCTTGTCCAATCCATGTCCATCATCTTTTCTTGATTGTTGTTAACAGGTTTTCTGACTGGCATCTTATAAGAAGCTTATCATTTAAGATTTTTTTACGCCAAAAGATTTTTAGTATTCTTCATATGCCTGGTTGCTCAGGTCGGAGTTACTTCATTAAACCCGATTTATAAATTAATCGCCGCACATCGGTTTGCATAACTTACCTGTTGATTGGATAAGATACTGTTGGTTTGCAAAGGTATTTTGTCATAGTAGTGATTTCTCATAAACGAGTTATCAACCAAACTGCCCTTGAGCGGTTTATCTATTGGTATAAGTTTCAGTACAGAAATGGACTACATCAGTTATATTGATTACGCTAATGCTGAAGAAGCTGTAGATGTACGGGTTGTTAGAGATGTATTAAACCCAATGATGTTTTACAACAATTCTGAATTTATATCTATTGTTCAAAGCTCCGTTAGCTTTAAAACTTTAAACTTAAGGCCAAGTGGAATGGAGGGACGCTAACGTTATGCATGACATGTACAAATCTATATGTGTGCGCTCTGGTGGTATTATTTTAAGTCCCAACTTGAAGTAACTGTAATAATTTTTGATAAATTATTAAAGGGAATAAAATACTTTATGTCTATCAATTAAAAATATAAATAAAACATCATAAAAACGGTAAATGGATAAATTTAACAGATACCAATGATTCACAAAGAATTGCCTTTGAAATCTTCAATTGATAAGGTTTTTTAGCTTACCTGACCGAAAGGTCATGTGAGCTTATAGCATAGCAAAGCATGTGTATGTGCGTGTTTGAGTGCGTCGTTAACACCTATTTTCGACATCTCCTCTGAAACTACAAGGCAGATTTCAATGAAACTTGGTGAAAAGTATATATGGGCCGGTGCAATTCAGATTTGTTCGTGGCATTGCCATGGCTACCATAACTAGGTCAATCTGATGTGATATTTGGCTTCTCTAGGTTCTTAAGCCTATAGTTTGTTCATTTTGTGAAATTCGGACAAAAAATAGGTTAAGCGTTTTTGCCTTTAATTTTGAAAAAATCGTAAAATAGCTTCAAATTGTTATAACTTCACTATTTGACCAGATAATGACATGGGGTTTTCAGTTTTGACATCTTCTTGTTAGTATCTTCAAAATGAGGTCAAGGTCAATTGTGAAGGTCGTGACCTAATTTTTTTTACCTCTGGTTATAATTATTATCTCGAAAACTATAAACTTTTTGTATAGGCATGTATATTAGAATGTTGTAGGTATCGATACAACGATAATTTTGATGTATAGAAAAAGGTCATGGGTTCAAAGGTCAAGGTCACAGATGTGAAACAATACCAAAATGGTTAATTATTTCAAAAACTATAAACTTTTTGTATAGGCATGTATATTAGAATGTTGTAGGTATCGATACAACATTCATTTTGATGTATAGAAAAAGGTCATGGGTTCAAAGGTCAAGGTCACAGATGTGAAACAATACTGAAATGGTTAATTATCTTGAAAACTATTAACTTTTTGTATAGGCATGTATATTAGAATGTTGTAGGTATTGATACAATGGTTAACATGATGTAAAGAAAAAAGTCATTGGGGTTTAGTATTTATGTTTTCTTTAAATCTATCAGCTAGCCATTAGTTATCAGGTGAGCGTATCAGGCCCATGGGCCTCTTGTTTATATTTTCTCCATTCAATTGCACTGATCCGATGCTGCTATTGCTCAACACCATAACTTCTGTCTTTTTGGTATTGATTTTTAATCTAATTTGTCCTGAAAAATTTTGTAGTTGAGATATTTTTTTCTTGAAGATGAAGATGAGTATGTGATAATAGAGCTAGATTGTTGGTAAAATCAAGATCTGCTAGAATTGTGAAGTCTCCCATCTTATGCCTTGTGGTATGTTTATTGTTTGTCGCATGATCTAGTCAGTTGCAAAGATAAAGAGTGTAGATGACATTAAACATCCCTGTCTAATGCCTGTTTTTACTGGAAATTAAAGATCAGCATTTCTAACAGAACATTCAAAATTTTCATAGAAAGCTTGACCAAGTTTAATAAGATGAGATAGAAATCCATAAGATAAAACATTTTCCATAAGCTGTTCTGCGAAGGCTGTCAAAGGCTTTTTCAAAGTCTACAGAATTGATGTGAAGTTACCGTTGCCTTTCATTTCACTTCTCTGTTATATTCCTTAGAATAAAAATCTGGTAAATACACCCCTTTCCTTTGCAAAATCCTGCTTGCTCATTTCTCAGTTTATTATCTATGGCATTTGATATTCATTTGATGATTATCTTAGACAATATCTTACTTGGTATGGAGAGAAGCGTAATACCTCTCCAGTTGTTACAATTACTGATGTCACTTTTCTTTGGTAGTTTAATGATTTTACCTCTTTTCCACTCTGTTTGATTATTTTACTCTTTCCTTATGTCACTGAACAAGGGTTGAAGTATTTTTGCTGTTAAGATAGGATTTGCTTTAAACAGTTCAGCATTCAAGTTGTCAATACCCAAGCTTTGCCATTTTTAAGGTCTTTAATTGAGGCAATGATTTCACAAGTCTCTGGTGGATCAGTACTGATGTTTAACTCAATCTCAGGATATTCTATTGTTGGTTCATTATCTGGTGGTGGCCTATTTAATATCTCCTGGAAATGCTTAGTCCATCTTTTCTCTTGGTCTTTTTCAGTAGTTAATATTCTACCATCTTTATCTTTCACTGGTACATTTGACTTTGGATTGAATTTACCGCATATCTGTTATGTGATCTTATACAAGTTTGCCTGTTGCATTTTGCTTGCTGCTTCTT
The DNA here is from genome assembly GCA_021292105.1 of Anadara kagoshimensis. Taxonomy (NCBI): domain Eukaryota; kingdom Metazoa; phylum Mollusca; class Bivalvia; order Arcoida; family Arcidae; genus Anadara; species Anadara kagoshimensis. The sequence continues at coordinate 21,813,410 of CM037864.1, forward strand.
CTGCATTTTCAGCCAAGTTATCCATCTATTTTCGTTTATCTTATCTTGTTTTTTGACATTCAGGTGTAATTTGTAGTCTTGTTGATACCTCTCCCTTAGTCTATCTGATTTGGCATTGTTTACTTTGCTTTTGGCTGTTTTTCTTTTTTCAATTTCTTTCCATGTTTCATGTGTTATCCAACCCTTCTTCAATCCGTTCTTTGTAACCAATACACTCTTCTCCACATCTTGTAAACATTTCTGATGTTTTCTCCTATTTCTGATCAATTGTCTGGTCATTTTCTTTGAGCTCTTGTCTGTCGATCTCAAACTGTTTTCTAATTTTCATCTTTTCCCAGTTGATCTAAGCTTCAATTTAAAAACTGCTGTTACTAACGGATGGTCACTTCCAAGATCTGCTCCTCTTTTAGCTCTTACATCAAGCAGTGATCTCCTCCACATGCTGTTAATCATGATTAGATGGTCAATCTGATTTTTGTCTCTCCATTTCACATTAATTTGTGTATGTCTTTATGTTGAAATATAGTGCCTCCTACTACAAGGTTGTTGGTAGAGCAGAATTCCACATGCCTTTCACCATTTTCATTCCTAGGAGAGGTGGTGGTGAAAAGTTCCAACGCCGTGAGGTGGATGGAGTGGTGTTGAAAATATCTTTAGATGGATCCGCACGGATGCAGGTGTATGTAGTATTAAATACAAGTAATAATTAGGACGAACACCAACATCTTCAGATATTTTGATACCTTTTTATTGTAGTATGGTGCTGGTCAAGCTTTCGGCCTGGGGTGGCCTTCATCAGGACATTTTCATTCCTTATACCACAGCCATGTTTTCCAATTATATGTTCATAGTCAACATTTTCTGATCCAACTTTTGTGTTAAGGTCTCCCATTATTATCTTAACATCGTGTTTAGGTAATCTGTCTGATTCTTGTTGAAGTTGTTCATAAAACAAATCTTTTATTTCTTCCTCTGCATCATTTGTTAGAGCATAGCATTGCAGTATGGTAACATTTAATTATTTTCCTTTAAATCTTGCCATGATAATTCAATTACTTACTAACTTCCATTCTAATAATGTTTTTTCTATTTCTCATTTTAGTATGTTGGTTACTCCTTCTTAATGTATGCCATTGCTTTGCTCAGAGTATTGAACAGTTTCTCCTGTAGATGTTTTTATACGTCCTGAACCAGTCCATCTACTTTCCCTTATGCCTAAGATATTTAGGTTGTGTCGGCACATCTCTGATGTGACTTGTGCAAGTTTGCCTGAAGCAAACATTGTTCTAACATTCCAAAAGCCTATTAGACATTTGTGTTTTGCCATTTTGAGTGCATCACTGTTCTTGTTGCTAGTTTTCTTCTGACTTTCACTATCAACATACTTGCCCCATTGTTGGTGCTTCTAAGGCTCTTTCCAATAGCTTAGTTCATTTCCATCCTGCTCTTGTGTGAAGAATGAAGCATCGGTTTTCTTGATTTAATGATAGGAAATACTTTCAACTCGATCCTCTATCCCTTATATAATAGAAAATGTTTTTTTTTTATCCAACATGGTCATGTCTGCTGATTTATCTTGGAATGGATTACATATTTCCTGGGTTACTCAAATATTTTTCAAACAAAAGTTTCTTAGCTGCAGCTCCAGACACCAGACATAGCCTAGTCTTTAATCCAGTCAGTAGGTTACTAATTTCAATTCCCATCTGGAATGACATATCTCGGGGATGAACTAGTATCCACCGGGCATAGTGGATATTTTAATTTGGAAGGAAGCAAGATACCAGTTCTTAAAATGCTCCACAGTACAAATAGAATCCTCTTTCTCTTAATGAGGGAATGCCCAAATGAATTCCACCAAACATGAGAAATGAACATCTTAATATTCTGATCACTTCCATTGTATTTGTTTTTCCAGAACATACAACAGTTAATTTGGAGCAATGACAGGTGCCTGCTGTTGGTAGAAACACACTGTATCACAGACCTTAGCCTTGGCATGCTTGATCATTGCAACAGGGTGTGCTTGGTCTTGCCACATAAGCGATTTTTAGCCCACCTGACCAAAAGGTCAGGTGAGCTTATGGCATAGCACAGCGTGTGTATGTGCCTGCATGTGTGTTTGTGTAATTAACACCTAATTTCGACTTCCCTTCTGAAACTGCAAGACAGAGTTCAATGAAACTTGGTGAGAAGTATATATTCAGATTTGTTCGTGGCATTGCCATGGCTACCATAACTAGGTCAAGGTGACCTAGGGGTGCAAAAATCTTAAAAATCTTCTTCTCCAAAACCAATTATTGGAGAAAAATTCTGATATGATATTTTGCTTCTGTAGGGTCTTAAGCCTATAGTTTGTTCATTTTGTGAAATTCGGACAAAAAATAGGTTACGCAATTTTTGTGTTTAATATTGAAAAAAATGGTAAAATAGCTTCAAATTCTTATAACTTGACTATTTGACCAGATAATGACATGGGGTTTTCAGTTTTGACATATTCATATAATTATTTTCAAAATGAGGTCAAGGTCAATTGTGAAGGTCATGACCTAATTTTTTTTACCTCTGATTTTAATTATTATCTGGAAAACTATAAACATTTTGTATAGACATGTATATTAAATTTTTAGCTCACCTGACCGAAAGGTGTGTGTATGTGTGTGCGTGCGTGCGTCGTTAACACCTATTTTCGACTTCTCCTCTGAAACTACAAGACAGATTTCAATGAAACTTGGTCAGAAGTATATATGGGCCGGTGCAATTCAGATTTGTTCGTGGCGTTGCCATGGCTACCATAACTAGGTCAAGGTGACCTAGGGGTGCAAAAATCTTAAAAAATCTTCTTCTCCGAAAGTATTGATTGGAGAAAAAATCTGATGTGATATTTGGCTTCTCTAGGGTGTTAAGCCTATAATTTGTTCATTTTGTGAAATTCGGACAAAAAATAGGTTACGCGTTTTTGCGTTTAATTTTGAAAAATCGTAAAATAGCTTCAAATTGTTATAACTTGGCTATTTGACCAGATAATGACATGGGGTTTTCAGTTTTGACATCTTCTTGTTAGTATCTTCAAAATGAGGTCAAGGTCAATTGTTAAGGTCGTGACCTAATTTTTTTTACCTCTGATTATAATTATTATTTGGAAAACCATAAACTTTTTGTATAGGCATGTATATTAGAATGTTGTAGGTATTGATACAACGATCATTTTGATGTATAGAAAAAGGTCATGGCTTCAAAGTTCAAGGTCACAGATGCAAAACAATACCAAAATGTTTAATTATCTTGAAAACTATAAACTTTTTGTATAGGCATCTATATTAGAATGTTGTAGGTATTGATACAACGGTCATTTTGATGTAAAGAAAAAGGTCATGGGTTCAAAGTTCAAGGTCACAGATGTGAAACAATACCAAAATGGTTAATTATCTCAAAAACTAATAACTTTTTGTATAGGCATGTATATTAGAATGTTGTAGGTATTGATACAACGATCATTTTGATGTATACAAAAAGGTCATGGGTTCAAAGGACAAGGTCACAGATGCAAAACAATACCAAAATGGTTAATTATCTCAAAAAGTAATAACTTTTTGTATAGGCATGTATATGAGAATGTTGTAGATATTGATACACAATCATTTTGATGTATAGAAAAAGGTTATGGGTTCAAAGGTCAAGGTCACAGATGCAAAACAATTCAAAAATGTTTAATTATCTGAAAATCTATAAACTTTTTGTATAGGCATGTATATTAGAATGTTGTAGGTATTGATACAATGATCATTTTGATGTATAGAAAAAGGTCATGGGTTCAAAGGTCAAGGTGACAGATGCAAAACAATACCGAAATGGTTAATTATCTTGAATAACTATAAACTTTTTGTATAGGCATGTAATGAGAATACTGTAGCTATTGATACAACGATCATTTTGATGTATAGAAAAAGGTCATGGGTTCAAAGGTCAAGGTCACAGATGCAAAACAATACCAAAATGGTTAATTATCTCGAAAACTATAAACTTTTTGTATAGGCATGTATATTAGAATGTTGTAGGTATCGATACAACAATCATTTTGATGTATAGAAAAAGGTGATGGGTTCAAAGGTCAAGGTCACAGATGGGAAATAATATTGAAATGGTTAATTATCTTGAAAACTATTAACTTTTTGTAAAGGCATGTATATTAGAATGTTGTAGGTATTGATACAACGATCATTTTGATGTATAGAAAAAGGTCATGGCTTCAAAGGTATGGTCACAGATGCGAAAATATACTGAAATGGTTAATTATCTTGAAAACTATAAACTTTTTGTATAGGCATGCATATTAAAATGTTGTAGGTATTGATACAACATTCATTTTAATGTATAGAAAAAGGTCATGGGTTCAAAATTCAAGATCACAGATGTGAAACAATACTGAAATGGTTAATTATCTTGAAAACTATCAACTTTTTGTATAGGCATGTGTATTAGAATGTTGTAGGTATTGATACAATGGTCATTATGATGTAAAAAAGGGGTTTCAGTATCTATGTTTTCTTTAAATCTATCAGCTAGCCATTAGTTATCAGGTGAGCGTATTAGGCCCATGGGCCTCTTGTTGTTGATATTGATACAATGATCATTTTGATTTATAGAAAAAGGTCATGGGTTCAAAGGTCAAGGTCACAGATGTGAAAGAATACTGAAACGGTTAATTATCTTGAAAACTATTGACTTTTTGTATAGGCATATATAAGAATGTTGTAGGTATTGATACAACGATCATTTTGATGTATAGAAAAAGGTCATGAGTTCAAAGTTCAAGGTCACAGATGCAAAACAATAACGAAATGGCAAATTATTTTCTAAAAAACTATGAACTTTTTGTATAGACATGTATATTAGAATATTGTTAGTATCGATGTAACAATCATTTTGGTATATAGATTAAGATCATGGTTTCAAAGGTCAAGGTCATGGATGCAAAAGAATACTGAAATGGTTAATTATCTTGAAAACTATTAACTTTTTGTAAAGGCATGTATATTAGAATGTTGTAGGTATTGATACAACGATCATTTTGATGTATAGAAAAAGGTCATGGGTTCAGAGGTCAAGGTCACAGATGCAAAACAATATTGAAATTGTTAATTTTCTCAAAAACTATAAACTCTTTATATAGGCATGTATATTAGACTATTAGGTATTGGCATCACAACTATAAACTCTTTATATAGGCATGTATATTAGACTACTAGGTATTGGCATCACAATCATTTTGATATGATAATAAAGGCCATACATTCAAGGGCAAGGTCACAGATACCAAAAAAAATGCCAAAACGACCTAGTATTGTTACTTTTGTACTTTTGCTTTCACAATTTAGCCTCAAATCGTTGACATTTGATATTCGAGCTATTATTTATCAGTTGAGCGTATCAGGCCCAATGGGCCTCTTGTTGTGGATATAATTACTTCAAATGATCAGGTTCTTTCTGTGTTGAATGATGGACTAACCGAGTGATGGTGACTGCATCCGCCACATACTCAGTTCTAAAAACTTCCAACCTTGACCATACTTCTGTCCAATTAAATGGATGTGCTGACTGCTGAAACTATTTATAGTCTCTAACACTACACCCCACAAAGCCATGCAAACGTACGGAATTTACTAAATAAACATAAACAAAGTGAATAATATGGTTCCGAGTTCTTAAATCATGTTTTAACAGACAAATATAGTTATGCAGGTAAAAAAAACATAGGAATCCACATTTAAATTATGCATATGCAACTTGAACAACTACAAATATTTCCAATTAAAATAATATTTTCAGGCGACTATTTTGGCGGTCATCCTGAAAAATAGCTGCCATCTTCGATTTTTAAATGGCCAATAGGGTAGATTTGATCTCTAGCCCTCTGGAAACATTGGAATCCAAACTTAGGTCATGCAATTTTGACAACTACAAATATTTCAAAGCAAAACATCAGTTTGGACCACTATTTTGGAGACCATCTTGAAAAATGGCCACCATCTTTAATTTTCAATTAGTCAATCAGATAAATTTGATCATTACTCCTCTGAAAACCTAGGATTCCTGGATTAGATGATGCGAATTGGACACCTACAAATGCTTCTAATCAAAACATCATCATCAGGCGACTATTTTGGCGGCCAACTTGAAAAATTACCACCATCTTGGATTTTCAAATGGCCAATCAGATAGATTTGATCAGTAGTCCTTGGAGATCAATTGTGCCAAATTTGATGCTTGTATCAATGTTTGCACGATTCTTCTAAAAAAATACTCTTATCTGCTCCACTATATTAAAAGATGATAGTTTTCTAGACATATTGACAAATATAAGTCATTTTAGCAATTTTCCCTTTTAGAACCTTGCCATTTTCTCATTTTGAACCCTGCAGCTACCATTTGTGCAAATCTGAAACTAGGTGAAAATTCTTAGTATGCTACACATGAATTATCTAAGCTATATCTCTTGTATCTTTAGAGATGAAGATTTTTAAAAATATTTACTATTTACTCCTTTATGGTGCCCCAAAGGGACATAACTCTTTTATTTTTGCAAATCTGTACACCCTTCACCAGTAAGTTTCATCAAATTTGGCCTGGTTGGTAGTTGTGGAGTTGAGTTGAGTGAGTTGAAAAATGATGTTTAATGTCCCAGTCAAGAAATTTTCACTTATATCGAGACATCGCCAGCCATAGGCAAAGGTGCAGAATTTTATCCTGTGCATTGCACTTATGGCATTATACAGAATGATTCTTTATCATGCCATGCTTACCCATCCCAAAGAACCGTGTCTTTTTCATTTCATAATGCCGAGTGCTCAAGAGAAAGAACAGTCACTACCCACTTTCAAGTCTTGGGTCAGACCTGGTTGGGGTTTGAACACTCTACATACTGAGCTACTACAATGGCCTTGAGAGTTTTCGAGGAGATGATTAAAATGTGAAATGGTAACGAATAACAGACAACGCACGACATATGACGCAAGACAGATGACAGGACTGTCTCAGGTGAGCTAAATATTTGAAAGACTAGAAATAATTTTTAGATTTATGTTTTTAAAGCATGGTAATTGTTAATTAAAACATATCACAAATTAAAAACTAGCAATCAACCTTCTGAAAATTTCCTTTGGTACACTGATATAAAAAGGGGAACAAATTAATGTTTTTTAGAAGATTATACAAGAAAGGTATTAAATTTGTTTACAGTTTACTTCATATAGATTGGAATTTTTTAGACGTCAAAAGCTTTAACAATTCTTATAATTGCAATATAAATTTTGTAGACTATTATGAAATGATTTCATCAGGGAAAGATGTTGAAAATGAACACTGAAATGTCTGTATCTAAAGCTGAAAATCCATTTATTCCAGTGAATTTAAAAATAATTGTTATTAGTAGGAAAGGTTCAAAACATATTTATATGATTCCAACCACCAAGGCTAAAATGGCAAGAAATCTTTGAAGATTTAAGTACAAAAACATGGAAAAAAATCTATACATTAATTTATTCAACAACATCATGTTCAAAACTGCTATGGTTTCAATACTAAATTATATAGTTTCTATAAGATTAAGTTCAGAAGTGATCCAAAATTTAGTTTTTGTAAACAAAATATGGAAACTGTAATTCATCTTTTCGGGGAATGTGAACTTTCATGTGCAAAATATTTTTTAGAGAAATTAAATAGGCTTTTACAGAACAGCATACTACTAGATTTCACAAAACTTTTTATATATAGAGACTTTAGATACAATAATAATGTAAAATTAAAAATTTGATCATAATGCATATTAAATATCATATTTATAAAACTAGATGCTTTGGTAATTTCATTGGATTCATTTTGGTATATTCTGTCCAATGTGTACAAAATTGATAAAAATATTGCTATGAGTAGAAATAATCTTGAAAAACTTATGATAGAATGCGAGCAATATCTTTGATTTATATATATTTATTATAATTTGACATGGAAATATCATTGTGCTGGATAACCTTACAATTATTCAACCACTAAGTGTCATGTATATGTAAAGGACTCTATCTCTCTCTCTCTCTCTCTCTCTTGATCTCTCTCATAAAGTGCATTCATTATGCCAGTTAATATTGTACCGTACTATATTATAGGGTTATTGAACTGATAATGTGAAATATTGTCCCTCGTTGACTCGACATTTGCACGAGTTTGCGAGTGCAAATTTCAAGTCAACGAGGGACAATATTTCACAATATCAGTTTAATAACCCTTTTATTATATAACAGAATAAATTTTGTTTACTTCCTTCAAGTATTTCATCTAAAATGCCATTTTGTTGTACATATACATAAATATTACACTTGTTCTTGTAAATGGATATAAGAACTAGTGTAATATGACAACAACACAGTGATGACGTCGACTACAATCATATGACGTCATAAACGACAGCGTCATGTGACAAAGGGTGCAATATGAAAAAATTGATTCGGGAAACCTCGGACTGGAACAAAGTTAGCATGCAAGTATCGTTATTTATTATATAATTAATAAATTCCATCTTTATGATTGGCTAAAATGGTAACACGTGACCATTGGATCTCACATCATATACCACGGATTTTCCGGTGAATATCAAATTCGGTGTACATCATCGATTTTTGTTGACGTTCTCCGTAAAATGATTAGAACGTCATCAATTAAGTGTACGCAAGTGATTGTGTCTTGTTATTTTTTTCATAGAACGTTGACGTTATGGCATTATCAATTTTCAATGTAGTGTGTAATTGATTGTGTCTCATCTGGAATGCCATTTATTTTTTCATAGAATCAGACTTAAAAAGTCAGATTGATCTAACTAATGTGGGATAATTTTAGTGTGATCAACCAGGGTGGGCAGGGAAATCTCACATCGGTAAAATAGTTAGATTGCCTGGTCACGGGTTTGAGAAAACATTGTCAACCGAAGTGCCACAGTGGCTAAATTATATAATAAAACATTTATGGACTTTTTAGTGGTTGTATATGGTGTGATATTCACCGGAAAAATAAATATTGACCTCGGCTGTCGCCTCGATCATTATTTATTTTTCCGATGAATATCACACCATATACAACCACTAAAAAGTCCATAATTGTATATTATTGCACACTAACACCTCAGGATTTATCTTGTCTTTTCTATGCGAAGCATATATTGCTATATAATAAATATGTATATATGTTAGAATATTGTAAAAGTCATGAAAGTATTGTGAATGTGAATAAAAAATTAAAAACTTTGGTATGGAAGGTGCCTAGGTACTTCTACCAAGCTACACTGTTCAACATTCAAGATATTTGGTTGAATGTTGATTAACGTTGCATCAGCAATTTTTCAGCTATTCACTATGAGAACTATTTTCTTAATCTGTTTGGATTAATCTATGAACAAGTTCGTGTATGCATATAAAGTGCGAGTGAGTTTTATGGTATGCCTTGTACCAGCATGCACTAAGGGCAACTTTAAGGTGCTATCTCACCAAATAAGTACTCCACGAACAAGCGTACCATTCCCCTAGTAACATTATACTGACACCAGGTGAACCAATAAAGGCCAACAACAAGGACAATTCACTTTCTCACATATGGTCTGAGCAGCACTCACAGCAGTGAGAGACCCTGGATTTGTAGACTGACATCTTATCCATTAGGCCACCACAGCCTTGATAACATTCAAGTTGGCTACCATTCCTATTTAGCAAAAATGTAGATTTAAGTTTCTATATTTTATTTAAATTTAAAAGATAGAAAGTAGATAAGAAAGTAGATAACAGGTCATTCAACATATTTAAAGGGTTTCACCAAGAAATTTTTCATCAACCCAATTTACATTAATTATGCATTTCTTTTAAAATCTTCTTTGAAACTGCAGTTGGAATGCCCCCATGATGTATGATGCCATTTTAAAACATTTGCTTGTTATTAATGAAATTATCAAATTGAGCATCAGTTGAGTGTTACAGGCCAAGTTGGGCTTCTTATATTAAATAATTTATTGGGAGAAAATTACAAGGAATTGTGTTTTGGTTTAAATTAGATTGGGTATACATTTTATTTGACATAAACTTTTGTGATATTATATATCCCACTAAAATTGTGAATTAAATGCCCCATCTTACAGTAGTATAAATCGCTGGTGTAAGAATTATGTTAGTGATCGAACCATTGTAACCAATTTAACCAGGTTACAATAATGCCTTACATAAAATGTAGCAATATTTATACTGATATAAATTTTGTGTTATATCTATGTTATTCCTCCATATTTAGCATGTCATTTGCAATGTCACATCATTATAATTATTCACTGACACAATGTTCTATCAATAAATTCAGGGGCATGTAAGGTGTCATACTTCTATGTACATTGTGTATACATAATAATGGTTTAAATTGTTTTTTTTTTTTATAATTAGATCAGCCTTTAGAAGCACTGAACCAGCTATTAGAAGCCTCACAGAATAAAATTAGAGATGGAAAAGATAGTACTGGCAAGACTCCATTACACATAGCTTGTACTTATGGACAAAAGGCTATTGTAGAACAACAATTGCAGGTAGCTTAGTGCATTGTCATTTCAAATGCATTTTCAAGATGCTTTTTATTATATCATTTCTAGAAACGGGATATAATTTGATATTAAGGCATTGATCTTATGTCTATCTGTATGTTTGTCCTTTTGTAATAGTTTGTCTGGCCTACTCCTCTAGCACAATTGAAGAGATTTTTTTACTGAACTCAGAGGTTTAGGATTAGGATTAGAATAGGACATTGTATGCTCTGTCTAAATTTTTAGCTCACCTGAGCCAAAGGCTCAGATGAGCTATTGCAATCTATCACCGTCCGTCGTGCGTCGTCCGTCATCCGTCGTCCGTCGTGTGTAAACTTTACATTTTAATCTTCTCCTCCAAAACTACTAGGCCAAATTTGATGAAACTTGGCGATTATCATGCCTGGGTAACAGCCTTTCAAAATTCTGTTCGGGGTTTGACCACGCCCAACAATATGGCCGCCGTTACTAAAAATAGCAAAAAGACAAAAACATCTTCTTCTCTGGAACCAGAAGGTGCAGGCAAATTTTGATTGGATATTTGGATTCAACATACCTGGGGACATTAAAATTGTGTTTTTCATGAAAATTGAACGAAAAATAGGTTACGCGTTTTTTGCATAAAATTATGTAATTTTAAAAACGAGACATTTATTGTTATAACTCAATAACGGCTAAAGATAATTGCATGGAGTTTTCACTGTTGATCTTGTCTTGCTATTTTCTTCCAAAAGATGTCAAGGTCAAAGGTCAAGGTCATGTCCCTGTTTTTGACCTTTGATAAAAAATGCTTTTTTTTAAACATTTCAAGTGATAATGGCATGGGATTTTCAGTTAATTGTAGGTATTGACATGACAATCATTTTGATACATAGATCAAGGTCATGGGTTCAAAGGTCAAGGTCAAAGATGAACAACTATTTCCGTTATAGTTGATTATCTGCAAAACTATTAACTTTTTGTATAGGCATACATATTAGAATATTGTAGGTAATGGCACAATGGTAATAAAGGTCATGGGTTCAAAGGTCAAGGTCACAGATGCATAACAATACCAAAATGGTTCATTATCTCGAAAACTATAAACTTTTTATATAGACATTTATATTAGAATATGGTAGGTTTTGATTTAACGATCATTTTGATATATAGATAAAGGTCATGGGTTCAAAGGTCAAGGTCACAAATGCGAAAGAATACTAAAATGGTTAATTATCTCGAAAACTATTAACTTTTTGTATAGGCATGTATATTTCAATATTGTAGGTAATGGCCTAACAATCATTTTGATATATAGATGAAGGTCATAGTTTCATACTTTTGTTTTTACTTTTTTAGCTGTTTATAAATAATGTGTTGTACTTAGCCTCAGGTGAGCGTTAAGGCCCATGGGCCTCTTGTTAAGAATTATGACCCTTTGACTGACAAATTTAAACAATATTAATTTCCTGTTACACATGACTGGAGAAAAAGTTTGATATGACATTTGGCTTCTCTATGGTCTTTAAGTTGTTCATCTTTTGAAATTTGGTCAAAAATAATTTATGAGTTTTTGCATTTAATTTTTAAAAATTTATATAATGTCTTTAAATTGTAATAACTTGACTATTTGAACAGATAATGTCATTGGGTTCTCAGTATTGCCATATTCTTAAAAGACCTTCAAAATGGGGTCACAGTAATTACTTAATTTTTTTACTCTTGTCCCTTTACTAATTATCTGAATAACTATCAACTTTTTATGTAGCCATGTATGTAGGTATTGATATTATAATCATTTTGATATATAGACAGAGGTAATGGGTTCAAAAGTCATCGTCACATACATAAGAATATTAAATTGTTAATTATACATGTTAGAGATCTGGAAAGGTTTTGTATGGGCACCAAATCAAAGGTCTCTGATTGGTTTGTTGGCTGGTTGGGTTGGTTGTTTGGTTGGTCGTATTGTGTTTGGTTTAATTGGGTTGGGATGGTTGGTTGTGTGGTTGGTGTTTTACATCACCAGCTATTGGTGAAACTTTTACCTTTGCAGTGTGCAATGTGCAGGGTAAGTTCTTAACATGCCACACCTGTCGTGATGAGACATCATTTTTAAGGTCTCTTCTGGAGGACCCCATGGCTTTCATTTCAAAATGCATCCTGCTTGGCGAAAGAACAGTCACTACCTATTTTTAAGTGTTGTTCAGACCCAGTCAGGGTTTAAACCCACAGCCTCCCACATACAAACACAGCACTCGACTAACTGAACTATTGTAGCAGTGGTATGTAGATGAAGGTCATGGGGTTCATTTGTCAGAATAGCAGATGCATAGGAAACTTAAAATTGTTAATTATCTTAAAATTGCTATATCTTCACTATATCTAAAGTTTTTTTTCATGGGTTTTCAAGTTTTATATTTTCATAAAGTGAAATGAATGGGGCTAAGATCAAACTTAGCTTTGCTGAATTAAATACAGTAGAACTTCGATAACTCGAAGTGCGCGGGACTTCGATGATGACTTCGAGTTATCGGGGTGTTTGAGTTTTCGAAATTGAGGGATGGCGTCACAATGTAGACTTTTATTTTTATGGGAGAAATGTTGGATGGTGTCAAACTGTTTACCGATACACTAGTGTAATATGTATTACATAAATACATGTTATAAATAGAGATTGTAACTGGGATACCAGATCTGTATGATTCCCCACCATCCATAAATATCCGGTGAAAAGACCCTACTAGAGTCTTATTTCCAACCACCCAAGATTATATAAGTGTTGTTAATTTTGATCACTCAGACGCTTTCCATCCTCTAAATTCTTTACACGAGATTTATTCCGTATAATACACCTGAACTAATAAGACCTGCTATGTGTTGAAAAAGTATGTTTTTCCCATAGATAGAGTCTTTTATATGGCACCGATCTATTTCATTTGTAATGTTTTCCGTTGATTTCAAGTTTGTTCGAGTGTTTTAAAGGGTTTTCTTATGGGAGAGACATAATATAAAAAAGGACATGGTTATTTTTGGGGTATTTTAAAACGCAAAGAAATGTGCATTTAAAAATGCCTGAACTAGAAAGACCCTCTGCGTATTAAAAAGTATGTTTTCCCATAGATAGGGTCTTTAAACCATGCTGAAAAAAACCAGACATGATATGAAGAGGCTATATATCTGTATATATAGTATGTTGAAATAGATCATCACTGTATATATAGTCCAATTTAAAAGACTCTCTCTATTGAAAAACACGTAGAGGATCATATTAGTTTAGGTGTATTATACGGAATAAATCTCATGTATATTGCTACAATTACATGTTATTTCCAGCATCTAAAAGAGACAGATCTTCATTGCCCTATAGATTTTTGAGGTGTTTTTGATGAAAAAGAAACAATACCTTAGGGTCTTTTAACCGGACATTGCCAGCTGACTTGGTATTGTACAGATCTATTACTTAGATTTGTCCCATTTATAAATTGTTCATTTACAAGATTTCATGCTTGAGTGGACTTGTTTGATGGTCACTAATCGGATTAACTCATAGGTGAAGGCATTGGCTTGGTATTCTTAAAGTGTCGTAACCAGCTTATGTCCATTCAGAATTGGTTTCCCTGGATCCTTAACGACGTATTTAATTATGCCATTTACACCCACCCACCTTCCAGATAAAGAGAAAATGAACATGTCTAGCATATCTACACAGATAACAGATTATTGGTACCAAATTTCATCTAAATCCATCAAGCCATTTTTGAGATCTGATCCACTATATACAATGACAGTAGGTCTTAAGAAAGGCGGAATAATAATAATAGGAATAATAAGAAGAAAAAGAACGAAAACAATATGATTCCCACAATAATAATAATAGGAATAATAAGAAGAAAAAGAACGAAAACAATATGATTCCCCACCTATGGTACAAGCTGAACTAATATCACAAGGAATCTGGGTAATTGCCACTTCCTTTGGGATTTCATTTTCTGTAGTTTGTGAAAATAGCACTCTACCTTCTAATCATTTAATAGCTAATCCACCACTTGCTTTGATACACCTTAACAAATCATGTACTGCTTTCAGTGACTTTTTCACCCTTCCATCTTTTTATGAACATACATCACATGTCATAAATCTTGAGGAGTTCTCTTTTGCTTTCAAGAGTATTAATTTTTCTTCAATTGCTATATGGAAACCATTCCATCTTGCTTTTCTTACTTATCATAATCTTACGATTCCCCCTCCCTTACAAAATATCAACAAAATGCCCCTTAATCAATTAATTCATTAAGTTCAACCAATCACTGGCGATTCAACTTTTTTTTAATCTACAAATTGGAAATTTTTTGGATTGAACTTTGGAAGTGTTTTAATTTTCCTTTTGATAATATTTATTATTTATAAAATGTATATAACTTTCAAGAGCAAAGCCTCAAATAGTGACATTCCAACACAAGTAACGCCTACTGTAATATCTAATACGGCACTTATCAACGCTCCTGTGCACTCATCGTCGCCAAAACCACCAAGAAATGTGTTATTTGAACCACTGACAGCTGCCATGCCTTTACTAGGAACGGACACAGCTATGGTACCATTCCATAAGCCACTTTATCCGGCAATAACTTCGTAGTTCAAGAGTTGTGTGTGTTACTAACATTACAATCTGCATATATCTTATTATAATTATGCAGATCATCTTATTCATATATGTATATATATAATTATATATATTTAACAATTGCCAAAATGGATTTCGAACGACAACAAAAAACTTAAACAACAACAACAACAAACAACCAGGACGACAAAAACAACTGAAACAATGACAACAAGAACCACAATGATGACGACAAGAACAGAAACAAAACTCCAGAACACCACCAACGACAACAACAACACCATCACCACCAGCATCCAGACATCGATATTTATTGTTTTACTTATTTTATTCCGAGATATAGCCATACATAAGCTGGCAGATACAGTCCAACCTGCCTTAAAGGCCACCTCTATATAAGGACCACCTGCTTATAAGGGCCAGTAGAATTGTATCCCAATTGTTCTTTATTCATATAATTTGAACCTGTATATAAAGGCCACTTGCCCATAAAGGCCACTTTTACTGGTTCCCTTGGGTGGCCTTTATAGACAGGTTTGACTGTATATTCATTTTTGTACAGCGTGAACAAAGTGAACGTGTACTTTGCTATCGCTTTCTTCCAAGATATCGAGCTTCTTTGCTATGAAATTATAAGATATGAGTACACCTGGAAATAGTGCGCCTGGTAAATGAGCGTGAAAGAAGTATATCTGTTTTATCGTGAGATATGTATTCTAAGATGGGTAATGCATTTGGTTACATATGCATATTTGGAATAAATTTTCGGAATACATTTCCAAATCTAGTAAAATATTGCGACGGGATGCATCTAATAATTTCTGCAATTTGGCGAACTGATCTCATGTTTACAATAAAAAGTAGTTCGAGAAGTTTGCGTCCTACGATGTAAAATCATAACTTTTTATGAAATGAACAGCAACGGCAGGTTGTTTAATTAATTCTTCGTGAAATCTATGGAAATTTAAATTTATTTTGAAGGTTATGATAACGTATTTTGATGTTGAGGCAATTGTGTCATATTTTAAAATGTTTATCGATTAGATTTTACTTTCGTGAAAGGGAAATAATTCGTACAGTTTTGTGTGCAAATTTTAAATACAGTCGTTTTACCAGTTCCAAACAGGGTTTCATATAAGCGCTGCTGCAGACGTCATCCACAAGCAGAGGAAATAAAATTTATGTGGTGTAATAATACAAATGTTTACTGATTCCAAAATATCGACACCTGTCCTCAAAAACACGTGGTAGTATGTTTTCTTGAAAAAAGCATTTCCGTGATCACGATTTGTTTACATCGTTAAACTAGGTCACCAACAATCTGTCGACCTGTCCTGCACATGGTTGAAGTTTATATTATTTAAACAATTAATGCCCATACATTCAAGTAGAAGCAAATTTAGAAAGTTATTTTGCGATTCCTTTAATTGAACGGGATTGAAATTTTAGATTATTCGGTAGTAAAAATTCGGAACTTGTAAAACAACTGTACTTCACCATTAACATGAAACGGGAATATTGTGAATGATAATCAGCAGTTAATTAAAACCCAGATTAACAGCAAATGATCCAGTTACATACAACCGCTAGAATGTACCCCCTCATAGCGACGGTAGGATCTGCAAAACTCTACTTTCTCTCTATCCGAAATGACAAAACGATCGGGTACAACTTTTTTACGTAGAAAAGTCGAAGACTTTTCAGAGTATTGTCGTCGTTTGGTAACTAACGGCGTATCGATGTAAACAAAATCTTCCCTTAACCAAAACACTACTGTTACAAGAAATAGACCCATGTAGAAGAGCATGATCTTAATTTTACAAATGCATTTCTGGTTATTTGTAATTGGTTTTTGAATGCCAAATTTCAGGCAAGTATTTTAAAACAACTTCAATGAAAATAAAACAAACAAACAACAATCCACACACTGATACAGCGAGTAGGAATTTCGAACCTAGTCCCGTCTGTGAAGTCAGATTTGCATATATAATTAGGCAATGGATTTGATTGGTCAGTGGGCAGAACTTTCACTTTCAGATTTTATACTACACGCTAAAATGGCACATTCAAACAATATTTTGGCTACTGATGTAATAAATAAAAACAATTTTTTTCGTGGTTAAATAAAATTTATTTCACGTCGTCCGTTTAGAAAATATTTAGTAGATCTAGAAGATCTTACGCATGTTAAACTACAGTAGCCCGTATGTAAACAAATATTTTACATCAGCGATCTAAATATAGAATTTTTTTCCTTTCACATCTAAAATTTACGACCGAGTTGAGCATCATTATCGGGATTTCAGATTTTAAACGTACACGTTACTTTTATCCGGGACAATCGGGGATATTGTGACAGAATTTTCACCACTTTATGAGAAGCAAAATTAACGTGTATCAACATTATATAACTGTTAATTAACGTCATAATAAATATATATAACTAGTATCTAGACAGTTCAGTCTGAATGCAAATTTTATATTAGCGACCACCCGTGTCTACAACAGACATTCTCCTTTAAATGCCATCTCCGGGAACAAAAAAAAGTCATCAAAAAATTCCACGTGTATGATAAACTTGCACAGAAAAAAAGGCAACGTCCGAATTGTGTTATTCTTACCTTATATTTAATTCATAAAAATCCTGGTGGCCACTTGATAATTAATCCGTTAAATAGAAGCTGATAAAAATAAAATCCTGAAAGAATAACAACTCTGTAAAGTTCAGGTAGACACTGTCAACTATAAATAGAACGATGTCTGGTTCTTTAGACTATTTATTCAGTGGGCCTCACAGTGGGAGTAAATTACCTGGACATTTAAAATTGGTAAAATAAAATTATCTGACCACCTAATAATACTTAAATTCAAAGTAGATCTAATTTTATTGTAGCAGAGGATTATTGGAATTTCAGTTATCCAAATAATAATCAATTAATTATTAAGAAATATTGCCCCCTTTTGTACACCATTCTTGTCAACAAACTTCTGAAAGAGACAGTTGCTTTGTAATTGGAGATGCAAATTGTTAGCCTGGGGCTATAAATAGGTTGTGTCAGAATTATATCAATTCAGGCTTTTGAAGCTCACTTGGTCAATTTATATTATTCAACAATAATTTTAACTACATTTAAATGATTTTTTAATTTTCATTTTATTTTATTTTTTCAAATTAATTGTGTATTCAATCACTTAAATTAATGACTTAAAAAGAGAGGAAACAAGTTAATGTGTCAAATGCAAATCAAAGGAAGTAGCTGTCATGGTGAAGGTGTTTAATGTGATGATGACACTATATTGATGATGATGTGACATGATGATCTGATGAAGATGATGATAATAGTGGTGACATTGAATTCTGCTGACGACGATGACAATGATGATGATGATAATGATATGAGTTCTGTTGATGCCAATGATGATGATAATGATGATTGTGATGAAGATGATGATAATGATGGTGATGATGACATTTAGTTCTGATGCTGCTAATGATGATGATGATGACGATGTGACATGAGGATGAGTTCTGTTGCTGCCCATGATGATGATGATGATGATGTAACCATGTTAATAATGTGACATGAGGATTTCTGATAATGATTTTGATAATGATGTTGGAGATAGTCTGACATGGGTTCTGCTGCTGCTGCTGATGATGATCATTGTGATGACGACGATGATGATGTCTTCACGTTGATGATAATGTAACAGGTGGAGTTTTGATGATGATGATGATTTGATGATGATATGATGATGGTGGTGGTGTTGAATTGCCATTTGGAGTTCTGTTAAAGATATTGTTCAACAACATAACCCTGCTGTTTTTATCATCATCATCATCATCATCATTATCATCATCGTGGTCGTCATCACCAGCAGAACTATTCATGTCATATTATCATGAACACGGTAATAATAATCATTATGATCATCGTGATGATGGTGGTGATGATGATAATGATCATCTGATGAAGATGATGATGATGATGGTGATGATGACATTCAGTTCTGCTGAAGCTGATTATGATGTAAATAACTCATGATGGTGATGATGATAAAGACACTGTCTTCATGTTGATGATGATGTGACAAGAGGATTTCTAATGATGATGATCTGATGAAGATGATTATGCTTATGGTAGTGGTTTTGACATTCAGTACTTCTGCTGCTGATGATGATGATGTCACCATGATGATTATGTGACATTAAGAGCAATGATGATGATGATGACAATGATGATGTTGTTACCACATTAATGATGTGACATGAGGATTTCTGATAATGATTATGATGATGATGACGACGGTGACATGAGGATTTCTGATAATGATTATGATGATGATGACGCTGATAGTGGTGACATGGGTTCTACTGCTGCTGCCATTGATGATGCATGGTGATGATGATGATGTCCTCATGTTGATGATAATGTAATATGAGGAGTGATGATGATGAGGAGTGGTGATGATGATTATGCTGATAAATTGCCATTGAGAGTTCTAATGTAAAAGATGTTGGTTATGATTTCTGACTGAAATTAGACCCAAAACAACAACTCTGCTGTTGCTACTACAAAATCATTGTATATTTTCAGATAACAAGGTTTTGTATCATCATCATCACCACCATCATCATCACTATTCATGTCATATCATCTTCTTTATCATCATAACCATCAGTAGTAGAATTCATGTCACCAACACTGTTATCATCATCATCATCATCATCATCGTCATCATCATCATCAGCAGCATCATCATGATTCATCGTCTTCATCAGAACTTCTCATGTCACATCAACATCAAAAAATGAAATCATATTTATCATCACCATCTTCATCAGTAACTACTCATGTCACATTCCCATCACCATCATCATAATCATAATTATCATCATCATAGGCAACAGCAGAACCATTACCATCATCATAACTACTTTCCTACGTTCAGCACTATCAGTGCTTTGATTAAATTTTAATTACCGATTGTCTTTTTCATATATTTATGAAATTATTATTTTCTACCATTTAATTCAGCAATACATGGTTTGGTACTTTGTTTCTTTTTCCAAAAAAAAAACCATTCGTCGGACTATGCATAGATCGACCCCCCCCCCCCCCCGAATTTTCGGTTATATTCTGTCTTGCCACAACACAATTTTCCCAACTACGCTGTACAACAGCACGACAGTGCTATGTTTTAAAGGCAAGTGTAATTACAAAATGGGTCTCGTACGTTTTATTAAATTATTATATTTTGTGGGCGCCTTCACTTAATATTTTTTAGCTCACCTGAGCCCAAAGGCTCATATGAGCTATTGCAATCTATCACCGTCCGTCGTCCATCGTGCATTGTCCGTCGTGCGTAAACTTTACATTTTAATCTTCTCCTCCAAAACTACTGAGCCAAATTTGATAAAACTTGGTGCCTATCATGCCTGGGTAACAGCCTTTCAAAATTGTGTTCGGGGTTTGACCACGCCCAACAATATGGCTGCCATTACTATAAATAGCCAAAAGACAAAAAAAAATTCTTGTCTGAAACCAAAAGGTGCAGGCAAATTCTGATTAGATATTTGGATTCAGGATACCTAGACAAAATAAAATTGTGTTTTTCATGAAAATTGGACGAAAAATAGGTTACGCGTTTTTTGCATAAAATTACGTAATTAGCTCATCTGAGCCTATTGCTATCTATCACAGTCCGTCGTCCGTCGTGCGTAAACTTTACATTTTAATCTTCTCCTCCAAAACTACTGAGCCAAATTTGATGAAACTTGGTGATTATTATGCCTGGGTAACAGGCTTTCAAAATTGTGTTCGGGGTTTGACCACGCCCAACAATATGGCTGCCGTTACTATAAATAGCCAAAATACAAAAAAATCTTCTTCTCTGAAACCAAAAGGTGCAGGCAAATTTTAATTAGATTTTTGGATTCAGGATACCTAGATACATTAAAATTGTGTTTTTCATGAAAATTGGACAAAAAATAGGTTACGCGTTTTTTGCGTAAAATTATGTAATTTTTAAAATGAGACATTTATTGTTATAACTTCATAATGGCTGAAGATAATTGTATGGAGTTTTCGCTGTTGATCTTGTCTTGCGATTTTCTTCCGATTGATGTCAAGGTCAAAGGTCAAGGTCATGTCCCAGTTTTTGACCTTTGATAAAAAATGCTATTTTTTAAACATTTCTGGTGATAATGACGTAGGATTTTTGGTTAAGTGTAGGTATTGACATGACAATCATTTTGATATATCGATTAAGGTCATGGGTTCAAAGGTCAAGGTCACAGATGTACAAGTTTACCAAAATAGTTAATTATCTGCAAAACTATGAACTTTTTGTAGAGGCATGTATATTAGAATATTGTAGGTAATGGCCCAATGGTCATTTTGATATATGAATAAAGGTCATGAGTTCAAAGGTCAAGGTCACAGATGTAAACTAGTACTGAAATGATTATTTATCTCAAAAACTATAGACTTTTTGTATAGGCATGTATATTAGAATATTGTAGGTAATGGCCCAATGGTCATTGTGATATATGAATAAAGGTCATGAATTCAAAGGTCAAGGTCACAGATGTAAACAAGTACTGAAATGATTATTTATCTCAAAAACTATAAACTTTTTGTATAGGCATGTATATTAGAATATTTTAGGTATTATCCTAACGATCATTTTGATATATGAATGAAGGTCATGGGTTCAAAGGTCAAGGTCACAGATGCGAATGAATACCTGAATGGTTAATTATCTTGAAAACTATTAACTTTTTGTATATGCATGTATATTAGAATATTGTAGGTATTAGCCTAACAACCATTTTGATATATGAATGAAGGTTATGGGTTCAAAGGTCAAGGTCACAGATGTAAACAAGTTCTGAAATGATTATTTATCTCAAAAACTGTAAACTTTTTGTATAAGCATGTATATTAGAATATTTAGGTATTATCCTAATGATCATTTTTATATATGAATGAAGGTATTGGGTTCAAAGGTCAAGGTCACAGATGCGAATAAATATCTTAATGGTTAATTATATTGAAAACTATTAACTTTTTGTGTAGGCATGTATATTAGAATATTGTTGGTACTGGCACAATGGTCATTTTGATATATGAATGAAGGACATGGGTTCAAATGTCAAGATCACAGATACAAACAAGTACTGAAATGATTATTTATTTAAAAAACTATAAACCTTTGTATAGGGATGTATATTACAATATCAGTGTGTGCAAAACTTCGTCGGACCGTCAGACTAGTCCAGTAAAATTACCGCTGGTCCGATAAAAAATCAGATATTTCTGGACCATATGTCCGGTAACCAAAAATCAGGACTAATAGTTCCAATCTGATTTTAATTTTATTATTGCCATTGAACTTCCGTTATTACAAAAATGTTTAACCTGAAATACATTCCAGGAGCTATTCCAGGAAAACCAATAAAACAGAAAGCTACCGGAGGCACAAATTATGAAGAAAAATGTGAAACCGAGAACATGGCTTGGGAAAATGTGTTTTTCTTTGCCAGGGACTAAACAAAAAGGAAAAATAAATGAATACATTATGTATTTACAAAACCGAAACATTGTTTTCTTTTTATGAAGAATTTTCGGTCCAGTGAAAAAAATTATGGTCTGGTAAAGTTTTTAGGTTTACCAGACCCAATGTCCATTAACCGTTTTGAAAGTTTGGCACACACTGGAATATTGGCCTAATTATCATTTTGTATTTGAATGAAGCTCATGGGTTCAAAGGTCAAGGTCACAGGTGAGCGTTAAGCCCCATGGGCCTCTTGTTTTTAAAATGAGACATTTATTGTTATAACTTCAAAACGGCTGAAGATAATTGTATGGAGTTTTCACTGTTGATCTTGTCTTGCAATTTTCTTTCAATTGATGTCAAGGTCATGTCCCAGTTTTTGACCTTTGATAAAAAATGCTATTTTTTAAACATTTCTGGTGATAATGGCATAGGATTTTCAGTTCTTTTGTAGGTATTGACATGACGATCATTTTGATACATAGATCAAGGTCATGGGTTCAAAGGTCGAGGTCACAGATGAACAACTATACCAATATAGTTAATTATCTGCAAAACTATGAACTTTTTTATAGGCATGTATATTAGAATATTGTAGGTAATTGCACAGTGGTCATTTTGATATATGAATAATGGTCAAGGTAACAGATGTAAACAAGTACTGAAATGGTTAATTATCTCAAAAACCATAAACTTATTGTATAGGCATGTATATTAAAATATTGTAGGCATTATCCTAACGATCATTTTGATATATAAATGAAGCTCATGGGTTCAAAGATCAAGGTCACAGATGCAAATGAATACTGAAATGGTTAATTATCTTGGAAACTATTAACTTTTTGTATATGC
Source organism: Anadara kagoshimensis (assembly GCA_021292105.1). NCBI lineage: Eukaryota > Metazoa > Mollusca > Bivalvia > Arcoida > Arcidae > Anadara > Anadara kagoshimensis. The sequence continues at coordinate 21,837,031 of CM037864.1, forward strand.
ATGTATATCAAAATATTGCAGGAATTAGCCTTACAACCATTTTGATATATGAATGAAGGTTATTGGTTCAAAGGTCAAGGTCACAGACGCAGATGAATACTGAAATAGTTAATTATCTGCAAAACTATAAACTTTTTGTATAGGCATGTATATTAGAATAATATAGGTAAAAGCACAATGGTAATTGTGATTTTGATATATGAATAAAGGTCATGGGTTCAAAGGTCAAGGTCACAGATACGAACAAGTACTGAAATGATTATTTATCTCAAAAACTTAACTTTTTATATAGGGATGTATATTGGAATATTGGCCTTATGATCATTTTGATATATGAATGAACCTCATGAGTTCAAAGATCAAGGTCACAGGTGAGCGTTAAGGCCCATGGGCCTCTTGTTTTATATTTGTGCGCGATGTCACCAGCTATGACCACTATATTATGTGGACTCTTATTTATTTTAATATATTTGTGTGGATAGCACCACCAGCTATGACCACTATATTATGTGGACTCTTATTTATTTTAATATATTTGTGTGGATAGCACCACCAGCTATGGCCACTATATTATGTGGACTTTCATTTATTTTCATATATTTTTGTGGACAACACCATCAGCCATGATGACCATTTTTATGTGGACTATGTTTTTCGTTTGTGCGCAATGCCACCATTAACTGTGGCCAACGTCTAACATGGACTTGAATTGTGCGCAATGCCACCATATATAATGAACGTTACTTCAAAAAAATTACGGACATTAAATCTCTACAATTTCTCTTCTTACTTTTCTTGTCTTATCTATTTCACTTCATTTGTACTTTAATTTTTTAAAATATATGTCAAAGAGATGCCTAAATGATTACACACAACATACTTGCGACACCTTTTCCCCATTTTTGGCGTCTTTTATAAAAAAAATAAACCAAATACTTTCTATTCTCTACAAAAAATCAAATTATCTAATAATTTTATTTTTTGAGAAGGGCATAGAACGTATGTAATGATATAAGTAATTATATAAAAATAAACCCAAATATTTTCTGTTTTCAAAATTGTACGTTCGGCTATATTTTATATAAGGTTAATTACTCAGGTCATCCTCAGGTCAATGGACAGGCAAGCCTTTACCTCTAGGCAATTATTCAATAACGTACAGCCTGGACATTACATGATGTATGCACCTTTGTCCAATTGACCTTACAAATCATGATATTTGGTAAAAGGTTCAGGTCATGCTCTAATATTCTGTTAACTAACAGAAGAGTATAAAAGGTTGTCGCAGGTTTCACTCGACACACACACACGCACACATACCTGGACACACACACACATCTACACACAGACACCCACATCCGGAATAAAGAACCAGAACCAACAGTTAGCCTTCCTAGTTATCTTCTACAATATTGTTACCACGTCACACAAAAGTTGGAACAAATGAGGGTGATGTTTTGTCAATAAGTAGGTCAGTAGGTCAAATCATAGACAAATCTTGTTAATACACCAGAAGCCCCAATTTCCATCTTATCTTCGTCAAACTTGATCAGAATGATTCTCCTGATAAAAAAAACTATGTCAAGGTGGTGTATGGGGACAATATATAGGTCACTAGGTCAAGCCATAGAAAAACCCTGTTAAAGTCACATATATGGGGTCACAGTGAGCCAGGAGGTAGGTCACTTAGGGTCAAATCTAAGAAAAACCTTATTATCACACCAGAAGACACTATTTTCAGTCCAATATTCTTGAAACTTTCTCAGAATGATCCTCTAGACACAAACTAGTTGAAGTCAATGTATGAGTTATGTTGGGTCAATATGTAAAAGCCTGTTTACACTATAAAATTTGTCATATAATACAAATTTTATCGTGTAAAACCCGTTATGACTAAGATAAATGTAGGCATGATTTGTCATGGCAAAATAGAACATTTTCTATTTTGCCATGACTAGTCTTGTCCCCAATTGGTGATTGACCAATGAAAACAGGTCAACCAGGTCATTCAAGGTCATATAAAGGGAATCAAAACAGTAAGTAATAATAAACAATACAATAAAATAAAATTACAAATAAAATAAAATAAGATAAAATGATGAAAAAAGTATCCCACTGGAATCTTTTTTTTTCAATTTATGTATTTAAATGAATGAATGAATAAATAAATAACATGTATAAATATTAATACTTTTAATGCCTTAAGATATTTGAGATTACATTGCACACAATTTGAACATTACAATGTCCAAAGGTCATTAAAACACATCTGTATTAATTTAGATGTCTGCCTGACATAATAAATGTTTCAATGAAAACTCGTTAATGTCATAATAATTACAGTGCTCCTACACCTACAACTTCTGCTGATACCGGTACTAATATTAATATTAATTACACAGTTGTATGCAAAACAGAGATAAATTTACAGGTAAATTTGAAAAAAGGGTAAACATGAAATCTTATAAGACTTAAAATCTTATGAGATTAATCTTGTAGTGAAAACCCCACTTAAGTGACTAAGCCTTATTTTAGAAAAACCTTGTAAACATGATAAAATTCACAATTTTAATCCAATCTTCTTGAGACTTAGTCAGAAGAATCCTATTGACAAAAAGCAAATTCATATATCGGTCATTTTGAGTTATTTTAAACTCATGATGCCAAATTAGATTTCAAAAGGGCATTGATAGTGCCAAATTAAGTTTCAATGCAATGTTGACAGTGCCAAATTGAAGTTCACAATGCAAAGTAACATCAACAATAGTCAATTACGCCACATGCATCTTAATTATATGGATAACTGCATGGTAATTATATGGCATCATTAGTTAATGGTAATGTTCAATCTCAATTGTCAACATGTGTATAAATATATCTTAGTTTGGTAACTGAGAGTTTTCAGTTCCATTTAATGAGCATATGTCACTTGGTCAAATAATCAACATATGTAATAAAGAGATATCAATGTAAAGTATGATCAAAAATGGTTGTTAATTGATATATCAAACTTTAGCACCATGTTTGTGACATCATAAGTAACTCATTTAATACATCAAAGATCAAACTTGTATTTGTTATTTTTTTAAATTTTAATTTCAAATTTTCAATGTTCATTGTTTTTTGTAGACAAAATAAGACATTTATCATACAAACTTCTTTTGACATATCTTTGGGTTTCTTATTTAATATCTTTGTTTTGTTATTAAATAGATAGGTGCAGATCCTTTGACGAAAACATTCCAAGGGAGAACACCACTGCATGAAGTGTGTATTGGTGGACATTTAGAATGCCTTAAATTACTACTACAGTACACTGCAGAGGTCAACATCCGGGACAGAGAAGGACAGACACCAGCACATTTAGCAGGACTTAATGGAGAACTTAAATGTCTGAAGCTTCTTCATGAAAAAGGTTATTTACCATAATACAAATCATGATTAATATTTTAATCAAAGTTTTCATCCCAGACTTTAAAGGGTTTAACTCTACTGGGATATGATCATGTGCAATATTGTTGAAAAGTGCAAAATTTGGGATTTTTTATTAATATTCTTATGTCAGCTTTATAACTTAAATGGTATGAATGAATTTAATAGTTGTTTATTAACTTCAGAAGATGTGCAGAGCACAATACAATGAGGTACAAGTGCAGTCTTAAAGTTATTGTATGCAGAAAACTAAAATTTAGATTTCTTTTAATATTTTCAAAGCTCTTAACAGTGTGAAGAATTTTAATCAAACTTGTGATGAATGTTTGTCAGTTTGCAGAGTGCAAGCCATGTAGGTCTGGGCTAAAGACCAGAGTCACATTTTCCTGCACCATAACTCTTACAGGGATCGATTTTCCCATTTTTTATCACTTGCTAAAAAAAGCAAGTGCTGATTTTTTCTACTCGCTAAAATAAATTTTCACTTGCTAAATTTTTTAATATGTAATTAACAATTTGCATATATTCATGAACTACGTACAATACCGATGCTTTAACTCCTGTCCGTTTATTGATACTTTTTAAAATGATCACGACAACCTGTCCTTTTTATAATAGTTAAATGCCAAAACTTTTATTCTTTATTCTCAGAACTCTACAACATTTATAATTTCGCCCCGATTTCAATCACACTGCGATATCTAGGATCCATATCTAGTCAACAGTCTCGGAGGATAGACGGGATTTCCCCATGTTTAAGATTATCAAATTTTCATAACAAAATCGTCCGTGAAAATTAAAACTGATTTCAACACTGATAGCTGTGAATATATTATTGTTGATTATAAACTTTATTCACCTTAAAAAGCTGTATAATGAGCATATTTTGTGTTTATTTATCGATATCACTTTGCGTAAATTCAGTAAAATTCCAATATGGCGGCGACTGTAAACAACCACATGTAGGTCAAAAAGAAGAACGTCGGTGCGAACTGACAAGATCGTCTTTTTTATTGGGTTTTCCGAGGGGCTAATACTTAATTAATTTTTATGATTTTAATCTTAAAATAATCATACAAAAGTGAAACTTGGCATAAAAAAAACACTCGCTAAAATTTGCCGGCATGCTGTAGCTTCAACTCGCTAAATTGAAATTCCACTCGCATTTAGCGAGTATTTCCACTAAAATTCGATCCCTGGCTTACATTGTACATGTTTAAGGGGTGTTAATGAATATCTGTCATATTGAGATGTACAAACAGGATAATGTATGACAAAATGTTTCACAATCACAGTGAAACTGTTGCTTTCACATACAGTAAGACAGCATTACATTGATATATAGAGGATTTTAGACGAGTTGGGGTTTAATATGAAATTTATTAAACAAGTTTAATAATTAAATTTGCCATGAGCCTTGGCGAGTGGCATATTTAATTATTGAACGAGTTTAATAAATTTCATATTAAACCCTCACGAGTCTAAGGTGCTATATATCACATAACTCAAAATACCGAGGCATAATGACATGTACATATTATTTGATGCCATATAGAAACAGACGATTTCTATCTAGGTCAGACAAATCACCTCCAAATTAACTGCGCAAGTAAGAATATAGTTCTATTTGGTTATAGTAAAAGTAAACTAATCACCTAGAAAAAAAGACAATCAGTATGTAAGTTTAAATCATAATATTTTTCCGAATGCATCAAAATTATTTTTCAAAGAATCGGAAAGTCTTCAAAAGTCTAAAAATAAACAACAGACTGACACAGTTTTCATATGACGTCATTAGGCACGACCACTACGTAAATCAGAAGCGTGATAACTGATTACGTCACAATCAAGTGATATTACATGGGTACCTGTGTAATACGAAAAATATTACACCGTTTTATTCCATCAATAAACAGGAGGGTTATGTGATATAATATGTTATGAAATCAGCATATGGACACACATGTCACTATCATATAATGCACCATTATGATAAAATCTTCTGTATATCTGCCCTGAGGCAGGTATGAGTTTCAAGAAATTCACAAATGTTAACTTATAATACACCATATTTATCACATTTCATGCCCATGTAATACATGCTATGCAAAACATTGAGAGATGTCATTACATTCTGGCATCTTGTTATCACAATGGTCTATAGAGTCCCATTTCATTAGTTAAGATTGCTGACATGAACTACTATATTAATTCCAGGATTTTCAATTTTTGTTTCAATTATTATTGAGCATATATTGTGATATTTACCCAGCTTTAAAACATAGTACATTATTTAGTTAGTTACATAGTAAACAACAGGTCATGACTTTCAGACAACAAAGACTTCCTGAACCTGTGAGCCTGTAAAAATTGGTATGGGTGTTCCTTGGACAATGTGAAATTGCTTGACCTTGGCCTACCAACATTCTGGTCACAGTGACCTAAAGTAGCATAAAGTTTAAACATCTTTTTGTTATAAACCAAAAAGGCTTAGGAAACTTTACATCTAGCATCAGTACAAAAAGGTCTACCAAGTTTGCAAAGCTGATTGACTTTGACCATTGTTGAACGCAACCAAGAAGATGGCTGCTCCCATAAAAACAGAACAATTCAAAATCTATGAAGTGTTAAAAAATAAGGCCAAGATAAATATACAGCTCTAAAACTAATCCTGCAGTATACATAAACATTGATTTTCATACTACAAAAGGTAACTGTCTCAAGTATGCCCCAAAGAATAGAAAATCACCAAACTCACTGACACCAACATTTTTAAAAAATGGTGGGATGAAACTTTCCAAAGATTCTAATCAGGCAGTGCTAAATCTAAACAGAGATTCTATCGTCACAGTTACCTAAAGCAGTTAAATTTTAAAACTTTTTTCTTTACATCAGGGCATGAAACTTCACATATAGCAACAGGGAACAATGATCAAAAAGTTTGCAAAGCTGGTTGATCTTGACCTACTTTAAAGGTCACAGTGATGTGAAGTACATGTGTATAGGCATCAGGACATGAAACTCTACCAAGTTTGTGAAGCTGATTTACCTTGACCTACTTTAAAGGTCATAATGACCTAAAGTGATTTAACCCTCAAACATCTTCTTATCATGAACCAAAATGTATAGGGTCTTGAAACTTTAAATATAGCACCAGGGAACAATGTTCAAAAAAGTTTGAAAAGCTGGTTGATTTTGGACCTACATTCATGGTCACAGTGATATAAAGTAAATGTAGTAAACCTTCATATTTTTATAATGAACTTAAAGGCCTAGATGCTTGAAACTTCATGCATAAAGCCTCAGGGTATGAAGCTCTTACCAAGTTTGCAAAGCTGATTGACCTTTACATACGTTCATGGTCACAGTGACCTAAAGTAGTGAAAAAAGCTTGAAACTTCTTTTTATCATAAAATTAAATGCCTAGATGCTTGAAACTTCATATTTAGCATTAGGGCACCAAGTGAACTTGATCTCAGGCAACCTTTGATATATAGATGAAGGGCATGGGTTCAAAGGTCAAGGTCACAGCTACAACAGAATACTGAAATGGTTACTTATCAGGAAATCCGTAAACTTTTTGTATAAGCATGTATGTTTTATGATTGTAGATATTAATGCAACAATCATTTTGACATATAGATGAAGGCCATGGGTTCAAGGTCACATATACCAAAGAATACTGAAATGGTTAATTATATGGAAAAAGCTTTAATTATTGACTACCATATATATAAATATTTTGACATTGGGGTTTCAGTTTAATGTTGTCTTTAAACAGGTAGCTATTATTTATAATAATTGGGCCTCTTGTATTGAATTTACTGACCCTGTATAAATCATATTAGGTCACCAACAAATTGTAAATAATACTGTAGTCATATATACAAAACTCTATTATTTATTTCTGATTATAAGGTGGCAATCTTGTAGCCGAAGATGGAAGGGAACGACAACCAGCTCACATGGCAGCAATGCGAAATCACAAAAAAATCCTCCAATTCATGTTTGATCAGGGAGTTGACTTAGATTGTAGAGATGACCTAAATAAGACACCAGTACATTATGCAGCACAACATGGTGGTTGGTATTACTTTTCTGTTAATTGAAACCAATTCTTATATTAATGATGATTTTCTTCATATGAAACAGTGTTTCAGTTAGAGCTTTTTCACTGGTCATAGTACCCACCCTTTTTAGCTCAGTTGAGCTTTTGTAATGATTCACCATCAATCTTCTGTTGTTTGTTAACATTTTACACTTCAATCATCTCTAAAAATAAATTTGATGTACTTTTTTATGTATACTTAAGCTAGACCTTAGATATTTTAGATGTAGGGTAGCATTTTTAGGACAAATAATAATAAGTAATATTTTATGCCATAACTGCTGAAAATTTGAACATCCCTGTTATTAATGTAATTGACAATTGAACTTCTGAATATGGGTTGGCATATCCTTAGGTGAGCATTAATGTCCTTGAACCTCTTGTTAAGAGTTGGACAGCAGAGAAGATCATAGAAGGATAGCAAGTCTAATGAAAGTGAAGACACAACAGAGCAAACAGATAATTATTTGAGAAAAACTTCAGATAGCGATGTTTTACAGAACTTTAGGGATGGATGTGGCCGCATCATGACTGTCTATCCAGATTCCAACAGGAAGACATTGTACAATATGTTTATACACTGCGGGAAATGGATAAAGATGAAAGAGAATTATATGTTATGGGAGCTTTCAACCAAATTAGCAAATACTCTAAACGCTCCAGATATGGTGAGGGTAAAGGTGTTACACTACCATACTCTTTTAACCCCTTAACCCCCGCTATATTTTGGGGCTTTTTACAAAACCTGTACCTAATTTTCAACACATTTTTGGGGGCATTTAGACTAAAAGTTGTAAATACCAACCCATATATATTTAGTATCCCTATATACCATACTTCACTTATAGGTGCATAAAATCTAAATATCAGTTACCATGGTAACATAACCATCGCTTTTACCAAAAAATGTGTATATTTTGCACATTTTTGCATTTGTTTCAATAAATTGCTCATATCTTAATTCTGACACACTAGAAAAATATTTATTCAAGTCCAAATTAAATTTAAATATTATGCAAAGATGCTGTATAAAGATTATATCAAATTTTTCATGTTTTTCCAAAAAATAAAAGCAGCAAATTTTGTGTAGTTTCAGTCAAATACTAAAAACAAACACTATATATATGTGCTAAATTTATATTTAAACAATAAAATAGATCACAATTTGGACTCCATTTTTTTAAATTATGGATGGAAAAATTAAAATGTAAAGCCATATACATGTATTATATTTTTTACCATATTATATTAACTAAGAATAAAAAAGATAATTATTTTTCAACAATATTGGTTACCATGGCAACAGAAACCATAAAAAAAATCATAAAAAATCTGCATTCACAGTACCGGACAATATACAGTATTCAGTCAGCTGATTGTGATCAATATTAGACAGAAGCAACACTGAAAACTTATTTGCATTTCATGAGCTAAAACTTGTTACTATAACTGAGTAATTAGGCCCTCTAAATATATGTCATGAAATCTGTTGATCTTTGAAACAGATTGTCAATATGAAATCTGTTGATCTTTGAAACAAATTGTCAATACCCACTATTATACTACTGGGTGGAGATCATTGTGTTACTCATTTGTGCCATGTTATCTCACTTATATTGATGCGTCACTTGCTGTTTCCCTCTACTTTCAAAGCATTTTTTTTTACTGTAGAATAAAACTTCATTATTTATGTCCCATTCTTAAGAATGAAGCTATTTCGGAAATTCTAGCTCTACACTTAGACTTACTGTAGCAACATGTGTGAGAGAGAGAGAGAGATTATATCATTGTGGTTATTTCTTCCAGGTGCGGTGGAGAAAACCGAAGCACATAGCCCTGGAAACCACTTTGTGAACTGATAAACTTTCTCATACAAGTCTGTCCGAGTGCAGTTTGACTCAAGGTGCCGGAATAAATATTGGATATGTTGTAGAATTTTAAAAGCACGATCTTTTTTTTCTTTATTGACAGCAAAAATCATACATTATCATAATAAGGAAGTGTAATACAACGCAATCTTTGCAAAAATTCAAAACAAATCTGATGCATACTGTCTTTGTATATGAATTTCTTTAGAAATCATCATCTTTTTGTCATGATTTTTTCATATTTTGAATAATTGATTTTTTTTTTAAATTTCTCTGTTAGCTTTAGCTGGAGTTATTGATCATTAACTTGGTTTGTTTTGCACAGAATCATTCGTAGAATTGTACCTCACAGAAATAGTTTTTTAACTTTATTGCACTTCATGGATATTTTCTTGACTTCTGTTTATAAAACAAATGTGTGCCAAAACAAGCAATCATTTCGCATTCTAAATTTATCTAGATTATTTACCATGCTGGTTATGAAAGTGTTTGATCAGATACAGAAATAGGCTCTGTAAAATACAATCTTTTGAGAGCATTTGGAAGCAGTGCTGTCCACATATCCAGATAACCAAACCAGAAGCTGATGTTTGTGCCACATGTGAGTTAATATGGAAAAGAATATCGAGTGCAAGGTCAGAAGATGACAAATTACCAGCAAGTCTAGAGATGACAGACCATATCACTACTGTATGAATGAAATGTGATGTGTACAAAAACCGTATTGAACAAGCAAAGACAAGCATGCAGGGACTATCTGCTAGCATTGGACCAGAAGAGCCATTATCCAAAAACACAGATGTTCATTACATTTTTTATTTTGTACAAAATGTTTATCTACCACATTGTGCCAAGCAAATTGGCCTATTAATTTTTAACCCCTTGTAAAATTGTTTTGGCATACGAATAGATGGGATACCTGTCCAGAGAAATTTTTTAATTGAAGAACACCAGACTATTGGACAGGATGTATGCAAGATGCACCGTCCTAATGTTGTCATCAGTATGTTGAATTCCCATCTATATAAAATTGGCTATAGTAAAAATGGTGTCAGTTTCCGTGCCGACAATTCTTCAGGTAAGCAAGACAGGTATTTATAAAAAAAATTAATATCTCCTCTCTCTCTCTCTCTCTCTCTCTCTCTCTCTCTCTCTCTCTCTCTCTCATCACATTTCTATCTTAGATGTATAGGTTTGGTTTATTAATTATCTGTTTGATGACCAAGCATTACCAGAGTGGAGTTGAGAAAAATAAATTTACTCCCTAGGATTAATTATTCACTTATGCTGAGGAGGACAGCTTGAAAGAAAACCATCTACAGTAAAACATGTTTATAACGAAGCCCTGGGGACTCTTGTTTTAGCTTTGTTATAAAGCGACTTCGTTATATTGTTATAACGGATATTTACATTGAGCCACAAAAACTCGCTATATGTGTAAGATTAAAAACAAAACTCAACTCGGAATTATTGACTCACGGAAATTTACTAAATTAAAGTATCATGTGCTTAATGTTGTTCTAGGGGACAAAATTTCTATTCACAATAACCAATAATTCGCAATAAACAACTTCGTTATAACCTGTGAATTTATTATAGACTTGTATAGTGGAGTGGCAGGGACCAATATTTGACTTCGCACTACCCATGTATTCGATGTAAGCGTGTTCGTTATATTTGTGTTTTACTGTACCTTAGGCAAGTGAGCTAACAAACTTCTCACACTAGGATCTGTCTCAAGTTGGATTTGAACCGTGGTGGTGAGAACATGGTCTGTAAGTGTGCACATTAGACCACTTGACCATTGTTTTCTGTGTGTTGTACAAGTGCATGTTTTAAATGTAGAGTGGAACTAAACGTCACTAGAAAAAGTATTATCTGTATCACAATATCAGTATTTGAACTGCTACAAAACAGTGAAAAATAATAATGATAATAATATAAATAATGAATAAGAAAAAACTGAATATAATGGCATCAATTTAGTTTATGTACAGCGTTTCACGATAGTGAACGCGTACTTTGCTATCGCTTTCTGCCAAGATCGGGCTTCTTTTCTATGAGATTAATAGTGCACCTGGTAAATGAACGTGAAGGAAATGTATCTGTTATATCATGAGATATGTATTCTGAAACGGGTAATGCATTTTGTTACATATGCACATTTGGAATAAATTTCGGGAATATATTTCGGAATCTAGTAATATATTGCGACAATTTGTGCAATCTGGCAAACTGATCTACAATAAAAAGTAGTTCGGGAAGTTTGTGTCCTACCATGTAAAATCATAACTTTTTATGAAATAAACAGCAATGACGGGTGGATTTAACTAATTTTTTATGAAATCTACGGTAATTTGAATTTATTTTAAAGGGTATAATAAAGTATTTTGGTGTTGCGGTACTCTGCTACATTTTAAAACTTATTTATCGATTACATTTGACTTCCGTGAAAGGGAGATAAATCATACAGTGCAATGTGCAAAGATTCAGAAGTAATGAAACGGGAATACTGTGAATGATAATCAGCAGTTTTTTAAAAACTAGACCTATACAGCAAATTATCCAGTTACATACAAACACTAGAATGAACCTCCTAAAGCAGCGGTCGGGTTTGCAAAAACTCTACTTTCTCTTTATCCAAAATGACAAACAACAATCAATCCTGAAGGTACAATTGATAAAACTTTATTAAATTTTAATTACTGATCGTCTTTTTCATATATTGATGGAATTATTATTTTCTGTCGTTTTTTTACTGAGCAATACATGGTTTGGTACATATTTTTTTCTTTTTAAAAAAACACTTCATCTAACTATGCATCGATTCCCTCTCCCCCCCTCCCCCGGGGGTTCGGTTATATTCATAGTCCTACTCCAGCCTCCAACACCATTTTCCCAACTACCCCATACAGCAGCACGGCAGTGCTATGTTTTAATTGGGACATTTTGCCTCAATATGTTGTATAACTAACGTACTTTTATTTTTTATGCACAGGTCAAAACAAGAACCTATTCCTTGTGGCATATTTAGCATGGTGTGTTATAACAGGACTGAACAAAGTAATAAAGTTTATGATGCAGGTTCCAGGGCAATGCAGATGCATCTTAGATGCCAGTTTTACTCATATAAACAGGAAATATAAGAGACCTGATTGCCATTGTATTCGCTACTTGGCAAATGGGGCAAACAATTGGCTGTTCTATTTCACTAAGAAGATGGATGGGTTTGATGAAATTGGAAAGCGTTTCTTGTAACTTTTTTTGAAGGACATTCCAGGCATTAAAAATTCCAGAAAATTAGATTCCACCACAATTTCCCAGACATTATGCTTGTAAAAAAGAACAATGAGTCTGATAAAATTTCTCTGTTGATATTAAAAGTTAATACGTTGGCCTCTCGCACACAGCCAGATGTTTTGTTATCATGGTTATAAATAAATAAATTACATGTAAATAAAATGGACAGTTGAGTACATGTGTGTATGTGATTTTATTTTCAGAGTTAGCTAAATCTTTTATATTCCATCATGAGACAGGAATTTAAAAATGTGTACTTGATTACAAATCACTCATTTAGATCTGTGTACTTGATTACACATGACTTCATTCAGGTCTGTGTACTTGATAACATACCACTCATTTAGATCTGTGTACTTGATTACACACCACTGATTTAGATCTGTGTACTCATTTACACACCACTCATTTAGATCTGTGCACTTGATTACCAACCACTCATTTAGATCTGTGTACTTGATTACACACACATTTAGATCTGTGTACTTGATTACATACCACTCATTTAGATCTGTGTACTTGATTACACACCACTCATTTAGATCTCTGTACTTGATTTCACATGACTCATTAGTCTGTGTACTTGATTACATACCACTCATTTAGATCTGTGTACTTGATTACACACCACTCATTTAGATCTGTGTACTTGATTACACACCACTCATTTAGATCTGTGTACTTGATTACACACCACTCATTTAGATCTCTGCACTTGATTTCACATGACTTCATTCAGGTCTGTGTACTTGATAACATACCACTCATTTAGATCTGTGTACTTGATTACACACCACTCATTTAGATCTGTGTACTTGATTACATGTGACTTCATTCAGGTCTGTGTACTTGATTACACATGACTCATTCAGATATGTGTACTTGATTACACATGACATTTAGATCTGTGTACTTGATTACATACCACTCATTTAGATCTGTGTACTTAATTACACATGACTCATTTAAATGTGTGTACTTGCTTACACACCACTCATTTAGATCTGTGTACTTGATTACAAACCACTCATTTAGATCTGTGTACTTGATTACACACCACTCATTTAGATCTGTGTACTCATTACACACTCATTAGATCTGTGTACTTGATTACAACCACTCATTTAGATCTGTGTACTTGATTACACATGACTCATTTAGATCTGTGTACTTGATTACACATTACTTCATTCAGGTCTATGTACTTGATTACACATGACTCATTTAAATTTGTGTACTTGATTACACACCACTCATTTAGATCTGTGTACTTGAATACATACCACTCATTAAGATTTGTGTACTTGATTACATATACCTCATTTAGATCTGTGTACTTGATTACACACCACTGATTTAGATCTGTGTACTTGATTACATATGACTCATTTAGATCTGTGTACTTGATTACACACCACTGATTTAGATATGTGTAGTTGATTACACATGACTCATTCAGATCTGTGTACTTGATTACACACCACTCATTTAGATTTGTGTACTTGATTACATATGCCTAATTTAGATCTGTGTACTTGATTACACACCACTGATTTAGATCTGTGTACTTGATTACATATGACTCATTTTAGATCTGTGTACTTGATTACACACCACTCATTTAGATCTGTGCACTTGATTACACACCACTGATTTAGATATGTGTACTTGATTACACACCACTGATTTAGATATGTGTACTTGATTACACATGACTCATTCAGATATGTGTACTTGATTACACACCACTCATTTAGATTTGTGTACTTGATTACACACCACTGATTTAGATCTGTGTACTTGATTACACACCACTCATTTAGATCTGTGCACTTGATTACACACCACTCATTTAGATCTGTGTACTTGATTACACACCACTGATTTAGATCTGTGTACTTGATTACACACCACTCATTTAGATTTGTGTACTTGATTACACACCACTCATTTAGATCTGTGTACTTGATTACACATGACTCATTTAGATCTGTGCACTTGATTACACACCACTGATTTAGATCTGTGTACTTGATTACACACCACTGATTTAGATCTGTGTACTTGATTACACACCACTCATTTAGATCTGTGCACTTGATTACACACCACTCATTTAGATCTGTGTACTTGATTACACATGACTCATTCAGATCTGTGTACTTGATTACACACCACTCATTTAGATTTGTGTACTTGATTACACACCACTCATTTAGATCTGTGTACTTGATTACACACCACTCATTTAGATCTGTGTACTTGATTACACACCACTCATTTAGATCTGTGTACTTGATTACACACCACTGATTTAGATCTGTGTACTTGATTACACATGACTCATTCAGATCTGTGTACTTGATAACACACCACTCATTTAGATTTGTGTACTTGATTACAAACCACTCATTTAGATCTGTGTACTTGATTACACACCACTGATTTAGATCTGTGTACTTGATTACACACCACTCATTTAGATCTGTGCACTTGATTACACACCACTCATTTAGATCTGTGTACTTGATTACACACCACTGATTTAGATATGTGTACTTGATTACACATGACTCATTCAGATCTGTGTACTTGATTACACACCACTCATTTAGATTTGTGTACTTGATTACATATGCCTAATTTAGATCTGTGTACTTGATTACACACCACTGATTTAGATCTGTGTACTTGATTACATATGACTCATTTTGGATCTGTGTACTTGATTACATATGACTCATTTTGGATCTGTGTACTTGATTATACACAACTCATTTTGGATCTGTGTATTTGATTATACACAACTCATTTTGGATCTGTGTACTTGATTATACACAACTCATTTTGGATCTGTGTATTTGATTATACACAACTCATTTTGGATCTGTGTTCTTGATTATACACAACTCATTTTGGATCTGTGTACTTGATTATACACAACTCATTTTGGATCTGTGTACTTGATTATACACAACTCATTTTGGATCTGTGTATTTGATTATACACAACTCATTTTGGATCTGTGTACTTGATTATACACAACTCATTTTGGATCTGTGTACTTGATTATACACAACTCATTTTGGATCTGTGTACTTGATTACACACCACTGATTTAGATCTGTGTACTTGATTACACACCACTCATTTAGATCTGTGCACTTGATTACACACCACTGATTTAGATCTGTGCACTTGATTACACATGACTCATTCAGATCTGTGTACTTGATTACACACCACTCATTTAGATTTGTGTACTTGATTACATATGCCTAATTTAGATCTGTGTACTTGATTACACACCACTGATTTAGATCTGTGTACTTGATTACATATGACTCATTTTGGATCTGTGTACTTGATTACATATGACTCATTTTGGATCTGTGTATTTGATTATACACCACTGATTTAGATCTGTGTACTTGATTACACACCACTCATTTAGATCTGTGTACTTGATTACACATTACTCATTTAGATCTGTGTACTTGATTACACACCACTCATTTAGATCTGTGTACTTGATTACACATTACTCATTTAGATCTGTGTACTTGATTACACACCACTCATTTAGATCTGTGTATTTGATTACACACCACTCATTTAGATCTTTGTACTGATTACACACCACTCATTTAGATTTGTGTACTGTGGTTACACATCACTCATTTAGATCTCTGTACTTGACTACACATGACTTCATTCAGGTCTGTGTACTTGAGTTCTCTCGACTCATTTAGATCTGTGTACTTGACTACACATGACTCATTTAGATCTGTGTACTTGATTACACACCACTCATTTAGATCTGTGTACTTGATTACACACCACTCATTTAGATCTGTGTACTTGATTACACATGACTTCATTCAGGTATGTGTACTTGATTACACATGACTCATTTAAATTTGTGTACTTGATTACACACCACTCAATGAGATCTGTGTACTTGATTACACATGACTTCATTCAGATCTGTGTACTTGATAACACACCACGCATTTAGATCTGTGTGCTTGATTACATACCACTCATTTTTTGTACTTAATTACATACCACTCATTTAGATCTGTGTGCTTGATTACATATGACTCATTTAGATCTGTGTGCTTGATTACATACCACTCATTTTTTGTACTTAATTACATACCACTCATTTAGATCTGTGTACTTGATTACATACCATCATTTTCTGTACTTGATTACATACCACTCATTTTGTGTACTTCATAACACACCACTCATTTCCGTGTGTACTTGATTACACCCACTCATTTAGATCTGTGTACTTGATAACACACTCATTTAGATCTGTGTACTTGATTACATACCACTCATTTTTGTACTGATTACATACCACTCATTTAGATCTTTGTTCTTGATTACATACCACTCATTCAGATCTGTGTACTTGATTACACATGATCTTTAAATTTGTGTACTTGATTACACACCACTCATTTAGATCTGTGTACTTGATTACAAACCATTCATTTAGATTTGTGTACTTGATTACACATGACTCATTTAGATCTGTGTACTTGATTATATACCACTCATTTAGATCTGTGCACTTGATTACACACCACTCATTTAGATCTGTGTATTTGATTACACATGACTTCATTCAGATCTTGGTACTTGATTACACATGACTCATTCAGATCTTTGAAATTGATAACCCATTACTCATTTAGATCTGTGTACTTGAAACACATGACTCATTCGCTCTGTGTACTTGATAACATACCACTCATTTTGTGTACTTGATAACACACCACTCATTTCCATCTGTGTATTGATTACACCCCACTCATTTAGATCTGTGTACTTGATAACACACCACACATTTAGATCTGTGTACTTGATAACACATGACTCATTTAGATCTGTGTACTTGATTACATACCACTCATTTTCTGTACTTGATTAACATACCACTCATTTAGATCTGTGTACTTAATTACACATGACTCATTTAAATTTGTGTACTTGATTACACACCACTCATTTAGATCTGTGTACTTGATTACAACCACTCATTTAGATCTGTGTACTTGATTACACACCACTCATTTAGATCTGTGTACTCATTTACACACCACTCATTTAGATCTGTGCACTTGATTACCAACCACTCATTTAGATCTGTGTACTTGATTAACATATGACTCATTTAGATCTGTGCACTTGATTACAACCACTCATTTAGATCTGTGTACTTGATTACACATGACCATTCAGATCTGTGTACTTGAAACACACCACACATTTAGATCTGTGTACTTGATAACACACCACACATTTAGATCTCTGTACTTGATTACATACCACTCCATTTAGATCTGTGTACTTGATTAACACCACTCTTTAGATTTGTGTACTTGATTACATATGCCTCATTTAGATCTGTGTAACTTGATTACACACCACTGATTTTAGATCTGTGTACTTGATTACAAACCCACTCATTTAGATCTGTGTACTTGATTACACACCACTCATTTAGATCTGTGTACTTGATTACACACCACTCATTTAGATCTGTGTACTGATTACAAACCACTCATTTAGATCTGTGTAGTTGATTACACACCACTCATTTAGATCTGTGTACTCATTACACACCACTCATTTAGATCTGTGCACTTGATTACCAACCACTCATTTAGATTTGTGTACTTGATTACATATGCCTCATTTAGATCTGTGTACTTGATTACAACCACTGATTTAGATCTGTGTACTGATTACATATGACTCATTTTGGATCGTGTACTTGATTATAACACTCATTTTGGATCTGTGTACTTGATTATACACCACTCATTTAGATCGTTTGTACTTGATTACACACCACTCATTTAGATTTGTGTACTTGGTTACACATCACTCATTTAGATCTCTGTACTTTACTACACATGACTTCATTCAGGTCTGTGTACTTGAGTACTCTCGACTCATTTAGATCTGTGTACTTGACTACACATGACTCATTTAGGTCTGTGTACTTGATTACACACCACTCATTCAGATCTGTGTACTCATTTACAAACCACTCATTAGATCTGTGCACTTGATTACCAACCACTCATTTAGATCTGGTACTTGATTACACATGACTCATTCAGATCTGTGTACTTGAAACCACACCACTCATTTAGATTGTGTACTTGATTAAATATGACTCATTTTGGATCTGTGTACTTGATTATACACCACTCATTTAGATCTGTGTACTTGATATCACACCACTCATTTAGATCTGTGTACTTGATAACACACCACTCATTTAGATTTGTGTACTTGATTATACACCACTCATTTAGATCTTTGTACTTGATTACACACCACTCATTTAGATTTGTGTACTTGGTTTACACATCACTCATTTAGATCTCTGTACTTTACTACACATGACTTCATTCAGGTCTGTGTACTTGAGTACTCTCGACTCATTTAGATCTGTGTACTTGACTACACATGACTATTTAGATCTGTGTACTTGACTACACATGACTCATTTAGATTGTGTACTTGATTACACATGACTTCATTTAGGTCTGTATACTTGATTACACACAACTCATTTAGATCTGTGCACTTGATAAACATATGACTTCATTAAGGTCTGTGTACTTGATACACAAACTCATTTAGATCTGTGTACTTGATTACAAATGACTTCATTAAGGTCTGTGTACTTGATTACACATTACTCATTCAGATATGTGTACTTGATTACACATTACTCATTTACATCTGTGTCCTTGATTACACATGACTTCATTCAGGTCTGTATACTTGATTACACATGACTCATTTAAATTTGTGTACTTGATTACACACCACTCATTTAGATCTGTGTACTTGATTACACATGACTCATTCAGATCTTTGTACTTGATAAACCCATTACTCATTTAGATCTATGTACTGATAACACATGACTCATTTAGATCTGTGTACTTGATAACATACCACTCATTTGTGTACTTGATAACACCACTCATTTCCATCTGTGTACTTGATTACACCCACTCATTTAGATCTGTGTACTTGATAACACACCACACATTTAGATCTGTGTACTTGATTACATACCACTCATTTAGATCTGTGTACTTGATTACATACCACTCATTTAGATCTGTGTACTTGATTACATACCACTCATTAAGATCTGTGTACTTGATTACACACCACACATTTAGATCTGTGTACTTGATTACATACCACTCATTTAGATCTGTGTACTTGATTACATACCACTCATTTAGATCTGTGTACTTGATACACCCACTCATTTAGATCTGTGTACTTGATAACAACCACTCATTTAGATCTGTGTACTTGATTACATACCACTCATTTAGATCTGTGTACTTGATTACACCCACTCATTTAGATCTGTGTACTTGATAACACACCACTCATTTAGATCTGTGTACTTGATAACACACCACTCATTTAGATCTGTGTACTTGATTACACACCACACATTTAGATCAGTGTGCTTGATTACATACCACTCATTTTCTGTACTTGATTACATACCACTCATTTAGATCTGTGTACTTGATAACATACCACTCATTTTGTGTACTTGATAACACACCACTCATTTCCATCTGTGTACTTGATTACACCCCACTCATTTAGATCTGTGTACTTGATAACGCACCACTCATTTAGATCTGTGTACTTGATTACATACCACTCATTTTTTGTACCTGATTACATACCACTCATTTAGATCTGTGTTCTTGATTACATACCACTCATTCAGATCTGTGTACTTGATTGCACATGACTCATTTAAATTTGTGTACTTGATTACAAACCATTCATTTAGATTTCTGTACTTAATTACACATGACTCATTTAGATTTCTGTACTTAATTACACACGACTCATTTAGATCTGTGTACTTGATTACATACCACTCATTTAGATATGTGTACTTGATAACATACCACTCATTTTGTGTACTTAAACACACTACTCATTTCTGTCTGTGTACTTGATTACACACCACTCATTTAGATCTGTGTACTTGATAACACACCACGCATTTAGATCTGTGTACTTGATTACACATGACTCATTTAGATCTGTGTACTTGATTACATACCACTCATTTAGATATGTGTACTTGATTACATACCACTCATTTTTTGTACTTGATTACATACCACTCATTTAGATCTGTGTACTTGATTACATACCACTCATTTAGATCTGTGCACTTGATTACCAACCATTCATTTAGATTTCTGTACTTGATTACACATGACTCATTTAGATCTGTGAACTTGATTACACATGACTCATTTAGATCTGTGTACTTGATTACATACCACTCATTTAGATATGTGTACTTGATTACACACCACTCATTTAGATCTGTGTACTTGATTACATACCACTCATTTAGATATGTGTACTTGATTACATACCACTCATTTAGATCTGTGTACTTGATTACATACCACTCATTTAGATCTGTGCACTTGATTACCAACCATTCATTTAGATTTCTGTACTTGATTACACATGACTCATTTAGATCTGTGTACTTGATTACACATGACTCATTTAGATCTGTGTACTTGATTACATACCACTCATTTAGATCTGTGTACTTGATTACATACCACTCATTTAGATCTGTGTACTTGATTACATACCACTCATTTAGATCTGTGTACTTGATTACATACCACTCATTTAGATCTGTGTACTTGATTACACACCACTCATTTAGATATGTGTACTTGATTACATACCACTCATTTAGATCTGTGTACTTGATTACATACCACTCATTTAGATCTGTGCACTTGATTACCAACCATTCATTTAGATTTCTGTACTTGATTACACATGACTCATTTAGATCTGTGTACTTGATTACACATGACTCATTTAGATCTGTGTACTTGATTACATACCACTCATTTAGATCTGTGTGCTTGATTACATACCACTCATTTTTTGTACTTGATTACATACCACTCATTTAGATCTGTGTTCTTGATTACATACCACTCATTTTGTGTACTTGATTACATACCACTCATTTTTGTACTTGATTACATACCACTCATTTAGATCTGTGTACTTGATTACATACCACTCATTTTTTGTACTTGATTACACACCACTCATTTAGATCTGTGTACTTGATTACATACCACTCATTTAGATCTGTGCACTTGATTACCAACCATTCATTTAGATTTCTGTACTTGATTACACACCACTCATTTAGATCTGTGTACTTGATTACATACCACTCATTTAGATCTGTGTACTTGATTACATATGACTCATTTTGGATCTGTGTATTTGATTATACACCACTGATTTAGATCTGTGTACTTGATTACACACCACTCATTTAGATCTGTGTACTTGATTACACATTACTCATTTAGATCTGTGTACTTGATTACACACCACTCATTTAGATCTGTGTACTTGATTACACATTACTCATTTAGATCTGTGTACTTGATTACACACCACTCATTTAGATCTGTGTATTTGATTACACACCACTCATTTAGATCTTTGTACTTGATTACACACCACTCATTTACATTTGTGTACTTGGTTACACATCACTCATTTAGATCTCTGTACTTGACTACACATGACTTCATTCAGGTCTGTGTACTTGAGTTCTCTCGACTCATTTAGATCTGTGTACTTGACTACACATGACTCATTTAGATCTGTGTACTTGATTACACACCACTCATTTAGATCTGTGTACTTGATTACACACCACTCATTTAGATCTGTGTACTTGATTACACATGACTTCATTCAGGTATGTGTACTTGATTACACATGACTCATTTAAATTTGTGTACTTGATTACACACCACTCAATGAGATCTGTGTACTTGATTACACATGACTTCATTCAGATCTGTGTACTTGATAACACACCACGCATTTAGATCTGTGTGCTTGATTACATACCACTCATTTTTTGTACTTAATTACATACCACTCATTTAGATCTGTGTGCTTGATTACATATGACTCATTTAGATCTGTGTGCTTGATTACATACCACTCATTTTTTGTACTTAATTACATACCACTCATTTAGATCTGTGTACTTGATTACATACCACTCATTTTCTGTACTTGATTACATACCACTCATTTTGTGTACTTCATAACACACCACTCATTTCCGTCTGTGTACTTGATTACACCCCACTCATTTAGATCTGTGTACTTGATAACACACCACTCATTTAGATCTGTGTACTTGATTACATACCACTCATTTTTTGTACCTGATTACATACCACTCATTTAGATCTGTGTTCTTGATTACATACCACTCATTCAGATCTGTGTACTTGATTACACATGACTCATTTAAATTTGTGTACTTGATTACACACCACTCATTTAGATCTGTGTACTTGATTACAAACCATTCATTTAGATTTGTGTACTTGATTACACATGACTCATTTAGATCTGTGTACTTGATTATATACCACTCATTTAGATCTGTGCACTTGATTACACACCACTCATTTAGATCTGTGTATTTGATTACACATGACTTCATTCAGGTATGTGTACTTGATTACACATGACTCATTCAGATCTTGGTACTTGATTACACATGACTCATTCAGATCTTTGAAATTGATAACCCATTACTCATTTAGATCTGTGTACTTGAAACACATGACTCATTCGCTCTGTGTACTTGATAACATACCACTCATTTTGTGTACTTGATAACACACCACTCATTTCCATCTGTGTATTTGATTACACCCCACTCATTTAGATCTGTGTACTTGATAACACACCACACATTTAGATCTGTGTACTTGATAACACATGACTCATTTAGATCTGTGTACTTGATTACATACCACTCATTTTCTGTACTTGATTACATACCACTCATTTAGATCTGTGTACTTAATTACACATGACTCATTTAAATTTGTGTACTTGATTACACACCACTCATTTAGATCTGTGTACTTGATTACAAACCACTCATTTAGATCTGTGTACTTGATTACACACCACTCATTTAGATCTGTGTACTCATTTACACACCACTCATTTAGATCTGTGCACTTGATTACCAACCACTCATTTAGATCTGTGTACTTGATTACATATGACTCATTTAGATCTGTGCACTTGATTACACACCACTCATTTAGATCTGTGTACTTGATTACACATGACTCATTCAGATCTGTGTACTTGAAACCACACCACACATTTAGATCTGTGTACTTGATAACACACCACACATTTAGATCTCTGTACTTGATTACATACCACTCATTTAGATCTGTGTACTTGATTACACACCACTCATTTAGATTTGTGTACTTGATTACATATGCCTCATTTAGATCTGTGTACTTGATTACACACCACTGATTTAGATCTGTGTACTTGATTACAAACCACTCATTTAGATCTGTGTACTTGATTACACACCACTCATTTAGATCTGTGTACTTGATTACACACCACTCATTTAGATCTGTGTACTTGATTACAAACCACTCATTTAGATCTGTGTAGTTGATTACACACCACTCATTTAGATCTGTGTACTCATTTACACACCACTCATTTAGATCTGTGCACTTGATTACCAACCACTCATTTAGATTTGTGTACTTGATTACATATGCCTCATTTAGATCTGTGTACTTGATTACACACCACTGATTTAGATCTGTGTACTTGATTACATATGACTCATTTTGGATCTGTGTACTTGATTATACACCACTCATTTTGGATCTGTGTACTTGATTATACACCACTCATTTAGATCTTTGTACTTGATTACACACCACTCATTTAGATTTGTGTACTTGGTTACACATCACTCATTTAGATCTCTGTACTTTACTACACATGACTTCATTCAGGTCTGTGTACTTGAGTACTCTCGACTCATTTAGATCTGTGTACTTGACTACACATGACTCATTTAGGTCTGTGTACTTGATTACACACCACTCATTCAGATCTGTGTACTCATTTACACACCACTCATTTAGATCTGTGCACTTGATTACCAACCACTCATTTAGATCTGTGTACTTGATTACACATGACTCATTCAGATCTGTGTACTTGAAACCACACCACTCATTTAGATTTGTGTACTTGATTACATATGACTCATTTTGGATCTGTGTACTTGATTATACACCACTCATTTTGGATCTGTGTACTTGATTATACACCACTCATTTAGATCTGTGTACTTGATATCACACCACTCATTTAGATCTGTGTACTTGATAACACACCACTCATTTAGATTTGTGTACTTGATTATACACCACTCATTTAGATCTTTGTACTTGATTACACACCACTCATTTAGATTTGTGTACTTGGTTACACATCACTCATTTAGATCTCTGTACTTTACTACACATGACTTCATTCAGGTCTGTGTACTTGAGTACTCTCGACTCATTTAGATCTGTGTACTTGACTACACATGACTCATTTAGATCTGTGTACTTGACTACACATGACTCATTTAGATTTGTGTACTTGATTACACATGACTTCATTTAGGTCTGTATACTTGATTACACACAACTCATTTAGATCTGTGCACTTGATAACATATGACTTCATTAAGGTCTGTGTACTTGATTACACACAACTCATTTAGATCTGTGTACTTGATTACAAATGACTTCATTAAGGTCTGTGTACTTGATTACACATTACTCATTCAGATATGTGTACTTGATTACACATTACTCATTTACATCTGTGTCCTTGATTACACATGACTTCATTCAGGTCTGTATACTTGATTACACATGACTCATTTAAATTTGTGTACTTGATTACACACCACTCATTTAGATCTGTGTACTTGATTACACATGACTCATTCAGATCTTTGTACTTGATAACCCATTACTCATTTAGATCTATGTACTTGATAACACATGACTCATTTAGATCTGTGTACTTGATAACATACCACTCATTTTGTGTACTTGATAACACACCACTCATTTCCATCTGTGTACTTGATTACACCCACTCATTTAGATCTGTGTACTTGATAACACACCACACATTTAGATCTGTGTACTTGATTACATACCACTCATTTAGATCTGTGTACTTGATTACATACCACTCATTTAGATCTGTGTACTTGATTACATACCACTCATTAAGATCTGTGTACTTGATTACACACCACACATTTAGATCTGTGTACTTGATTACATACCACTCATTTAGATCTGTGTACTTGATTACATACCACTCATTTAGATCTGTGTACTTGATTACACCCACTCATTTAGATCTGTGTACTTGATAACACACCACTCATTTAGATCTGTGTACTTGATTACATACCACTCATTTAGATCTGTGTACTTGATTACACCCACTCATTTAGATCTGTGTACTTGATAACACACCACTCATTTAGATCTGTGTACTTGATAACACACCACTCATTTAGATCTGTGTACTTGATTACACACCACACATTTAGATCAGTGTGCTTGATTACATACCACTCATTTTCTGTACTTGATTACATACCACTCATTTAGATCTGTGTACTTGATAACATACCACTCATTTTGTGTACTTGATAACACACCACTCATTTCCATCTGTGTACTTGATTACACCCCACTCATTTAGATCTGTGTACTTGATAACGCACCACTCATTTAGATCTGTGTACTTGATTACATACCACTCATTTTTTGTACCTGATTACATACCACTCATTTAGATCTGTGTTCTTGATTACATACCACTCATTCAGATCTGTGTACTTGATTGCACATGACTCATTTAAATTTGTGTACTTGATTACAAACCATTCATTTAGATTTCTGTACTTAATTACACATGACTCATTTAGATTTCTGTACTTAATTACACACGACTCATTTAGATCTGTGTACTTGATTACATACCACTCATTTAGATATGTGTACTTGATAACATACCACTCATTTTGTGTACTTCATAACACACTACTCATTTCTGTCTGTGTACTTGATTACACACCACTCATTTAGATCTGTGTACTTGATAACACACCACGCATTTAGATCTGTGTACTTGATTACACATGACTCATTTAGATCTGTGTACTTGATTACATACCACTCATTTAGATATGTGTACTTGATTACATACCACTCATTTTTTGTACTTGATTACATACCACTCATTTAGATCTGTGTACTTGATTACATACCACTCATTTAGATCTGTGCACTTGATTACCAACCATTCATTTAGATTTCTGTACTTGATTACACATGACTCATTTAGATCTGTGAACTTGATTACACATGACTCATTTAGATCTGTGTACTTGATTACATACCACTCATTTAGATATGTGTACTTGATTACACACCACTCATTTAGATCTGTGTACTTGATTACATACCACTCATTTAGATATGTGTACTTGATTACATACCACTCATTTAGATCTGTGTACTTGATTACATACCACTCATTTAGATCTGTGCACTTGATTACCAACCATTCATTTAGATTTCTGTACTTGATTACACATGACTCATTTAGATCTGTGTACTTGATTACACATGACTCATTTAGATCTGTGTACTTGATTACATACCACTCATTTAGATCTGTGTACTTGATTACATACCACTCATTTAGATCTGTGTACTTGATTACATACCACTCATTTAGATCTGTGTACTTGATTACATACCACTCATTTAGATCTGTGTACTTGATTACACACCACTCATTTAGATATGTGTACTTGATTACATACCACTCATTTAGATCTGTGTACTTGATTACATACCACTCATTTAGATCTGTGCACTTGATTACCAACCATTCATTTAGATTTCTGTACTTGATTACACATGACTCATTTAGATCTGTGTACTTGATTACACATGACTCATTTAGATCTGTGTACTTGATTACATACCACTCATTTAGATCTGTGTGCTTGATTACATACCACTCATTTTTTGTACTTGATTACATACCACTCATTTAGATCTGTGTTCTTGATTACATACCACTCATTTTGTGTACTTGATTACATACCACTCATTTTTTGTACTTGATTACATACCACTCATTTAGATCTGTGTACTTGATTACATACCACTCATTTTTTGTACTTGATTACACACCACTCATTTAGATCTGTGTACTTGATTACATACCACTCATTTAGATCTGTGCACTTGATTACCAACCATTCATTTAGATTTCTGTACTTGATTACACACCACTCATTTAGATCTGTGTACTTGATTACATACCACTCATTTAGATCTGTGCACTTGATTACCAACCATTCATTTAGATTTCTGTACTTGATTACACATGACTCATTTAGATCTCTGCACTTGATTACATATTAGTCATTCAGATCTATGTACTTGATTACACATAACTTCATTTAGATCTGTGTACTTGACTACACACCACTCATTTAGATCTGTGCACTTGATTACCAACCATTCATTTAGATTTCTGTACTTGATTACACATGACTCATTTAGATCTGTGTACTTGATTGCACATGACTCATTTAAATTTGTGTACTTGATTACAAACCATTCATTTAGATTTCTGTACTTAATTACACATGACTCATTTAGATTTCTGTACTTGATTACACATGACTCATTTAGATCTGTGTACTTGACTACACTCAACTTATTCATATCTGTGTACTTGACTACTCTCGGCTCATTCAGATCTGTGTACTTGATTACACACAACACTATGTAATTGAACATGTTTTTCTTATATTTGTAGCATTAGACTCTGTCATCTTACTGGTTCAGAGAGACTGTGATATAACAATTGGAGATAATAATGGTTATCTAGCTGCTCATCATGCTGCAAAACAAGACAAGCTTGATGTTGTACGATTCCTTATAAAACAAGGCACATCAATGGATGCCACACAGGCAGATGGAAAAGCTTTGGCACATGTGGTTAGTAGATTCAGAATGATAATAGATGATGATTTCAAAATTAACAAAGGAACTTCGGTAAAAAAACAGTCATTCATTTCTGTTCCTTTGTATTACAGGTATTTGATATGTTTTTGCTGATATGTACAGCAAGAGCGTATCAATGTCCTGACAGTAGCAGTTTGATATTGTTTGATTAAAATGTATCATGGACTAGACTATTATTACTAGATTATCATTCAAATTTTTCTGGTTTTCTATCTTCATCACCATGAAGCTGTGGATATGGTAAATGCCTTCATCTGTATTCATGTGCAGCATGTATGTGCATCCACCTGCTACAAACATTTAATACAAATCTTTTAGGAATTGCTGAATAATTATATTGTCAATTCCTATTTGTTTCATCTGCATATTCCATATGGTTCTGTTGATGCTTAGATCAGCTCACTTTCGCTCAAATCAGTTATTGCTATGGTTTTATAACCATTCATCTTCAGTCATGCACCATGTGTAAAACTTTTTAAACTTCTCAAAATTTTCCACCATATTGGTGGCTAAGTAATAGAGCATCTACCTTGAGAGTTTGGGGTCATGAGTTTGAACACTAGCCAGGTCTTAAGGTATTGCTTCCTTGCCTGGTGATCTTTATTAAAAGGTCAGAGTATCAACTGGTTCACCAAGTGTCAGTTCAATGTGACTAGGGTCGAGTGGTATACTTGTCTGCAGCATACTGACTCCATGTTAGTACAAGGCAGACCATAAAAGACTCACACATCCAATGCATACTTGTTAGCTCACCTAAACCAAAGGTTCAGTGGAGCTTTTCTGATCAAAGTTTGTCTGTAGGCGGCGTAAACTTTTACATTTTTTACTTCTCCTCTCAAACTACTGGACAGATTTCAATGAAACTTGTTCAAAAGTATATATGGATTGGTGCACTTCAGACTGGTTTGCGGGGTTGCCATAGCTACTAAAACTAGGTCTAGGTGACCTAGGGGTAGAAAAATCTTAAAAAATCTTCTCTGAAAGCAATGATTGGAGGAAAAAATTTTGATGTGATATTTGGCTTCTGTAATACCGATAAATGGTGAAATTTGGACAAGAAATATATGGCACGCCTCACCAACAAAAGTTCGATAAAGTGCTTTAACGGTCGTTAAAGCGCTTTAACGAATTTAATGTTGCATTAGCGTCGATAACAAGAACAAAATTTCCACTATTTTTATTTAACGAACGATAAATGGATATTGATTCGATGAAGTGCTTTAACGACCGATAAAGCGATTTACCGTTCGTTAAAGCGCTTTACCGTTCGTTAAAACGATTTACCGTTCGTTAAAGCGCTTTATCGAGATTTTAGAGCTTATTACCGATATTTATATTGCATTACCGAATTATCGAACTCACAGAAAGTCTATTACCGTTTATCGAAAAATTTAGCCAATCAGAGGGCGTGTAACAAAAGAATTACAGACGTTTCGTCCCATAGGACTTTTCGTCCCATGCCATTTCGTACCATTTTCGAGACATTTCGTACCATCTTCAGGACTTTTCGTCCCATAATTATAAGACGTTTCGTACCATAGGACTTTTCGTCCCATGACATTTCATAATATTTTAATGACTTTTTAGCTCACCTGAGCCGAAAGGCTCAGATGAGCTATTGCTATCTATCACCGTCCGTCGTCCGTCGTCCGTCGTCCGTCGTCCGTCGTGTGTCGTGCGTCGTGCGTAAACTTTACATTTTAATCTTCTCCTCCAAAACTACTGAGCCAAATTTGATGAAACTTTGTGATTATTATGCCTGGGTAACAGGCTTTCAAAATTGTGTTCGGGGTTTGACCACGCCCAACAATATGGCTGCCGTTACTATAAATAGCCAAAAGACAAAAAAATCTTCTTCTCTGAAACCAAAATGTGCAGGCAAATTTTGATTAGATTTTTGGATTCAGGATCCCTAGATACACTTAAATTGTGTTTTTCATGAAAATTCGACGAAAAATAGGTTACGCGTTTTTTGCGTAAAATTATGTAATTTTTAAAATGAGACATTTATTGTAATAAGTTCATAATGGCTGAAGATAATTGTATGGAGTTTTCACTGTTGATCTTGTCTTGCTATTTTCTTCCGATTGATGTCAAGATCAAAGGTCAAGGTCATGTCCCAGTTTTTGACCTTTGATACAAAATGCTATTTTTTAAACATTTCAGGTGATAATGACGTAGGATTTTTGGTTAATTGTAGGTATTGACATGACGATCATTTTGATATATCGATTAAGGTCATGGGTTCAAAGGTCAAGGTCACAGATGTACAAGTTTACCGAAATAGTTTATTATCTGCAAAACTATGCTTTTTGTATAGGCATGTATATTAGAATATTGTAGGTAATGGCCCAATGGTCATTTTGATATATAAATAAAGGTCATGAGTTCAAAGGTCAAGGTCACATATGTAAACAAGTACTAAAATCATTATTTATCTCAAAAACTATAGACTTTTTGTATAGGCATGTATATTAGAATATTGTAGGTAATGGCCTAATGGTCATTTTGATATATGAATAAAGGTAATGAGTTCAAAGGTCAAGGTCACAGATGTAAACAAGTACTGAAATGATTATTTATCTCAAAAACTATAGACTTTTTGTATAGGCATGTATATTAGAATATTTTAGGTATTATCCTAACGATCATTTTGATATATGAATGAAGGTCATGGGTTCAAAGGTCAAGGTCACAGATGTGAATGAATACCTGAATGGTTAATTATCTTGAAAACTGTTAACTTTTTGTATATGCATGTATATTAGAATATTGTAGGTATTAGCCTAACAACCATTTTGATATATGAATGAAGGTTATGGGTTCAAAGGTCAAGGTCACAGATGTGAACAAGTTCTGAAATGATTATCTCAAAAACTATAAACGTTTTGTATAGGCATGTATATTAGAATATTTAGGTATTATCCTAATGATCATTTTGATATCTGAATGAAGGTCATGGGTTCAAAGGTCAAGGTCACAGATGCAAATGAATACCTAAATGGTTAATTATCTTGAAAACTATTAACTTTTTGTATAGGCATGTATATTAGAATATTGTTGGTACTGGCACAGTGGTCATTTTGATATATGAATGAAGAGCATGGGTTCAAATGTCAAGATCACAGATACAAACAAGTACTGAGATGATTATTTATCTCAAAAACTATAACCTTTTTGTATAGGGATGTATATTAGAATATTGGCCTAATAATCATTTTGATATTTGAATGAAGCTCATGGGTTCAAAGGTCACAGGTGAGCGTTAAGGCCCATGGGCCTCTTGTTAAAGATATTTTCTTAATTAATTACTTTATTTATTTATTTATTTTTGTTTTTTACTGTGTTATAAAAAATTTAGGACTTTTCGTTCCATGGCATTTCGTAATATTTTAATGACTTTTTAGAGATTTTATTAATTTATTTATTTATTTATTTTTGTTTTTTTACTGTGTTATAAATAAAATTTAAGACATTTCGTCCCATGACATTTCGTAACATTTTAATGACTTTTTAAAGAGGTTTTATTTATTTATTTATTTATTTATTTATTTATTTATTTATTTATTTATTATTTATTATGTGTTATACTGAATAAAATTTAGTTACATATATATATTTAATTTCCCTTTTGTCTTTTTTAAAGGGGGATGATTAAGGTATATATGTGAATACATCTTTATTTTTTATATGAATTTAACTAACTACAAGTTTATGCCAGTAAACTATCTTTTCTCTCGCTTTATCATTAAATAAACTTTAAAGCCATAAAGTCTCGGGATTTCATTTTTTTAATACCAATAAAAACAAAACACGTGTTTCCACAAGCTTTTATTGTTCAGCTGATGGAAACGTTCTACAAACATGAGGGAGCGTATGTGAGACTTATATCGCTTTTACTTATCGTGATGTCCCTCTTATAGAAATGTAAGACTTAGAGTGACATATTGTTGAAAAATGGCAATGTTCAAAAAGTATGCATAAAATATGAAAAAATATGATGCAGAAAATACTTTAATAAGATGTGCACATGTTCAATATGTAATAATAACATCATGCAAATTTAGTTTCAGACTTAGTGGAGGTGTACATGTTCAATGAATATAATAAATTGGTATAACGAATGTATAATGCCAGGACGAAAAGTACTCCATGAGTCCGAATATGGCATGAAACGTTCTGTAAAAATTACTTAATGTTATGGTACATCTTAAAAATGTGGAAAGAAAAGTCCCCAAAAAGTTTACGAAATATCATGGGACGAAAAGTCCTATGGTACGAAACGTCTTAGAAGTATGGGACGAAAAGTCCTGAATATGGTACGAAATGGCATGGGACGAAAAGTCCTATGGGACGAAACGTCTTGCTAAAATTGTATCAAGTTAATAAAAGTTAAATTAAATACATGGAATGACCTGATGATCTATACCTGCAATTTCTACATCTTATCGAACTTACTGACTTTCTTTTCGTCTAGTAAATATAAATATATAATAATATATAGATAAATTAATACATATAAATTTTACCTTGTCCCTCCATAATTCTCTGTTAGTTGATTCCTGATTAAAAAAATCCCACGACTTTTGTATCCAGTAATGAAGCCATTTGAGTAGATCTACCTTGGAATGACAGCCGATTGGATTACGAAAATTGACCATACATCGACAACACTGAACACTAATGTACCAATCGATGATTGATTGTCTTATTACAAAGTTTTTAATAACTCTTGTGATTTTAATAGGTCAATTAAATCAGGCGAAACTAAAAAAAATCAACAAGAATATGCGGGAAAGATACAATGATCGTCCATATTTAAAACAGGTTTTGTAACCATGTTTGCGCCAAAAAACTACAGTATCTGTTGTTATTATTATTATTATTTTGTAACCGCTTGGTCCATGTGGATGCAAATGCCGTTAAAGTTACTATTACCATATTATTAAAAGCAGACGAGAGAGAGAGAGAGAGAGAGAGAGAGAGAGAGAGAGAGAGAGAGAGGTTTATGTGTTGAAGTGGTATCCAGGGACATCAATGTAAATCATGCGATTAGCCAATCAAAACGCTCGTTACATATCTGTAACCATGACACATATGTATTAACGAATTATCGAACATATCGCATTAACGAATTATCGGACACATTCTTCATTACCGTTCGATAATTTTTAAAGACCGTTAAATCGCTTTATCGGTCGTTAAAGCGCTTTATCGAATCTATATCCATTTATCGTTCGTTAAATAAAAATAGTGGAAATTTTGTTCTTGTTATCGACGCCAATGCAACATTAAACTTGTTAAAGCGCTTTAACGACCGTTAAAGCACTTTATCGAACTTTTGTTGTCGAGGCGTGCCATAGAAATAGGTTATGCATTTTTGCGTTTAATCTTTAAAAAATCATAAAATTGCTTCAAATTGTTATAACATGACTATTTCATCAGATAATGACATGGGGGTTGAGTTTTGACATAATCTTGTAATTACCTTCAGAATGGGGTCAAGGTCAATTGCAAAGGTCATGACCTAAATTTTGACCTCTCTGATGTTATTTATTATCTGGAAATGTAGTAACTTTTTGTATAGGCATGTGTATTAGAAAGTTGTAGGTATTGATATAATGATCCTTTTGATGTATAAAGAAAGGTCATGGGTCCAAAGGTCAAGGTCATGTTAGCAAAACAATACCAAAATGGTTCATTATCTTGAAAACTATTAACTTTTTGTATAGGCATATATATTAGAATGTAGCAGGTATTGATACAACAATCATTTTGATGTATAAAAAAAGGTCATATTTCCAAAGGTCACACATTTTAAAGCATGCTGAAATGGTTGCTTATCTTGAAAACTATTAACTTTTTCTATAGGCATATATATCAAAATCAGACATGGGGTAATGCTAATTTGTAATTGTAATGCCCTGTAATGCATTACATTTTCTTAAAGTAATGCATGTAATGTGTAATGTCCTAATTTTTGCATTACATGTAATTGTAATGTTATGCATTACATAGACAAAAATGCATGTAATTTAAGCATATAATGGCATTACATAGCATTACTTCTCTGTATTAAATGTTAGATATTATTACCATTACAATTCAGGGCTAGTAAGTACCTACATGCTACTTTTTTCCCTAATATAAAATATAAAATCGATGTCTAGAAAAATTGTAACTGTTAACGGTTGTCAAACTAATGATTTATTTCATTCAACCTTAATACTAAAACTATATAAAATGCTAAAAACTTAGTATACTTCAGATCATTTTGAATTTCCAACAAATGTAAAGGATAAAAATACATTTTAAAGCAAAATGCAAATGCTGTTTTTAGTACTATTGGGAAGTCTAAAGATCACATCAAAATTTGCAACATATCTAAGTTTCAGTAACTACAATAATTTATAATTTTGCTTTAACTGATAACCTGTGATGAAAACAATTTTATTTTTACCGGAAATTGTTTTTTTTTTTTTGTAATCCTTTTTTTATGCTATTAAGGTAACCTATCTTTAATGATTAAAGAAGTTATTTGTTAAAGGTATGGTTTATAAATTACACCTGACAATACCACTAATTAGTTTGTATACCTATCAACTCCTTTTACTGTTTTGATATAATGGTAATTAAGAAACAATCAGTGAATAAAATAAATAAAAAATAAAAACATATAATATGAAAAATTCCTTACAGCATCTCTGTTTTTTCTTCGTCATTTTTAGAGTAAAACAGATATATTTTGTATTTGTAAAACAGATGTATATTTGGATAATAAAAAACCTGACATAGATGAACAATCCATAGATGAACAATCAACTTTGACAAATTTTGTAAAACCTACTGGTAAACAGCAGAAATATCAGTTGAATCACCCAAAGCAAAAAGAATCTATACATGCACTTATTGACTATATATACTCCTGTTTTCAACATTTGAAAATCAAAACATAAGAACTTTATAGAAAAAGAACCCAAAATTTTAATCTAAAATTCTGAATCCGAAATACTGTATATCGTATTTATATGTTTGGATTCTTCATGAAATGTAATGTGTAATATAATGCATTACTTTGGTAAAGTAATTGTAATGTAATGCATTACTTTCCAAAATACATGTAATTGTAATTGTAATATAATGCTACTTTTGTCAAAGTAATTGTAATGTAAAGCATTACATTGCAATGTAATTCGCCCCATGCCTGATCAAAATGTTGTAGGTATCGATCCAATGACCATTTTGATGTGTAGAAATAGCTCATTGGTTCAAAGGTCAAGGTCAAAGATGCAAAACAATACCCAAATGATAAATTATTTTGAAAACTATAAATTTTAGCTCAATTGGCTATAGCCAGCTGAGCTCATGGCATGCTTAAGTGTGCATGCATCCTTGCTTTAAGTTTGTTCTTCTCCTCTGAAACCATGGGGCCAATTGAAACCAAATTTGGTGTGGAAGGTCCCTAGGTGAAGTAGCTAAAAGTTTGTACAAGGCAACCTTGTAAAAAATCTAAGATGGCCGTCATTACTATAAATAGCAAAATCACTAAAATGGCAATTGTTCATTCAACTTTCCACCAATTTTCTTCAAATTTGAAATATAGAAAGTAGATTCCTAACCATATAAGAAATGTAAAGGGTTTGTCATTTACTAATTTAAGCAAATTATGCAAATTAGGTCAAATTTTGCCTGTTGAGCATTACAGCCCTTTTGGGCCTCTTGTTTACATTTGCACTTTTTTGTTTAGTATTTTAGCTGTTTATAAATTATATACTGCAGCAAGACTTTAAATATTTTAGATGTAGCATTCTTAGAACAAGTTATAATTAAATAGCAAAAATTTTGCATATTTGCCATCAAGGGCGTAGGTTAATTTTGTCAAAAACCATATTTAAAAATGTTAATAATAATATGACAGCTATATTTTAAAACTTGAAAGCAATACAAAATTTAACCCTCGAAACTGAAACTATCATAATAAACAAGACGATTTATGCATATGAATCAATGTACAATTCAGTGGTCGTTTGAATTTCGTTTTGAAGTTTAGTCACAAAAATTTGCAGATAAGGGTCGAAATTCATGGAAAACGCACCATTTTTGTTGTATATTTTCATTTCCTGGGGGAGCATGCCCCCATACCCCCTAGAAAAACGGCGCATTTTTCATGTTTACAGTGCGTAATTTACCAACATGCTCAGGTACGCCCCTGGCCATAACTGCTAAAAATTTAGACATTCTTTTAATTAATGTAATTGACCATTAACACTTTGCATGAAATATGTACACACCTTCAGGTGAGCATTAAGGCCCATAGGGCTCTTGTTTTTAGAATAATTCTTAGAGTTTACTTAACTTGATCTTGTCTCAATAGCTGAAAAATTGGTGATGCCAAATTAAACAACATTGCAACTAACCAATATAAAACTGCCAGGCCATTTTTTATGATTATCATGTTAGCTAGGTAAAGGTATATGAAAGGGCCATTTCCCCTTGGATCCCAATAAGGAGATAAAAGTTAAAAAATTTCAAAGTGCTTTACCTGAGATAGTATTTGCCTAGCATCCTTAAGACAAGTACATTCTTATCTGTTTATATTTTGCCATGCCTAAATTCTTCAATAAAATCCACCATGGAACAGTACTTTCCATTTTAGTGTACTTCAGAATATAAACAAGAGACCCATTTGGCCTTATATGCTGACTTGATAAATAATGCCCAGCTGAAATATTTTAAGCAAACATAAAAACTGGCAATTAACAATTTTATATTCTGTGACTTTGACCTTTGAACCCATGGCCTCATCTATATATAAAAATTATCATTATATCAAAACCTACATTGTTCTGATATACATGTCTATACAAAAAGTTAATACATTTTTTTAAGATAATTAACCCTTTAAATATTCTTCAGGGTGTGATATGCCTGGAAAAGTCCTGGAAAATGGAATGTCCTTAAAAAAAGTCCTGGAAAATACTTGAATTGGTTTCAAAAGTCCTAGAATGTTTTTGTCTGTAAACATGTTTACCAACGTTATAATATGTAATTAAAATGTAATATTTCAAACTTGATTTTTTTTCATTATGTTCCTCAAAAGATCAGCAAATTTGCTTCAGCGCTTGTATAGTAATGTGCATAGCATACAATTGTTTGAATGTTACAAAGTATTATCTAGAGTTATCTTTCTTTACCCCTGATCTTCACATTGCGGTGTCCATGGAGATGAAAAAAGTAATAGCTTTCAATGTAAATTGGATGCACAATTCAAAATACAGTGATTGGCTAAAGCCATTTAAGGCAGATAGACCCAAATGCCTTTGTGTTTTGTGCAACAAATTAACTGATATATTATTCATGGGGAAATCTAGTCAATGTGTTTATCTGATTTAAATTGAATAAATTTGTTTTAATTGAATATAATTTCGTCTGTTAGGAATATATTATTCTTTGAGTTAGTCCTTGAAAATGGACTATTTGTCCTGGAAAAGTTCTTGAATTTTGTCAGTCTAAACCTGATCAAACTCTGTTCTTTCACATCTGTGACCTTGACCTTTGAGTTAATGATCTTCATCAATAGATAAAAATGATCGCTGTATCAATACAAACAATTATCTAATATACATGTCTATAAAATATGTTTATAGGTTTCTAGATAATTAACTATGTGTGTATACTTCACATCTGTTACCTAGACCTCTCAAGCTTTGACCTTAATCTATATATCAAAATGACCATTATATCAATACAAACAATTTTTAGCCATCTATCTTCATATGTCATGCATCGTCCGTAGTGTATAAACTTTTCACATTTTAGTCAACTCCTCTAAAAGTACCAAGCCAAATTGGATGCTATTTGGCAGTAATGATGTCTAGGTGAGGGGCTTTCAGATTTGCACAAATGAAGAGATTATCTCTCCTTGTAGTCCATTTTCTCTCCTTGTAGTCCCATAAAGGGGAAAATTGTGAAAATCTTCAAAAAATCATCTCCTCTAAACTTACAAGAGATATAGCTTAGATATTTGATGTAAAACATACTAAGGGCACCTAGTTTCAGTTAATTATCTCAAAAACTATAAACTTTTTGTATAGGCATGTATATTAAAATATTGTAGGCATTTGCACAACGGTCATTTTGATATATGAATGAATGTCATAAGTTCAAAGGTTAAGGTCACAGGTGCAAACAAATAAATAAATGGTTAATTATCTCAAAAACTATAAACTTTTTGTATAGGCATGTATATGAGAATATTGTAGACATTTGCAGAATGATCAATGTGATATATGAATGAAGGCCATAAGTTTAAAGGTCAAGGTCATAGATGCAAAAGAATACAAAAATGGTTGATATTCTCAAAAATTATAAACTTTTTGTATAGGCATGTATATTAAAATATTGTAGGCATTTGCACAACGGTCATTTTGATACATAAATGAAAGTCATAGGTTCAAAGGTCAAGGTCATAGATACAAACAAATACTAAAATGCTTAATTATCTCAAAAACTATAAACTTTTTGTAGGCATGTTTATTGGAATATTGTAGGTATTGGCATAACAGTCATTTTGATATATAAATGAAGTTCATTAGTTCAAAGGTCAAGGTTACATGTGCAAACAAATACTTATTATCTCAAAAACCATAAACTTTATGTATAGGCATGTATATTAGAATAATGTAGGCATTTGCACAATGATCATTTTGATATATGAATGAAGGTCATTAGTTCAAAGGTCAAGGTCACCTAAAAATCCTTGCATATAATTGGTCCTTACTGCTGAAAATTTGGATATTCTCTTTAATTTATGTCATTGACCATTGAACCTCTGCTTGAGATATGTACTCAGCCTCAGGTGAGCGTTAAGGCCCATGGGCCTCTTATTCTTATATACAGGCCATTACAAAAAGTTCATAGTTATCAGGATGATTAACCATTTCAGTATTTTTTTCCATCTGTGACCTTGACTTGTGAAACTATGACCTTCATCTATATATCAAATTGACAGTTGTATCAATACCTTCAATATTCTGATAAAAGCTGATTGTTTTTCAGATAATTGACCCTTGAAACTATGAACTTCATGTATATATCAAAGTGACTGTTATATTAATACCTACTATATTCTTATATACATGCCTATTCAAAAAGTTTAGTGTTCTAGATACTTGAGTATTTCAGTATTCTTTTGCAGCATCTATGACTTTGACATTTGAATCGAAATGACCTTTATCTATATATCAAAATGATCATTGTATCAATACCTACAATATTCTGATAAACATGCCTTTCAAAAAGTTTATACAGTAGAACTTCAGTGGCTCGAAGTCCAGAGCGACCGAACATCAAGAGGGGATCTTCATTCGATTTAGGTTTTAGGCTCCCGTTTTAATCAACAGTCATAAAATCGTAAAAATTGACAAACATCATAGAAAATTAAATGTCTCTTTAAAAATATTAGATTCACGATGATATCTCGAAGTTTTCAAACTTCATTTGTACACTAAACTTCAAAATGTTGAACGTCGAACTGCAAATCTATCAATATCGACAATTCATTTGAAAAATAAATAAATTTGGTTGAAAGTAAAAGTAAATATCAACAGCTGATGATATAAATTAAACTCACTTTATTATCGTCATAATACAGAACACATGTATTGCCGGTTATTGATAATCACCAGAACTACCCGTATTACACATTGCCATGCGCATTCCAATGAAATGTAAATAACAGAATCTGAAATTCTATGATGAGCATCTGGCGTGGACTAAGGTGTGTTATCGATCAAGCACCCATGGATCATAATCGCTTTACTGAATTGATCAATGTTACTTACTAATCTTGAGTAACACTCTAAGTTCCAGACGATTTCGTTTCGCTCTATTACCTTCGGTGAAATCTGTATCATTGCTTCAGCTTGTGTTTTGTTTACAATGACTGACCACATGTCATTCTGATAAAATTGTATTCGAGCGAAAGAAGTTGAATTTTCACCAAATTTACACTTTCGAGAAATATTTATTGTTCGAGCAAGCGGGGGTATTCGAGCTATCATAGTTTGAGCGATCTAGGTTTATTTACATATGATTTAATAGGGATTTGGATGGGACTCACAGATGACTTCGAGTTATCCAGGGTATTTAAGGCATCGACGTTCGAGCGATCGAAGTTCTACTGTAGTTTCCAGATTAACCATTTTAGTATTCTTTGGCATCTATAAAAAAATAATTTATTTCAATACCTACAATATACTAATATACATGCCTATACAAAAAGTTATAGTTACACAGATAATTAACCATTTCAGTATTATTTCGCATCTTTGACCTTGACCTTTGAAACTGTGACTGTGTCTTCATCTATATATCACAATGATTGTTGTATCAAAACCTACTATACTACCCTAAAATATAATATATTTGTTAATTTTGCTGGTTTTTGGTGATTTACTTGACAACTAATGATGTTAAATAAAAACAATATCTTGCAAAAATGATCATCATCACCAAGATTTAACTAAATAGCAAATTTTTTACCTATATGATAATCCATGTCAGAGTTGTTGCTCCTGTTCAAGTATTAATTAATATGTTAATATTTTTCTCAGAGGGGGTGATTTTAGGCCAATGCACCAGTGAGACTGTTGGAGCTTTTTTAGGAGTGGTCTAATTTTTAAGACTTCAGGTTTTTTTTTCTATTCGCTGTTGATATTAAGTTGTGGATTTGTCCTGTTTGTCAATCATTCCATAACACTGTGTCTGTAACATTTTTGTATGCTCTGTATCTTCTACATTCCTATATTTTGTAGCAACTTTCATGTCTCCTCTAAATCTTCTATATTTATACTTGGACTTTTTTTTAAATTTGGTACAAATGTAAACTATCATGCAAAGATGTGTCATGAACCATGATTAGTTATATCCGTCAAATGTCAAGGTCATAAGGTCAAATCTTAGAACATTTGGGTTCTGCTTAGTTTTAGTAAAAGTTATTAAACACATAAAATGAGACAAAAACAGTATGTGAGTTCACAATTTGTATTATTTTCCTGAATCCATCAAAATTACTTTTCAAAAATTGGAAAGCCTTCAAAAGTCTAAAAATAGACAACAGACTGACAGTTTTCATAGGATGTTTCCTATGTTCATAGGCACAACCACTAAGTAACATACAAATAATGTCACTGTGTGTTGATCTATCTACTGAGACTAGAGCCACTACCATATTCAATAATAAGCCTACAGATACATACTCTTGGTGACATCTGTGGATTATCTTGATGAAAATGTATTTCCAAATTTCCCCCTTACACTGCTGCACTGAAAATATTTTAGAAACCACCAAGAACATGAAAACTATATGATGTCATTGATGAAGCTGATGTCACTGCTGTTCATTGCTTTAGGTTAGCTGGATGTTAAATATTGCCTGTATTGGCAGTTGTTGAAGGTATGAATGAATTTTCATTTTCTGTATGTCATGATTGATGTGACTATAGTTATTTATTGAGAAAATGTTTTTCTGTCCTGAAATTTGCAGAATTTAGATGGCTGGTACATTAATATTGTCATTCAATTTTTGCACAAGATATTTTCAAGCACTGTCGTTTGTTACATTTTTATCTGTTTCTATACCAGCAGCTTTAACCATACGTTTCATAAATGTTCCAAGTTTATTTACTCCAACTTCTGTTTTTAGCTCTCCTGACCGAAAGGCATGGCAAAGTACAACATGTGTATGTGCGTGTGGGTGCGTCCATCATTAACACCTATTTTTGACCTCTCCTCTGAAACTACCAGACAGATTTTAATAAAACTTAGTCAGATTCAGATTTGTTCATGGCATTGCCATGGTTACCATAACTAGGTCAAGGTGCATTTTGGTATAAAGATTAAGGTCATGGGTTCAATGGTCAAAGTCACAGATGCACAACAATACTGAAATGGTTAATTATCTTGAAAATTATAAACTTTTAATATAGGCATAAATATGAGTATCAGAATGTTGTAGGTATTGATAAAACAATCATGTTGATGTATATTACAGATGTGAAAAGATACTATCTGGAAAACTATCAACTTTTTATAGGCATATACATTAGAGTATTGTAGGTTTTTATATGACGATCATTTTGATGCATAGATGAAGGTCATGGGTTCAAAGGTTAATTAATTATCTGAAAAAGCCTCAAATCGTTTCTATTTGGAAAGATTTTGACATTTGGGTTTAATATTTATGATTTCATGAAAAGTGTCATTAAGAAATATAGACATGTGCTCTCTGTCCAAAGTTCTTTTTGGTTGATATATAAAGCAATTTGACATAAAACAGTGGTCTTAATAGACAGGTGGTCTTTGCATACAAATGGTCAGTCTAGCAGGTTTTGTTTATTTTAAGTTATATTTGCCACGAATGTATTTGAGTAGAATAATGATGTTTAATGTCAGGCAGTCAGTTATGGAATGGCGGAAACCAGATATCCAGAGAAAACAATATGTCTCATAAATGCCAATTGCTATCTAATTTTAATATAGCTCCAGAAGGTTATTAATAGATGGTACACATGTGTGTGTGTGTGTGTGTGTGTGTGTGTGTGTGTGTGTGTTAATACATGTATATTTAAAAAAGTTCCAACTAGAAGGAATGCCAAACCGGTTCTTTACGAGAATTGTGTTTCAGTTTTACATTTTTTATCCTTCCGGTGATTTTAAAATTGGGATTACTTTTTGACAAGTGTCTGATGACTGAAAAAGTTGTTGCTAGTCATTCAGAAGGAACGCAAAACCTGTTTTTTACGAGAATTGTGTTTCAGTTTTACATTTTTTATCCTTCCGGTGATTTTAAAATTGGGATTACTTTTTGACAAGTGTCTGATGACTGAAAAAGTTGTTGCTAGTCATTTCGTACTATGACCATTTTGTACTAAAATTAACATTTCATAACTGGTCAAGTTCGTACCATGACATATGGCCATTTCGTACCTTGACCATCTCATACCCAAATTTTCCATTTCATACCATTGAAGTAAAATTCATGATGCTACTATATCATAACATATAAAAATACTTAAATTGTTGATCATTGAATGATTCTTCATTATAGAAGCTTCTTAATTAAAAAAGAATAATTTCAAAAAATATTCTGTATACATGTATAATTCATTTTATTATATAATTAATAAATTCAATCTTTATAATTGGCTAAAATGGTAACATGTGACCACAGGATCTCACATGATATACCACAAATTTCTAAAAAAAAATCTGGTGTATATCAAATTTGGTCCATGTCATTTTTGTTGACGTTCAATATAAAAATCATTATCAATTAAGTGTGTGCAAGTGATTGTGTCTCATCCGCCTGTTAATTTTTTCA
Organism: Anadara kagoshimensis; assembly: GCA_021292105.1. Lineage (NCBI taxonomy): Eukaryota > Metazoa > Mollusca > Bivalvia > Arcoida > Arcidae > Anadara > Anadara kagoshimensis. Next base: position 21,881,203 of record CM037864.1, read on the forward strand.
TAGATCGTTCACGTTATGGCATCATCAATTTAGTGTGTAAATGATTGTTTCTCATCTGGAATGCCATTTATTTTATTGATATAATCAGATTTAAAAAGTCAGAGAGATCTAATTAATGCAGGATATTTTTTGTGTGATCTGTTCCAACCAAGGAGAGACAGAGAAATCTAACACTGGTAAAATAGCTAGATTGCCTGGTCACACGTTTGAGAAAACATTGTCAACTGAAGTGCTACAGTGGCTAAGTTATATCAACTGGCCAAGTTTCAGCTCAATCAGATGGACGGTTTTCTTTCAAATGCATGGAAACTAATTTTTCCACGCACTCACACAGCACACTGTACAGCGGTTATACTGTATCCCTCTCACTTTGGGGGGGGGGGGGGGGGGGGGTGGGGTAACTAGCACTGGAACTCGACTTTTGACAAAACAATTAAGGTAGTTCCATACCATGGTGACGTCGTCGTTTTGTGCGTACGGTCGAAATGTCTGATGTGACGTCTTTTTAGCTCACCTGAGCCAAAGGCTCAAGTGAGCTTTTCTGATCACAATTTGTCCGTTGTCTGTCGTCGTCGTCGTCGTCGTCGTCGTCGTAAACTTTTCACATTTTCATCTTCTTCTCACGAACCACTGGGCAGATTTCAACCAAATTTGGCACAAAGCACCACTAGGTGAAGGGGATTCAAGTTTGTTCAAATGAAGGGCCACACCCTCTTAAAGGGAGATAATTGAGAATTATTGAAACTTTGTTGGTATTTTTCAAAAATCTTCTTCTCAAAAACTATTCGGCCTGTAAAGCTTAAACTTTTGTGGAGGCATCCTTAGGAAGTGTAGATTCAAGTTTGTTCAAATCATGGTCCCCGGGGGTAGGGAGGGGCCACAAGAGGGGGATCAAGTTTTACATAGGAGTATATAGAGAAAATCTTTAAAAATCTTCTTCTCAAAAACTATTAGGCCTGAAAAGCTCAAATTAAAATGGAAGCATCCTCAGGTAGTGTAGATTCAAGTTTGTTCAAATCATGGTCCCCGGGGGTAGGGAGGGGTCACAAGAGGGGGATCAAGTTTTACATAGGAATATATAAAGAAAATTTTTAAAAATCTTTTTCTCAAAAACTATTAGGCCAGAAAAGCTCAAATTAAAATGGAAGCATCCTCAGGTAGTGTAGATTCAAGTTTGTTCAAATCATAGTCCCTGGGGGTAGGTTGGGGCCACAAGAGGGGGGTCAAGTTTTACACAGGAATATATAGAGAGAATCTTTAAAAAGCTTCTCCTCAAAAACTATTAGGCCAGGAAAGCTCAAATTAAAATGGAAGCATCCTCAGGTAGTGTAGATTCAAGTTTGTTCAAATCATGGTCCCCGGGGGTAGGGAGGGGCCACAAGAGGGGGATCAAGTTTTACATAGGAGTATATAGAGAAAATCTTTAAAAATCTTCTTCTCAAAAACTATTAGGCCTGAAAAGCTCAAATTAAAATGGAAGCATCCTGAGGTAGTGTAGATTCAAGTTTGTTCAAATCATGGTCCCCGGGGGTAGGGAGGGGTCACAAGAGGGGGATCAAGTTTTACATAGGAATATATAAAGAAAAGTTTTAAAAATCTTTTTCTCAAAAACTATTAGGCCAGAAAAGCTCAAATTAAAATGGAAGCATCCTCAGGTAGTGTAGATTCAAGTTTGTTCAAATCATAGTCCCTGGGGGTAGGTTGGGGCCACAAGAGGGGGGTCAAGTTTTACACAGGAATATATAGAGAGAATCTTTAAAAAGCTTCTCCTCAAAAACTATTAGGCCAGGAAAGCTCAAATTAAAATGGAAGCATCCTCAGGTAGTGTAGATTCAAGTTTGTTCAAATCATGGTCCCCGGGGGTAGGGAGGGGCCACAAGAGGGGGATCAAGTTTTACATAGGAGTATATAGAGAAAATCTTTAAAAATCTTCTTCTCAAAAACTATTAGGCCTGAAAAGCTCAAATTAAAATGGAAGCATCCTCAGGTAGTGTAGATTCAAGTTTGTTCAAATCATGGTCCCCGGGGGTAGGGAGGGGTCACAAGAGGGGGATCAAGTTTTACATAGGAATATATAAAGAAAATTTTTTAAAATCTTTTTCTCAAAAACTATTAGGCCAGAAAAGCTCAAATTAAAATGGAAGCATCCTCAGGTAGTGTAGATTCAAGTTTGTTCAAATCATAGTCCCTGGGGGTAGGGTGGGGCCACAAGAGGGGGGTCAAGTTTTACACAGGAATATATAGAGAGAATCTTTAAAAATCTTCTCCTCAAAAACTATTAGGCCAGGAAAGCTCAAATTAAAATGGAAGCATCCTCAGGTAGTGTAGATTCAAGTTTGTTCAAATCATGGTTAAATAATAGTGTATTTTCCATGCTGTATTCTTTTATATAAGTATTTTGATATAAAGTTAAATATATTGTTCATGAGAAATATATTAATTGTACTTGTATTTAAAAGCTAATTTTTAATGTAAATCCTGCTGTATTCTATAATTTCTATTTGCCATTTCCCGATTACAGTATTCGGCCTATGCATTTTCTCTCTTTTGAGATTGGTAGATTGCATGATGAAAATTTTTTTTTAAATTATTTCATTGGTTGAAATGCTGTAAGAAAAAGGTAACGGAATAAGCCGAGGCTTGTCGAAACATCAACCTTTTACGGTACATAGAAATACTTACAAATTGTTTAGTGAAAAGCATCGGTAGGAAGTATAGATTTCAGTTTGTACAAAACCTCCCTCCCCTGCACTCACTTCAATACTGAACTCATTTCGGCTTCTACCTAGCAAGTTGCTCAGGTGAGCGATGTGGCCCCTGGGCCTCTTGTTTATTTATGACGTCACGAATGTGTGGTCTTCGGCACCTACAGAAATATGGCAGGAACTCTGTTATGCTATCAGTCAGTAGAATAATTTTCTGTATGCACAAAAGATTAGAATTAACAATATCAATTCTGTGCACTATTTTTAAGAAGAAAATGTACATAACGGAAATTAGGTAAATCTACACTGTTGAGAGTACTATTCTAAATAATTGAAAGATTTGAGTACATTGTTTAATTTATTAAGACAATATTTTAAATGCCGCTTTATGTTAGGTTTTTTTTTGGTGATTTTAAATACAAATAGTAGGACACAAACTGACGATTATTCAATATACATACTGTATGATAATTTTTCTCGGAGTCAAATTTTAGACTATGCTCTTGTATTTGCGTTTTTATTCAGTGGCCTAGAATCAAGAACGCTTCATCAATGTATATGAATCTACTTTCCACTTTAACTGATCTGTGACAGTTTGGTAACGTTGCTATGGGTTTCTATGGGTGACAGACCACATGATATTTAAATTGGTTTTGTTTTGCACATCCAAATAGCTCACATTCGCTGTTTTTGTTTATTTGTTAATATCAAACGAAAAACATGGTTCAAAATTGTATCCTAAGACATTATTGGTAACTTCTTAGGTAAAGAATGAGGCTTTTTTTTTGTTTCAGGATTTTGATGCAATTTTATGAAAAAAGTAGCTTGACGACCTCCTATTTTTTGTTTCCGAAAATCAAACTTATATATTCATGTGCAATATATGTGAAAATCAGGGGTAGTATTCTACTTAGTTCTTTAAAAATCTACAAATTAACGAAAGGGTGTTACTTTCATTTTTCCGGAAATGAAATGTTCTCTCTTGATAGGTGGCGCTGTAGAAAAATACCACGTGACCAGAAGTAAAATTCCATTGGTCCAAATAATCTTCATGACATAATGGTTAATTTAAATGCAAGAGACTTTTGGTTTCTAAGCATGACAAAAAATTATTAAAGCTTATTTGTTGATAAAAGTAGTTATACTTTGATCATTTATGTCGTGAAAATGGCCACCAGGTGGCGCTTCAGAACTTCTTAAGCGAGTCAAATACCTGCCCTGAAATTTTGGAATGTTGAATGGTTTATGCCTACCTACAACATATCAAAATTTCAATATGTGTTTTCAGGCGATTTGTAAAGTATGGAACTACCTTAAGTTACCAATACATGTCAAAAAGAGAGAGAGAGACTTTCACTATGATACAAAATTTATGGTTCAAATTGATATCTCTTCACTATGGTACGTACGAAATGGTAGCATTTCAATATGGCAAAATGGCTTGTTATGGTGTGATATGGTACAATATGATCAGGATACCAAATGGCCACTATACCAAATTGTATTTTATATGGTCAGAAATGGGCGGTACACAATGACTATGATTCAAAAAATTCCATCAAGATAAAACAGGAAGCTTTTTGTGCAGAGAAAACTAACATATTTAATGAATTATACATCAAATTGTGCATTACAAAAAGATCTTTCTCATGTGTGTTCTGATAGATGAGAAGGCAGCTTATGAATTGCAATTTAAGTCATCCCCCAACATATTAAGTCACCAACAACAATGTTTGGGTGACATCTGTTTTGTAAACAGCATAGCTGAAAAACGGTTCTTGGAATGTGATGAGACTTTGTACACTTGTTGCCTATGACAAGAAAGGCTACATTTGAAACTTTATGACAAACGCGATGACTTCAATTTTTCTATTGTCAACTTTCCTTTTTTATGCAGCAATATACCTGCTTCTCCTGCTTATGGTGTATTTGTTTCCCAATTAATACGCTATGGTAGAGCTTGTTCCCACTACGGGGACTTTGTACAACGAAGTAGGCTGCTTGCAAATAAATTGTTGACTCAGGGATATTGCAAGCCTAGGCTTATCAAGGCCCTCAAAAAGTTTTATGGCCGTCATCACAGTATTGTTGATAAGTTTGATGTCTCTGTGTCCAGGATTGCCTTGGATATATTTGACGTCTCATAGTTCCATGTTCCTTTCACACAATTTTGATTACACATGTGACGGGTGTAGCTAGCTAAACAGGAGGTGCTTACCCTTCCGGAGCACCCGGCCTCACTTCCCTGGTGGAAGTTCACGTGTCTAACCTAACTTGTCAGTTCCAAAGTTTTTACTTTGCTTCTGGATTGTGATTCGGAAATGGATAAGTACCCGGTATGTTTGTTTTTGATTATATACTAGTATTTAGTTATGGATTCCTTTATTCCTTTCCTTATAATGAATTTAACCCCTTTCCTTTCCTTTGTACCGGTAAGAATATTTTTAACCTATGGATCATGTAAAAACTGCAATAACTCGGATATTTGGGAAAGGGATTTATTTGGGAAAAGGATTTGCTCGCAGGATATCCCATTTGAAATGGCATAACATACAGAAAATAATAGTATCATTTTCTAAGAGAAACACTGTAATTTTCAATAAAACATCTTTAGTTCAAAACTCCGACAGAGAAATATTTTCTTCTCTTTTTATAAGATGGACATAATTTTACATAGATTTAGAAAGAGATTACTCACTCTGTCATTATACCAAAAATAACGGATATAAAAACTTGTAGATCATGGGAATCACAAGAATATAAGGGTTATAACAATATAATTTTCATTTAAAAAAAATTCAACAGCTGGGCCATAACAACCAAAATTATAGAAGGGTCATATTTTCCAAGGTTGAAATTTTAGGTTACATGGTCGGAAAACGAAAAAAATTTCTTTTGTTGAATTTTTCTCAAAAAATAAAGTCCAAAATAGGGAAAACAAAATCCAGTTACCAAAAATTCATCATTTTCTCTTTCCTTTAATATAATGTAAAGGATTTATTATCTTCATCACATTTAAATCACCATGTGAATTTGCAACCCTGTCACCTTATTTCCAGAAAATATGGTAAAAAATGACCCATTTACGTTACACAACTTTATTGTTTGTATGGTGCTTATAGCGCTACCTATACTTTCAGATACCTAACCACAATTCAGTAATATTCTATAAATCTTGGAAAAATTCGTAAATCTTGGAAAAATTTGTATATTCATATATTTTCAGTAAAGAACTTTCTTGGTACACAGCAAGATTTTTCTAAGAAATGAATCCTAGTCGTGTGTCATGGGATGAAAACAAAAGTAAATACAACCCAATAACATTAAATAATAACAAACATAATATTGTTTTGATGGTATAATTGCAGAAAAATGATGGAAAACTCTATGCATACATTCAAAGTATGAGTGTGTTAATCACATGTCTTCTACTACTTCTGTAACATATTTATAAATCAACAAAAATAAGTGTCAAATATTACATTGTTGTTTGAAAAGATTTTGTGTTCACTGATTCACGACAATAAAATGCAAATCAAACTGTTACACAAAGTCTCCATCAGTTACAGTAAAGCAGTATGTGATATGTTTATGGTGTTGCGGCCATGATGTTCATGATGTTAGCCTTAAACTCAAGGCCTCTCACAGCTGCGGGTTTGATGGCCTAAACAAGTGAACAAGAACTTTGTCCCTGTCGTATATCTCTAGGATAATGGGTTGAGAAATACCATCTGTGATAAGATTCATTCTCCATTAGTTATGGCATGTGCTATTTTTGAACTCTTTAGTTAAGAACGATTCAAAATAAGCACATGTCATCATGACAAAAAGAACTGTTATCACCACGATAAGCTAAACAATGTTTATGTGACGTAAAACAACATTCAACCTACCAATCAAAAATCCAACCATCTTATGATGTTGACAAGAGTATTGAAACAACTAACAAGAGTTAGTATTATTTATTATTATTAAACAGCTACTATCGAGTAGCAAGTATCCACATAAATATAAATGTACTGTAAATGTAATTCAGATATAAAAGTGCAGTACAGACCTGTCTAAAGTTTAACACTGAGCTAACTAAAAGGTTGACCTTTCGGCTACCAAGTAGCCGAGTTATAGATACCTAGTGGACAAGAGATAGATAATAGCTGTGTCGAAAAGCTGTTGACAGATATACAAACAAGACTTGTAGCTATACCAAGACATTTTGTACCCATGTGTTTTCAACATCATGACAATTTGTACCTAACCTTCTAACTCTAGACAACTTGAACCCAAGAAACAAACAAGAAAATTAACAGATTTTTGTTAATTTCAAACTTAGATATTTTTAAACCTTTAAATTAATTTTATGTAATTAGTTCAAACTAATTATTGCTAGACAACTTTTTTTAATCTGATTAACTTAATTGATAGCAAGACAATAACAAAAACAGACATAAATTTTCTTAAATTGTTTTCTTGGGTATGAGGTGTCTTGGGTACTAGTTGTCTTGGTATGGGTACAAGTTGTCTTGCATACGATTTGTCTTGTGTATGAGTTGCCCAACAATTGCTAACAGCGGGGTCGATTTGAATGGTCGATTCAGCACTAATTCATTAGCTTGGTGTTAATCTTTGGACAGGCATGTACTGTAACTCGTCTCACAAATACATGTGAATGTTGGGTATTGTCACCCTTCAACGCCTTGTTATGCATATTTTGTATTTTGAAGAAAAAAATCAGTTTAACATAAAATCTCTGTCTTATCAAGAATTGTTTTTGGAAAAACAAAGCAAATTGAGAGAGAGAGAGAGAGGCAGAGTTTAAGGTAAGGTTTCCAATACAATCTGACTTAGTTCCTAGAGACGGTAAGACATAATTCTAGAAGACTAAGAATACAAATATATTGGGAAAAATTACAAACAGTCATTTAGACATTTTCATTTTTCGGAAGAAAACTCATTAGACACTATCTCTATATATAATTAATGTTGTACATAAACATTTTCAACTTTAAACATTTCAACATAAAATATTTCAATTTGTTTATTTATTTCGTTCAATTTCAATATAGATTAATCTATATAGAAAGCATGACTTTAAAATCGTTACTTCATATCAATTATGAATACTTTCCTGATGAATTGGGATTTTTTTTGATACACAAACTATTTGAAGTCCAAACCTGGTTTGACTGGGAAACTTTATAAACTACGTGCGGAATATCAGTTGTGTTTTCCGGATATTTTAAATTTCAATCAAACTGGTCCGTGAAGTTCTACTCTGAACTTTGAACAAATGCTGTATATTTTACGACCAAATGGGTGTGATAAGAAGTTTGAAAATGGCAGCATGAAGTTCTGAATTTCAATCATTTGTGAGTGTATGCCACATGGTGCCCCAGATCCACTACATGCAGACAATTGCTTTATTACAGGATCTTTCATATATCAAATTATATCGTATTTAGTGTAAGAATCCCTATACTGAAACAAGTGCCTGTACATAAGCTACCTATTAGAGCTGCATTGCTCTGTAATGAAATAACTTTACATTAGTAAAGAGCCAGATGTACGCATGATATAGTTGATTTCAGATTATCCATGCAACTTTTGACCCCTAATCACATGTCCTCTAATGCTATTTTTAGAAACAACAATTACTATTAAATCTCCCTTTTCCTCTTAACACCACAATAATGCAGTAGGCTTGAAACAGCAATAACAATGTAATTAATTAATTATTCAAATTGTCCACCTGATATCCTTTCAAACTTAGCAGTTTTTCAACAGGGATTTTGACCTTTGACCTTCTGGTTGCCATGGGAATTGTATTATGAAAATACTGTACATGTATTTAATTTTGCGTGTATTTATTTTTGTGATATATGATATTTAGACATATCCGCGTAGTTAAATTTTTGCGTTTTTGAAATATGCTTCATAACATAAGTATAATATAATTTTCTCTTTTTATTAATTTTCGCGCAAAACAAACGACCGCTAAATAAGCGAAAATTAGTACACAGCGAAAATAAATATGTTTACAGTAGCATCAGAAATTCTTCAATACCCATTATTGTTAAATATCTACAAATCATCTGGTCTTGTATTTACTCACTGATGTAATAAATGACAAATAAAAACAAGACAGTGATTTTCTTACAAAGTCTTGATTTAGCTTGACCTTTGACCCAAGGTCACATGACTGTTTATGCTATTTATAGAATGTTTGATTTCGGCCTGAAACTCAACCTTCTGTCTCTTCATAAGATTACTACAATTGATGAAAGTTTTAGTTGACAGGTAACTTTACATTGATTATAACACCTTTTTAGCATGGAATTTGGTAAAAAGGGCACATGACATTTAACCTTCTAGTTGCTATGGCTATGTCTAATTTTGAAAATTTCATAAGTATTATTTTAAGAATACAATAGTCTTTAAGAAACAAGAGTCACTTCACCTTATTTGCACACAGTATTGACTGAATTGAGATATTTGTTGCGAAAAAAGCTTATTTTAGGCTAAAAACCATGAGTTATGTTGACCTTTGACCTCAGATCATGTTACCTATTTTCTATTTTTAGAAACGGCAATCATTTTAAAAACTTGCCCAACAGTTATTCTCTACAATGGTACCACATGCCATAGCATTGTTCCTTATAATTATCATGTAATTTAAAGTCAGGCTTTTGGAAAAAATATACCACCATACAAATAGTCCTACATTAAGCACTCCATACCGATTACAACGGGAAAATTACTGGATAAGAGAATTAGGCACTGCTTCGCCATATGGATGTAATGACAAAATTATAAGCGTAGGAAATCTTTCAAGCCCGGGTTGTAACAATGTAAATGTTTTACACTTGTTCAACAAAACACCACGTGACAATAGAAGTCATGGACATCGCCGTTATAACAGACCCAATATCCATGATGTTAGTTTTCCTAATCTTTTACCATTCCTACAGAAACCTCTCGGATTACACCATATCCGAACTAAACTCTACTCTATACCACTATCCCGTCTTAGACAGTTACAAGAAGAATGCATATCTAAAACTACTATAGATTCCAATACACCAGAATATAAGCTTACTGCTATCATCATGGATATTGCTTTTAACAGATTATTTAAACCTGCTCGGGAAAACGATATTGATAACGATGGTCAACGCCAATATCTTAAGTTACACTATGCTAACAAAGGAATAGATGCTATAAACATTTCCAATATTCTTCAAAATAAACAAGTCCAATCTAAAATTCCTGCTTATTTCAAAATTAATTCTCCACCTCTAGTTTCCTACTCCTATAATAAACCTATTGCATCCATAATATTTAATTATAAACAAACATTGCAGTGTTTAAACTTCCATAATTTTACTCCACCTACTTGCTCTTGCTCGTCTTCTCCCTATATTTATGGACCGGCTGGACATGCAATAACTGGTGATCTCAATATAATTGAGAACACCAAATTAAGACTTTTACTTTTAAAAGGTCCTAAATATAGAGAAGCTCAACCTTTTACTTGGGGACAGAATTTCCGACTTATCATGGATTCTGTTGAAGAGTACGCCAGACGTTGGGCTAAATTAGAAGATGTTGAGCTAAATACCTTATCCGACTGGATAAAGGTTGTGAGATCTTTCGTTAAAACTAGGATTGCCAAACTTAAAGGGTCTATGAGTACTAAACCTTCTTCAGTACTCAAGGATCCAGAAATCAAGGCAATTCTAACAGACATACACAACAAATATGTTGTTGTCCCAGCTGATAAGGCTTCCAACAACATTATTCTCGTTTGTAAGAGGTTCTACCTTGAATGTCTTATTAAGGAGCTTGGTTTAGATAGTATATCAAATAACCCTGCATATACTAGAACTAATTTTACCAAAGATGAAGTTCTTTCCAACCATAGGGGAATTCTCGAGTCTTTTGGTATCAATCTTAAAGAGGAAGATCTTGATCTTCCTTACTTGTATTGGATTCCTAAACTCCATAAAAATCCATACAAGGAAAGATATATAGCAGGCTCATCTAAATGTACTACTAAATCATTATCGGTAACTCTAACACAAATTTTGACAATCGTCAAAGATGGTCTTCAGTCTTATTCAGAAAAAGTATATTCTACATCTGGAATCAACCAAATGTGGATTCTCAAAAATTCTAAAGAATTACTTGAACATCTTGCTTCTAATACTTTATCTCATGTAAAAAGTATAAAAACATTTGATTTTTCTACACTATACACCACAATCCCTCATTCTAAATTGAAAGAACGTCTTAAAGAAATTATTCACTTGTCTTTCTTCTACAAAAACGGTAAGCCTAGATACAAATATCTGGTGCTGAATAGGGATTCTGGTTATTTTGTCAAGCACCATACGGATTCCAAACAAAAATATACTGAAGATACCATCAACAAAATGTTGGAGTTTTTGATAGATAACATATTTGTTGTGTTTGGTAATATAGTTTTCCAGCAAACAATCGGTATACCAATGGGTACAAACTGTGCACCATTGCTTGCTGATTTGTTTCTTTATTCTTACGAAGCAGAATTTATGCAGAACCTTGTTAAATCTGGAGAGAAAACTGTCGCCAAATCATTCAACTCAACATACAGATATATAGATGACGTTCTGTCTCTTAACAATCCTAAATTCGGAGACTATGTAAATGTCATCTATCCTAGTGAGCTTGAAATAAAAGACACGACTGATTCCTCAAGTTCTGCTTCATATTTAGACATATACCTGAATTATGACGCACAGGAAAGGCTACATTTGAAACTTTATGACAAACGTGATGACTTCAATTTTTCTATTGTCAACTTTCCTTTTTTATGCAGCAATATACCTGCTTCTCCTGCTTATGGTGTATTTGTTTCCCAATTAATACGCTATGGTAGAGCTTGTTCCCACTACGGGGACTTTGTACAACGAAGTAGGCTGCTTGCAAATAAATTGTTGACTCAGGGATATTGCAAGCCTAGGCTTATCAAGGCCCTCAAAAAGTTTTATGGCCGTCATCACAGTATTGTTGATAAGTTTGATGTCTCTGTGTCCAGGATTGCCTTGGATATATTTGACGTCTCATAGTTCCATGTTCCTTTCACACAATTTTGATTACACACGTGGCGGGTGTAGCTAGCTAAACAGGAGGTGCTTACCCTTCCGGAGCACCCGGCCTCACTTCCCTGGTGGAAGTTCACGTGTCTAACCTAACTTGTCAGTTCCAAAGTTTTTACTTTGCTTCTGGATTGTGATTCGGAAATGGATAAGTATGTTTGTTTTTGATTACATCTATTATACCCCTCCTGAAATTCTATGAAAACCTGACATTATATCCAGAACTGGAAAGGGTTAATGTAGCAATTACTAAATATTTTCCTATCAGGTTGCTAGAGTCCACATTTATCTACCAACAAAACCCTTCAAAAGCTTTCCGTGTTTAAATCATTGTCTTGTTTAAGTTATTGTCAGATACAGTTTGAGGTGCCAACCAGGTGGCCATACTATGGTACATTACACATTACACCACTTTATATAATTTTTTATGTACTGGTACATAATGTATTTCCTAAATTTTGTTGTTCTGGGCCCAGTTGCTCAAAGCATAATTAGAGTTAATCATTAATTATACCATAATTAGCACTATGAAATATGATTTGTTAATTATGGTTTACTTTAACTGAGCTCTGTTTACCAAGTGTGTATTTATATATGCAGGCAGCACAAAATGGAGCTATTAATGTTCTTCATTGGCTTTTTGAGAAAGGAGCTGATCCAAATAAGCAAGATTGTAAGTATGTGCTGCAATATCTTATTAAGTCAACCCTTCTTCTTCTTTTCTTCTTCTTCTTCAGTCTTCTACCTAGTATACTAGTTGGAAGGCTTATTGCTTTTTTTACGTTTCCTCCACTATTTTTATTATTAAGTCTTCTACCTAGTATACTAGTTGGAAGGCTTATTGCTTTTTTTATGTTTCCAGTTCTCCACTATTTTTATTATTAAGTCTTCTACCTAGTATACTAGTTGGAAGTCTTATTGCTTTTTTTACGTTTCCAGTTCTCCACTATTTTTATTATTTAGTCTTCTACCTAGTAGACTAGTTGGAAGGCTTATTGCTTTTTTTACGTTTCCAGTTCTCCAATATTTTTATTATTAAGTCTTCTACCTAGTATACTAGTTGGAAGTCTTATTGCTTTTTTTACGTTTCCAGTTCTCCACTATTTTTATTACTAAGTCTTCTACCTAGTATACTAGTTGGAATGCTTATTGCTTTTTTTACGTTTCCAGTTCGCCACTATTTTTATTATTAAGTCTTCTACCTAGTATACTAGTTGGAAGGCTTATTGCTTTTTTTACGTTTCCAGTTCTCCACTATTTTTATTATTAAGTCTTCTACCTAGTATACTAGTTGGAAGGCTTATTGCTTTTTTAGCTCACCTGAGCCAAAGGCTCAGATGAGCTATTGCAATCTATCACCGTCCGTCGTCCGTCGTCCGTCGTGCGTCGTCCGTCGTGTATAAACTTTACATTTTAATCTTCTCCTCCAAAACTACTGGGCCATATTTGATGAAACTTAATGACTATCATGCCTAGGTAACAGCCTTTCAAAATTGTGTTCGGGGTTTGGCCACGCCCAACAAGATGGCCGCTGTTACTAAAAATAGCAAAAAGACAAAAAAATCTTCTTCTCTGAAACCAAAAGGTGCAGGCAAATTTTAATTGGATATTTGGATTCAGCATACCTGGGAACATCAAAATTGTGTTTTTCATGAAAATTAGACGAAAAATAGGTTACGCGTTTTTTGCGTAAAGTTACGTAATTTTTAAAATGAGACATTTATTGTTATAACTTCATAATGGCTAAAGATAATTGTATGGAGTTTTCACTGTTGATCTTGTCTTGCAATTTTCTTCCAATTGATGTCAAGGTCGAAGGTCAAGGTCATGTCCCAGTTTTTGACCTTTGATAAAAAATGCTATTTTTTTAACATTTCTTGTGATAATGGCGTAGGATTTTCAGTTATTTGTAGGTATTGACATGACGATCATTTTGATACATAGATCAGGGTCATGGGTTCAAAGGTCAAGGTCACAGATGTCCAAGAATACCAAAATAGTTAATTATCTGCAAAACTATGAATTTTTTGTATAGGCATGTATATCAGAATATTGTAGGTATTGGCCTAACGATCATTTTGATATATGGATGAAGGTCATACGTTCAAAGGTCAAGGTCATAGACACAAACAAATATTTAAATGGTAAATTATCTCAAAAACTATAAACTTTTTGTATAGGCATGTATATAGGAATATTGTAGGTATTGGCCTAACGATCATTTTGATATATGAATGAAGGTCATAGGTTCAAATGTCAAGGTCATAGAATTAAACGAATACTTAAATGGTTAATTATCTCAAAAACTATAAATTTTTTGTATAGGCATGTACATTGGAATATTGTAGATATTGGCCTAACGATTATTTTGATATATGAATGAAGGTCATAGGTTCAAAGGTCAAGGTCATAGCTGCGAATGAATATTTAAATGGTTAATTATCTCAAAAACTAATAACTTTTTGTATAGGCTTGTATATTAGAATATTGTAGGTATTGGCCTAACGATCATTTTGATATATAAATGAAGGTCATAGGTTCAAAGGTCAAGGTCATAGACACAAACAAATATTTAAATGGTTAATTATCTCAAAAACTAATAACTTTTTGTATAGGCTTGTATATTAGAATATTGTAGGTATTGGCCTAACGATCATTTTGATATATGAATGAAGGTCATAGGTTCAAAGGTCAAGGTCATAGAATTAAACGAATACTTAAATGGTTAATTATCTCAAAAACTATAACTTCTTTGTATAGGCATGTATATTGGAATATTGTAGATATTGGCCTAACGATTATTTTTATATATGAATGAAGGTCATAGGTTCAAAGGTCAAGGTCATAGCTGCGAATGAATATTTAAATGGTTAATTATCTCAAAAACTATTAACTTTTTGTATAGGCATGTATATTAGAATATCGTAGGCATTTGTACAACGATCATTTTGATATATGAATGAAGTTCATAGGTTCAAAGGTCAAGGTCATAGATGCAAACTAATACTTAAATGGTTAATTATCTCAGAAACTATAAATTTTTTGTATAGGCATGTATATTAGAATATTGTAGGTATTGGCCTAATGATCATTTTGATATATGAATGAAGGTCATAGGTTCAATAGGTCAAGGTCATAGATGCAAATGAATACTTAAACGGTTAATTATCTCAAAAACTATAACTTTTTTGTATAGGCATGTATATTGGAATATTGTAGATATTTGCCTAACTATCATTTTGATATATGAATGAAGGTCATAGGTTCAAAGGTCAAGGTCATAGACGCGAACGAATACTTAAATGGTTAATTATCTTAGAAACTATAAACTCTTTGTATAGGCATGTATATTGGAATATTGTAGGTATTGGCATAATGCACATTTTAATATACAGATGTTTTAGCTGTTTATAAATAATATATTGTAGCTAGACTTTAAATATGTTATATATAGCATACTTATATAATAATTATTATAATTAATTTGCTATTCTCTTTTATTAATGTCATTGACCATTGAACCTCTGCATAAGATATGTACTCTTCCTCAGGTGAGTGTTAAGGCCCATGGGCCTCTTGTTTTAACATTTCTTGTGATAATGGCGTAGGATTTTCAGTTATTTGTAGGTATTGACATGACGATCATTTTGATACATAGATCAGGGTCATGGGTTCAAAGGTCAAGGTCACAGATGTCCAAGAATACCAAAATAGTTAATTATCTGCAAAACTATGAATTTTTTGTATAGGCATGTATATTAGAATATTGTAGGTAATGGCACAATGGTCATTTTAATATATGAATAAAGGTCATGGGTTCAAAGGTCAAGGTCACAGATGTAAACAAGTACTGAAATGGTTAATTATCTCAAAAACTATAAACTTTTTGTATAGGCATGTATATAGGATATTGTAGGTATTGGCCTAATGATAATTTTGATATATGAATGAAGGTCATTGGTTCAAAGGTCAAGGTCATAGAATTGAACGAATACTTAAATGGTTAATTATCTTAAAAACTATAAACTTTTTGTATAGGCATGTATATTGGAAAAATTGTAGATATTGGCCTAACGATTATTTTGATATATGAATGAAGGTCATAGGTTCAAAGGTCAAGGTCATAGCTGCGAATGAATATTTAAATGGTTAATTATCTCAAAAACTATAAACTTTTTGTATAGGCATGTATATCAGAATATTGTAGGCATTTGCACAACGATCATTTTGATATATGAATGAAGTTCATAGGTTCAAAGGTCAAAGTCATTGATGCAAACTAATACTTAAATGGTTAATTATCTCAGAAACTATAAACTTTTTGTATAGGCATGTATATTAGAATATTGTAGGTATTGGCCTATCGATCATTTTGATATATGAATGAAGGTCATAGGTTCAAAGGTCAAGGTCATAGATGCAAATGAATACTTGAATGGTTAATTATCTCAAAAACTATAAACTTTTTGTATAGGCATGTATATTGGAATAAGGTACGTATTGGCCTAACGATCATTTTGATATATGAATGAAGGTCATAGGTTCAAAGGTCAAGGTCATAGACACGAACAAATGCTTAAATGGTTAATTATCTTAAAAACTATAAACTCTTTGTATAGGCATGTATATTGGAATATTGTAGGTATTGGCCTAATGCACATTTTAATATACAGATGTTTTAGCTGTTTATAAATAATATATTGTAGCTAGACTTTAAATATGTTATATATAGCATACTTATATAATAATTATTATAATTAATTTGCAAAAATACTTGCATATTATTGGCCCTTACTGCTGAAAATTTTGATATTCTCTTTTATTAATGTCATTGACCATTGAACCTCTGCATAAGATATGTACTCTTCCTCAGGTGAGCGTTAAGGCCCATGGGCCTCTTGTTTACGTTTCCAGTTCTCCACTATTTTTGTTATTAAGTCTTCTACCTAGTATACTAGTTGGAATGCTTATTGCTTTTTTTACGTTTCCAGTTCTCCACTATTTTTATTATTAAGTCTTCTACCTAGTATACTAGTTGGAAGGCTTATTGCTTTTTTTACGTTTCCAGTTTTCCACTATTTATATTATTAAGTCTTCTACCTAGTATACTAGTTGGAAGGCTTATTGCTTTTTTTACGTTTCCAGTTTTCCACTTTTTTTATTATTAAGTCTTCTACCTAGTATACTAGTTGGAAGGCTTATTGCTTTTTTTACGTTTCCAGTTCTCCACTATTTTTATTATTAAGTCTTCTACCTAGTTTACTAGTTGGAAGGCTTATTGCTTTTTTTATGTTTCCAGTTTTCCACTATTTTTATTATTAAGTCTTCTACCTGGTATACTAGTTGGAAGGCTTATTGTTTTTTTACGTTTCCAGGTTCTCAACTATATATATTATTTTTATTAATTTATTTATTTATTTTTTTTTTTTTTTTGATAACTTTTTTCTGGCGTTTTTCTCTTAGATGCATCAATCAGTCTCATTCAAATTTTCTTAGAACTTGTGTTTTATGGTATTAAATCCCAAGGGGTTGATCAGGATAGGTGCAGGAGGGCAGGGGTCTTAAAAACAATAACCAGCAATTTTGCCATCCATACTTTATTTTGTACTAAAAATCCATATATATTCTTGATCAGCATCTTAAGATGCCGGGGTATCAGGGAGGGATGGGGATGGGTGTGACTCTGTATTAGCTGATCCACAAACCTAAACTATATGTTTTGTGGTTCCATATGAAAAGTTGAAAAACCCATTCCAGAGGGACAGTAAGGATGAGTCAGGCTGGGTACTAACTTGTATTTACGGTTGAGATTCCTACCTTTAAACTATATATTTCCTGGTTCCAGGTGAAAAGTTAAATAAAATAATACTAAAGAAAAACCTATAGGGTCATTAAAGAGGGAGTGTGGGGACAGGCTAAGCCGGTACTAGCTTTTCAATTGTTGAGATCCTCACATCAAAACTTTATAATCCGTGGTTCTTAGCGAAAAGTTTAATAAAGTGGTATTAAAGAAGAACCATTGGAGTCATTCAAGGGTGAGGACAGGCGGGGGCGAGGTACTTTTTATATGCCGTGTAACAGGATGTATTATGGTATGGTATTGTCTGTATGTTTCATAACATTTTGCTTGTCTGGGCTATATCTTTTGACTCGATAAAGATATCAAGATGAAACTTATACCAAACATGTATGATGGGATGGGGTGTGTCACATATAAAATTTAGGTCCCAATATCCAAATTAAAAAAAGGACATAATTTAGGACATGTAAGAACTTTTTTTATTTTTTGTTCAATTACTTTCAAATTTGGTGTGGTTTTACAACAAGTACCAATGTTTAACATATAGAACAGATTATTTTGTCACATTTTTTGGGAAATTGGAGTTATGGTTCTTTGTATCTAGTTTCTGGTATCATGTGTTTAAATTTCTTGTGGGTTTAACTTGTCTCACAGTTTTAGACTGGTGGGTTAAACTTGTCTCACAGTTTTAGACTGGTGGGTTTAACTTGTCTCACAGTTTTAGACTTGTGGGTTTAACTTGTCTCACAGTTTTAGACTTGTGGGTTTAACTTGTCTCACAGTTTTAGACTGGTGGGTTTAACTTGTCTCACAGTTTTAGACTGGTGGGTTTAACTTGTCTCACAGTTTTAGACTGGTGGGTTAACTTGTCTCACAGTTTTAGACTGGTGGGTTTAACTTGTCTCACAGTTTTAGACTGGTGGGTTTAACTTGTCCCACAGTTTTAGACTGGTGGGTTTAACTTGTCTCACAGTTTTAGACTGGTGGGTTTAACTTGTCCCACAGTTTTAGACTGGTGGGTTTAACTTGTCTCAAAGTTTTAGACTGGTGGGTTTAACTTGTCCCACAGTTTTAGACTGACATACATTATCAGGATCATATGAAGATGTGCATATCATCAAATGAAGATACTGCATGAAATTTTTCAAGAGTTATGTCCCTTATGTGCTAAATAATCACATAATGTAATTGTTATAATTGAATGTGTAATTACTTAACTACACGATCTTGACTATCGGCAAGAATTGATGTTTCCGATAGCATGAATGTTTGTAAAACGGGCCAGGTCTATAAAATTTCAGCAAAGGAAAAGATACTTGTGTTTGATTACAATGTGGTGCTTTGATAAAACCTTCTGTTAAAGCATTGAAAGTACAAATCTTGAAACTTGGACCACAACAATATCTATATATACTAGAATTGTAATTGTGGCAAGCACAATGATGAAAGTACACATGTATTCTACAACCCAGATATTTTTAACTCTACTTATGACTACCAGAAACCATTTTTATTTCAATATATTTTCAATAATGAAAATGATGACAACAACCAAACTACTAATATGGTAGACTCTTTTATGCACTGTGATAACCTTTTGTTATTTTATTGAATGAAATAATATGACCCATTTTGAATCCCTGTTTTAAAACATTATTGGAAATTAACATTTTTTTTTTATTTCAAGATCCAAGAGTTCTAATCTTATTGGTCAACTGGAATATGTGTATCATTTCTCTCTCTCCCTCTCTGTTGATCCTAGATTAGACATTAGAAAACTTTTTTCTACTGGGATCTTCTACAACTATTTACCAACAACCTTCTCTCATAATTATAAAAAAACTTAAGATAATATGACAGATGAATGAATAAATTTATTCTTATTTATTGCCTTGCTTCTAAATGATAATAGAAGTATGACATGAATCTATTTGGTTGAAATCCAAACAATTTGCAAAGTTGATTGACATCACCTATACCAAATATTAAAAACCTGTTATGATGTGTTGCTTTAAAATTATTCCAAGCAATTACCCATTAAATGTCATATTGAGGTAAATACTCAGTAACTTCATGCAACAAGTCAACCCCATCATATATACCACTGCGGTAGCTCAGTTGGTAGAGTGCTCGCTCCGTAAGTGGGAGGTCGTGGGTTCGAACCCCGGCCGCGTCTGACCCAAGACTTAAAAGTGGGTAGTGACTGTTCTTTCGCCAAGCACTCGGCATTACGAAATGAAAGTCACGGTTCTTTCGGATGGGAACTTAAAATAAACGAGGTCCCGTGTCTTGGTAGGCTTGGCACGATAAAGAACCCTGCTGTAAAATGCCATCAGCGCAACGCACAGGCAAAATTTCTGCACCTTCGCCTATAGCTGGCGACGTCTCGATATAAGTGAAATATTCTTGACTGGGACGTTAAACACCATTCCTCACTCACTCACTAACCCCATAATAAATGGCCATTAGTGTTGCTTATGAAAAAGATATTTAACTTGATAGCATTTGGACAAGGATCAGTGATTACTTAAGTATCTGTCACAATAAAAAATCCTGCTTATTGTTTTATGTTTTAATCAGATTTCATCTGATCTTTTCTGAATTTTAAAAAAATGATAGCACCCATCTCATGATGAAAAATATAGTTTAGGGGTGGGGATCTCAAAGTTTCATGAAGAATTTTGAAAGTTTATAGTGAGATGACAAGTTTTTTTAACTTTTATGCATTAACGAGGGCGTAACCAGCCTAACCTTTTTCCAATTGAGATCCAACTCTTCTTTTTCGATGTAATTCCATTCTAGAGTGAAGCACTTAGACTAACGGTGTTCAAGCCCTGAGGCAGAACTGAAAAAGTCTGGGTCCTTTCTATTGACCCACTCCTCAACTGTCTTCACATAAGATTGTAAATAATGTCCACAGATATCATTTTTCAATTTTGGGAATAGAAAGAAGTCATCTATAAGGAACTAGGTCAGGTGAATAGGCAGCAAAACACCTTTAGAGAGTTTACCTTGGCGTTTTTCCTGGATGGCAAGTTTGGTTAGTACACTCCAGTTATTGTACTTCTTTAGTTAAAAAAGTCCAATAATATAACACCTTTTGCATCCCAAAATATCTCCTTGCCAGCAGATGTTTTCATCTTGAACTTCTTTGACCCATCTAGTCACCAACACAAATAATCTTTTGACCTAAAACACTTCAACAAGTCACTGCATGCTGCTGCTCTGGTTGCTATTTGCTCATTGCTTAGAGATTTTGGCACCCAGTGGGCTGTTAGCTTGCACATACCTAAACCATCATGTAAGATTGTTAAAATCACACCATGTGAATTGCCAAATGTGCTATTTCTTCCACCTGAATTCACATATCGGAGTATACCAGATCCGGAACTTTGTCACACATTTCTTTCTCAGTGACATCCAGTGGGAGTCCAGACCTGGCTTCATCTTTGATGTTCTATTGCATTTGAATTCCCCTACCCAGAATTTAACCTTGTGCAGAAGACCCATAATCATCAGTTAATTTAACTTGTTATTATTTCCTTGCCTGTTTTACCTTTTAAATACAAGTACTGAATAGACACTTTTCACATTAGCTTATAAATTACCTCCCTTTATACAATTTAATTGACTTGCAATTCAAAACAAGGCTAACCTGTAACAGACAGAAATCACACTTTAGTTCATTAGAGAATGACACAACTACCGTACCAATTAAAACTAACCCTTACCTGATGTCATTTAGGAATGTTACCTTTTAAAACCCAGAATAAGCAGAGTTAGAAGATTATCAATACACATGTTTCTATCCCTTCTGCTATTTTCAATATATGATCCCTAATCAGGTAATTATGGGTTTGCTCATAAATTAGATTAGTGTATATTCCAGGTGATAACAGGTGAATATTCGTGATAAAAACGATGGAATTTTGGGGTTACTCTCTTGAGAATAATTTTAATAAACAATACTTTAAATTAGATGATAAAACCCTTATTTATAAAATATACAAATTTCATTATGATATCAAAGGATTTATAAATAAAATAAAATAAATAAATAAATAAAAATACTAAGATTTTAATTTTATATAGACAATTTTTATTTTTTCATGGAACAAGAGGCCCAGTAGGGCCTGTACCGCTCACCTGGGGCGTAAACAGCACAAAAACACAATAAATAATACATTTAAGGAGCAATAACTCTGATGTGAATATTTAGATATTTTTGAAACTTGCTACTCGCATCTGTGACCTTGACCTTCCAACCAATAACCTAATCTATTTATCAAAATGATTATTACATCAATGCCAACAATATTCTAATATACATGTCTTTATAAAAAATTTATAGTTTTTGCGAGATTAATCATTTTGGTATTGTTTTGCTACTGTGACCTTGACCTTTGGACCCATGACGTTTTTACCCCCCCCCCCCCTCTGCAAACGAAGTTTGGAGGGGTATATAGGAATCACCTTGTCTGTCTGTCTGTTTGTCCGTCTGTCTGTCTGTCCCGCTTCCTATCCGGAACAGAACTTTTGTACCGTAACACCTAGGATTATCAAACTTGGTATGTGGATGCATCATGGGAAGGCGATGTGTCATGTTCCAAATTTAAGTCACTGTGACCTTGACTTTGACCTTTGAACCTCTATGATATGAGGGTTACCCAACTCCTCTTACAGCTTTAAACCAAGAAGTCTGAAACTTTGCAGGATGTTTCCATATACATTGAACATGTGCACCTCCTATTTTGGTTGGATTATATTTTTTTTCAGATTTTATGGGTAGTTAAACTTAGTCATTTTTAATCAATATTCCATATGAGGGGTACCCATTTTGTGTAATCGACTCCTCTTACAGCTTTTAACCAAGAAGTCTGAAACTTTACAGGATGTTTCTATATACATTGAACATGTGCACCTCCTTTTTTGGCTGGATTATATAGTTACTTATTTATATATGATCCAATTTTTTTAAAACTATGCATAGATATTGAGCATCACAAGAACATGTGCACCTGCCATTATCGTATTTTGACGAATTATTAACATTTTCATACACAGAATTTTTCACATTACAATTTGGCCATACATACAATTTGTCCCCAGATCAAAAGTTAGGAGCATAGACAGTTCTAGTTCTATACATTAAAATGATTGTTGTATCAATACCTACAACATTCTAATATACAAGATTATACAAAAAGTTTATAGTTTTCAAGATAATGAACCATTTCAGTATTCTTTCGCATCTGTGACCTTGACTTTTGACCCAATGACCTTAATCTATATATCAAAATGATCGTTACATCAATACAAACAATATTCTAATATACATGCCTATATAAAAAGTTTATAGTTTTCGAGATAATAAATACCGGTAATATAAGAAAGGTAAAAACTTAGGTCATGACCTTCATAATTGACCTTGACACCGTTTTGAAGGTAATTACAAGAATATGTCAAAACTGAAAACCCCATGTCATTTTCTGGTCATATAGTCAAGTTATAACAATTTAAAAATATTTTACGATTTTTGCAAAATCAAGCGCAAAAATGCATAACCTATTTCTAAACTAAAAAACCTTTCATGGCAAATTTGGTTTCAGTTGGCCCAGTAGTTTCGGAAGAGAAGATTAAAGTTTACTGACGTAAGCACGCACCCCTCGCCATGCCATAAGCTCACATGGCCTTTGGCCATGTGAGCTAAAAACTGTTGAAGTTGATACATTTATTCGGATTTTATCTTCAAAGCTATGGAAAACGATATTTAGGGTATTTTTAGGCTGTTTTCCAATTTTATCTTCCGAGTAACGAGAATGGTAAAAATAAATACAAAATTAAGTATGCTAAATGCAGTTTGGAAATAGATTTTGAATACACCCTATTATTAAATATGATCAAACAACTAAAAGAGTTTACACATCATTAGACTGTAGTATCAAGATACTATTGTACAAGTTTCACACATATTAATTTGTCTCTTTTTTAGCTCACCTGAGCCAAAGGCTCAGATGAGCTATTGCAATCTATCACCGTCCGTCTGATGAAACTTGGTGATTATCATGCCTTGGTAACAGCCTTTCAAAAATTGTGTTCGGGGTTTGGCCACACCCAACAAGATGGCCGCTGATACTAAAAATAGCAAAAAGACAAAAAAATCTTCTTCTCTGAAAGCACAAGGTGCAGGCAAATTTTGATTAGATATTTAGATTCAGCATAACTGGGGACATTAAAGTTGTGTTTTTCATGAAAATTGAACGAAAAAGAGGTTACGCGTTTTTTGCGTAAAATTATGTAATTAAAATGAGACATTTATTGTTATAACTCAATAACGGCTGAAGATAATTGCATGGAGTTTTCACTGTTGATCTTGTCTTGCTATTTTCTTCCAAAAGATGTCAAGGTCATGTCCCTGTTTTTGACCTTTGATAAAAAATGCTATTTTTTTAACAATTCAGGTGATAATGGCATGGGATTTTCAGTTAATTGTAGGTATTGACATGACAATCATTTTGATACATAGATCAAGGTCATGAATTCAAAGTTCAAGGTCAAGGATGCACAACTATTACCGTTACAGTTGATTATCTGCAAAACTATTAACTTTTTGTAAAGGCATACATATTACAATATTGTAGGTAATGGCACAATGGTCATTTTGATATATTAATAAAGGTCATGGGTTCAAAGGTCAAGGTCACAGATGCAAAACAATACCGAAATGGTTAATTATCTCAAAAACTATAAACTTTTTGTAAAGACATGTATATTACAATATTGAAGAAATTGATTTAATGATCATTTTGATATATAGATAAAGGTCATGGGTTCAAAGGTCAAGGTCACAGATGTGAAAGAATACCATATTGGTTAATTATCTCGAAAACTATTAACTTTTTGTATAGACATGTGTATTAGAATATTGTAGGAATTGATTTAACAATCATTTTGATATGTAGATTAAGGTCATGGGTTTAAAAAGATCACAGATGCAAATCAATACCAAAATGGTTAATTATCTTGAAAACTATAAACTTTTTGTATAAACATGTATAATAGAATATGGTAGGTTTTGATTTAATGGTCATTTTGATATATAGATTAATGTCATGGGTTCAAAGGTCAAGGTCACAGATGCAAAAGAATACTGAAATGGTTAATTATCTCAAAAACTATAAACTTTTGGATAGACATATATATTAGAATATTGTAGGTTTTGATTTAATGATCATTTTGATATATAGATTAATGTCATGCATTCAAAGGTCAAGGTCACAGATGGGAAAGAATACCGCAGTGGTTAATTATCTCGAAAACTATAAACTTTTTGTATAGACATGTATATTAGAATATTGTAGGTTTTGATTTAACAATCATTTTGATATATAGATTAATGTCATGGGTTCAAAGGTCAAGGTCACAAATGTGAAAGAATACTGAAATGGTTAATTATCTCAAAAACTATAAGCTTTTTGTATAAACATGTATATTAGAATATTGTAGGAGTTGATTTAAAGATCATTTTGATATAAAGATTAAGGTAATGGGTTCAAAGGTCAAGGTTACAGATGGGAAAGGATACTGAAATGGTTAATTATCTCGAAAACTATTAACTTTTTGTATAGGCATGTATATTCAAATATGGCTTAACAATCATTTTGATATATAGATGATCATACTTTTGTTTTTACTTTTTAGCTGTTTATAAATAATGTGTTGTAGCTAGACTATATATTATATATTTTGATATATTATACATATATTATATGTAGCAATCTCGGGACAAGGTATGATTAATTTGCAAAAATCCTTGCATTTAATTCTGCCTTACTGCTGAAAATTAGGAGTTCTCTTTAATAAATGTTATTGACCATTGAACCTCTGCATGAGATATGTACTTAGCCTCAGGTGAGCGTTAAGGCCCATGGGCCTCTTGTCTCGGATTCTATCGAAGGTTTCCAAAACCAGCTCGACACCTTGTCATTATATTGCAGTATTTGGTATGTACTTAGCCTCAGGTAAGCGTTAAGGCCCATGGGCCTCTTGTTTTTATATAGAATTATATATTATTTTGTTTATTTTTATTTATTTATTTATTTATTTATTTATTACAGTGTATATCAGAGTTTTGCCTAGAACATTGAATTTACAATTTCACTTTTTTCACTTATTTATTTATTATTTATTCATTTATTTATTTATTTATTTATTTATTATTTATTTATTTTTATTTATTAAATAATTGATCCTCCATCTGAATTTCATATAAATGATAGGAATTATGTCAATTGAAAATGTGTTCTATTTAAGCTGGAATAATAATTTATATTATTATACCTCATTCATAAATACTGACGATTGATTGGATGAGCGCAGTCACGTGGCAGGGAAAGAAATGTCATATTTCTCTCACCAGATCGAGTTTCCCTGTAATATTTTCCTTATTCAGAACAGACCATAACGTCACAATGATATGATGTCATTGATACAAAATCGGTTTTGACGTTCTAGCATTAGCTTCCAACGAGTTCCGATAGGAGAACAAGCAATGAATTGGAGAAGGACTGATGTTTTCAGGCTGTCTTTTTAAAAATATATTTCTGTCTTTGTGTCTTTCTTATTAACATGCTTATCTTTCGGTATAATAAACAATTTATTGCCTTTGTTTTAGGGAGATATAAACATTTTTTGTGACTTGTTTCGGGTGAACAAATGTTTATATCTCCCTCACTCAAAGGCAATAAATGAATAATTTTGTTGATAATAATAACAAACGTATCCTCAAAACTTGCCAGTTAGCAATTTTCTCACAAAAATAATACTCTATGACATATTTTTCGAAATAATATCTAAATTAACGATAATATAAACACCCCTGTTGTTAATGCACAACACAGTTTCTGAGTAAAATGGGACAGTGTTACAGTGTTAGTCTTGTTTTGATCCAGTCAATAAAATGAGTCATCTAATGTGAAACTTGTCTATTACAGCACAGTACTCAACATTAGAACATTAGATTAAAAGCATGCCCTGTACATCACTAGCCATGTTTGACATTCAATATCTTCTATAAGAATTACTTGAAACTTTGAAATTTTGTATCCAGGTATATAACATGTGTTGAAGCAAGGCACAAAAATCATGACCATGTTGGACAATCGGATATGGAATAGGCTGGTTACTTACCTCTTACCAATGACAGAAAACAATTAGAATTATTGTTAATGGTAAATATCACAAAAGTATAATTTGAAAGCAGGTTTGCAAATTTAAGTTGTTAATTGACTTTGATATTATAGATTTTGGTAACACTCCAGGTCATTATGCTTCAGACAGTGGAAAACCAGAGTGCTTGAATTGTTACATACACCATGAAGGTGAAATAGATAGTCAAAATATTAAAGGTGATACTCCTCTTGATTCTGCAAAGAAATCAGGACATCCACTATTGATGGAAAAATCAGGTATTTATTATGTGCAGTATATGTAGGGGGTAAATTGAAGAAAGAAAAGGCATAAAACCTCTTAAATAAGACCCCAGTGACACAATTCCTTACTCAGAAAATACATAAAGCTAATAAGTCATTTGAGATTAAAACATTTTCTAGGTAAGATTAAACAATATAAACTTAATATCAATTTATCATCATTGTGTGTAAATATAGGTTACCAAGTTGAAATTGATGTTTTAGGTGAAATATTAACATATTTGGCAGATTGGGGGAGCCTTGTTGTTTCTGTAGACAGAGGTTTTCAATGTATATAGTGCACTAGAAAACATGTCATATGTTCAATGTTAAAGCTATTGATGAATATACATGTGTATTACCATTTTATTCATATTTCAGTGAAAGATGAAGTTATGTGTCCAATGTGTGCAGTAAAATTAAATAAAATTGCTTGGGATAAGTCACATCCATTAGCAACAGTCCAGAGACAGATAACGACAGCCAAATCTACAGCTTACAAAAATCCAGTGCCACCAGCTCAGTTAGTTTTTAAGTTTATTGTTAGACTAAGTACAGTTGATCTTCAGCAGTTTTAACATATTTTTTATAAAGATTTTGAATTTCTGAACCAATGGTGGTTTAATCGGCTTTTTTTTTCAAACTGTGTTTGACTGATATAGTTCTAACCCAAAAATTAGAAAAACTTCCATATCACTTTTAAATCATAAATAAATCTTAAAGTAGTTTTAAATAAATAATAGATTTTAGTAAATCATATACTTGGCTGTATAAAAATATTAAAGTATTAAATAATTACGCTTAAAATTTTTCTAGTGACCTCCCCTTTATAATGACCACCTGTACATTAACGCTAATGTTTTAGTGTTTTGACTTATCCTTCTGGTGACTAAGGCTTCCAGGTTTACAAAAATCTGTAAACATTTACACGGATGCTATTAAATGAAACAGTACCATTTACCCAAAACCCTGCACAAATTAATACTATAACAAACGCTGCAACCATTGATCAACTTGCTTCCTATGTTAATTAGAGTAAGATGTTCAGATTTGGTCTTTTTATAACAAACAGAGAGAAATCTCTGGCAGTATTGGCATGTTAGTCGCCGACTCCAAACAGAAAATTGTTTAAATTGTGGAAATAGGGAAGAAAGCATGTGGTAAAACAGATTCGCTATGAAAGGCACATGGAAATACAACTGTACAATGCATTCAACCCCACATATCGTTCCAAATATAGTAAAGAAATCC
Source organism: Anadara kagoshimensis (assembly GCA_021292105.1). Taxonomy (NCBI): domain Eukaryota; kingdom Metazoa; phylum Mollusca; class Bivalvia; order Arcoida; family Arcidae; genus Anadara; species Anadara kagoshimensis. The sequence continues at coordinate 21,909,563 of CM037864.1, forward strand.
ATTTTTTTAAAACCGGACAGGCTATGCAACCACCATTTGATTAACCTTGCTCAATTGACAATGTAGTGCCCGTATTTGGCCTTCATAAGAATGTGTCAACAGGTAACGGTACAATAATTAATGTATGCATTATGCTGTATGGAATATGAAAACTTGTATGCATCATTATTAATAGCTATTTGATTATGTTTGATACAATGGCCACATTACAATACATAATAGCTGTTCTCTGTGTTACTGGCGTAAGGGTTTTGAAAAGACACCACAGGTCACACTAAAAGATGTGACACTGATTAATGATCACAGGCACTTTGGGTCTTGTTTTTTTATTAGTAGTATTATTTTATCGACCCAACAATGATATATTTTGCTATTTTATTATAGCCTATCTGACAACGTTCTGAACTCAATGCATCAGAAATACTAGTAAACTGATTTTATTGCAGTAAAATTTTCTTAATTTTCTCAATATAAAAAAGAACAAGGCATGCAACTTCAAATTTGCTGTAAATAGACTCACGGGTTCCCCCATTGTTTCTTCAATTTTTAACGCTTTTTAATTGCCATTGGTGTATTGTTAAATCTAAATCAATATTATCTTAAGGACTTCCATTTCAATAATATACAAAATGAACTTTTCCTGGTGAAATACAATGAAGTTTTATCCAAGCGCTGAAAACACTGACCAATCATGGAAGTGAAAAATTTGCTTGTTTCTGTTAGAGTTTCTTTCTAGAGAATGGTACACAAAACCTATGTCTGTGGTGTTCCGATAATCATGGGGTAAACGGTAAGTTCAGAGGACTCTCATATTTGACATTTCGGCCATAATTTATGTTTAACTGGCCAGGCAGGGACTGGTAAATGGTTTGTCATAAAGGAAATAGTAAAATTACTGAGACAAAATGGGTTTAAAGTATCTCTTACTTTTTCTACTAGTATAGGCACTAGGGTGCATGGTAATGAAAAAGCTTCAACCCTGCATAAATGTAACTTTCTTAACATTATTCCCTAAGGGGAAAATCCTTTTTGAAAACGGGGGGGGGGGCAATAATTTAAAATGTCAAAATTTAAAGTCTTTTCTACAGTATTAACAAACTTTATTGCCCAAATTACAGTACATGCATCTTTGCTAAGCAATACTTGATTGTCATCTGAAACAAAAAAACTTAAGTCTATAAGTTTTATTTCTAAAAACACAATCTAGTTCGTTGGTTTCCAGCGGAGCTAGTTTTGTTCCAAAATAAGTAACTAGTGTTGTCCTTGTTGAATGTATGGTTTTATCACATAGTGATAATTCCTTAAATTGTTTTGCGGTAGAATGTTAGCTTGTGCACCAGTGTCCAATTTGAAAAACAATGTCCTTATCTTTGATACTTAACGTTTCAGTCCGAGTTATAGACACAACGTGCCCCCGAGCCATCCATGTGCAAAAAAGTTGCTACTTTTACCTTGTCAGCTTTCTTGTTTAATTCAGTAGCTAGCTGTCATGTAAAGATCAAAACTGCGCTAAGTTACCATCAAAATATAAGATGTCTGGAAAGTTTCAGTTGATCCATACTGCAAACATTTGATCCCGCTTCGACACCATGTATAATTGATGTAGAATTAACAACTTAAGACCAAAATGGTGGATCTAACATGTGCTTTATTCAATCTTGTTGCGCATGTGTGGCCATACCGCTTACACCATAAACTATGTCATTAAAATATGCTTAGTAAATAATGTCAACAACAACATGTATTCAATACATGACACTTTTGGTATACTTCCCCGTCACAGTTATACTGTTGACAACCTGCCCCGTCAAGATCTTTACATGCTTGATTGGCCTGTCAAAGCTATATTGCATACATACTGGCACTTCAAGATGTATGCATGCTTGCACTGCTCTGTCAAAGATTATTTATGTTCGAAGTGAGAGATTTCTTGACACAATGGAATGATGGAAATTGTTTGGCAATTGTGATAAACCAGCTTCAATATCAACAAAACGGATTACACCAATGAAAGTAGTACACTTGGGCTTTTGAGCGTAGCTACACACATCCAGGTAAAGCCTTCCCAATTTATTGCAAATCGTCGACAATACCTCCCCACGAATAATATTTCCCACTTTTGTTGTAAAGACTCAACTATCAATATGTTTTACAATGCATATTTAAGATAAGTTAGGTGCAATTAAATCTAAAAAGTTATTAGCTTACCTGACCGAAAGGTCATGTGAGCTTATGGCATAGTGCAGCGTATGTGTGTGCGTGCGTGTATGCATCGTTAACACCTATTTTCGACATCTCCTCTGAAACTACACAACAGATTTTAATGAAACTTGGTGAGAAGTATATATGGGCCGGTGCAATTTAGATTTGTTCGTGGCGTTGCCATGGCTACAATAACTAGGTCAAAGTGACCTAGGGGTGCAAAAATCTTATCAAATCTTCTTCTCCGAAAGTATTGATTGGAGAATAAATCTGATGTGATTTTTGGCTTCTCTAAGGTCTTAAGCCTATAGTTTGTTCATTTTGTGAAATTCAGACAAAAAATAGGTTACACTTAATTTTGAAAAAAATCGTAAAATAGCTTCAAATTGTTGAAACTTGACTATTTGACCAGATAATGACATAGGGTTTTCAGTTTTGACATATTCTTGTAATTATCTTCAAAATGAGGTCAAGATCAATTATAAAGGTCGTGACCTAATTTTTTACCTCTGATTATAATTATTATTTGGAAAACTATAAACTTTTTGTATAGGCATGTATATTTGAATGTTGTAGATATTGATATAACGATCATTTTGATGCATAGAAAAAGTTTATGGGTTTAAAGATCAAGGTCACAGATGCAAAACAATACCAAAATGGTTAATTATCTTAAAAACTATAAACTTTTTGTATAGGCTTGTATATTAGAATGTTATAGGTATTGATACAACAATCATTTTGATGTTGGATAAAGGTCATGGGTTCAAAGGTCAAGGTCACAGATGCTAAACAATACAGAAATGGTTATTATCTTGAAAACTATAAACTTTTTGTATAGGCATGTATATAAGAATGTTGTAGGTATTGATACAACGATCATTTAATGTATAGAAAAAGGTTATGGGTTCAAAGGTCAAGGTCACAGATGCGAAACAATACTGAAATTGTTAATTATCTTGAAAACTATAAACTTTTTGTGTAGACATGCATATTAGAATGTTGTAGGTATTGATACAACAATCATTTTGATGTATAGAAAAGGTCATGGGTTCAAAGGTCAAGGTCACAGATGCGAAACAATACCGAAATAGGTAATTATCTTGAAAACTATAAACTTTTTGTATAGGCATGTATATAAGAATGTTGTAGGTATTGGTACAATGATCATTTTGATGTATAGAAAAAAGTTATTGGTTCAAAGGTCAAGTCACAGATGCAAAAAAATACCAAAATGGTTAATTATCTCGAAAACTATAAACTTTATGTATAGGCATTTATATTAGAATGTTGTAGGCATCGATACAAAGATTATTTTGATGTATAGAAAAAGGTCATGGGTTCAAAGGTCAAGGTCACAGATGCAAAACAATACCGAATTGGTTAATTATCTAGAAAAATTATAAACTTTTTGTATAGGCATGTATATTAGAATGTAGGTATTGATACAACAATCATTTTGCTATATAGAACATCATGGGTTCAAAGGTCAAGGTCACAGATGCGAAACATTACCGAAATAGGTTATTATCTCGAAAACTATAAACTTTTTGTATAGCCATGTATATTAGAATGTTGTAGGTATTGGTACAATGGTCATTTTGATGTATAGAAAAAAGTTATTGGTTCAAAGGTCAAGGTCACAGATGCGAAAAAAATACCAAAATGGTTAATTATCTTGAAAACTATTAACTTTTTGTATAGGCATGTATATTAGAATGTTGTAGGCATCGATACAAAGATCATTTTGATGTATAGAAAAAGGTCATGGGTTCAAAGGTCAAGGTCGCAGATGTGAAACAATACTGAAATAGTTAATTATCTTGAAAACTATAAACTTTTTGTATAGGCATGCATATTAGAATGATGTAGGTATTGAAACAACAATCATTTTGATGTATAGAAAAGGTCATGGGTTCAAATGTCAGGGTCACAGATGTGAAACAATACTGAAATAGTTAATTATCTTGAAAACTATAAACTTTTTGTATAGGCATGTATATTAGAATGTTGTAGGTATTGATACAATGATCATTATGATGTAAAGAAAAAAGTCATTGTGGTTTTAGTATTTATGTTTTCTTTAAATCTATCAGCTAGCCATTAGATATCAGGTGAGCGTTTCAAGCCCATGGGCCTCTTGTTAAAGTAAAACTACAGTTTAAAATTACGAAGACTTCAATAATAAAAAAAATTAACTCTATATGTTTTTTGCAAGGTGTACTCCTAGTTATAAAACTGTCATCCTAGTCGTTTTTAACAAAGATGTAAGTATACTTCTAGTTGTTCTTGGGTTGTTTTCTTCTTGTTACACATGGATTATAATCTAGATTTTATAGTTTAATTATGGAGTCAAGCGGAGTTTGGCTAATTTGCTGAAGTACTAAAAATATTTTGTCTATTTGAGACAATGACAGAAGATATAAATGTTGTTTTTTGGCTTCAAATTCATACGATTTTCAGCATAATGCGATAGTACAATAATGAACTGAAAGGGTTCCTTGTTAAGAAATATGGAGATATACCTGTATACGAACAATATACATATTCCATTGGAATTGAAATTTCAAATTAATCATTCATATTCTTAAATTGAAGAAAATGATAATCCTAGTCAAGAAACAAGCACGTTTTAGCGAGAGCTAAACAATACATTTAATCTTCAGGGAGTGGACACCAAGTCTAACCACAAATGAATTCTGGATAGTTATACTGAATAGGCATGCCGTGATTTTTATAAGATAATTACTCTTATAAAGATGCGTCACCAACTATTGCATCTATACATTGTACATTTGCAGTGTTTTTACTATATAGGCCTGCTTGCATATTGTTTTCGTTGCATTAGCAGCTGTACAGTTATATGAGACAATACAATGTCATCGTTTTTATTAATCTTGAGAATTAAAGTGCAAGCTTACTGATGCAATCGTTCAGATATGTATGAAGTACACTATCTCTGAAAAATATTTTTAATTTGGACAAACGATAACCATGAAATTATGATTAAACGATATTGCATACCCCAACACATTTTATTCCTACTCTAAGTAGCGCGGAAGACAACTAATTTGCTTAATAAAAGTTTGGAAAACAAAGCCACATACAAACTTCAGGTAGTTGATTTATTATTCGTCCCAATGAGTTCTTGTTACTTTATAACTTAGCACCACTCCCTCATTCTAAGCTGGAAAAAGTCTAAAACAAATTATTTACTTGTCAATCCTTTTTGCAAAACGATAATGCATGATACAAATATCTAGTGTTGAACGTGCATTCTGGTTATTTTCCCAAGTACCATACGGGCTCCAAACAAAAAACTGAATCTTAGAGTTTCTGACAAGGCAACATATTTGTTGTGTTTGGTAATAATTATAATTTTTCTACAAACGATCGGTATACCAATGGGTACAAACATTTATGAAGAGCATGATATTTAGACGAGTGTTTGTTAAACTGTTTTATACTATAGAATATAGTATATTTTATACTATAGAATATAAGTTTATAGAATAAACTATTTTATACAATATCGGCTTTTATAGCACACCCACAGTACCGTAGATTATTATTGCAAACCGCTCTGTATCATTATACTGGCACCAAACTAATCATTAAAGACACAAGAAAGATTGGTCGAAAGGGGCCTTGAGGCATTTAGGTTGAATGTTAGCACCTTAACCATGCATTGGACTACCTCAGCCTTGTATAAGAATGCATATATTAATTATTCCATTCTCATGTATGATAGCGACTAGGGTGACAATTCGATTTTCATAATATTCAACTAGGAGTACAGTGAAAAAATTATACATGCCTTGACTAAAATCAACAAAACTCACTTTGATTCAGTAGCTGTGACAAATGGACAAATATCAACTTTTGGGAAAACATTTCGGAGTATATTCAACCTCAATTTACCAAACATTTTGCAATGTAAAACTTATTTATGATCGATTGTTTACGGCGAAAGTGTAAAATACGCCTATTTTCGAGGTTCAATGTTATTTATGAAGGTCATGACCTATTTGCTTGCCATTCTGATTTTATTAGCACACCTGAACTATTACAGTGAATAGTTCACTGTCCGTCGTCTGCCGTCTGTTGTCCATCGTGCTTTAACATTTCACATTTTAATCATCTCCAAAACATGCCACGCCAAACCGTGCCTATGCCCTAGGTTAAGGGCTCAGATTTTCACAATTAAAAGAGTTATATCTTCTTGGCGCACCATAAAAAGAGAAAATTGTAAAAAAGATACAAGAGATAAAGTTAGATAATTTATATGAAGCATACTTAGGACATCTAGTTTAAGATTTGTTACAAATCGTAGCTGTAGGCTAAAATGAGGATATCACAAGGTTCTTAAAGGGGAAATTGCTGAAATTACTATATTTGTCAATATACATGTACCTGAAAAACTATTAACTTTTTGTATTGGTATATATATTAGAATATTGTAGGTATTGACATAATGATCATTTTGATATATAGTTGAAGGTCATCGATTCAAAGTTCAAAGTCACATAGCCTAACAAAATATTAAAATTGTAAATTATCTGACAACCATTTTGATATATAGATGAAGGGCATGGGTTTAAAGGTCAAGGTCACAGATGCAAACGAATACCAAAATTATTTATTATTTGGAAAACTATAAATGTTTGTAAAGGCATACATATAAAAATATTGTATGTATTGGCCTAACGGTCAGTAAGATATAAAGATGAAGGTCATGACTTCAAAGGTAAGGTCTCAGATGCAAACAAATGCCGAAATTGTTAATTTTCTGGAAAACTATAAACTTTTTTGTATAAACATATGCATTAGAATATTAAAGGTATTGGCCTAACAATCAATTTGATATATAGATGAAGGTTATGGGTTCAAAGGTCAACTTCACACTTGCAAACGATTACAGAAATGGTTAATTATCTAGAAAACTATAAGTTTTGTATAGGCATGTATATTAAAATATTGGAGGTATTGGACTAACAATTATTTTGATATATAGATTGAGGTCATGGGTTCAAAGGTCAATGTCACAGATGTGTAAGAATACTGGAACCTTTGTACTTTTAACTAGCTGTGCATACATTTACTTTAGCTAAACCATAGATATTAAGATGTATAGTAGCATTAATAGTTTACAAAAAGTAATAATTAATTTGCAAATATCCTTGCATAAGGCCCTAACTGCTGAAAATTTAAACGGTCACTGTAATTAATGTAATTGTCCATTCAACTGCATGAGATATGGCATACCCTCAAGTGAGCGTTAAGGGCATTGAGCCTCTTGTATATTATCTGGAAAACTATAAACTTTTTGTATATCTGTTTATTTATAAAAAAAAAATGCTATTTAGCATGTCATTATATTGTCAGCACATCACTAATATTATTGCACTATATGTTTATTCTATAAAGGCGAGTACCTACACAGTTACAGATAAACTTAATGAAGAGAGACAAAAGAATAGAGAAAAGGATGCCTAAGCCAAAAGGACCAAATAGAGATATTGCAGCTCAGTATTTTGGAGATTATCTGGATCCAAATGAAATTTTCAAGTTTAAGGCATCAGAGGAAGCAATCACGAAATACTGATCATTTAAACCACTAAATAATTTGTAAATGCCCGAAAGCAAACAATGTAAAACCTCATCAAGGTTGCCAGAAGTGAAAAATGACATGTTAATTTTGTAAAATGTACCCATACGGTTAATTACACCAGGGACATCACATGTTGTTCTGACTCCGTTAAGAATGTAGAAGTCTTGTTTGAAATCTTTGAGTTTTTAAACAGACATAATAGTCTTGTAATTTTTTATCTTTTATTTATGTCAAATCTCATATTGTCAAATTGTTGAAGTCAAATGTGTTTGCACCCAAAAATCAAAATGGACAGTGATTTTGAAATGTAATTGATATACATACATGTAATATGTCTTAGTTGATAAACAAATAGATATTGTAGACTAATTGTAATAAAATATGAAATTGATATTGACATGCTTGACATTTGTCATTTGACCGTAAGGAAATCCATCCTAAAATCTATTCGTCCAAGAGATCCTGCATTTAATTCCAGATTGACAAGCCCAAAAGGTCTGATGGTTGATTCTTGTAGAAAAATGTCTCTAGTATTGAAAAAAAACGGTTTGGTCCTGAAACCATGCCTCTGTGGCAGCCTTAAGTCCATCATCATCAGGAAATCTGATTCCCCGTAAATGTGATTTCAAAATTCTGAATAGGAAATAATCACTGGGTGCCAAATCGGGACTGTAGGGTGGGTGATTAAGTTGTTTCAACTTGCATTCACGAATCGCTGCTTGTGCATTCCTTGACTTGTGCACAGGAGCATTGTCGTGAAGAAGCAATACCCCTCGGCTCAACTTTCCCCTCCTTTTTAATTTAATAGCAGCTTTCAGTTGCTTCATTAGATCAGCATAGTAAGCCCAGTGATAGAGATTTCAGCAGGTTTATAATTGATTAACAGAACACCCTTAGAATCCAAAAACACAGTGGCCATGACTTTGCCAGCTGATGGTTGGGTTTTGAATTTCTTTGGTGGAAGTGAGCCAGGGTGCTTCCATTGCATGGACTCTTTCTTGGTTTCTGGGTCCCAATGATGAATCCATGTTTCATCATAAGTTACTAAACGTAAATGGAAGCTTTCCAGGTTATCATTATAAATGCCAAGAATTTCCCGACTTGACTGGCGTCTTTGAAAGCGATCCTGCACATCAAGGTTTGTAGGGACCTATCTTGCGGATACTTTTGACATCCCAAGTTGCTCGTGGATAACCGTGTATACACTTCCATATGAAATGTCACACTCCCTAGCTATGTCATCAATCCTAATTCGACGATCATTCATGATGGGGGTCTCCACAGACGTGACAATTTCCTTTGTGATGGCATCAGCTGGCCGACCTCATCGTGGGTCATCCTTCAGTGAGGCGCGCCCACGTTTAAATTCAGCTGACCATTTTGCCACTGTCACCGTACACCTCGGCCATTCGCCGGTGAATTTCTTTGGCATTTGATCCCTCTACTGTGAGGAACTTTATTACTGCCCTAAACTCAAATTTTTGATTTTCCATCACTGCTTGATCGTCACCAACTTTGAATGCTTTTGAGAATTACACAAATACGTTGTGACAAATAAACTTGATATGTTTAAAATGGCGGAATATTGTGTTGTCTAAATAAGTAAAGAAAATGTGTGTTACGCTTGGCTGAATACGCTGTTCTATGAACTTCCTGACTTTCCCTCGTAAAAATAAAAGTATTTTAGATGCGCTTTTTGTTTTCAAAAGAAAAAAATTAAAAGGTATGAAAGTTATTTATGAAAACGACTGTCTCTAAACAATAGTATTAATTCTCGAGAGAGTGTACGGTGTGATAACCCCTATAATATTGTGGAATCGAAAGTATTACTACACAGACCTGTTCAATTTATAACGTAAATTATTTGATTTACAAAATTGTCTTTATAACTCAGATTTCATTGTAAAAAATTTCTATTTGTGAACCGTAGCAGTAATATACCATTTCTAAAACGCTTTTCCCCAACTCAAAAGGGTCTTATTTATGTAGCTCTGTTCCAGTTTCTCCTATTCATTTTTGACAGTTCTTTTAAGATTAAGTGTAGATCTTTTAAGGATTCCCCAGAAACTGTTATCCGTTAGAACGCGATTGAGACTTTTTGGTATCCATTCAGACCGTGTAATGTTTCTTCAGAAATTCAATGGTTTTCTTAGACGCTGAGTCTAGAGGAAACACCATAATTCTTAACAATGTTTTGTCATAAAAACTGACGCCAACCAAAACCATAAATCGGGGTGCAAAAAGCATCACGTTTAACGAATTCAAATTTTTGTCGATCATATTGATTTCCACGGATGTAATAACTACGGTCATATCTAACACCCATGTAAAATGTGCCAACATAGTGTTTCTATTGGCTGTCATTCAAACGGAGATAGAGGCGCCAAATTCGAGCACGTCGTTTCTTGATTTGTACGCCATCAAGTTTGTACACAAGAGCAGTACACATTACTTGTTTTACAATCTAACGCTTTCTGTAGCTCATGTTCAGATTCACAACCCCTAAAACAAAGCTTTCCACAATGTCGTTAGTTTTAAGTCGAGCCATTTTCAAATATCATGCAAAAGCGTTTCATATATATGACAAGCAAAATTCTTTTGTATGGAATTCATGCGTGAAAAAGTAAGAAAACCTTGGGTGAAAAGCGTTTTGTTATAATTTGAAAAGGTCTCTTAGATTGGCTTTATTTTCATCAAACCCAAATCATATCGTTACAGTCATGCAGAGTGAAATTAATTTGAGTATTTAAGTAAATAAAGCATGTAATTTACGTGTCACGACTAAATTAATAAGCACTTTAAAAAACATGCATTGCCTTGTGGGGTTACAGTGACATGGCAAAATTACCAGCCCACACCCCTATCCGTTAAGTAGAATCACGGAATAAAACACAACAAAGCTGATTTTCGAAAAACTAGCAGGCTCGACTATAAGATCTTTTCATAAGCAACAAATAATATAGTATCTATGAATGTCATATTTGTTAAGTGTTATTCCTACATGCTTGGGTTTTTCTATTCCCGAATTTCCGTAATCTGACATATGACTGAAAGTCAAATTTACGCTTTCTGTGTGTTTTCATCCTTATCATCATTATGTTTAATGGATTTAACGCATGTTTGTAAACAAACTACATCACAAAATGCGGGATAAACGTCACAAACTCGAGGTATTCTCCTTTTAATATTTATGTACACATTTAAATTTCGCATAGATAGACATGACAAAAGATGACTCACTGGTGGCACCATAATTCTATAATTAAAGAATTAAAAATAAAAAAGATGAAAATCCCATTTCATGTCATTTTTAAGCAAGCGTGTCTGCAACAAATATAACGCTTCAAGGATTCAAAAATTATATCGAAATATATTTTAAAATTGAAGAAATGAGATGATACTTTCAAAAGTTGAAATATTACGAATATACAGCGATTTACGTACATATGAAATGATAAGTGATAATTAGGCCACTAGTAGTAAGTCTAAAATTAAGTAGGAAAGTAAATTTTCCTCCTCTCGCAGAACCAAAAAAGGTAACAAACGAAATTTAGATATATATATATATATATCATGAGAGTAGTATACAAATGAAAACAAGATTGTATTCAATGAAGTAGATTCAAATGCTGAATTTGGAACAAAATATTCACTGTATTGTATCCGCAACGGCAACGGATGAACAGTTTCATAACTAAACAATTTACAACTTCCAATCGAAAGCGAAAATTGCACGTGAATTTTGTGATTCTGTGTGAAATGTGTCATTTTTAACAGTTTCCGACATATATAACTCACATAAATATCAACGGACATTTGGTGCACAGTTTGTACCCATTTGTTTGCTGAAAAACTATATTACCAAACACAACAAATTTGTTATCTAACATTTTGTTGATGGTATCTTCAGTATAGTTTTGTTTGGAATCCGTATAATGCTTGACAAAATAACCAGAATCCCTGTTCAGCACCAGATATTTCTTAGCTTACCCTTTTTATAAAAAAAATGGCAAGTGAATCATTTTTACGACCCTCTTTCAATTTAGAATGAGGGATAGTGGTAAATCAAATGTTTTTATACTTTTTACATGAGTATTAGAAGCAAGATGTTCAAGTAATCCTTTAGAATTTTTGAGAATCCACATTTGTTTGATTCCAGATGTAGAATATACTTTTTCTGAATAAGACTGAAGACCATCTTTTGACGATTGTCAAAATTTGTGTAAGATTTACCGATAATGATTACATTTAAATGAACTTTCCTTGTATGGATTTTTATGGCGTTTAGGAATCTAATACAAGTAAGGAAGATCTTGATCTTCCTCTTTAAGATTGATACCGAAAGTCTCGAGAACTCTATGCAGGGTTATTTGATATACTATCTAAACCAAGCTCCTTAATAAGACATTCAAGGTAGAATCTCTTGCAAACGAGAATAATGTCAGCTGTATACTACTCTCATGATATGTATTTATATTTCTAAATTACGTTTGTTACCTTTCTTGTGAGAGGAAATATAACTTTCCTACTTATTTTTAAAATATATTAATATTTTCCTTCATATAAAACATGGTGCCATCAGTGAGTCATCTTTTGTCATGTCTATCTATGCGAAATTTGAATGCGCTCATGTGAATAACGTCATAGCTGTATACATAAATAGAAAAAGGAGAATACCTCGAGTTTGTGACGATTTTTCTATCCCGCATTTTGTGATGTAGTTTGTTTACAAACGACATTTGATCACCTACATCCATACTTGGAGACAATAAAGAGAGCAGCAGTAAAATTTAGAATAATAACCTACAAATATAGTCTAAAAGTAATCGTAAAAAGTCCACCCAACATAAAGCGGGCAACACCTGTAAATTGTGTTTATCTGCACCTGAAACTAGAAATCATTTCACAGTACAAGTAGAATACATACTCGATAACGATTGTGGTACAGGTAAAGATTTTATCATGAGACGGTGATCTTCTTTTGCAATTACTACTGGACAACACAGAGGACTCCTTAAAAAATGTGTAAAAAGAAATTGAACGAATATCCAGATATACGTCTTTCGCCCTTTATCAGAATCGCATGTAGTCCGACTAATCAGACCACTAAACCCCCATTTTAATTTTTGACTTGTTGGAGGTTTGTGGTCCGACAGCTTCCATTATTGAATTCTTGAAATTTCTGGCGAAAACGGCAGAAACGAAAACACGCGTCGATAACTTCCAGTATTTCCTTACCTCGCTCTTGCTGACAACATGGAACACTTCCTAAAACATTATTCTACCGATCCATGCTTAACTTTTAATTAAAATCCATCGATATCGGTAGAATTACAAGGTTTTCTGATGTCTGATGGCGTGTTGCATTTGGATGGTGAAACTCGCAGTTCTATCTTTAGAAAGAACATGGCGATGTTTATTTACATGAGTAATTCATGCCTTGGTAACAGGCTTTCAAAATTGTGTTCGGGGTTTGACCACGCCCAACAATATGGCTGCCGTTACTATAAATAGTCAAAAGACAAAAAAACTTCTTCTCTGAAACCAAAAGATACAGGAAAATTTTGATTAGATTTTTGAATTCAGGATACGTAGGAATTTTTCATGAAAATTGGACGAAAAATAGATTACGCGTTTTTTGCGTAAAATTACGTAATTTTTAAAATGAGACATTTATTGTTATAACTTCATAACGGCAGTTGTATGGAGTTTTCACGATTTTTTCCCAATTGATATCAAGGTCAAAGGTCAAGGTCATGTCACAGTTTTTGACTTTTGATAAAAGATGCTATTTTTTAAACATTTATGGTGATAATGACGTAGGATTTTTAGTTAGTTGCAGGTATTGACATGTCGATCATTTTGATATATAGATCAAGGCCATGGGGTCAAAGGTCAAGGACACAGATGTACAAGTATACAAAATTAGTTAATTATCTGCAAAACTATGAACTTTTTGTATAGGCATGTATATTAGAATATTGTAGGTAATGGCACAATGGTCATTTTGATATATGAATAAAGGTCATGGGTTCAAAGGTCAAGGTCACAGATGTAAACAAGTACTGAAATGATTATTTATCTCAAAAGCTATAAACTTTTTGTATAGGTATGTATATTAGAATATTGTAGGCATTAGCGTAACAACCATTTTGATATATAAATGAATGGTATGGATTCAAAGGTCAAGGTCACAGATGCAAATGAATACTGAAATAGTTAATTATCTGCAAAACTATTAACTTTTTGTATAGGTATTTATTACCACTTTGGTAAAATACTTACAATCTGATTGGTTAAAATCTTATTTATACTATTAGTTATTCGAGATTTTCCCGGGGTAAACCCAAGACGGTCATACCATCCCGTATACCCCGGGAAAATCTCGAATAATCTCGATGACGTAGGAATTTATTCTTTACGTAGGTGCGCAAGGGGTACAATGAAGGGTAGCTCCAGTTTGAAGAGTTATAATTTTTAATAGGATAAATGACATTTCTTAAACTTACTAATCTCAGAAATATTTAATAAATTTAATATTTCCGTATTTTCAATTAATTAAAATTTGATAGAAAAGATTAACTTGTTGAGTTGTTCCAATTTAATTATTTTATGCTAATATTTTAAACCACATAACAATATTCCAGTAACTGCAGCATAAGCTTAAATTTTCAAATGTTGATCGAGATAAGACCAACGTGGTAATAAATTCGTTATTCGAGATTTTCCCTGGGTATACGCCTCAGAAAATACGAAACCCAAGACTGTCATACCATCCCGTATACCCCGGGAAAATCTCGAATAAATAGTACATTGTATATTAGAATATTGTAAGTAATGGCAAAATGGTCATTTTGATATATGAATGAAAGTCATGGGTTCAAATGTCAAGGTCACAGATACAAACAAGTACTGAAATGATTATTTATCTCAAAAATCATATGCATGTATATAAGAATATTGTAGGTATTAGCCTAACAACCATTTTGATATATGGATGAAGGTTATGGATTCAAAGGTCAAGGTCACAGATGCAAATGAATACTGAAATAGTTAATTATCTGCAAAACTATAAACTTTAAAATGGCCTAATGATCATTTTGATATATGAATGAAGCTCATGGGTTCAAAGGTCAAGGTCACAGGTGAGCGTTAAGACCCATGGGCCTCTTGTTTTAAATAGTTTTTTACTGACTTTTCAGAATAAATTATTTTAAAATATTTGAAAAGTGTATTTAAATCATCTGATTACATGGTTACTGTATTAGAATGCACAAGACTAATTTTCTTTGTTTTCTTAAGAAGCAGGGTGTCACTAATTAAGATAATAGGTATAGAAAACACACTGCCTGTAAATAACAAAGACTTCTGATTTAATGGCTTCAGTCATTGGCATGAGAATAATGACTTTATACGGGTTTTTTCTAAAAATTTACTTATAACTATACTCGTTACAGTAGAAAATTGTAAAACTTTGAATGTCACTCTATACACTGATCAAAGATGTGTAATTAATAATTATATACTAAATATTATTTAGTATTTCTAATCTTCATGCATTAAGAAATTAAGAATTAAGTTGATTTTTTGCACAAACTTTAAGACATTATAAAACTCTAAAGACTTAAAAAGGTTGATTGAAAAAGTGGACTTTATAGACAGGTTGAGAAGTCATTTGGGACTGAAAAGGGTGGACTCTATTCACATTAGACAGGTGGACTGTCTACAGGGTAATTAAAATCCATTGGGGATACTTCAGATCGGTTGCTATAGACAGGTGGGCTGTATTTCATTTCGTTCAACGCATATTTTCATTTTGAACGATCTACAAGAGCAAGCACAAGTTCTAACCAGCATAACTTATAGCACGATTAGAAAGGTAGGGGGAGGGGGGATTTGATTTTTCTCTCGTTTTCGGCGGATCCTAGACCTGTATACATTTGTTACTGAATTTGTTAAAAAGTTTACAAAGATCTGGAAGGCAATTTTATCTTGGCGTTTCCCTTAGAGACGTTTTTTCTTAAAAATAAAATTTTAAATTGTAGAAAATTTGTGGTTGATTTGGTGACCATTGTGCTTTTTTATAATGTACCGATTTACGTGGAGTTAGAATTTTATACATAGACAATATAACAGTTTTTTTCAGTTTTATGTTAAAACTGTGTATAATGTATCTAAAATATGGAATTCACTTTATATTCACCATTATTCTGTGTTTCATATTTATTTTTCTATAAATACAAGGAAGTAGAAGTAAAACTTATATATGTCAATTTGTTTGTAAAATGAGTTAACTTTTACCATGGTGGTTATTGCTGTTTTTTCCGAGAACTCGTAAGGTTTGCTTTATGGAAGCCCTGGAGGGACATTTTAGTTACTTCTTATTGATTATTTGTTATTCCTTAATATATTATTAATATATATTATTACTTATTCCTACAGTGGCAAAAAAATATTGTCTTTTATTCCTTAATAGTTAATTGTTACTTTTATTTAGTTATTTGTTATTTCTTAATCCTTATTTGTTCCGGTTAGATTGTTACGCGCGGTACTCATTGCAGGGTGAAATAAGCTCGAGTGAAGATGAATCGGTATATAATTTATTTTAGAATTCATTACAAAGAAGCATTTGCCATGTATTTATTTTTAAGATGTCAAATTATATATTCACGGTGACGAACCTACGTCATAGACGCGACTTCGTAAACACAACAATGGCGGCCAAACGGTCGACTCGCGGTGAGTTTTAACTGAATTTCCATACTTCCCATCAGTTTATAGTTATCTCAATGTGCCTAAAGAAGGCAGAATAACTTCACGAACTTGATGTATATATATTCTTAGAGCTGCTAGTTTTTTCAAACATTCGAGTCAAAGTAAATTTTTGTACCACGATGTCGGGCACACTTGACACGACGGCAAAGGAAAAAGTTGTATTTTCACCATTTAAACTCGTCCTACTGACTATGATGGGACAAACACGATATGAATAAACTAAAGGTAATATGTATCAAAGGAAAAAGTCCAAAAACTGGGCCTAATAACGGCTATTTTAGCATTTTTAGCTCACCTGAGCCAAAGGCTCAGATGAGCTATTGCAATCTATCACCGTCCGTCGTCCGTCGTGCGTCGTGCGTCGTCCGTCGTCCGTCGTGTGTAAACTTTACATTTTAATCTTCTCCTCCAAAACTACTGGGCCATATTTGATGAAACTCGGTGACTATCATGCCTAGGTAACTGCCTTTCAAAATTGTGTTCGGGGTTTGGCCACGCCCAACAAGATGGCCGCTGTTACTAAAAATAGCAAAAAGACAAAAAAATCTTCTCTGAAACCAAAAGGTGCAGACAAATTTTGATTGGATATTTGGATTCAGCATACCTGGGAACATTAAAATTGTGTTTTTCATGAAAATTAGACGAAAAATGGGTTACGCGTTTTTTGCGTAAAATTACGTAATTTTTAAAAGGAGACATTTAATGTTATAACTTCTTAATTGCTGAAGATAATTGTATGGAGTTTTCACTATTGATCTTGTCTTGCGATTTTCTTCCGATTGATGTCAAGGTCAAAGTCATGTCCCAGTTTTTGACCTTTGATAAAAAATGCTATTTTTTAAACATTTCTGGTGATAATGACGTACGATTTTTGGTTAATTGTAGGTATCGACATGACGATCATTTTGATACGTAGATCAAGATCATGGGTTCAATGGTCAAGGTCACACATGCATACAAATATTGTTTTCACTGTTGATCTTGTCTTGCAACTTTCTTCCAATTGATGTCAAGGTCGAAGGTCAAGGTCATGTCCCTGTTTTTGACCTTTGATGAAAAATGCTATTATTTTAACATTTCTTGTGATAATGGCGTAGGATTTTCAGTTATTTGTAGGTATTGACATGACGATCATTTTGATACATAGATCAGGGTCATGGGTTCAAAGGTCAAGGTCACAGATGTCCAAGAATACCAAAATAGTTAATTATCTGCAAAACTATGAATTTTTTGTATAGGCATGTATATCAGAATATTGTAGGTAATGGCACAATGGTCATTTTGATATATGAATAAAGGTCATGGGTTCAAAGGTCAAGGTCACAGATGTAAACAAGTACTGAAATGGTTAATTATCTCAAAAACTATAAACTTTTTGTATAGGCATGTATATTGGAATATTGTAGGTATTGGCCTAACGATCATTTTGATATATGAATGAAGGTCATAGGTTCAAAGGTCAAGGTCAAAGATACGAACGAATACTTAAATGGTTAATTATCTCAAAAACTATAAACTTTTTGTATAGGCATGTAATATTGGAATATTGTAGGTATTGGCCTAATGATCATTTCGATATATGAATGAAAGTCATAGGTTCAAAGGTCAAGGTCATAGATGCAAATGAATACTTAAATGGTTAATTATCTCAAAAACTATAAACTCTTTGTATAGGCATGTATATTGGAATATTGTAGGTATTAACCTAATGCACATTTTAAAATACAGATGTTTTAGCTGTTTATATTATATATTGTAGTAGACTTTAAATATGTTATATATAGCATTCTTATATAATAATTATTATAATTAATTTGCAAAAATACTTGCATATTATTGGCCCTTACTGCTGAAAATTTTGATATTCTCTTTTATTAATGTCATTGACCATTGAACCTCTGCATAAGATATGTACTCTTCCTCAGGTGAGCGTTAAGGCCCATGGGCCTCTTGTTGGTGTTATTTTTTGCCAAAAATAGTTATCAAAGACATAAATTTTGGGGAAGAGATTGGTAGGGGACCGTTTGGGACTTTTAGAAAAGCTGTTTGGCTCGGGAAAGAAGTAGCGGTAAAAGAAATCCTTATCAAACACATGAAATTTGCGAAACCACTGATAAAACAGGAATTAACCGTGCACAGTAAAGTTCGTCATCCGAACATTATACAGTTAATGGCATATACACTTGATAAAAACAAACTTTTCATGATATCCGAATTAAATGATGGAACAAACCTTGATGATGTTAATTTCGTTGAAGAGCATACGGGGAAAATTTCAAATGAAAAAAAAAGAAAGATATTGCCAGAAATATTATACAGGATGTTGCCTACATGCACAATCAAACCCCAGTAATAATACACAGAGATATAAAACCAGAAAACATCTTGGTGTCCTCAGATCTTAAAAGAATACGACTTTGCGACTTTGGAATTAGCAAGTTCAAAACAATGAATACTATGGTAACCACATCCGATGGAAAATCAACTGATTTTCGCCAACTCGTTCCAACTTTTTACCAACTCGTTCCACTTTTTTATGCAGAGTTTTTACACCTGTGTTTTAATTACCAACTCGTTCCAACTAAATTGCCAACTCGTTCCAACTATTTTACCAACTCGTTCCAATTTTTTCACCATCTCATTTCAAATTTAAGAATTTCTAATAATTTTAGCCTTTAACAACTCGTTCCAACTTTTGATATAATTAAATAATTAATTTAATATAAGATGATTTAAAAATCCAGGATCCCCTAATTTTTTATTAATCACAACGTTGCCCAGCGGTATCCTCTTCAAGAGACATAATAGTCCAAAGTTCTTTCTTCATTTCTTTCTTATTGTGTTTATTATTTCATTTATTCCGATTGGTTTGTTGTTATTTTTTCCTGTTATCGTGAGTAGTTTTTGTTGATCAATTCTTTTGATCTTGTTTCAGAATACTTTGTGTTTTTAAACCATTTTCATGTATTTTGCACGCACACTTGTCGGTAAAAAGATGAAAAACAACCTAATTTTTCAATCGCAAACTAATGTTTACAAAACAAGTAAAGGGTTTATTTGCGAAACTAAATTAAAATTCCTTTAAAAATAAAGGATACACTGCTAATGCGCTTGTTAACCGGGCAAACTATCCGTTTATCTGTTTATGGTGCCAATATACCTAATAGTTCCGACAGTCTTGATAAACAAAGACATAGCAATTAATTGTGATAACAATGCATAATATTATTTATTATTTATCTGTTATATGATTTATTTGTTAATTTAATTGTTTATCTATATTATGCTATTCTTAGTACGTCAGGTTTAATCACTTGAAATAAAGGATACTATGGGGAATATTTATCTATTGAAAATAAAATAAAATAAAATAAAAACGCATGTATATCAAATCAAATTTATTGAGAAATTTGGTATACGACTTGGTAGTTGGAACGAGTTGGCAAAAAAGTTGGAACGAGTTGGTAATTCAGTTGGAACGAGTTGGTAGTCAAAAGTGGAACGAGTTGGCAAAAATCAGTTGGAACGAGTTGGAATTGGAACGAGTTGACTAGTATTCAACCATAATCATGTTTTATAACTGAGGGTACTGTATTTAGTTGAAATTGCTTCTGCATGTAAGAATTCATCAACTTGATATTTTGATACACTTAAGCTAGTTCATAAATATTGATGTTATACATCTAAAAGGGGACACTATCTCTATCTGGTAAATTTGTTGACCAGTTTGCTACCTACCAACTCGTGTTTTATGAGGACAAATCCTAATACATGTAATTCATAAGAAGAAGTCATTTAAAAATCCAAGTAGGCATTTGTATCCGGAAAATTTACACGCATCAAGGGTCATGACCCCCATTGTCTTTCATTGGGAATTGAAATACAATTGCTTCAGTATGTTTTATCGAAGACAGGTACAGTCATATTGTAAATATAACCATTTATAAATTAAATTAAGAATATCAGTGCTTTTCATTGGGTTCGAACCCCAGTCGTGTAGTTTCTAGTGTAAAAACTGTGAATTTGTTGTCGAAGGTCAATGACCGGTACTCCCGTTTCCTTTACAATTCCTGAAGTGAATGCCTTGGTATAAGTGAACTATGTTAAAGGCCCACCAATGATAGTCACTGTTACTTTGAACAAAGGTCAATGTTAAATCTTATCACAACCTTTGTTAACGTTTGCTAGAAGATGATAGGTACAAACAATCATGCTTCGAGGAGTTTCCGGTCATGTTAAAAAGGTTTTATTACATTTATGACCATGAATGAAGGTCAATATCGCTGATTCAGTTTTGCCCAAAGGATACTTTCTGCAGAGTTTGGTTGAAATCTGAACATTGGTTCCGGATAGAAAGTCGTTTATTTAAAGTTTACAGAAGGACGTAAACTATTGTCTTGTAGTATCCCACCAGCATTACTCTCACGTAGTTTCGAATTCCTTTTGGTCAGAATGTGAAAATGTACCAGTTGGCCTTCTGGCCTGATCCCAGAAAACACGTCTCAATCTTAACAGTGGCATTAAAGACCATTACTCTAAATTTCATCCCCTTGCCACTCGCGACACATTCACCAATTGTAACGTCTCGAGTGACTCGTTCTTCAGTCGGTAACGCAATCACTCTGCCGATTGACACTTCCGCTGTTTAGCATCTATTTTACACATTTTTGCATTTAAAACCTTAAGCAAAATTCTTATATAAACGTGTTGTTTGTATAATAAACTTTGTATTATAAATTTATACTACTGTGGTAGCTCAGTTGGTAGAGCGCTCGCTACGTAAGTGGGAGTGGGTTTGATCCCTGGCCGGGTTCTGACCTAAGAATTGGAAGTGGGTAGTGACTGTTCTTTCGCAAAGCATTCGCATTATGAAAGGAAAGTCATGGGTTTTTCGGATGGGAACTTAAAATAAACGTGGTCTCGTGGCACGTCTCAATCTTAACAGTGGCATTAAAGACCGGCAGCACGACACGATAAAGAAGCCTGCTGTATAATGCCATCAGCACAACACACAAGGAAAATTTCTGCATAGCTGGCCCGATATAAGTGAAACATTCTTGACTGGGACGTTAAACTCCATAACTCAACTCTTACAGAATTAGAGATTTTGTGGTAATGATACTAGTGAATACCCGGTATATTACAAAAGTATAGTAATAATTTCTAAAAGCATTTTCAAAATCAAAAATTATTAGAAAGAGAAAATGAGTACAGTTTTTAATCTAATACATGTATAAAGTATTTCATAAACTTAACAAGAAATGAATACTTTACAGCTAGGAAATATTATGTAACTAAAAGGACACGCCTTGAACAAAATAGTAGGATAAGAAAGTTCGCAATGTTTAACTACATATGGCGGGAAACAGTCTGCGGGGCAGTGAATTGCCACAGACTGTTCACATTTCATTGTTGATTACGTCACTCATAACCGGTCACTGTCCTGCACACACGATGCGGTCCTGATACTGTTCCCCGCCAAATGTAGCGCTTAGTGTTCTCGATAAATTTAGCACATCATATGATAAAATGTAAGATATTGATTAAAAAGTTAAAGTCTGTCCCGAGCCATTAGGCCCATCAGGCCGGAGCTTATCCCGGTTTCCGTGGCGTTAAGCGACTGAGAGTACAAGACTCTCCCCTGAATGTGACGCCGGTCCATCGCAGGGTTAACCCCCCCCAGCATTTTGCTGGTACTCATTTATTTTTCAGCTGAGTAAACTGGAACAACGTGAAATTAAGTGTCTTGCTCAAGGACACAACACATCGCCCGGTCCAGGAATCGAACCCACGACCTTCGAATCACGAGTCCAACGCCTTAACCACTAGGCCACATGCTTCCACAAGATATTGATTAGGTATCTATTTAAACACTATTGTGTATAGTTTCTGATTTTTCACAACCATAATGTGTGTTTATGTAGATACTCAATCAATACCCAATACCTTCTTTACATTTTATCATGCGATATACTAATGCATAATTACATTCATATATCCAATGTCAATAACTACAAAAGTCAATTAGGCTCAGGGAATAAAATACTTTTAAAGGCGTAATAACGCGAATAAAGACACAATGATGCGAATAACGAAAGGCGTAATACGATAAAAAAGGAGTAAAAACGCGAATAAAGGCGTTATAACACAAATTGAAAGGCGTAATATCGAAACAATGGCGTTATAACTCAAAGGCGATATAAAAGTTTTTTCATTTCGATTTCACCTCTATTCGCGTTATTACGTTTTTAGAAAGTCGAGTGAAGAAAAAACTATGCCATTTAACAACATGCTTATAAATGATAACAAATCACACAACTGGTTATTGGTCGAAATCCAATTCAGATTGTTAAATTGTTCTACAGTATGTATCAAAACTCTACAATATTATTTAGCTCAATGAATAGGCGTAGGGCTTCATCAGGAGGAACAGGGACTTGAACATTTGGTTTGATAATGTTTACAAGTTGTTTAAATTCTTTACAACAAATTTCTTTTTGTTTCCCGTATAGATTTGATGCATAAATTCACATCTTCAGTATCAACAGTTGTCCCAAAGTTGTGTCTATCCGTCAGTTCAGACACAAAATATAAAACATCCGGTTTCCCAGAGGGCAGTTCAGTGTATCTTGTTTGTAATCGAATATCGTGAGAATTCCATTGTTGGGCTATTCTATCCAAATCTGATACTGTTGTTTTCAGTTCCCATATTTGCTCTAAAATGCTTGGAGCACATTTTACATACATTAAACAATCAGGATAGTACTTGGCAATAATAGCTGGATTGTTATTACTAGAGGCAACTTTAAGCCACATGATTCTTCGACTATAACCGTCGATGTATCCATGAATACAGAATCCAAATGGTTAAAACTTATCATAGCCGTCTATATGCCAGACGTAATTAGGTCTTTTAACAGTATACATCCTTCGTTTTAACGTATGCGCTTTTCGTTCTTCTGTTGCATTTGGAAAAATCTGCTGCATTATTTCCATGACATCGTTTCTTTTAACTGCTAGTCCATAATCTCTTATAAGTCTTTTCCACATAGTTCTATATCCTACACACTGTCCACATTCCTCTCTTATTATATTAACTACATCTTGTGTAGGTGAGTACTGTTTAGGACGTCTCCGTAGATTAAGTTTTCGTAAAATACGTTACAAATGACGAATAGTCGATGTATCCATGAATACAGAATGACGAATGTTGTGATTGCAGAACAAAAGCAGAACTATTTCAGCATAATTGAGACCTCCATAAAATAGAGTTTAATCAACTCGTCTTTGTTCAAATCATTTCCAGACAATGGGATATTCGACGACACTACACTTTCTACATGCACAAGTGTGCATAAAGACAAGAAGATGAATATACTTCTCGACATGTCTACTTTCTTGCTTGTCATTGATAAATGAAAAAGGGTCGAACAACACAATAACATCAATAAATAAGAAAATAACAAGTAACAAATAAGAAATAACAAGTAACTAATAAGAAATAAGCAATAAGAAATAACAAATAAGAGCAATATGACATAATAAATAAGTAAAAATGAATAACAAATAACCCCTCCAGGGCTTCCGTAGTTTCCTAGTTGTAACAAACAAACGTCATCAAGGTTTCTTTCATACTTATATCGTATGCCATAACTATTAACATATCTGTTTCCACCCGGAATATCGAGAAAGTTATTAAGTTATTATACTAGAAAGGAGCTGTGCCACAACACTCATATAAGAAACTTGATAAAGAGTTTATTTGTAAACAATCTGATCTTTTAGATAACAATGACCCGAATCACCTGCAATTATTTTAGGGGATTGAGGCCTAAAATGGAGTTATTTTGAACCTATGGCAGTCATAAGTTTGATGTCTCTGTGTCCGGGATTGTGGATAAGTTTGATGTCTGTGTGTCCAGGATTGTCCTGTATATATTTGACGTCCCATAGTTTCATGTTCTTTTCACACAACAGGCGGTGTTTACCCTTCAGGAGCACCAGGCCTCACTTCCCTGGTGAAAGTTCACGTGTTTCACCTAACTTGTCAGTTCCTACGTTTTTACGTTGGATTGTGATTCGGACATGGATTAGTATGTTTTTATTAGTATACAACATCAATTAAAAGTTTCTGGCCAGTGGTGTTTGTTTTTTTGAGCAACAAAATAAAATAATATTTTGATTCTTAAGTACTAACCTTGTTGTTTTTAGCAGTTTAAATGATACTTGGTATACTAAATACATATATACCGATAAATATTTTGATCCCAGACACATCTCTTGAGGGTCCAATTTTCTCTCTTAGGGTTAGCTTCTGTTCTTAAATATTTGGCCCAAACAATTAGCCAATTTAAATTAATTAAATTTAATTTAGAAGCAATTTTATTAGTCAACAAGACAGTAAAACTAAGAAACTAAAAGCAACCAAAAAATTTGGAGCAAAAGTATTGGCTAGTATTTTTGGATCCTAAAACTGTCTTTAAAGGCCACTTTTAATTTTTTGTAGTACATGTACATGTATATTATGTATTTCAGGATTTAAATTGTGTCTATGCTGATTTAGAGGGGTAAATGTGCTGCAGCAGAGATGTCACAAAAGTTTTCACATCTTATAAACAGTCCAGATCAGCAATTTGGGTTACTATTAAGTGAGAGCTTTACCAATATACAACGACAGTTGTCTGTGCCGATGTTTCATTAATTGATCTAGTGTTCAAAATATGTGAAAAGTCTTGATAATTCTGAACATTGTGGTATATAACAGACTATTTTACCAATAGTTACTTATGTACAGGGCACTATGAAGATTTATGGCCTGGTCGAGGGCTGTGGACTGTTGCCTGAGCCACAGAACGAGGGTCATGTCAAAATGACAGTACATATCCTGGCCCGAGGACTGTAGGGGCATTTTGATTAAGGGACTGCTCGCTTAGCTCAACGTCATATTGTGCTCTGTCCATACACGCCAGTTGTTTGTTCCGTGTGATCACTCATTTTCCAATGGAAATAATTGTAAAAAAAACTGATATGAAATAATGAACAAGTAACCAATCCTTCCAAAACTTCGAACACTGATATAATCACAGATGTCTAAAGTTTACTAATAGCATTGATCTGATATCTATTGCGTTCATTGAAAAATTTACTGGATGCTGTAGCATGCACTAAGACTTGGTTAGTTAAGTCAGATATATTGGTACATACAATACTACCACCATTGCAATCCAGGTTTTAGTCTCTCAAAAACAAATTTATATTTATAAAACCTAGTAAACAGACTTAATGTTGATGTTTTAATAATATTTTAGTAAAGAATTGGAAAAGGCAAAGAGGAAAAAATGAAATATGACTTCAGTCATACTTTTAATTATCAGTAAACTGAAAAGTCCTACTGGCAGGAGATCCTAATTTACTGAATTTGCTTGTTTATATTTTAATTTTAATTTTTCATACTCTGTACAATCGGAGGGGGACTCTATTGTAGATGGAAAGGAACTCTGAAGATCAGAAGGAAGCATTAAGAGCTGTATTTGATAATACCCGCTGAAAAGCTTCTACTTTGTGATTCAGAAAATCAAGTCAGTTAGAAGCTTCTTGAAATTTTATTGTTATATTTTATTTTTAAATATTTTAAGTAAGGATTTTAAATATATATAATAAAAATTTACATTTTCATTGTTTGTTTAGAAACTGTAATACACATATTAATTTTAGACGTGTACAAATTTTGGCAATGATAGAGTAACACTTATTACTGGTATATCCACTCACAAGATGATCTGTGTAATTTTGCTTATTACAGTCCACATGAGTTTGCCCAATTTGCTCTAAACATTTGTAAATCTACAGTAAAATATTTTTATTTGAAATGGACGACATCTGAATACTGTGTATTTGTCATTTAAATGCGGTAAAAATATGTTTTGTCATGAATAGCAAAGATTAACAATAAACTAGAATTTGACTAGCCACACTTGCAATTCTACAAAAGAAAAGTCACATTTAAATAGATACAAATGATTCATAGCAAAGTTTTCCAAATGAAGTTGATTGAATTGCCCAAAAAGAACCTTTTACCTCATGAAAATAAAAAAAATCTAGAAATTGTTATTGAAAATAACAAATAAAAGAGATTAAGTAGTGGTATTTAACGTCCAAGCCGTTGTATAAACCGTTGATGGGGGGGGGGGGGCTAAACCATGGCGTACGTATTGTGAAACAAATACACTATAAGCAGGAGAAGTGGGTTTATTGCTGCATAGAAAATGAAAGTTGACAAAAGAAAAATTAACGTTTGTCATAAGCTTCAAATGTTTTCAAAGTATAAGTCTAAAAATTAAGACAGCAGATCAAGCTCACTAGGATAAATAATATAATCTCCAAATTTAAGATAATAGAAGCTATATAGATATATAGATACATAATAGAAAGAATATATGTGTGTATGTAGTTTCTCAAGATATAACCAATAATAAATAATAAATACGATTACGATTAAATAAACACGTATACAGTTTGTTCCCATTGGCATACAATTGTATGTTGGAAAAATTATATAAAAAGCTCTAGTAGTTTCTGTTCAGCGAAGCGAGAGACAATGCGGTCAACTACTAAATTGTTTTGTATCCTGTTGCTGAAATACGGTAAGTAAGCAGTTGTTTTGGATGTCCTGGGGCGTTTTTGTATGTTTAAAAATCTCAAAATAGATTAAATATTCTATTATGTATCGTCATGAACACGTATTTGAGCAATGCTGGACAAAGCTAATTACTTGTGGGAAAAAATTACCTAATACATGTAGTTACTTGTTAGAAAAAGGAGCAGATTATTTTGAAAAAAAATATGCTCTATTTACAAAATATTATTACCTACTTACGGATTAGAAATGGATCACAACTTCCGCAAAACTATGAACATTTCCTCGTACGAATGCAGTTCCAATATTTTTAAATGTACATAACATTCAAGACCAGTAGCTGGGTATTTATTTTAACAGACGTTGAGGATTTTCGTTAGATAATTACATGTAATTGTTTTGCTTGTTATTAAAAAAGAAGTATAAATTTCTATACAAATTTATTTAAACATGAAAATCGCAGTACTGACAAGATATTTGACTTCTCAATTCCCAGTACATCTATATGCTCGTTTATACACCTTTTTCCAATTCCTAGTACACCACGTCTTTATCTTCCAATCATGCTCCTTTATATCGCAATACTGAGCTGAAATTTAGTGGATTTCTGAACATTCTAGAGGAATTGTACGCTTCAGTTTTTTTATTTATCAATATTAAAATGTTGGAAACAAGCTTCCAACGACGTCAAAATCACAGGTGAGCAGTTGCGCTTCATCAATTTGTTTCAATGTTTAAACAGTGTATCGGATGCAATTAACTATTTCAATAGAACCATTTATTTGTCCAATTGATGAATCAATACACCATCACATGTCAAAAATCGGCTTTCGACATACGTTGTTGTTGTTTACATAACTTTTTGCTGTAATATCCCACGTATTCTGTACCACTATGATTATTGGCAGTTTACGAATCAAGACCCGATTAGAAAACAAATACAAAAGCGTGAATGGGGATGGATTGGTAACATCACCAGGAACACTGCCAACAACATCACAAAAGAAACCCTTAGATTTTGTCAACGGCCTAAGCTCCAATAGGAGTTTAAGGCAAGAGTAAAGTAAGTAAGCAAGCCACTATTCGCGACAAGAACAAGGTTATTAACCTCTAATAATTAATCTGTGAACACTTACATGCATGCGTGGCATATGCAAGTGTGTTTTATAATGCTAGAAATTGCACTTGAACCTTCTCGTACATCCCTGTACAATGTTTGAATTTTATATATCTATGGATGAAATGATATACATGTACTTAAATTTTGAACAGACGAGATGAAGATGAAACGTATACATTGAACATCGACCATATCATATATCTACATAGACGAGCTGGTTCAGACGAATAGGCAGGATATGGCATTAATTCATACTGTTTCCCCAACAGACACCAGACGCAACCACTGCGGTAGCTTAGTTGGTAGAGTGGGATGTCGTGGGTTCGATCCCGACAGGGTCTGAACCAAGACTTGATTGTTCTTTCGCCAAGCACTGTTACAACGCGTTTGGTAACAAAAACGGGTTTTGTAACAAAAATTTGAACATCTAGAAATATAATACACAGCATCAGTATATCAGTTCGAGTTGTTGATATGACAAATAGTTGATATCTGATGAGATATCACCAAAATTTAACAGATACAGATATCCTACTTTTCCCTTAAAACGTATTTAGTAACAAAAGTATGTTCAACGTGAAACGTATTTGGTAACAAAAATGTGAACAGCTTCTAGAAATAGAATACACGGTATCTGAGTGTCAGTCGGAGTTGTTGATATGACAAATAGTAGATATCTGATGAGATATCATCAAAAACAAAGAGATATCCAACTGTTCCCGACTTTAACCTTTAATCCTGACTCCATTATAGGAAACATCAAAATTGAAATAAAAAACCATGTCAAAATCTTTACATACAGACAAGACATAGCAAATTATGGCAAAGTAGGTTATGACATTGACCTTTGATCTTAGGCATATCTTCTTGCAAGCCTAGGCTTATGAAGGCCCTCAAAAAGTCTTATGGCGTCATCACAGTATTGTTGATAGGTTTGATGTCTCTGTGCTCAGGATTGCCCTGGATATTTTTTACGTCTCATAGTTCCATGTTCCCAAACAATTTTGATTACACAAGTTGCGGGTGAAGCTACCTAAACAGGAGGTGCTTACCCTTCCCTGGTGGAAGTTCACGTGACTTGTCAGTTCCAAAGTTTTTACTTTGCTTCTGGATTGTGATTTGGACATTGATTAGTATGTTTGTTTTTGATTCTTTGAAATATTCCCAATTATACTCTAAAATAGAAACAAAATCTCGCATACCAAGCAACTTTAAGTTTATTTCATAAATTCTGTCTTGACCATGACCTGAGATAAAGCTGAATAAATTAATCATTGATGAGGTCTGTTCGATTACTAGTGTTATAATCACTTTTGTTGGGGGTTATATAAATTTTCTAAATTTATCTTTAGACATAATAACATGCACAACCCGATATAAAATAACTATGTACAGGTTGTAATTTGAACAAATCATTAGTGATATGGAAACATTGTAATGACTGTAGCTTATATATCACAGTATTATTTGTATGAACTTTTCCTCTCTACGTAATTACCCCGAAAAGAGTAAAAGTGTGTACAACTTAATTCTTAAGTACTTTCGACAGTTTAGAAGAATAAAATTCTTATTTACTAATAACAAAATTATTTTCTAATTTTTGCTTATTTTTTAAATAAAGTCTGAAGGTTATCATTCTTCAGTAACATTAGTTAGTACATATATAATTACTATATGCAACTATGATAATGGTATCATTTCAATGTAAGTACAACAAAATATCGCCTACTTTCTATTTTTATGTTTATACACAAGCAAGAACTTTTCAGTAAGCAGTGAGTGGTGGTTTATTGAAAAAGTTAGGAAAAGTCATTTTTTTTTGGAGAGTTTGGAATGAGGTTGAACCAGTCGAGATCTAAATAATAGCTAATCTGAATGTCTAATGAAAATTTAATTCATATTAAGGAAATAAACCGAAATCCAGATTACTTTAACCAGTTTCTGAGTTTGTACACAATGTCAAAATACAAGGTACAAAAACTGTACAATCCTTGATATTAGAAAAAGCGACCGAAACAGAAAACATCAAATCCGGTTCCAACAAAAACTCAGTCATCTTATTGTACCTTAAAGGAATTAAGAAAGAAGTGCGTGGATTTATCTAAATTTATCTAAATTTATCTAAATGGCTTGCGATCTTGAGCATTGTTTTAAGGATCTGCTTGTAGACAGTTATTGTCGTGCAAATGACGAAATGTTGTGTGTGTTACATGTTTAAAATGCCTATACAAACCATATCATATTTCCAAATGGCTTCTAAATAGAGGACTTTTAGTCTTGTTCTACGGTTGCATTTTGCTTTATCCAAACATGGTTATCAATTTTAAGCACAAAATTAACAGAAACTTAATTGCCATTTTTGTTACCAACAGAGACAATCTGATATAATATCAACACCTCCCGCTGTGTATTCCATTTCTAGAAGATAATTATATTGTACCGTGTATTCTATTTCAAGGAGATGCTTAATTTTTGTTACCAAATGCGTTTTCGGGATATCTCATCAGATATCAACTTTTTATCATATCTACAACTCCGACGGACTCAAATACCGTGTATTTATTTCTAGAAGTTGTTAACTTGTTACCAAATGCGTTTCACGTTGAACATACTTTTGTTACCAAATAAATGCGTTTAAGGGAAAAGTAGAATATCAGTTTAACTTTGGTGCTATCTCATCAGATATCTACTATTTGTCATACGAACAACTTCGACTGGCAATCTATTCCTTGAATTGTTCAAATTTTTGATAACTCATCAGATATCAACTATTTGTCATATCAACAACTCTTGACTGATATATAGAGGATCTTGCATTCGTGTCTATGTAATATTGAATTTATTAAACGAGTTGAATAATTTTTTATGCAACGAGCCTTGGCGAGTTGCATAAAACATTATTCAACGAGTTTAATAAATTCAATATTGCATAGACACGAATGCAAGATTCTATTTATTATATAATCCCATAAAAACTGTTTTTTCGTAGATTTAAAACGTGTCTTCTCATTATAAAGAAAACAGCTGATTGACCGAAACACAACAAGTTCATGTAAATGTGTACATGCGCCAAAATTAATCCTGCTGAAATATTAAAAGTAAACAATAGTCTGTCCGCAGGATACAAAAACAAAACAAACATTTTCAATTTAAATACAATGTATCTTCTGTTTAGAAGAAAGGTACAAACTATCAGCTTAAAAATTAGAATCAACAAACAGTGTCAAATGAAACAAACTGTGGATCAAGTCAAGTCACTCTGAAATGACTTTATGCTTTTATGACGTCACACTCATTCAATACGATTTTTATTGTATGACCGTATTACATGGATCATTGAATAGATTATATAATAAATATATATATATGCTGTGTATTCTATTTCTAGATGTTAAAATTTTTGTTACCAAACCCGTTGTAACAAAGCTCTTGCATTTCCGTACCATACAGCATGAACAATCGACAAGCGTGTCGTGCTTCTGATCAATTGGCAGATGCTACGGTAAGTTTGTACCCAACGGATAGCTTTTTCTGTCAAAATGGAATGAAATATTTTCTGTGAAATGACAACTGGCTACATACCATTCTGATACTCGCCTGTTAGTAGCAACAATATCATAGACTATATTGACTTTTTCTAGAGTTGCATCAATGAGAGGTCTTCGAGAACAAGAGTCTTTCTGCTGCGTTTAAATCCCATCACCCACATTTTTACTTTAGAATATGAAGGGAATCTTTTTCTAGTGTGGATACCTTATTAATATGGACATCCTTAAGTGTTAAACCTTTCTTGTGCAAATATTGGATCACTGTATAACTCTCAATATTGGCGATCTACCTAATTCAATTTTGCGCCTTATATCAACTTGCACAGTGAAACCTATTTACATCTGTATGCACCATGCATATACACTGTGTCATATACATGTATTCGCAACTCCAAATTTCTTAAAAAATTAGGACTTGAAAATACGGTTATACACGATTCCCGGTAACCCGTGATTTCACAATTCCTGGTACACTAAAACGATGACGAGAATCAATTTCCAGTACACCAGCGACGTCAAAATCACAGGTGAGCTTCATCAATTTGTTTCAATGTTTAAACAGTGTATAAAATTATAAACAATTTCTTTAAAAACAAAATAACGAAAATTTAGCGAACAGCACTTAAATTATAGGCTGATTGGTTCGTTGTTATTTTTGGCCGTTATCGTGAGTAGTTAACTTTAGAATAGGAAGGGATTCTTTTCCTAGTGTGGATACCATACTAGCATTGGATCATTGTATAACTCTTAATATTGTCGATCTAACAAATTCAATTTTGCAATCAAGGTTAGAGCCATTACTATTAACACCTAATATAAACTTGCACAGTTAAACTGGTCTACCAGGTTGGAGGTTGAGCAAGGGGGTAATCTCCCCTTCTCATAAAACAAATACCATTACGGAAACAAGGACTAGAAATATTTTTACTAACCTTGAGTCTTCAGTAATACCAGCTGAGTACTTCTCGTTTGACTGTGAACAGCCAAACCCATCTGGAAGCTGGACACATGAAAAGTGTACTGAATACAAGAGCTACGTTAAGAGTAGGTTTCTGGAACGTACGTACTATATACGAAACAGGAAAGCAGGCTCAAGTATAAAGAGAGATGAAGGAGAACAAACTACATGTACACATGTTGGGAGTAAGTGAGTATAGATGGACAGACTTCGGGAAAAATGTTACAAGTACTGGAGAAGTGATTGTATATTTAGGCAGAAAAGACAATTAACATCATGAAGGAGTAGCCATTATACTAAGTAAAACATCTGCAATATTAATGGAATACCATCCAGTAAAATGAGAGAATCATAAGAGTAAGACTGAGAAAAACCTGTACAGACATCTATATTTCAGGTTTAACCAATGAAGCAGAAGAAGAAACAAATCAAGGTTTTTATAAAGCTCTACATGCAGAACAAGATCTATCCATCATTATGGGAGACTTCAATTCTAAAGTTGGTAGTGACAACGCCAGTTATGAGATAGTAATGGGTAAATACATGTATTGACGTGGAAGCATGAATGAAAATGGGGAATATTTTGCAGAATTTTGTGGAAGTAATAATATGGTTATTGGAGGAACATTATTTAAGCACAAAGAGATACATGGGTGTCACCTGGAGGTAGAGACAAGAACCAAATTGACTATAGCTATCAATAGAAAGTGGAGAAGATCTTTGCAAAATGTAAGAGTACGGCGTGGGGCGGATGTAGGTAGTGGTCACCATGCATAAAGCTCGAGTTAATGAAATTTACAACAAAGAACAATAATAAAAGAATAGGCAAACTAGCGGACAACAAGACAAGACAAGACTTCAGATTGGAAATTAAGAACAGATTCGGGGTCTTACGTTGTTGAGAATGATGAAGTGGTTGATAAGCACTGGGAAAAAGTCCGCAAACTGTAAAGTGGAGCAAACAAAAAGATCCTAGGGTTTAGAAGTTCACAAAAATTGGATAACCCCTGACCTGAAGATCGTAAGAACTTTATTAGAAGGTATGGCAAGAAAAGCTGAGATAGCTGCATCTGAACAAAGAATGGGAGATTTATACCAGATAACCAAAAGGCTTTGTGGTCAGGAAACATGCCTGTTAAAGACAAGCAGGGGAATCTCATTACATCAGAGAGAGAGAGAGCAATTTGAAAGATGGAGAGAGCATTTTGAAGAGGTTGACCTAGATGTAGATTTAGAAATTCCAACAGAAATACCATCAAAAGCAGAAATTTATAAAGCAATTACATCATCTGGAAATGACCATGTACCAGCCGAACTATTTCACACAGATCCAAACCTAGCAGCTGTTATTTTACAACCACTTTTTGCTAAAATCTGGAATAAGAACTCCATATCAACCAGCTGGTCTGAAGGAAATGTCATCAAACTTCCAAAAGAAAGGTGATCTCACCAAACGTAAGAACTGGGGGGGAATGACATTACTATCAATACCTAGTAAGATTTTCAGCAAGATATTGATGGCCAGAATAAAAAATGCAGTATATGCCCAACTAAGACAAGAGCAAGCAGGTTTTAGGAAAGAAAAAAGCTGCTGTGATCAAGTGTTCACCTTGCGAAACATTATAGACAACTCATTATCAACTTCGAGACTTTGAGAAGGCCTTTGACAGTATCCCTATGGAAGATCTTGAGGCAAATATACCAAAAAAGATAGTAGATTTGATTAAGGCTTTTTATATAGAATTTGGATGCACAATAGACAACACACATCTGATGCATCCAAGATAATCTGGTGTCAGACAAGGTTGTGTGATGTCAGCTCTCCTCTTCATATTGGCAAAAGACTGGGTTATGAAATCTACAATTGATGGCAACAACACAGGACTAGAATGGACTCTTTTCACCAGTCTTGAAGACCTAGACTATGCAGATGACCTAGCCTTATTGTCGCATACAGAACATCACATGCAAAGTAAAACAACAGAATTGCAGAAACATGCTAAAACATTAGACAAGAAAACAGAATTTATGTCTCTGAATACCAAACAACCAGCACAGATTCAACTAGATGAGAATACCCTAAACAACACAACCTCATTTACTTACAGTATAACCTGCTATAGAGTCCACCTCCGTATAAAGTCCACCTGTCTATAGCAACCAGTCTGGGGTATCCCCAATGGATTTTACTATATAATGACCCTGTATATAAAGTCCACCTGTCTAATGTGAATAGAGTCCACCCTTTTCAGTCCCAAATGACTTCTCAACCTGTCTATAAAGTCCACTTTTTCAATCAACTTTTTAAGTCTTTGGAGATTTATAATTTCTTAAAGTTTGTGCAAAGATTAACTTAATTCTTATACTCTTAATGCAGGAAGATTAGAAATATATAATTATTATAATTACAAATCTTTGATCAGTGTATAGAGTGACAATCAAATTTTTACAAATTTCCATTGTAAAGAATATAGTTTTGAGTTATAATAAGTAAAAGTTTTCAAAAAAACCCATATAAAGTAATTATTCTCATGTCAATGACTGAAGCCATTAAATCAGAAGGTAGAAATAGTCTTTGTTATTTACAGGTAGTATGTTTTCTATACTGTTATCTTAATTAGTAACACCCTGCTTCTTAAGAAAACAAAGACAATTAGTTAAGTGTATACCGATACAGTAACCATGTTATCAGATGATTAAATACACTTTTCAAATATTTTTTATCATTAACTCTAAAAGGTCAATAAAAAACTATTTTTAAAACTCTAATGAAAATCATTTTTTAACAAAATTAATAAAATAGTATTTAAATATGTACTGCATGTGTTTCACTCATTTGTAAAACAACATCAGCATAACATAATAACTCGTTCATAAGAAGTGACCCTCTATATAAAGTCCACCTGTCTATTAAGTCCATTTTTGCCCAGTCCCATTGGTGGTCTTTATACACAGGTTATACTGTATCTTGGAAGCATAGTAACATCTGATGGGGGCGCAGATAAAGACACAAAAGCAAGACTCAGTAAAACTAGAGGTGCTTCATAAAGCAAAAAATAAAAGTGGCTTTATGGGCAAGTGACCCTTATATAGAGGTGGTCTTTAGGCAAGTTGGACTATACGTGTTAAATACCATTTTGAACAGGAAAACTGTAGTTCATATATATGGTTTTCACCCCATCTGAGCTATGGGCTCAGTTGAGCTATCGCAATCTATCACCGTCCGTCGTGTGTCGTGCGTCGTTCGTAAACTTTACATTTTGATCATCTCCTTCAAAACTAATTTGATGAAAATTTGTGATTATCATGCCTGGGTAACAGGCATTTTAAATTGTTTTCGGGATTTGGCCACGCCTAAAGCCCCATTTATACGGCGAGAATTACATACCTAAGTATTTTTTACTTCGGTAAATCTATTTCAATTACAACTTTTGATCTTTATTTGATAATTATTACAAATCAATGAGGTGGTTAATAGTGGTTGGCCTCTGTAACCGCTATGAGTTAGATCCCCGATTGTAACACCATATGTGGTGAGTGGGTTTCCCTCACAATTGGCACCTGTTGGTTAGCTCGATGTCAATACAATGAGATGTAATGTTAATTGTATATCAGTGGACAATACTAACAAACATTTTTTTCTGGTACAAGGCAGATTACAAACGCCCATATTCACTCCTGCACCACGTGGACCTTAATGAACCCATAGAGATAAATAACCTGGCATAAGTCCATGTGTTTAAAATTATGTGAGTAAATATTACTGTGCGTTCATACGACACTGTAGCAAAATTTGCATATCTAAGTATAAAATACTCACATACTATAGCAAATTTGCACTTGGTCCCTACTAGGTGCAAATTTACTTACACAATTTGCATATGTGAGTAAATTTACATATGAGTAAAATATACTTAGGTATGCAATTCTCGCCGTATAAATGGGGCTATAGAAAGAATACTCAAATGGAAACAACTATATAAACAGATAATGACATCATTTTCTACATATCTCACCCAACCTTTAAGCTTACACGTGTTATTGTGTTTGGGACTGCCATTGATCCATTGTAAATACTCAGGCGAGCGTTAAGGCCCCCATCTTCCTAGTGTTGGCCGGGTTGCACTCCGTGCAAAATCCGGTTTATAATAAAGTGAATGTCGGGCGGGGAAAATGAGTACCTACTTTGTGAACTCAACTCCTCCTACAGTTTTCAACCAAAAACCTTGAAACTTCACAGAATGTGTTCTATATATATTGAAGATGTGCACCTGACTTTTTGGAAATATTTCAGGATTTTTTCCCATTTTTTCCAGACTTTGAAACTTAGTTACTTTGTACTGTATATATCAAAAGATTATCAAAGATGTGCACCCGACTTAATGGCATTGTTTTCCAGAGTTTGAAAAGAGGGTACCTATTTCGTTAAATAACTCCTTCTATATTGTTAAATTTTCTTCCACACTTTACACCCATTCAATTGAAATTTAAAAAACAACCCGGCCCATTGAGACTTTTTTTTATTTTTAACTTTTTAATCTAAGAGTATATTTGAGTTGGATTATAGTGTTTTACGCCCCAGTCAAGATTCTTACACAGATATCGAGGCGGTCAATTCACAGATGGTGAATGAAACAAGTGTATCCAGAGGAGCTGCCGACCTTCGGCAAGGGAACTGACAAACTTTCTAACACTGTCCTGAGTGGGACTCGTACTAAGGCGACCAGAGGCACTATGATCCATAAGCCCATCCTTTAGACCTCTTGGCCACCCATAAAACACCATTTCACTTGACTGGGGCGTAAAACACAATTAACCAATTCAACTACATTCCCAGATGAAAAAGGTAAAACTTAAAAAAAACCACAATGAACTGCATTGATCCTTTTCAAAATGGTATTTCTCACGTATAGTTTTATTTGTTTGTGTAATTGGCATAACTTTACACTTTCGCAAGTCTTTCCTCTTGAGAGAAATGCATATACATGTTGTTTTGTTCATGTTACGAACTGTGTGTGGTTTTGTTCTCTTTCAAAAATTGAATCCTGTTCTGCCATGCTTTCTGAATCATTCCTGAATTAACCAGTGAAGATTTAATCGAGAAAGACGTTCGATCTTTAGTTATAACGAAGAGTGTGCTCTGTCAATTGCGAATCATATTAAACGGAAAGCGTAACTTGTCTTCACGTAAAGCATAACACAGCTGGTCGGAAAGCGTAACATTTATGTCACTCCGCTTAAATGAAACATGAAATTTCGCTTAAAAGCAACGTAAAGCTTCTGTTTTCGCAAGTTTATGAAAGTATAGGCATTTGAGTAATTTGAGTAGAAACATCTTTTGAATCCAAAACCGCTTTATTAAAATCAGCTGATAAACAAAAGGACCTGCCAAAAATGGAAATGTTACAGGTACGTGAAAAATATCACTTGCTTGAAAGATTTTATATGAGGCAGTTAAATACTATCAAATATAATGCGTTCTGTTAAAGTTTCGTTTTTGTGAAGTTACATGAAAAAACCGTCTTCTTTGCTCTTTAACGAAACGACCAAAAACGTAAATAAAAACCGACGGAATACTCCGATGTAAATGAAATACGGTGTATCAGGATTACCCCCGTGAATGTGGAGCTCCATAAAAAAGCAAACACAGACGATATGAGAACAGTTCTAACAAGAGCAAGATGGCAATGGATAGGGAACTCCCTTGTAGTAGCCTTGTCACAGCTGGAAATGACTGTTCACATATACATGAACCATGAATAGCCGAGATATTAGTCGAGTTGACACTCCCATATACTCAATACTTGAACCTAGAAATGTTTTTTCCTATGAAGTTTTTTTGCTGTTTTGTATTCTATAGGGTCCCTAGAGTTAAATTAGGTTAGTTGCCCTGAGGCAACTTTGGGCAAATTGCACAATTTGCATATATTCAAGATGGCTGCCTGACGCCATATTGAAAATTTATCTTTTGTAAGAATTGTTCTACAATAGCTTGTAGTATACCGTTTTATATGTTTTCAGGGATGAGGAACTCATTTCCGTTGTTGTTTTTAATATTTGTGGCAATTTAAACGTATATTTAACAATTTTGACCAACAAAGGTTTTTATTATAAGATGTAACTCAGTATATCACATTCAATGCTGCGTAACTTAATCATACAAAATCAAGTACATCTTGATACATTTTGATTTAAAGGTCATGAGGCTCGACCAATTCCTTGTAATAAGATATTAAAACATGATCTTAGTGATTTCAGCTTTTACTAAGTCTAGCGTAAAGGTTCACTTTGCTAAGGTGTCTTTTAAAGTGTGTATCCAACGAAGAAGTTTTCAAAGCCACATTATTGCTATCATAGTTAATCCAGTCACATAAATATTACCACGATTGAAAACCAAAGTATACTCGGACTTTTTATCAAACTAAAAAATAAGTTTGTCAACAGTGAATTGATTTGATTTTTACATAAACACTGATACATTACGTCATATAATGAAGTATTATGGTTTCGGGAATCTACAGTAAAATCTGCCACTGATAATGCAACAGCCTTCCACAAATTGATTGGTTGGAGTTGAACTTTATAACTCATATTTTTGGTTTTATGATAGTTTTGATCTACTATTTCCACTCCAAATGACTACTATGATACACACGCTATGACTACAGACTTCCATGTTTATCAATGTGGTGTAAGTGAAAAGGTAGTGCACAGTCTAGACTTGGTTTACTTTTAAGTCGCCATTAAGCAACATCTCAACGTCTAGATCTTGACAATGCTGTTTCAAATTATACTGGACCGCAGAAAATAATACCCCTACACAATGTTCCAACAAAACTGATTGTATCCTGATTAACATGCCCAACAAATAATTTTATTGGATGCTGAACATGTACAATAATAATTTTAGTGGGTAGATTGGTGCTTCTCTGATCGATTGGAATGAATATATTCTGAGTGTGATACGGACCATAACTCAGAGAGTTCAATCCTTTGTGTTCCTTGGATATATCTGACCAAAAATTATTGCTTCTTCAAACTCCCTCTAAATGAAACAGGTCATAAGGAAATTGCTCGTAAAATTGCTTCTTATGTGTCAATGTGGTGGATTCAGTTGTAATGTATGATTAGATGGAATACGAGTACAATCAAGTCAACCTGATGAGTTTTATAATGCCATTATAAGAATAAAGATGTTTCAAAGCGACGCCGTCAAGATGCAAAAACAAAGCAAGTTGTTGATCTTGGAAATATGTTTCATTGGTTACCGTTGTTTAGACAGCAGGGCGATCTGTTCTGTTCCTTTTTGATAGTGGTTGAAAACGGTTGTCATTGGAAAGGCATGAAGTCAGCTCTAGTCAAATTGCTTTGTGGAGTTCGTTCACCCAAAACTCACAAACAATCACAATGATTCACACTTTTTCTATCGCATCCCTTGGTTACATGGCGATAACACATCAGATTCCATTGCATCAACCCAAAATAGGTCATATTGGTACCCAGCCACTTCGAAGAAAATCTTGTATTTGACAAATACTATCTCGTATCTTCTAAGGACCAGGACAGAGGAAACAACACAGCAATATGTATACGATTGTGGATTCGGCCATGATGAATCCGGCATAACTATGTATCGTATGTTCTCCAGGCTATATAAACATGTCGTGATAGCATTTGTGTGCTGATTGACGACACAGATGTTTTTGTTTTCCTAGTGTATTGTGTGTATAAGCATGAAAACAGTTTGATATACAGATGGAGTAATAGGATAGAAGGATGGAATTTTGAACATCTATGTATCAAACAATGGTCATGATTTGAGATGTCTTTAACTGCCAGGCATGCATGCTCTCAGTGTCATGGTCATGATTTGAGATGTCTTGCATGCTGTAAGTGCCATGGTCTTGGTTCGAGAAGTCTTGAACTGACAGGCATGCACACTGTAGGTGTTATGGTCTTGGTTCGAGATGTCTTGAACTGCCAGACATGCATGCTCTCAGTGTCATGTTCGTGGTTTGACATGTCTTGAACTGCCAGACATGCATGCTGTAAGTGTCATGGCCTTGGGTCGAGATGTCTTGAACTGACAGGCATACATGCCCTCAGTGTCATGGTCTTCGTTCGAGATGTCTTGAACTACCAGGCGTGCATGCACTTAGGGACATGATCTCCCTTCGAGATATCTTGAACTGTCAGGTATGCATGCTCTTAGAGATTGTGATACAACATCCGAATTACAAACTCTTCTTTTTCTCATTTAGTTGATGTTCTTGGTAAACAAAGATCACAAATAACTTAATAAGATCTGAACCATTCTTTGTTGTTCTGCATGGCCAACCAGCAGGGAAAATGTTTCTTTAGGCTCTTCATAAAGAACATCAAAGCCTAATAGCTACGACTTTGTTTCAAACACTATTTTCTGTTGTCTCACCTTTACTTAATGTTGTGAAAGGGTACCTACAGTCAAGATCCTCCTGAAGAGTATGAAATGATAACCGATTTCGGATTGAAATTCAAAGATCAATTCTCATTACATGTTATTGCGAAAGGACATCCAGTGCCACAAGAACGTCTTTATGTCATGTTATGTCAATATAAGGCACAAAATCATAAGTGCAACACAAGGACATGATTGCCTTAAAAAAATCATGTAAACAATTTTGTATCTCTTCTGGAGAAAAGGAATGTTTAAATTTTTACACAAAATGAGAGTACCCATGGCTATCCTAGCTTGACACATATGGTCGGTCATTATAGAGATGATGGTATTTAATGTAAAACTAATGCCAGAATTGAGTTGTCCATGCCTAAATACCCCTGAAAAGATATATTACAACCTATCATAAATTTGCTTTGTATAAAAACAATATTTCAAGATGGCGTCCGCCGGTCATCTTGGATTTATAGCTTATTGTTGCAAGTTAAGTGTTCCGTATGTTAAAATTAAGACCAGAAATGGGTTTCTCATACTTGAAACCATCTAAAAGGATATATTACAAGAAAGGATATATTGGAAGATATTTTATATCGCAGTATGTACTTCAATTTGACGTTTGGCGGCCATTTTGGATTTATGTATATTGTGCAAGTTGCCCAAATTTGCCCGAAGGGCAACTAAGCTAGTTTTGTTTAAGGTTGTTTAAGGACCCATGAGGAAAACAAATCATCAAAAAAACTTCATAGGAATGAACATTTCTAGGTTCGTAAAATGCCTACTCGACTATATTACCAATTGTGAAAAAATTCACATTATCATTTTTTAGTTGTTGCATTTGTGGTAAAATTTTGCTACATTTGTGAAAAACATTTACTACATTTGTGGTTCGATACTACATATGTGACACTTTTTTATTACATTTCAGATTTGTAAAAGTTACTACATTTGTGGTAGTTACACACGCGCCAAACCTCCCACTTTTCATGTATTATTAATTTTGCCTGCTATATCAATTGCAGTTATATCGGCTATAATTGCCATTGTTCCGACGTCCCGACTGCTTAACTATCAAGGGTCTAAACTCTTCTCATGTCGTTTATAGTTGTATTCTAGACCTGTTTATATTACTAGAATATGCTAGCACAACACACACACACACACACACACACACACACACACACACACACACACACACACACACACACACACACACACTCCAAATTGACAAATAGGCAAAGTAGACAGGTCGACAAGTTGGCAATTCGTTTTCTTTTAATAAAATCTCAAGATCTCTCTCTCTCTCTCTCTCTCTCTCTCTCTCTTCGTGTGTGTGTGCTTTGCCATTTTGAACGTACTGTCTATCAAACTGCCTGGTGCACGTTTATTCCTGTTGGTTATTATCGGGTCTCCCGTAAAGAAGAGCTCCAAGAAAATTGTTGAAATCAAAGATGTTTTATGGTTGAGAAGAAAATTTTTCAAAGTGCGTAATTTTTTCAAAGTGGGTTGTCACAGGTGTTTTTTAACGCTGTTTGAAATAAAATAAAGTGCGTTGAGCTAAATTTTTTAACGCACTTCGAAAAAAAATTTCAAAGTGCCGTTGAGCTTGTCCCGAATCAAAGTGCGTAATTTTTTCAAAGCTACACACCAGTATCCACCCCAACTTTTTTAAAATGCTTAGTCCTTTTGCGCCAACATGGTACATGTACCTGATTTTATATATATATTGTATTTCAGAATTTGTTTTGTATTTATACCATATTGTTTGTTTCAACCATTTGAACTTTATTCCCCATACACCCAATTTATCTATGTGCATAACTTTATATATGTCGTGTACATGTTATGATTTTGTACAAGTTATAACATGTACAAAATAATCATATAAGTTATAACTTGAACACTGCGATCATACAAGTTTCAACTGTACAATTTATGCCATACAAGTTATAACTTGTACAAATTTTTTAAGAAGAATAATAATAACTTGTACAGTTTTGTTTTTGACATGTCTTCATATGTGTTTGTCTTATTATCTGGTTATTTTTTAATACTTAAATTGTATATTTTACTATGTTGTATATACTATTATTAAGTACATGATATTCAGCTGCAAACTTTGAACTATATTTCAAATAACATTCAACAGCAGATGAATTATTACATAAAATATTGATGCATAGTGAGATGAATAATCCAAATTTTAGAAGGAACGAGACAAGGAAGGGACCTCGATTGCTCAAGGGTGAAAATCACGCCTCTCGTGACAGATCCTAGTGTGAGACAGTTTGCCAGTTCGCTTGCTAAAAGCTCTGGTTTTCTCCACTCTTCAAAAACAGACCACCTCGATATAAGTGAGAAAAAAAAAACCTTGACAAGGGATAAAAAGAAAAAAAGGAACAAAGTGAAATGAAATATGATTTTAATTAATATTTGGGAAATACAAGTTGATAAGTCAGCCAACACATGCAAACATTGATAGAATATAGAATTTTATAAACTACTAAATAGTGTTCACCATTTATTACTTTGAGACTGATCATGTTATGTGTTCATGTAAACGTAACTCAGTAAACATTAAATTACATGTACTAAGCTTAAAAAATTTGTACAAGTTATAACTTGTATAACAAAAATTGTACAAGTTGTAACTTGTATGATCTCGTCGTACAAATCATAACTTGTATGCTTATTTTGTACAAGTTATAACTTGTACAAAATTATAACATGTACACAACATATACAAGATATTGAATTGAAATTTGGTATGCTACATAAACTAATAATTTGAGAAAATACATTTAAAACTTTTGATACCTGAAGTACATTATTTATTCAACATTGCAGCAATCAACATTGAATAATTAACTATTACTTATTTAACACACAGAATATATTTTAGTTTCATTTGTATAAAATCCAACTAGAAGATTACACATCTTACATTACACATTACTAGACCAGTATATGGTCGGTTATTAATTTTCATT
Source organism: Anadara kagoshimensis (assembly GCA_021292105.1). Taxonomy (NCBI): domain Eukaryota; kingdom Metazoa; phylum Mollusca; class Bivalvia; order Arcoida; family Arcidae; genus Anadara; species Anadara kagoshimensis. Next base: position 21,953,837 of record CM037864.1, read on the forward strand.
TCACTGTTGACAGCTTTAATTACTTATCCAGATACAGCTTACAGACTGAACTTAAACATCCCTAGCAAAATACAATTAAATCACGTACTGGGTCAGTATAACTCGTTGTTTTATTTTACATCATAGTACATACAACATGGATTTTACAAATGCAATAGGTTTTGGTTTAAAACAATTACATGATAGGAGAAAACCAGAAAAAAGCCATAGAGGCATATTTACAAAATAAAGATGTATTTTTTGTTTGTGTCGAACTTTAGCTCGGATATGAACATCTCCTACAAAATCAAATCAAGGATGCATAGCTGCACTGTGTTGTTCTAAATCTGTTTCCAGTTGAGATAATTCAACGATTAGATCAACTGTATTCTCTGGATTACCCATTAATGTGTCAATTGATTCCTGTGTTTCCTTAATCTGATTCTGAATATGTCCTAAATGTAGGTACCTTGCCAAACTTTTCAGACATGTTGAGGGATGCCTGATAACTAAGGCAGTCGTGTGTTGCATTAAGCCTTGTAAATGCCGACTTTTTACACCCAACCTTTATTAAAACGATGCTGAAGTAGATTCATGTCTTGGTTGTAAATTGAAAAAAGTTTGGAACCTGCTGACATAACACATAATACCGCCATCCTTTTTGTACTTATTCCCTTCTATATCAAGTGGAACCAAAACTACGTAGATCCTCTTGACTTTTGTCATTCTCTTTGTTGTCTTCCTCCTTTGGAAATAAAACATTTCGTTTTGATGTGTGACACTTGTAATGTCTCAATAGTAGTTTGATAAGATGCTTTTAAGTTTGAAACAATACTTTCTACCTTTTGGATATCCCTAATACATTCCTGCATACTGTATCGGAATGTAAATTCCCGATGTATATCAATTTGGAGATATTTTTCAATCAATGAACATGAATCAGTTTTAGCAGACCCATGCATGTTTTCTTCTATAATCACTTTTTTCTGTTTTGTTACCACATACTATACATACAACTTGTTTTGTATAATTTATAAACTTAAAAAACTTTTTTGGTGTTGATGAAGCCATAAAAAGTGTAGTTTTAAAATAAAAATTGTGTTAGTGAGTGTTTGTAATATATACACCAAGTGTGTCCTGGACCACATTGTATTGTAATTAAATCTGACTGTACAGTGTAATCATTTGAGGTCCTCTTTGTTCTGTTTTTTTTCAGGTGTGATCATTATGAATATTCCAATATGACATAACGTTTATAGTTGTTCTCAGTAACAAGGTACAGAAGGGATAATTTTGTCAGTCATATTTGTTGTTCTATTAAAATGTTTAAAAAAATTTGCTCTATGTAAGTTCACTTTTTCATGGCGAGCCTACGTCATAGACGCGACTTCGTAAACAATCGACTCGCGGTGAGTTTTAACTCAATTTCCATACATCCCATCAGTTTATAGTTATCTCAATGTGCCTAAAAAGTCAGAATAACTTCACGAACAATCGGTTGATGTATTTTTCACACCTGTGACATGGAAATCCCGCGTTTTACCCATGTGGGATTTCCTTGTCTCACCCTAGGGTTGAGACAGGCTACATACACGTTGAATTTCCCGCGTAGTTATACCTGCTCTGGATTTATCGTTGAGGGGACTTAATAAGCTGAGAAAAGTTCGGAAGTCAACCAGCAATTTCTCAACGTCACAATCACTTACACACGCTTAATTGATGACTTCACAATCATTTTACGTGAGAACGTCAACAAAAATTGATTACGTCATTTTCAGCAGGCACGGATGGTGACATGAAAACTTAACATTTTATGCAATTTTATGTTTATTAATCATGTTTTATGTTGCAAATGTGTGAGAGATCCTACACCAATACAGGGTAAGACAGAGATAATTCAAACTCGGATGAATATTTTCAATGTCAAAATATTCAAACTCGTCTTACCCTGTTACCGGTGTAAGATTCTATTAATATATTCTTAGAGCTGCTAGTTTTTTCAAACATTCGCGTCAAAGTAATTTTTTGTACCATGATGTGCACCTCCTATTTTAGACAGAACTTTGACACATGTTGACATTTTTTTAATTGTAATTTTCATAAATTGGAGCTATGGGGGATACAATTTTGTGTAATGGGCAAGTCAAACTATACCTTTCAGTATGCACAGTAAATATGGGTATAGCTGTTTTGAACAACTTTTACTATTGATTTCAATAGATTTGGGCATGTTGTACTTGAATTTTTACTGGCAATGTACATGTATGCTATAGGGATGTGACAGATACCATTAATATTATCTTATTTTTCTTGAATATGATTTCTGTTGAATTATATTTTCTTTTTTCATGTTTTGCGTTTCTTTATTATCAGGCCTTTTATATTTAATTATAAATGATATCTGTATTAATTTTACCACACATTTGTTTAAAAATACACTAATAATATTAAATATTTTATTAGTAGTGAATATTTTTTTTCTGTGTCATACAAATACAGTATTCTAAATGTCAGGCTAGTTAATAAGGTAAAAATGAAGATTGGTTATTTTTTGACTGGCTATGAATTTTCAGTTTCTGTTTGGTTTTAAAATCATACCATATTAAAGATATGGCTTTCAAACATTGCATAATATTTGTATCTATCTGCAAGATGTTCACCTCCCAGTACTACTTTATTGGAACGTTTTGATGGTTTTTCTTTGGAATATGTAACATCATTTGAAATTTTATAACCAACAGCAGAAATAGTTGCTAACCATTTCTTTGACTTTTGAAATTTTACATGATGAAAAATATGGCCAGTTTTCGCTGCAGAAGGAATTCTGACCCCAGCAAGCTTGGTGGAGGTAGACCTTTCAATGGCACCAATGACCTTTACAAACTATAAGGTAAGCTTTTTCATTTCATTTCTACTCAAAATTCCTTATATATAATTACAATGGAAACCGTTCTGGATGGTTTTTTTAACAAATATTATGTGTGCACGACAACATAAGTTGCCAAAATGCAAAAATAGCTGTTATTAGGCCCAGTTTTTGACTTTTTCCTTTGATACATATTACTTTTAGGTTATTCATATCCCGTATGTATCATTATAGTCAGTAGGACGTGTTTAAATGGTGAAAATACAACTTTTTCCTTTGCCGTCGTGAAAAGTGTGCCCGACATCGTGGTGCAAACATTTACTTTGACGCGAATGTTTGAAAAAACTAGCAGCTCTAAGAATATATATACATCAACCAATCGTTCGTGAAGTTATTCTGCCTTCTTTAAGCACATTGAGATAAGTATAAACTGATGGGAAGTATGGGAATTCAGTTAAAACTGACCTTTTTAATAGTTAAAGGTGCAATAAATCACCTTCTAACCCACTTAGAAGGCAGTCTTATGTCCGAGATTTTAATGAAAACCATCATTACTCCACAGGTTTTTAATAAAATGTTTAATCTGCAATGGTAACATTTTTGGTCAGTAGGCCCTGAAGGAATTTCTTCACCCAACACATTGAAAAAACTTACACAATTTTATTTCCATTGTTGGAGCAAGGTTAGTGAGTTTAGTTAGCATTCAAATATTACTGTCACTTCAGTATTGTCTGTTGTTGATACAAGTAGTGAAATGGATGTGTACTAGAAAATAGATTTTGAGATTTTGTGCTACAGTGTTTATATCTGAATGAAATTGGTTTGAATCCCATAAAATCTTTGTTCAAAGAGATCTTGAGAAAAGGTGAAAAACGGAAAAAGAGCGCGTAGAAAGAAAAAGTGTGCAGCAACAGAAATGATTTAAATGGAGCACTTAAAATAATCATATCCAATGGAATAAGAAGTTTAGTATTTGATTTAAGATTGGCAAAGAATTGTTTCACAGTGGAATCTATAATGAAAACTGAACAATTATTTTAATACCATATTTGAGTGATATTTTGATATTTAAACCATTATTAATTAATCCAGCAAATAGTTATTTTGGAAAAATTACTATATCATTGGAAATTTAATAATAGTAGTCAAGTGACTAACACTACGTCATAATCACGTCATTTATGACGTATTAGTTCTCTTCTCGTTCACTCAAGAGGGAGGATGTGCTTGTGTGCACTAACAAAATATTTACTAAAAGGAGGATAAATTAGAAGATTTTAAAGACTCTGTAAACAACAAAATCAACGATCTTGAACGTAAGTTGGATTTGGCAATACAAAGACTCAGTTTGTCCTCCAATCCATTAATTTCACCACAATCTAGTGGGGGTTTCGTGTCGTCAGACAACCCACGTGGTAGCCACGTGTTGGCCCCCGGTTCCGCATCACGTACTGCCACCGGGTGTATTGTTGATATCCAAGGGGATTTTGCTGCGCTTAAGGACAGTTTGGCACGAATCAAGTTGCCATCGGATCTAAAGCTTAACGAATCCCGTCAAGGAATCAAGCGTTCAGATGTCCCAATATTGAACATTCTTACAAAGTGTAGTCGTTTTAGTGAAACTGCAGCAAAATTGCTTTCAACCATTGAACCAGGATCGACCGTTTTACAAGAGACATTAGATCAGTTGTTTCACGCTCAGTGTAAATACTTACAGGACGAATATGCTACCATTCTGGTAAATGGACAATTTGATACATCGAGAATATTTCGAGCCCTACAGAAAAACACTTCTGGTCTAAATTCAGATTCACTTGAAACCTAAAGATCCGCGGCCACGTTATCAGCTGCCAGTCGCCCTTCGCAACCGTCACGCGGGGCATTTACGTCAGCATACCAGCACGGTCGTGGACGTCTACGTGGTGGACAGCGTGGGGACGTATTCAGTGGTTTTGCTTCTCGCCAATTCCCATCATCTAGGCGTGGTGGTAACCAAAGGGAGGACGTCACGTCAAATACTCCGGACGATTAGTAATTATAATTATTATCTAGTTTTTGTACATTCCTTGTATATATTTTGTGAATTGCTATGTGTCATTAATGTGCATGTCTAATCTTACACGGAGTTTAAATGCATGGAAACGGATTGGTGCCCCTGATCACATTATACAGTGGTTAACAAACGTGTAACTGTTCCATTTGAGAGAGAGGTTCAACCTTTTGAATTGGACAACCATATTTTTGGTGAAAAACAAAGTCATTTTGTGAATAAAGAACTAGATAGACTGTTATTACATGAATACATAACACCTTGCATTGAAAAACCAATTTGTGTTAGCCCATTTGGGGGTAGTGCCTAAAAAGAACAATAAACTTCGTTTAATTACTGACCTACGTAAAGTAAATGAACACTGTAACGTTCCCAGGTATAGGAACGAAGACATAAGGGACGCTGTTAAATTAATTGAACCTGGAGATAGATTTACATGTATTTCTGCTGACATTAAAGACGGTTTTCTCCATATACCGGTTTGTGAAACATTCAGAAAATATGTATGTTTTAAGTGGAATGAAGTTTATTATGTATGGAATGTTTTAGTGTTTGATTTATGCTGCTCTCCATATTATTTTAATAAGATTTTGAGACACGTAATCACGTATTTGCGTTCGATTGGTTTGAGAGTTACAGTATTTGTGGATGATTTTTTACTTGCTGCGAATGAATCGAGAATTAGTGACCATAAAGATCAATTATTACATACTTTGTCCGAGTTAGGGTTTGCTATTAATTTTGAAAAATCAAATTTGTTGTCATCTCAGCTTATATCGGTTACACGATTTGTAGTTCAAACGGTAAAGTCATCGTCAAAGTTCAGTCGGTATGTGTTTCTAAGCTTAAACGAGCGATTCGTAAGAACAGGCATCTGCTAGACAGCTAGCTAAAGTACTAGGACAGTGCATTTCGGTGGCCTGGGCCGTCACCCCAGGCAAACGTTTTCTTAGAAAATCATACAGATTGCTTAGTGACCGTAAATCTTGGGATCACACATTGCATTTTACACAGGGAGTTATCCAGGAACTCCAGTGGTGGTTAACTTCAGTAAATTATTGGAACTCGCGCGAGATATGTCCGGAAACTATACAAGCTTACGCGACAATAATAGCGCCAATGTGGAAAACACAAATATGGTACCATCAGTTGGTTCAAATGTCAGTTTCTCCTCCGGTGAAAATACCGAACAGCCCAAGAGTTTTTCGAGCCATGGGCCTACTTCCGGAGCCATGTCGGAACCGAAAGTGGCGAATATAAGCTTGGAGAGTGTACGGCGGAATGAACTGTTAACCAAAGGGTGGTCGCGACTTAGTAGCGACAGAGTCATGTTTTGCATTGCTAAAAGTACCATGCGGTCTTATGATAACGTGATCGAAAAGTTATTTTCGTTTTGCACCGAAGCAGAATGCGAGTTCCCGCCAAATCATACAGGCTATTAAGCAGATTTTATCTGCAATGTGGCAGATGCTTCATCTAGGCCTAATTCCGTACTTAGAACGGCTCTTGCTGCATTGGTCATTTATATACGGCAACAGGATGCGCAAACCTTGTTGCTTCACCGGAGTTAAAACTGTTAGTTACAGGTTCAGTCAAATCGGGGACCAGGGAACCTATGATGAGATCTAAGGTCATGCCTGCACAGAATTTTCACAGTCTGTTTTTGGGTTGGTCGGTAAATGAAAAACTAGACGTTAAGGCTTTTCGGTTAAAAAGCATTACTTTGCTAGCATTGACTTTGATGCTAAGACCGTCTGATATAGCTCCTAACGGCGTATTTTGTTTACATGAGGACGATGAAGTTAAGTTTAGTTTTCGTGTCAATCAGGTGGAATTTTACGAAACTTGTGCCAAGATAACGTTCTTTGGCATAAAAAACGACACGTCGAGGACAGGATTTGAGGTGGAATTGCACCCGCGCTACCGAGGAGAAGCTTTGTCCTGTCCGGACGTTACAGTACTACATAATACGGACGAATGGGTTCAGGTCTCAGGGTGGGCCAGTTTTCTTATCGCTTCGGGCTCCTTATCCCTTATCCCTTCAAGCATCTTCCGTCGCCAAGATTCTTGACGACTCAATAAAGTTGGCAGGTCCAGGAGGACTAGGATACAGCGCAAAATCGTTCCGCCCTACGGGGGCTACTACCGCTATAGCTAAAAATATCAACCCGGAGATAGTGCGGAAATTAGGTAGATGGAAAAGCTCCGAGGTTTTCTTCGACCATTACGTCCATTCCCAGACACCGTCAGATATCACGGATCAAATATTAAATCACGAATAAGTAGCCCGAATGGTATTTCTCATATTTTCATCCCTTTTTGTTTTGTGCTCATTTGCTAGGAAGGCGATCGATAAAGGAAATAGATACATTTTGACTTTGGTTGATTATAGTATATCCAGAGCACTTCCATTAAAAGGTATTGAAACGGAGGGTGTTGCTGAGGCATTGGTGCAATGCATGGATTTTAAAATGCGTGACATGTTAACCACATGCTTTATTTACATCAAATTAATTACACTCTGCATGACTGTAACTGTTGGATGAGTTAATTGGTAAAATCTGGACAGATGTGGATAAACAACAAGTAAACATCTGGTAAAACTGCAAAAAAGGTGATCTCGGCATTTGTGATAACTACAGAGGAAAAATGCTTTTGTCTGTGCCTGGTAAAGTTTGAAACAAAATACTCCTGGAGCGCATGAAGAATGCTGTCGATCAAAAGCTGCGTGACAACCAAACAGGGTTCCGCCAAAATAGATCATGTGCGACCAGATAGGAACCCTACGTATTATCAACGAGCAGTCACTGGAATCCAAGTCATCGCTTATATATAGTTTTCACCGATTTTTAAAAGGCTTTTGACAGTCAAATACGACCAGTCGTGCGAGTCTCATCTTTCACATGTCTTGATAGCGCTATGAATATTCGAGGTGGCTCAGAAAAGGAAAAGCAAGAACGGCATATATATGACAACTATTCCGAGAGCTGGTAACTTCAACTTGAGAACTTAAATCAGACTGTTTAATTTTTATGCTAAAACTATACTTCTATATGGCTGCGAGACATGGAAAACAACAAAATATCTCCCTAACAAGCTCCAGGTCTTCATTAACAACTTAAAGAATACCTGTAACGAAAATTTTTTATTTCATATTTGTGTTAAATACCATTTTGATATCAAAATATCGAAAACAGCATCAAAATTGATGACCAAATAAGAAAGTTATAGCGGTTTGAAGGCCTTAAATTTAGCCTTTTCTGGGTAGCTGTAAGTGAAACGACCCATATCGAAGCTGATCCGTGTGTGACGTCATTTAATCATTTAAGTAACCTTTGTAGTAACATGGTGGAGAGTACAAATAATGCTGATATAGCGACGTATAATATGACGAATGGACACAAATTTAACGACTCTGACGTGCACATGTACGAAAGCTTATTAAGCTCATGAATAAAAAAAATAAAAGGCGTAATAACGCGAATTGAAAGGCGTTATAACGCGAATTAAAAGGCGTAATAATGCGAATTGATTGAACGTCGTTATAATGCGAAATAAACGTGTTATAATGCGAATTGAAAAGTGTGAATAACGAATAATATTATTTTTTAGATTTATTTATTTACCAACAAATACAGTAAAGTAATCGTAAAAAGTCCACCCAACATGAAGTGGGCAACACCTGTAAATTGTGAAACTAGGAATCAATTCACATTACGAGTAGAATACATACACGAAATAGAAAATTTACTCGATAACCATTGTGGTACAGGTAAAGATTTTATCATCTTCTTTTCCAATTAATACAGTGGACTACTTTAAAAGTAAAAATGTTTTAAAAGAAATTGAACTAATATCCAGATATACGTCTTTCGCTCTTTATCAGAATCGCCTGCAATTAGTAAAATGTTTGAAAAATGAAATAACAGTGCATATATAAAATGCAGGACAAATTCAACGTGAATTGCGTTTTTTTTCCTCAAAAGTTTGGTAAGCTCAGCGCAGTTTGACGTCTGTTTCAATTCGTTCAACGCATATTTTTTATTTGCGATTTGACGATCTACAACAGCCACCAACAAAACTTATAGCAGGATTAGCAAGGGGGGGGGGGATTTTGATTTTTCGGTCGGATTAGACTGGTTTTGTTGGTTTCTTTGCTTTTTTCAGATATTTTCACTGCATGCACCAGACGAAATAAGTTAAAAAAAACCCACCAATTTTGAGTAGGATTGCCCTATGGACCCAATCGCTGGCTCATATAGAAAAAGTCCCCCGCATGAGCTTGATCAGCTGCTCTTATGGTTTGTGTTGGCGTCAGTTTTAATGCCAAAAAATCGTTGAGAATTATGGTGTTTCATTAAGAATTTCTGAATAAACATTACACGGTCTGAATGGATACAAAAAAGTCTCAATTGCGCTCTAACGGATAACAGTATCTGGGGAATCCTCAATGTCGTCTTCATAAACAAAAGATTTGTACTTAATCTTCTCTTAAAAGAACTGTCGAAGCTGAATGGAAGAAACTGGAACAGAGCTACATAAATAAAACCCTTTCGAGTCGTATGTTACTGCCATGGTTCACAAATAGAAAACTATTAAAGACAATTTTGTCAATAAAATGTTATAAATTGAAACAGGTCTGTGTAGTAAAACTTTCGATTCCACAATTTCATATTTTTTACCGTACACTTTCAAAAATTAAAACTATTGATTAACTTTTATATCTTTTAAATTTTTCCACTGCGATAGCTCAGTTGGTAGAGTGATCGCTGTATATGGGAAGTCGTGCATTCGATCCCCGGCCGGGTCTGACCAAAGACTTGAAAGTTGGTAGTGACTGTTCTTTCGCCGTAGTGACTGTTCTTTCGCCAAGCACTCGGCATTACGAAATGAAAGTCACGGTTCTTTCGGATGGGAACTTAAAATAAACGAGGTCCCGTGTCACCGTGGAAAAGAACCCTGCTGCACAGACAAACTTTCTGCACCTTCGCTGGCGACGTCTCGATATAAGTGAAATACTTTTGACTGGGACGTTAAACACTTAAAAACAAAAAGCGCATCTAAAAATAATTTTAGTTGTATTTTTACTTTTCCGATCTTCTCCTATACAGAGAAAATTCTGAATTTTTTACTTAAATTCAACTGCAGTATGTTCCCTTGGTGACCCCATATGTATTTGAGTTATGTTGCAGTAGTTATTGGCATCCATTCCAGATGATGTGAAGTCTGAAATGTTTGAAGATTTTTGGTACGTTTCTTTGTTATATTTTTTGTTTTTAAACACAAATATTGAGGTTATTTTATGAGAACCCAAATGATAATATAGCAATTTTAGTTAAGGACTGTCTCTAAGTACGAACAATAGTAATTAACCAAACCGTACATTAGCCTTAAACCAAACAGGTACACACGCAATGCCCACTCATGTTGACAATCGTCTTTAAAAGGTCACTAATATAATAAGTTTGACCAAATGTTCGCTGATGTAGAAGAGCAAATGGTAAGACATTGTAAATATCATAGAAGTATAAATGTTTAATGTCGGAAACTGTTATAAAACGACACATTTCACCACAGAAACACAAAATTTACGTGCAATTTTCGCTTTCGATCGGAAGTTGTAATTTATTTAGGAATGCAACTGTTGAAATGTAGATTCTGTTCTATACAACAGTTTATATTGTCTTCACAATTTAAAATACGTGTTGTTTGTATGGTTATTTTAATGGTTATTTGTACGTGTAATTTAATTAAGAAAAAGCAAAGTAATTGATACGGAATTGAAAAAATACGAATATATAGCAAGAGCGGGGAGGTTATGTTACTATATTACATATAGGAATGCTGACCGTAATGTTTTTACAACAATTACTGTTGTATCATTTCTTAAAGTTTTTGTATAAATAACAAATTTCAATAATTTAAATATTAAAAATTAATAAAATTATACTAACACAACTTAATTATTTTCTCTAAATATCTTTCGTTTTTTGTTCTATTTTTATATAATATACATTTCGTTTTTAACGTTTTCAAAAATTTAAAACATAATAATTCAAAAATTTAAAACATAATAATTAATTAAAAAGATATAATATTAAATGAAATGATACTTTTTTTTTCAAAATATCTTACGGTTTTTGACAAAAAAAATCTATTTTTTATCATTTTTAACGTTTGCGTATTAATAACCAAACTAGATAATTTAAAATATAATAATTAAAAGAAATAACAATAATAAAACTCAATAAATAGATAACAACACCTTATTCAAGTACATAAAATACTATTAGGATTGAAATCCATTTTGACAGCAAGTAGATTTTATGACTCGGGAGGTATTGTGCTTTCAGTCTTGGTATGGAATAATTGAGTCTTCAGGTGGTCAACCATTTAGTCTCTAATGCATTTGCCCTATGTATTTGTCTTGCTGCAGTGTGTGGTATTTCATTTGTATCTGCATACTTTAGCATAAAAAGATACATGCTCTCGTTTTGAGTATAGAAATGTCACCAACGCATGAGCTTGATCAGCTGCTCTTACAAGGTCACATTCAGGATTCTAAAGTCCATCAGAAATGGGAGTTAAATACTTGTGTTGTAACAGATAAAACAAATGTAACAAAGTCAAAAGAGTTGATAGCTTTTAAGAAAAAAAAAAGCATTTAAACTTACTTGTTTTTCAAGGGTGGCAGAAATTGCTTTAAAGTTTTTTTATGATCGACTCTACACTATTTGCATGATTAGACCAAAACCTTTTAATATGCAATCGAGGGTTAAATATCTCGTGGAGAAGAAGTTATTGAAATAGAGCATATCCCTGCAATCCCATACATATTCCAAATTTGTGTGATTTTACAGGACAAATAGCTGTACTCCCCATATGTGTCCGCTCAATGTCCAGCGCCATCGTAACCCTGTTTAATTTCAATTTTGTCAAGAAAAATTCCAGTGAGTACAGTGTTGGCCATCTGTATGTACAAACCTAAGACATATCAGCTAACTTGTCTGCCAAGACAGAAAAGAATTTTGCATTTCTGGGTCAAAATATCCTGCCTAATTTGCTCACCAAATAAATAAATTAAAAAAATAGTTTTGAGTTTGATGAGTGATATATTTGGCATTTGAGGAGTTTTGTAAGTAATAATTTAATGCTCCATCAGTCTTTGCACGAAATTTTAACAATTCCCTAAAATTACTTGAATCGTGCATAGAATTATAGTTTTTATGATAGAAATCAATGCCGAACGATCTCTGTCAATTTTTTCATTGTAAGCTCACGACAAGAATTGAAATTTATTGTACCAATGCATCTCAAATTCATTTGCCCCCATACTACATTTCTAAACGCCTAACTCAATGTTCAACTTTGTTTTTTTCCCCGGGCTTTTATCACAAATATCCACATTTTCAGTAGTTTCAACAGCAGAACAAGATTGTGAAGGCTCTAAAGAGCAATTCTCAAATTTTGTAGTCTTTTGACACAAAATTCTAGACTTTGCTGGCTTAATCCGGTTCGCTTACTCAGTCATATATCAATTTTCGAATTTAATCATAAAATACATACCATTTTTGAAATGTATTTTATTATTAAAATGAAAAAAATGTATATGACAAATCTATCAACATAACATTACCACTTTCTTTTGAGAACTCAACCACTTCGGCACCAGATCATTTCGGCACTTAGTAAGTCATTTCGGCACCGGATTATTAATAATTCTTAATTATGTTTGGGGGCTTATGAAGAGTATACGCACGTACGTATTGTGCGTAAAAGGTGCGGCGCCCTTGACCAAAAATACTATAAGGAATGAAAGAAAATTATTAGGGTAACCAGCACATAAAAACTTGTAATATAACCCAATTCTATACAAAACGACCGTTATGCGCGAATGTTCGCTCTTTAAAACTTGCTTGTACAAATTTGTTTGATTTCAATTTGTTGTGACCACCATTCTCATTTACCAACCAAAATCCCATGGTTGAAAGGGGATTACTAGGGTAAGTAGTCGGCAATAATCGGGTATATTACGATATACCATACATTTAATTCACCTCATAGACACTGAAGATTTGCCCTTTTAATCTTTTTATATTGAAATATAAAATAGATTTTGAATTGAAACTGATCAATTTACTGATATTTACTATTGTCACCCTTCAAAGAAATTTCTCGCATGCTGATTGGTTAACTTGCCGGGGTACATGGAACTATGTTCGGAAATCTGCCGGGGTACATGAACGCACGCGACGTTTAGCGGTAAAAGGGAAGTAACTCGTACATCTCTGACGTCTAGTTACGGTAAACAAAGATGGCGACAACGTACGCAAGTCACACAAAATACGAAATGAAAGTTAAAAAGATCCAACTGGTTACGCTTTGAAGGGTGACAAAAACGTTATACAGGGCTTTGGCAGGTTACACGGCCCCATGTACCCCGTCAAAGATGAATGTACCCTTCGCCTGCGGCTCAGGGTACATAAATCTTTGACGGGGTACATGGGGCCGTGTAACCTGCCAAAGCCCTGTATAACTTATACTGTCTGCTTCCGGTTACGTAAATTGTGCTTTATGCTCTACTTCTTAAGTTCTACTTATAATTTGGTTTATATCACTTCGCATTTCATGCTAATATCGATTGCTTGCTTTGTTTTACCAGGTCCCTTTTTTTGTCTGTTTTGTTAATGTTTACAAGGGACATTGTTTCTTATATCATTATCTTATTTTTTTTTTATCTTTTTCTTTAGCTCGAAAGCAAGTTGTCAAACTAACGTTCGCTCACGAAATATTCCAGGTAATATACATTTGTAGTATTATATTCTCGGTTAGTTTTAGGAAACACCCACAGGTGTGTATGATGTTGATGATGCCTTAAGTCATTTCATATACTTTGGAAATGGACAGTTCAGCAGTTCATTGATGTTTTCCATAGATTATATAAAAAATATATTGTTTCATGGAGGTTGCTCTAATCTAGTCCAGTTGACACTACCATATACTCAATACTTGAACCTAGAAATGTTTTTTCCTATGAAGTTTTTTTGCTGTTTTGTATTCTATAGGGTCCCTTGAGTAAAATTAGGTTAGTTGCCCTACAGGCAACATTGGGCAAATTGCATAATTTGCATTTATCCAAGATAGCTGCCTGGCGCCATATTGAAAATCTATCTTTCGTAAGAATTGTTCTACAATAGCTTGTAATATACCGTTTTGTATGTTTTCAGGGATGAGGAACTCATTTCCGTTGTTGTTTTTAACATTTGGGGCAATTTAAAAGTATATATTAACAATTTTGACCAGACAAGGGTAGAAATAACAGTTTTTTTATTATTAGATGTAATTCAATGCTGCGTAACTTGACCATACATCTTGATACATTTTTATTTAAATGGCATAAATGAGGTTCCAACAATTCCTTTTAATAAGAAATTAAAACATTGATACATTACGTCATATAATGAAGTATTTTGGTTCTGGTAATCGGCAGCAAAATCTATCACTGATAATGCGCAACCTTCCATAAATTGGTTGGCTAGAGTTAAACAGTAGAACTCATCTTTTTGGTTTTATGATAGCTTTGATATTTTGATCTACTATGTCCACTCCAAATGGCCGCTATAAGACACACGCTATAACTACAGACTTCCATGTTCATCCATGTGGTATAAGTAAAAAGGTAGTGCACAGTCTAGATTTGGCTTACTTTTGGTGTCTCAACTTACCCTAGTTACCATTAAGCAACATCTAACATTTAGATCTGACAATGCTGTTTCACTTTTAAACTATAATGGGGCACAGAAAATGATACCCCTGCGCTGTCTACCATCATGATTAACACACCCAACAAATAATTTTATTGGATGCTAGACATGTACAATGTGCTGGCAAACTTTCTCAGTGTCTGAGTTTTTCAATGCCATCATTAGTTCTATAAAGGCAATACGTTTCAAAGCGAAACTGTCAAGCAAAAAAGTAGTTGAAAATGGCTGTCATTGGAAAGGCATGAAGTCTGATATAGTCAATTCGTTTTTTGGGGTTAGTTCACCAAAAACTCACAAACAATCACCATGATTCAGTTTTTCTACCGCATCCCTTGATCATATGGCGATAACCCATCAGATTTCATTGCATCAATCCAAAAAAGGTCATATTGGTACCCAGACACGTCAAAGAAAATCTTGTTTTTTGTGACAAATACCACCTCATATCTTTCAAGGACCAGGACAGAGGAAACAACACAGCAATATGTATACTGTGTATACTTGTGGATTTGGCCATGATGAACCCGGCATAACTATGGTATCGTTTATGTCTCCCAGCTGCAACAACAGGTTATGATAGCATTTGTGTGCTGATTGACGGCACAGATGTTTTTTTCCTGGTGTATTGGGTGTATAAGCATTAAAACAACGTGATGTACAGATGGAGTGATAGGATAGAAGTTTTGAACATCAATGCAACAAACCATGTCTTGAACTGCCAGGCATGCATGCTTTAAGTGCCATGGTCTTAGTTCTAGATATCTTAAACTGCCAGGCATGCATGCTCTCAGTGTCATGGTCTTGGTTCGAGATGTCTTGAACTGCCAGGCATGCATTTATTATGTGTCATGGTCTTGGTACGAGATGTCTTGAACTGCCAGACATGCATGCTCTCAGTGTCATGGTCTTTGTTCGAGATATCTTGAGCTGCCAGGCATGTGCATGTACAAACCGATAATGTCCAAACCGACTCATAATGTCCAAACATTTTTATCAACGCATAATGTCCTAATTTCCATCACATTTTTGTCCAAAACAACTCATAGTGTCCAAATCGACGCATAATGTCCAAACTTTTTCTGACGCATAATGTCCAAACCTTTTGACGCATAATGTCCAAACATTTTTTGACGCATAGTGTCCAAACCTTTTGACGCATAATGTCCAAGCTTTTTGACGCATAATGTCCAAACGATTTGACTCATGCCAATAATGAACAATTACCTTTTCCAAAATATTGATGATATTCCCAAGCATAGAAAAACTAGAGGCTCCCAGGAGCCTGTATAGCTCACCTAGGTAGAGTTGTTGCAGAATGAAAATCAACAGATTGTCTAATGGTTTAATAAATGCTTGCAATTTATTACACAATATTTATTTCTATCACAAAATTTCAATATTATTTCCTTTCAAAACTAAACCATTTTTCAAAAATTTGAGACAATACATACCAAGTATCATCGACTTTTCATGTATAATACCTTAGAAAGTTTCCTTATCCAAAAACGGGTCAATGGCCCATGAAATTAAGGTCAAGGACAACAGCCATAAGGCAGTCTGACTGATGTACTATGGTGGCCACCTTGGATTACGTGCGAACATGTCGGACACAATATTTCAGGTAGACCACACAAGGACTATTGTCACAAAGTTTGGTTGCAATTGGCCAAGTGGTTTCACAGGAGTTGATTTTTAAATGCAGATGTTATTTTAAAATACCAAATGTAAAGACCCAATGACTATTGTGGCCGAGTTTGGTTCCAATTGACTCGGTAGTTTCAGAGAAAAATATGTTTGAACGTATTTTCCCATAGGGTCCAATGTTAAAATATGTTCTCCACTGACGGCCTTCTTGGATTTTGTGTGGCCCTCAAAAACACCAATGTTGTAGGGGGCCACACAAAGACTATTGTGACAAGTTTGGTTCCAATTGGCTCAGGGGTTTTAGAAAAAAAGATCTTTGAAATTGTTCCCATAGGGTCCAATGTTAACCTATGTTTCCCGTTGGCAGCTATCTTAGATTAGGTGCAGACTTAAAAAAACACCACCCAAAGACTATTGTGGCCAAGTTTGGTTCCAATTGGCTCAGTAGTTTCAGATAAAAATATCTTTGAACATATTTTCCCATAGGGTCCAATGTTAATCTATGGTCCCCGCTGGCGGCCACCTTGGATTAGTTGCGGACATGTCGAACAAAATTTTTGAAGAATCCACCCAAGGACTGTTGTGACAAAGTTTAGTTGCAAATGGCCCAGCGGTTTCTGAGGAGTTGATCTTTAACGACGGACGGACGACGGACGACGGACGACGACGACGGACGACGGACGACGACGACGACGACGGACGCCAAGTCATGGCAAAAGCTCACATGGCCTTGTTAGGCCAGATGAGCTAAAAAGAAAAAAACACTGTATATGCTGTGAAGCGAACGGACGGACAGACAGGCAGACATCTAGAAAGATACATAGACATCCAGACGGATAGATAGAAAGATAAATAGATGGATAGATGGATGGATGGGTAGATAGATAGATAATTAGATAGCCCACTTAAGCAAGTTGAATTGATTTTCCGAACTTTGTTTTATATCTCTGATCGTCTGTTTGTTCATGTATCAATATATCTATCTTATGTAATCTATATGCCTAATCTATCCGTCTATCAGTCCTTCTATCTATCTGTCTGTCTGTCTGTCTAGCTGTTTATCTATCTATCTATCTCTCTATCTATCAATCTATCTGTCTGTCTGTCTGTCTCGATCGACATTATTGGCATGGGTCAAATCGTTTGGACATTATGCGTCAAAAAGTTTAGACACTATGCGTCAAAAAATGTTTGGACATGATGCGTCAAAAGGTTTGGACATTATGTGTCA
This sequence comes from Anadara kagoshimensis, assembly GCA_021292105.1. NCBI lineage: Eukaryota > Metazoa > Mollusca > Bivalvia > Arcoida > Arcidae > Anadara > Anadara kagoshimensis. The sequence continues at coordinate 21,971,371 of CM037864.1, forward strand.
GAAAAAGTTTGGACATTATGCGTCGATTTGGACAGTATGAGTTGTTTTGGACAAAAATGTGATGGATATTAATTAGGACATTTATGCGTTGATAAAAATGTTTGGACATTACGAGTCGGTTTGGACATTATCAGTTTGTACAGTGCATGTGTTTAGTGGTTGTGATACAGCATCCTAATTACAAACTTTTATTCTCCTCATTTAGCTGATGTTCTGGTAACAAAGATCACAAATAACTTGGTGGGATCTGAACCATTCTTTTTTCTGTATGGCCAGTTAGCAGGAAAGATTGTGACGTTGACTCGGGCTATTCATGAAGAACACCAAAGCCTAATAGTTCTTATCTGTTTCAAACACCATTTACTGTTGTCTCACCTTTAGTTAATGTTGTGAAAGGATACCACGGTCAAGATCCTCCTGAAGAGTATGAAATGATAACAGATTTCGGATTGAAATTCAAAGATCCATTCTCATTACATGAACTTTTTTGTCATGTTTTGTCAATGCAAGGCACAAAATCATAATTGCAACACACAAGGACATGCTTGCCTTAAAACCTAAATCCCGACATATCTTTAACTGTTCTGGAGAAAGAGAGTGTTTAATTTTTTACACAAAAATGAGATTACCCATGGCTATCCCTAGGGTGAATAGTTATTTGACACATATGATCAGTCATTATAGACATGATGATATTTAATGTAAAAATAATGCCAGAATTGAATTGCACATGCCTAAATACCCTACAAAGATACATTTGTATATTACAGTCTATTATATTTTTTGGTATAAAATCGATATTTCAAGATGACATCCGTCGGTCATCTTGGATTATAGCTTATTGTGCGAGTTAAGTGTTCCGTATGTAAAAATTAACACCAGAAATGGGTTTCTCATACCTGAAAACATCTAAAAAGATATATTACAAGCTATTGGAAGATATTTTATATCGCAACTTCAATTTCAAGTTTGGCGGCCATTTTGGATTTATGTATATTGTGCAAGTTGCCCAAATTTGCCCGAAGGGCAACTAAGTTACTTTTGTTCAAGGACCCATGAGGAAAACAAAACAGCAAAAAAACTTCATAGGAATGAAAATTTCTAGGTTGGAAAAATGCCTACTCGACTAATCCCCAATTGTTACTTTTGAATCTATGCAAGTAAAATGTTTATTCACATATGGTGTTCCTCTTTTTGCGCCTTAACTATCTACTGTATATAAGATGACTGACTAGTTCATTTTCCTCTAAGGGTTTATTTAAGAATTTCAAGTAGCCAAGTATCCCATGATATAATAATAATTTTCCTTTATGTTCTAACCGAAGGTAACACCTATACAGGTACTAGAATGTCAGATTCTTTAGCATTGATACAATTTTTCAAATAGAAAGCTAATTGCCGAGCAATTCTCCTAAACTCTCTAATTTAGTGTCTTAATTTATTACAAGAAGATCTTTTAAGAATATTCTTGATGATGTATTCTGCCGATTTGACCATCCAATGACGCGCATCTAAAATGTTAGGATCTTTATGACAAATTCTGTCAAGGATGTGGTCATAACAATGCTACATAATAGTGTCACGTATCCACGCCTACAATAATTCCATAACACTGAAGTACAACAACTTCTCTTCATCATCTTTACAATAATTGCTTACTATTCCTACGAATAATCATGTTTAAGAAATTTCATGCTATTGATTCTCTTCAAAAAGACGACATTTTTTGCGGAAACTGCAGTTTATTTCAATATAAATACATTCTAATGATCCTCTAAAAGTTATCTGGAAAAGGGCCATCATAACAAGTCATTACAATTCACCTTTTAAAGATACAGTGTCAGATATTCAAGAAGGGTTTAAAACTTATATAGAATGAAAGTCGGGAAACAGGCCCTGTAGACATTTATTGAAAGATGATGGATAAACATCTACCAACCACAGTGTTTTGGTATTAGGTGTGGATAAGGAGTCCCTTACCAACAGATAATAATTGACCCTATTTGATGGTCACACCCTTGTAAAAATTTGTTATACCGTTTCCTAACATTCTTCAACGACCTCCCTGAAGTGAATTACTCAGAGACCATGTTCTACGTGACGCAAATGACTAGAATTCAAGAATAGGTAATACCAAGGCTTCTATAAGGACTTGATTTCAGAACATGGCTTGGTAGAGGAAATCTTTCTATAGGAGATATTGTTTGCATTGCTACCAACTATACTGTATAAGGAACAGGTGGTAAATAGCTTCATAGGCGATGACTTCGTTAAAACACATTGTCTTCATTTCTTTGAGATATTTGATCAAACTCTTGAAGAATACTAGAGCGAGTCAGTCTGTACATTGGGGAAGGGAACAAAATTAAGAGGAGCATTACTTGTGAACAAACACTATATTGGCAAAGAACTATTCAAACGTATTGATGAGGTAGGTTTAACTACAAACGAGGCGATAAAAGATGAATACAGCTTGTATAAGTATATGAATTCCAACGCAAACATGCCTAGTAAAAGCCGATGCATGCCAATATATCCAAAATAAAATCTCTCGGAAATTTTCCTTCTATCCATGAAACGATTTGGAATTTGAATAATCTTCATGAGGCATTATTATTATATAAGAGGGCCATGGGCCCTAACGCTGATCATGAGGACATATCTAATGCAGGGGTGACATTAATTAAAGAAAATGTCCAAATTTTCAGCAGTAAGGGCCAATTATATGCAAGGATTATTTGCAAATTAAATATAACTTGTCCTAAGAATGTGTACATATAACATTTCTAAAGTCTAGCTATAATATATCATTTATAAACATCTAAAACATCTATATATCAAAATATTTATTAATTAGGCCGATGCTTACTTTATTCTTATATACATGCCAACACAAAACGTCTATATTTTTTTTACATAATTAAGCACTTGTATTTGTTGGCACATGTGACCTTGACCTTTGAACCCATGACATTCATCTCAATGATCGCTAGGCCAATACCTACAATATTCCAATATATATGCCTATACAAAACGTTTATAGTTTTGGAGATAATTAACCATTTCACTAAATGTTTGCATCTATAACCTTGATCTTTGAACCATTGATCTTTATTCATATATCAAAAGGATCTATGTGCAAATGCCTACAATATTCTAATAAACATGCCTATACAACAAATTTATAGTTTTTGAAATAATTATCAATTTCAGTATTCGTTTGCATCTATGACCTTGATCTTTGAACCTATGACCTCCATTCATATACAACATGTATCAAAATGAGGCTCGTACAATTTATATATCAAAATCCTTGTGCAAATGTTTACAATATTCTCATATGTTTTTCAGCAAACAATCGGTATACCAATGGGTACAAACTGTGCACCATTGCTTGCTGCTTTGTTTCTTTATTCTTACGAAGCAAGAACCTTGTTAAATCTGGAGAGAATCCTAAATTTGGAAACTATGTAAATGTCATCTATCTTAATGAGCTTGAAATAAAAGACACGACTGATTCCTCAAGTTCTGCTTCATATTTAGACTTATACCTGAATTATGACGCACACGAAAGGCTACATTTGAAACTTTATGACAAACTTCAATTTTTCCATTGTCAACTTTCCTTTTTTATGCAGCAATATACATTGTACCTGCTTCTTCTGCTTATGGTGTATTTGTTTCCCAATTAATACGCTTGTTTCCACTACAGAGACTTTGTACAACGAAGTAGGCTGCTTGCAAATAAATTGTTGACTCAGGGATATTGCAAGCCTAGGCTTATCAAGGCCCTCAAAAAGTTTTATGGCCGTCATCACAGTATTGTTGATAAGTTTGATGTCTCTGTGTCCAGGATTGCCCTGATATATTTGACGTCTCAAAGTTCCATGTTCCTTTCACACAATTTTGATTACACACGTGGCGGGTGTAGCTAGCTTAACAGGAGGTACTTACCCTTCCGGAGCACCCAGCCTCACTTCCCTGGTGGAAGTCCATGTGTCTAACCTAACTTGTCAGTTCCAAAGTTTTTACTTTGCTTCTGGGTTGTGATTCGGACATGTATTAGTATGTTTCTTTTTGATACATGCCTATACAAAAAGTTGATAGTTTTTGAGATAATTCACCATTTCAGTATTCGTATGAATCTGTGACTTTGGCTTTTGAACCTATGACCTGCTTTTATATATTTAAATGATCGCTAGGCCAATACCTACAATAATCTAACATACATGCCTATACAAAAAAGTTTATAGTTTTTGAGATAATTAACCATTTTACTATTCGTTTTTTTAAATCTGTGTCCTTGATCTTTGAACCTATGACCTCCACTTATATATCAAAATGATCCATGTGCAAATATCTACAATATTCTAATATACATGCCTATACAAAAAGTTAATAGTTTTTGAGATGATTCTTAGGCCAATGCCTACAATATTCTAATATATAAGCCTATACAAAAAGTTAACATTTTTTGAGAAAATTAACAATTTCAGTATTCGTTTGGATCTTTGACCTTGACCTTTGAACCTATGACTTTCATCGATATCTCAAGATGATCGCTAGGCCAATACCCAGATTATTTTAATAAGCAATGCAATATATTAGAATATTGTAGGCCTAAGGATCATCTTGATATAAAGATAAAGGTCATAGTTCAATGGACAAGGTCATAGATTCAAACGAATATTGAAATGGTTTATTACCTCAAAAACTATTAACTTTTTGTATAGGCATGTATATTAGAATATTGTAGATATTTGCACATGGATCATTTTGATATATAAGTGGAAGTCATAGGTTCAAAGATCAAGGACACAGATTTAAAAAAACGAATAGTAAAATGGTTAATTATCTCAAAAACTATAAACTTATACCTAGATAATTTACTATACATGCCAATACAAAAAGTCTATAGTTTTTGAGATAATTAAACAGTTTAGTATTTGTTTGCACATGTGATCTTGACCTTTGAACCCGTGGCCTTCAACTATATATTGAAATTATCGCTAGACCAATGCATACAGTATTCCAATATACGAGGGTCGTTCAAAAAGTCTTGTAAACCGTAAATAAAACACTATTATATTGTCACTTGTCACGGGTGACTGAGTTCATTCCCAGACCGTTTCTAGGCAAACAAATGAAATACGCATGCGCGATGTTATAGTCATAAAAACGCTTAGACGCTTTATCCCCCAATCGGGCGATTTCGATTTATCCCCCGTTTCGGGCGGATCCCAGACCTGGTGATTATGCTACCCAATCAAAAGAAATCACGTCATCAAACGCTACACTTGGAGATCAGCCAAAATGGCGAAAAAATCGTAAATATTGGTATTCGATCAACCTATTTAAATTAACACTTTTTTCAATGAATTATTTTCACGATAATCGTTTTTTGTTTCATTTCTGATGTACGAGACAGGCGAGATTTTCCCCCCATATGGAGCTCACTTCCTGTCGATTTGACCGCTTCAATGACCTTGAGAAAAGTGGTGCACGCGAGGCGTCAAATGATTTGGACGTATTTCTACAATTTTCTATGACGTCATAGTACATACGTGTTACCTATAGACGGAAAATTCCCGCCGGGACATTTCCCGTATTATTGGGCCTGAACTTAGTTCAATTAAAAAAAAAAAAAAAAAAAACAATTTTAGCACAAAAACATCGTACGGAATTACACGTCATACCGCGTACCGCACTATCAAGCCCACATGGACTGTTCGGTTGATATTATTATTTGTGGTATAATTATTATTGTAATTACTGTTGTTTTTGTCAGAAAATACATTTTCCTTGGACGGTAAGGTAAGTACATGTCAAAAATTGAGCACATTTACAAGGTGGGGTCAAAAATTAGTGATATTCCATTCGGAACTAAATGTCCGTTACCTTATTGTGTATTAGAATGTTCGATAGTTTCCAAGTCATCTGAACGTTTCCCGCTCACGAATCAGCAAAGTTCAGAAACTGTGATGCAAAACGGAACAACATGACAATATTTATGGTTTGTTGTATAAACCGAATTCATTACTTATCAACGTAAATTATAGTAAAAAAATCTTTTCTGTATGTTAAAACTCACACGCCATTTTAAATTAACAAGATATATTTGTTATTATTTGGGTTGGTTTTATTGCCAAAATGTCTGACATGTCTGAAGTGTTGACATGTTATTCCGTGTCGACTGTTAAGAATATTCAACTGTGTGTTTCCGGTTATATTTGATAAGAGATATTAACAATTTCTTACAAAGGAGAAACATTGATTTTCTGATTACTTATTGACTCCAGTCTCTTAAATTGTGTATACTGTGTATGATTTCCAGGGTCAGAAATTAGAACTAACTGTTTGCTAAATTGTGACAGGTCAGCTGTTAAATCAGCAGTTCACAATTTAGAATGTTATTTTTAAACTTCCATGCTCTATACATTTAACATGATTATTTTGTTGTTCTTCATTATGATATGTATTGAGTTCACTATACTGATTATTTCATAATGTTTGCTAGAAATCATAAAATGCAACAAGGTTTATGATGATGTTCTTAATTCTCTGCAAGGTAAGTCAAAAAAGGATGATATTCCTATCCTTTACTGTACAATTAATAGATAAAATTTGCTACATACTCACACCACCAGCTATGCCACTGTCGCCCTCAGGTGTTGTAAGTGGTTTGAGTTCCCAGGGTTTTCCCTAGGTTTTTAAAACTTGGGGACACATGCCCCCTTACCATAAAATTTTGAGGGACAAATAAAATATTTGTTGGACATAACAACAAAGCTGTTTAAAGCAAAAGGAAGATTAACTGGCCAGAAAAGTTTACCGAAATTAATTATGGACATAGCAGTTTTGATACTGGTGAAATAATTTTAAATAATGAAGAAATTTTGTCATGTCATTTTACTTGTGGACGTCTTGTGCTTTTTCAGCATTGTCCGCCCCTTTTGAAATCCGACTGGGACTTCAAGTCCAATACTGTTTATCAATGAGATTAAGAATACTGAAAGTGTGGAGGTCCGAAAAATTGTTGCACACACCGACGCAGGTTTTCTTCACGCCATTAATTCAGTGGAGTTCAATTAAATCATGTGTAACTCTAAAACCAAGAATTTCTGGACAGACTGGCAGCAGTTTCATTGTCAGTACGTTTGTGTGATTTTTGGTCAAATAGTTTCTGGATGACGTGACAGTATTTGTGCAAACCATCGCTGAAAATGCTATGGATATACGGGTTAACTAGCTTGGACTACAACTTTTCCGTTTGGCAAAAACGAAAAACGAACTGAAGCGGAATATTGCTGGATCTCGCGTTCGATCAAGATTGATCCATCATGGGCGCATTTGATGATTTTTTACGGGACATTGGTGATAAAACACGACAAAGCGCAGCTTTTTGTGCATCAGGGAAAACCCCGAGTTCCACTTCTCCAACCTGCTGCGAGTAATTCTGAAGTTTCTCTTGAAATGCCATTAGATTCTTACATTGCCTGAAACCTTCTAGGCCACATTTTTCCAGGTCTCGCATCCTATTTGTGGGGACAATATTAACAATTTTCACCAATTTTGTTCAAATTTAAACTGTAGAAAGCATATAGCGGGGCATTTAACATATTTACCAGGTTTTGATGAGAATGTTTTGTTGGCCTAATTTTTGTAAATTATGCAAATGAGATATAATAATTGGCCAATTCTTCTAAAATCTCCCCTGTAACAACTGGGGTAATTGAAACCAAATTTGATGTGGAAGGTTCCTAGGGTAGACTAAAGTTTGCACAGGCAACCCCGCCGTTACAAAAAATAGTAAAAATGCTAAGGTAGCCATTCAACTGATTTTGTTCAAATGTAAAATATAGAAAGTAGATGGGGGTCATTTAATGTAGTATGTAAATTAAGGTAATATGTCATTCCCCATAACATTTGCTTACTGTAAATGAAATTAACAGGCATACATTGTTAGTCATTTGAGCATCACAGGCCCTATTGGGCCTCTTGTTTGTTAATGATTTTAAGGCAAATTCCACTGCTTTCATATCTAATGCATGGATGTGCAAGGTTTTCTCCTCTTTGGTCCACAGAATCCCTATTCTGGTTCCTTGGTTTGAAATTGCTCCCCATCCTCTCATGGATGTGTCACTTTCTATTGCGAGCTAGAGGCTGGTGTAATGATTGTTCTCCAACTGGAAAATCTACCAGTCGATTTCTAGTTTGCATTCTGAGGTCAATGTCACTATGCTATTGTAATCTTGTGACTTTAGCAAACTCTTTGATTTGTGCATTTTTAGCTTCCTCATATATAAGGCCACTGGAAGTACTGATTCTGCAGTTTAATTTAAGCAGCCTATTAAACAGTAAACTTTACAATTCTTGGAATGAAATATGATCTTGTTTTATTGCTTGTAAACATTTTTGCTTCATTTTTGTTGGCATGATGCCTGCGTGCGCATGTGCATCTGTCCGTTTACAGCAAAAACTCTAAAACTGCCGGGCTTTTTGAAACCTAATTTGCTGTGCAAGGTCCTTGCTAGAGTCCGACTGTAGTTTGTACAAATCATAGTGATTGGTTTTCCAAGATGGCTGCCCTTACTATAAATAGAAAAACCTAAAAATTCTTCTTCTCCAAAACCAGTCATTGGAGGCAAAATCTGATTTAATATTTGGCCTCTAGATGGTCAATGGGGGTCAAGGTCAATTGTGAAGGTCATGACCTAATTTTTTGCCTTTCTGATTTTATTAGCTCACCTGGCAAAAGGCCATGTGAGCTTATGGCATGGTGAGGCGTGCGCCCGTGCGTGCGTGCGTCAGTAAACTTTAATCTTCTCCTCCGAAACTACCGGGCCAACTGAAACCAAATTTGCCAGGGAAGGTCCTTGACAGAGTCTAACTATAGTTTGTTCAAATCATGGCGATCGAATGTCCAAGACGGCCGCTGTTACTAAAAATAGACAAAACCTAAAAAAATCTTCTTCTCTTGAACCACTCATTGGAGGCAAAAACTGATGTGATATTTGTATTCTACATAGTCTTAACCTTTAAGTTTGTTCATTTCATGTAATTTGGTTTAAAAATAGGTTACGCATTTTTGCGTTTAATTTTGCAAAAATCGAAAAATATTTTTAAATTGTTATAACTTGACTATATGACCAGATAATGACATGGGATTTTCAGTTTTGACATATTCTTGTAATTACCTTCAAAATGGTGTCAAGGTCATGACCTAATTTTTTACCTTTCTTATATTGTTTATTATCTCGAAAACCATAAACTTTTTATATAAGCATGTATTTTAGAATATTGTTGGTATTGATGTAACAATTATTTTGATATATAGATTAAGGTCATTGGTTCAAAGGTCAAGGTCACATGTAAAAGAATACTGAAATGGTTCATTATCTTGAAAACTATTATTAACTTTTTGTCTAGGCATGTATATTAGAATGTTGTAGGTATTCATACAATGATCATTTTTATGTATAGAAAAGGTCATGGGTCCAAATGTCAAGGTCACAGTAGCAAAACAATACCAAAATCTTTAATTATCTCGAAAACTATAAACTTTTTGTATAGGCATGTATATTGGAATGTTGTTCATTTTGATGTAACGATCATTTTGATATATAGATTAAGGTCATTGGTTCAAAGGTCAAGGTCACATGTAAAAGAATACTGAAATGGTTCATTATCTTGAAAACTATTATTAACTTTTTGTATAGGCATGTATATTAGAATGTTGTAGGTATTCATACAATGATCATTTTTATGTATAGAAAAGGTCATGGGTCCAAATGTCAAGGTCACAGTAGCAAAACAATACCAAAATCTTTAATTATCTCGAAAACTATAAACTTTTTGTATAGGCATGTATATTGGAATGTTGTTCATTTTGATGTAACGATCATTTTGATATATAGATTAAGGTCATTGGTTCAAAGGTCAAGGTATTGATACAACGATCATTTTGATGTATAGAAGAAGGTCATGGGTCCAAAGGTTAAGGTCACAGTAGCAAAACAATACCAAAATCTTTAATTATCTCGAAAACTATAATGGAATGTTGTTGGTTTTGATGTAATGATCATTTTGATATATAGATTTAGGCCATTGGTTTAAATGTCAAGGTCACAGATGCAAAAGAAACCTGAAAAGGTTCATTATCTTGAAAACTATTAACTTTTTGTATAAACATGTATATTAGAATGTTGTAGGTATTGATACAACGATTATTTGATGTATAGAAAAAGGTCATGGGTCCAAAGGTCAAGTTCACAGTAGGATAACAATACCAAAATCGTAAATTATCTTGAAAACTATAAACTTTTTGTATAGGCATGTATATTGGAATGTTGTTCATTTTGATATAATGATCATTTTGATATATAGATTAAGGTCATTGGTTCAAAGGTCAAGGTCACAGATGCGAAAGAATACTGAAATGGTTCATTATCTTGAAAAGTATGAACTTTTTTGTATAAGCATGTATATTAGAATGTTGTAGGTATTGATAGAACGATCATTTTGATGTATAGAAAAAGGTCATACAGGGTTTTACACAACTTTTCAAAAATGTGGGTTTTTGGGACTCCAATAAAAAAATAAATGGGGTCCAAACTTTCAAATGTGGGTCCTAAAACTGAATTAAATTAAAAGTATTAATTGTATAGTTATGATTATATATAGTCCTGGTGTCGTGATAATGTTGAATTTTGAAAATTGTTACAACCGACTGTGAATGCATTGTTTTTCGATGCATGGATGCGTAAATCACAAGCCACCACCTTTTTTGCATTGTATTTCACACATGTATATCGCGTTAACCATGCTGAAAAAACCCTTGTTCTCTTTTAAATGTCAAGTCAGATGAGCCCGACTGCACAGGTTCTGAATCGGGTATCTTTGATTCTTTTTCTTTTGGTGTACATTTAGAAAATCGCCAATATGAATTTGCTGTTGTTCATGCAAGCTACTGATGTCAATGTGTCTAACCGTTCCAAAGCGAATTCCACTACGGGCCTATTAAAACTTTGCCGGAAATTTACGAGTGCTATTTTTACACACCAATGTATTTTTAGTATGCGGGAAATCCAACATTCAGAGGGTTTTCGAAAAATCCTTGTCCATATTAACAGAAATTTAAAACACGTATTCCAATTCAATTTAAATTGGTTTCCAGATTTTTTGCGTCCTTCTGAACGCATATGATAATTTTGTTTGCGTCCAACATAATTTATTTTGCGTAAAAAACGCAGAATTGCGCGTCCCGTAAAACCCTGGTCATGGGTCCAAAGGTCAAGGTCACGCTTTAAAAACAATACCAAAAAGGTTAATTATCTCGAAAACTATAAACTTTTTGTATAGGCATGTATATTAGAATATTGTTTGTATTGATGTAACGGTTATTTTGATATATAGATTAAGGTCATTGGTTCAAAGGTCAAGGTATTGATACAAATGCGAAACGGTTTGCACATATGATGCAAACGTTCAAATGATTTTGTTGATTCACACTTGAAACAGAATGACAATTTACCTCCTTATACACGATTTTCCCAACCTACACTAAACTGTCTGTTGTTTATTAATTGTAACAAGCCCATCATGTATATGTCCGATAGATTTAACTCGGCACCATGACAAGTGCAATTACAACATCACTCGTCCCAGTACACATTTCACTCTTCCTGACAAGTGAATAATCGAAGCCCTGGGGGTTTTCAGTTTTGACATATTCTTGTAATTATCTTCAAAATGGGGTCAAGGTCAATTGTGAAGGTCATGACCTAATTTTTGACTTTTCTGATTTAATTCATTATCTGGAAAACTATAAACTTTTTCTATAGGCATGTATATTAGAATATTGTTGGTATTGATGCAACAATCATTTTTACATATAGATTAAGGTCATGGGTTCAAAGGTCAAGGTCACAGATGCGAAAGAATACTGAAATGGTTCATTATCTTAAAAATATTAACTTTTTGTATAGGCATGTATATTAGAATGTTGTAGGTATTGATACGATTATGTTGATGTATAGAAAAAGGTAATGGGTCCAAAGGTCATGGTCACAGTAGCAAAACAATACTGAAATGGTTAATTATCTCGAAAACTATAAACTTTTTGTATAAGCATGTATATTAGAATATTGTTGGTATTGATGCAGTGACCATTTTGATATATAGATTAAGGTCACGGATTTAAAGGTCAAGGTCACAGATGCAAAAGAATACTGAAATGGTTCACTGTCTTGAAAACTATTAACTTGTTGTATAAGCATGTATACAGTACTTCAGATTGTCGGTGCGCCCGCCCCAATCCCGCATTATTTTAAAAAATGGCTCATAATGTTTGCTTCTAATGGGTCCATGTGGCCCATGGTTTTTCTTAGCCAAATTGATCGTTAATAATTTCTTCCCAAAACTACATATTCGATTCCATGGGGTTTTCCAATTTGACTTTCTGTTTTTGTTTTCTATCGGAAAATCTCTAGCGTCTTTGTTTATCTCATAATCAGCATATAGACAGGACTCCTGACAAGCCCCTTCTCTTCGCTCTATGCGTCGGTTATTGACATTAATATTCAAAGGGGGAGAACTCGTAATAAAACTTGCTATGACCTCAGACGTTGTTGTTCATTGAATATACTAGCGGCAACCATGGCTACGAGATGCAGACGACCCTATTTACATTTTTTAAAACAACACAAAGCGCAGAGAAGTAGATGCACATAAAATGAATCATCTAGGTGAAAGAGTTTAAAATATATCGTAAAGGTTAACAAAATATAAATTTGCAGATGACAAGATCGCTTTTGGTGCATTATATGAAGATGTCAAGTGCCGACTTTCACTTTCAGTCACGTGGTCATGGCATAACATTCAATTATGTGTCAAAACATGACCCACTATAACAAAAAATGACCCCTTGTTATTGGACCTGGTGGGCCCTTGTGCCATCTATAAAAACAATCTGAAGCACTGTGTATATAAGAATATTGGTATAAGGTATTGATACAGCGATCATTTTGATGTATAGGAAAAGGCCCAAGGCCAAGGTTACAGTAGCAAAACAATACCAAAATTAATTATCGCGAAAACTATTATCTTTTTGTATATATAGATTAAGGTCACGGATTTAAAGGTCAAGGTCACAGATGCAAAAGAATACTGAAATGGTTCACTGTCTTGAAAACTATTAACTTGTTGTATAAGCATGTATACAGTACTTCAGATTGTCGGTGCGCCCGCCCCAATCCCGCATTATTTTAAAAAATGGCTCATAATGTTTGCTTCTAATGGGTCCATGTGGCCCATGGTTTTTCTTAGCCAAATTGATCGTTAATAATTTCTTCCCAAAACTACATATTCGATTCCATGGGGTTTTCCAATTTGACTTTCTGTTTTTGTTTTCTATCGGAAAATCTCTAGCGTCTTTGTTTATCTCATAATCAGCATATAGACAGGACTCCTGACAAGCCCCTTCTCTTCGCTCTATGCGTCGGTTATTGACATTAATATTCAAAGGGGGAGAACTCGTAATAAAACTTGCTATGACCTCAGACGTTGTTGTTCATTGAATATACTAGCGGCAACCATGGCTACGAGATGCAGACGACCCTATTTACATTTTTTAAAACAACACAAAGCGCAGAGAAGTAGATGCACATAAAATGAATCATCTAGGTGAAAGAGTTTAAAATATATCGTAAAGGTTAACAAAATATAAATTTGCAGATGACAAGATCGCTTTTGGTGCATTATATGAAGATGTCAAGTGCCGACTTTCACTTTCAGTCACGTGGTCATGGCATAACATTTAATTATGTGTCAAAACATGACCCACTATAACAAAAAATGACCCCTTGTTATTGGACCTGGTGGGCCCTTGTGCCATCTATAAAAACAATCTGAAGCACTGTGTATATAAGAATATTGGTATAAGGTATTGATACAGCGATCATTTTGATGTATAGGAAAAGGCCCAAGGCCAAGGTTACAGTAGCAAAACAATACCAAAATGATTAATTATCGCGAAAACTATTATCTTTTTGTATAGGCATGTATATTGGAATATTGTTGGCATTGATGCAACGGTGATTTTGATATATAGATTAAGGTCATGGGTTCAAAGGTCAAGATCACACTGAAATGATTCATTTTCTTGCAAACTATTAGAGTACCAACGATTTTTGATTTTTACATATGTTATTCTCCATACTGAAATATGACTTAATGCGAAAATTTTATAAACATCCATGCCGAAATAAGGGAGATAATGGTGAGTTTGTAATACACCTCCCATTAATCCAAATCAAAAAGCTTGGTTTTGGGGACCCCGTGCAGTGACGTCATTTAAGTAAGCAGACCCCACAGGATACTTTTTATCTACATTACTTATATAATGCACTAGCTAAAAAATCTTTTTTTATTTCACGATAAATTCATTTGACAAAGTGGAATTTACATAATTTTTAAATTTTTAATAAAAAAAAAAAAATAAAAAATAAATGAATGAATAGATAATTAATGGTACATCATAAGCCAGTTCAGGATGGTAGAAACTTGATAGGTTTTGATTTTTAATTAATATTATTTGAATACCAGCGACCAGACGTATGTATGAATTTAATTACAGCATTTACTTTTATCAAGTTTCATTCATAACTCGGTTTGATTGCATTCTCACGGTCTGTTTCTGGACGGATTAAATACAATTGAACGCCAATTTTATCAATTGTAAGGTTTTCTATTTCTTCCCAAAATAATTACGAATCATATAACATATACAGGTGCATGTCAGAGTTGTTAAATTTTTGTCCATTCATCAAATTATACGTTGCTACATCAGCATTATAGTACTGTCCACCATGTTAGTTACTACAAAGGTTACTTAAATGACGTCTCCCATGGATCAGCCTCGATATGGGTCGTTTTACTTACAGCTACCCAGAAAAGGCCAAATTCAAGACCTTCAAACTGCTATAACTTTCTTGTTTGGTCATCAATTTTGATGCGTTTTTCGATATTGCGATATTAAAATGGTATTTAACACAAATATGAAATAAAAAATTTTCGTTACAGGTACTCTTTAAGTTTTTGTATAGGCATGTATTAAGAATATTTGTAGGTATTGATACAATGGTCATTTTGATGTAAAGAAAAAGGTCATTGATTCAAAGGTCAAGGTCACACATGCAAAAGAATACTGAAATGGTTCAGCATCTTGAATACTATTAACTTTTATATTAAGAATATTGTAGGTATTGATACAAGGGTTGTTTTGATATATAGAAAAAGGTCATTGGTTCAAAGGTCAAGGTCACATGCAAAACAATACCTAAATGGCTAATTATCTGGATTACTATAAACTTTTTGTATAGGAGTGAGTGAGTAATGGTGTTTAACGTCCCAGTCAAGAATATTTCACTTATATCGAGACGTCGCCAGCTATAGGGGAAGGTGCAGAAATTTTGCCTGTGCGTTGCGCTGATGGCATTATACAGCAGGGTTCTTTAGCGTGCCAAGCCCACCGTGACACGGGACCTCGTTTATTTTAAGTTCTCATCCGAAAGAACCGTGACTTTCATTTCGTAATGCCGAGTGCTTGGCGAAAGAACAGTCACTACCCACTTTCAAGTCTTGGGTCAGACCCGGCCGGGGATCGAACCCACGACCTCCCACTTACGGAGCGAGCAAAACAATACAATACAATACAATACAATGGTCATTTTGATGTAAAGAAAAAGGTCATGGGTTCAAAGGTCAAGGTCACAGATGCAAACAAAAATACTGAAATGGTTACAACTTGACTATTTGATCAGATAATGACATGGGTTTTCAGCTTTTAAATATTCTTGTACCCAATACAGCATGAAAATTCCTTAAGTAACAGTAATTCAAAAGTTGTGTCTGGCATATCAGCCAAAATCCAAGGTGGTTCCTGTTCATATAAATAGCAAAAATATGAAAGACCAATGGAGATTTTTTTTAACCACTTTGGTTCCAGTTGCAACTGCAAAACGGAGGTGGAATGCCATTTTAAAAGATTTGAATGTTATTTATCAAAAATGTAATTTACCTGCCAGTTGAGCATCACAGGCCCTATAGGGCCTCTTGTTAAGACTTTTTGTTAGGGAAGTGAAATGGTCATGTTGACAGAGTTTATTATTAGTCCTAAAAATTTTGTTTTTTGCAATTGAGTTACCATTGATTTTTCCCATTTTATCAGGCAGCCCAAATTGTGAAGTACCCAGAGCAGGAAATTTTGGTCTTTTACTAGACCTTCTTTAGACTGGTTCATTATTGAAATGTCTTAATACATGGTGATTCTGACTCCAGTGCATCTCATCAAGGCTATTATGGGTTTCATAATTTTTAGCCCACCTGAGGTGAAATCTCGGATGAGCTGTTATGATGCTTCACCATCCATCGTCTGTTAACATTTTACATTTTAATTATCTTCTCCAAAACTACCAGCCAAATTTGTTTAAACTTACCGACAACCATGTCTGGGTAAAAGGGCTTTCGGATTTGCACATATGAAGGAGTTATCTCCTTTGGGCTCCATAAAAGGGAAAATGGTAAACATCTTAAAAATGTTCTCCTCTGAAGATACAAGAGAAATAGCTTAGATTTCATGTGTAGCATACATAGGACAACTATTTTCAGATTGGCACAAATGGTAGTTGTAGGGCTCAATATGGAAAAGAAAACACAATGCTTAAAGGGAAAATTGTTAAATTACTATATTTGTCCATATCTGGAAAACTATTAACTTTTTGCAGAGGATTTATATCTTAGAATATTGTAGGTATTGGTATAACAATCATTAGCTCACCTGGCCAAAGGCCATGTGAGCTTATGGCATGGCGAGGCGTGCGTGCGTCAGTAAACTTTAATCTTCTCCTCCGAAACTACTGGGCCAACTGAAACCAAATTTGCCATGGAAGGTCCTTGACAGAGTCTAACTATAGTTTGTTCAAATCATGACGATCGAATATCCAAGATAACCGCTGTTACTAAAAATAGACAAAACCTAAAAAAATCTTCTTCTCTTGAACCACTCATTGGAGGCAAAAACTGATGTGATATTTGGATTCTACATAGTCTTAACCTTTAAGTTTGTTCATTTCATGAAATTTGGTTTAAAAATAGGTTACGCGTTTTTGCGTTTAATTTGCAAAAATCGTAAAATATTTTTAAATTGTTATAACTTGACTATATGACCAGATAATGACATGCGGTTTTCAGTTTTGACATATTCTTGTAATTACCTTCAAAATGGTGTCAAGGTCAATTATGAAGGTCATGACCTAATTTTTTACCTTTCTAATATTATTTATTATCTCGAAAACTATAAACTTTTTATATAGGCATGTATATTAGAATATTGTTGGTATTGATGTAATGATTATTTTGATATATAGATTCAGGTCATTGGTGCAAAGATCAAGGTCACAGATGCGAAAGAAAACTGAAATGGTTCATTATCTTGAAAACTATTAACTTTTTGTATAGGCATGTATATTAGAATGTTGTAGGTATTGATACAACGATCATTTTGATGTATAGAAAAAGGTCATGGGTCCAAAGGTCAAGGTCACAGTAGCAAAACAATACCAAAATCGTTAATTATCTTGAAAACTATAAACTTTTTTGTATAGGCATGTATATTGGAATGTTGTTGGTTTTGATGTAACAATCATTTTGATATATAGATTTAGGTCATTGGTTTAAAGGTCAAGGTCACAGATGCGAAAGAATACTGAAATGGTTCATTATCTTGAAAACTATTAACTTTTTGTATAGGCATGTATATTAGAATGTTTTAGGTATTGAAACAACGATCATTTTGATGTATAGAAAAAGGTCATGGGTCCAAAGGTCACAGTAGCAAAACAATACCAAAATCGTTAATTATCTTGAAAACTATAAACTTTTTGTATAGGCATGTATTTTGGAATGTTGCTGGTTTCGATGTAACAATCATTTTGATATATAGATTTAGGTCATTGGTTTAAAGGTCAAGGTCACAGATGCGAAAGAATACTGAAATTGTTCATTATCTTGAAAACTATGAACTTTTTGTATAGGCATGTATAATAGAATGTTGTAGGTATTGATACAACGATCATTTTGATGTATAGAAAAAGGTCATAGGTCCAAAGGTCAAGGTCACAGTAGCAAAACAATACCAAAATTGTTAATTATCTTGAAAACTATAAACTTTTTATATAGACATTTATATTAGAATACTGTAGGTATTAATACAACGATCTTTTTGATGTATAGAAAATACCAAAAAGATTCATTATCTCGAAAACTATGAACTTTTTGTATAGGCATGTATATTAGAATATTGTTGGTATTGATGCAATCATCATTTTGATATATAGATTATGGTCATTGGTTCGAAGATCAAGGTCAAAAATGCGAGTAGCAAGTTTCATAAATATCTGAATATCCACATCAGAATTATTGCTCCTTATTGTGTTTTTGTGCTGTTAACGGCCCAGGTGAGCGGTATAGGCCCTATTGGGCCTCTTGTTTTATTGATACATTAATGAAGGTAATGGGTTCGAAGGTCAAGATTGCAGATGCAAACGAATACCAAGGTTTTTAATTACTGTGAATGGTTTTATTTTCATGGGGCCCAATTTTCGTGGAATCGGTAAAAAATGACATTTCATTGAGCGTAAATTCGTAGTTTTACTGAAATGTCAAAAACATAGTTTGTCTTTTGAACATTGATAACGAGTAGAAAGTGATCATTTGTTTGTTAATAGGCAGTTATAGGATGAGTAATTAGGGATTACCAAAGCAATCTCCATCTCTATCTGTCGGCTACCATTTGCTGTTCTATGCCCCAAGTCCATCCCTGCTCCTTCATCTCTTTCTCAACTGATTTCCACCATACCTCTTTGGGTCCTCCTCTGTTTCTCTTTCTAGGTGGAGTCCATCTTAAGGCTACCCTTGGTATCTCTGATATTTCCATTCTAAGGACATGGTCGATCCACCTCCAGTGTTTCTCTTTGATCTGGTCTTATATGGCAGCTGTTTGTGTTCTTTCATACAGCTCTTCATTGTTAATCTTATTTGGCCAGAATATTTTTGTACGGCATTTCATGACAGTGAACGCGTAATATGCTATCGCTTTTTCCAAGATATCGGGCTTCTTTGCTATGAAATTATAAGATATGAGTACGCATGGAAATAGTGCACCTGGTAAATGAGCGTGAAAGAAATATATCTGTTTTATCGTGAGATATGTATTCTGAGACGGGTAATGCATTTGGTTACATATGCACATTTGGAATAAATTTTCGGAATACATTTCTGAATCTAGTAAAATATTGCGGCGGGATGCATCCAATCATTTCTGCAATTTGGCTAACTGATCTCTTGTTTACAATAAAAAGTAGTCCGAGAAGTTTGCGTCCTTCGATGTAAAATCATAACTTTTTAACTCACCTGGCCTAAAGGCCATGTGAGCTTTTGCCATCACTCGGCGTCCGTCAGTCCGTCAGTCTGTCAGTCAGTCCGTCTGTAAACTTTTCACATTTTGGCTATCTCCTCTGAAACCCCTGAACCAATTTTAACCAAACTTTACAGGAATGATGTATGGAAGGTCCTTTACTTAGATTGCCGAAATTTTTTTGATCCGCCAAAAAACATGGCTGTCAGCGCAGAAGATAGTTTAACATTGGACCCTATGGGAAAAATGCATTTTTGACTATTTCCTCAGAAATGACTGAAGCAAATTTAACCAAACTATACAGGAATGGTGTAAGGAAGGTCCTTTACTTAGATTGCCAAAATTTTTCTGATCCGTAAAAAAACATGGCCGCCAGCGCAGAAGATAGTTTAACATTGGACCCTATGGGAAAAGCATATATTTGCTATCTTCTTTGAAACTGCTGAGCCAATTTGAACCAAACTTTACAGGAATAATGTATGCAAGGTCATTTACTAAGATTGCCCAAATTTTTCTGATCCGCCAAAAAATAAATGGCAAAGTTTAACATTGGGCCCTATGGGAAAACGCACATTTTGGCTATCTCCTCTGAAACGACTGAAGCGAATTCAATTAAACTTTACAGGAATAATGTATGGAAGGTCTTTTGCAAAGATTGCTGAAATTTTTCTGATCCGCCTAAAAATATGGCTGCCAGCGGGGAACATAGTTTAACATTG
This sequence comes from Anadara kagoshimensis, assembly GCA_021292105.1. NCBI lineage: Eukaryota > Metazoa > Mollusca > Bivalvia > Arcoida > Arcidae > Anadara > Anadara kagoshimensis. The sequence continues at coordinate 21,991,564 of CM037864.1, forward strand.
GACCCTATGGGAAAAACACATTTTGGCTATCTCCTCTGAAACTATTGAAGCAAACTTTAGAGGAATGATGTATTGGAGGTCCTTTACATAGATTGCCAAAATTTTTCTGATTGGCCAAAAAACATGGCTGCCAGAGCAAAAGGTAGTTTAACATTGGACCCTATGGGAAAAACGCATTTTGGCTATCTCCTCAGAAATGACTGAAGCGAATTTAACGAAACTTTACAGAAATGATGTATAGGAGGTCCTTTACTTAGATTGCCAAAATTTTTCTGATCTGCCAAAAACATGGCCGCCAGCACAGAAGATAGTATAACATTGGACCCTATGGGAAAAGCATATATATGCTATTTCCTCTGAAGCTTGTGAAGCAAATTGAACCAAACTTTACAGGAATGATGTATAGAAGGTCCTTTACATAGATTGCCAAAATTTTCCTGATTGGCCAAAAAACATGGCTGCCAGCGCAAAAGGTAGTTTAACATGGGACCCTATGGGAAAAACACATTTTTGACTATGTCCTCAGAAATGACTGAAGCAAATTGAACCAAACTTTACAGGAATGATGTATAGAAGGTCCTTTACATAGATTGCCAAAATTTTTCTGATCCGCCAAAAAACATGGCTGCCAGCGGAGAACATAGTTTCACATTGGACCCTATGGGAAAAGCATATATATGCTATCTCCTCTGAAGCTAGTGAAGCAAATTGAACCAAACTTTACAGGAATGATGTATAAAAGGTCCTTTACATAGATTGCCAAATTTTTCTGATCTGCCAAAAAACATGGCTGTCAGCGCAAAAGATAGTTAAGCATTGGACTTTATGGGAAAAACGCATTTTTGACTATGTCCTCAGAAATGACTGAAGCAAATTGAATCAAACTTTACAGGAATGATGTATAGAAGCTCCTTTACATAGATTGCCAAAATTTTCCTGATCTGCCATAAAACATGGCTGCCAGTGGAGAACATTGTTTCACATTGGACCCTATGGGAAAAGCATATATTTGCTATTTCCTTTGAAGCTACTAAAGCAAATTGAATCAAACTTTACAGGAATGATGTATGGATGGTTCTTTACTTAGATTGTGGACATTTGATCCGCCAAAAAAGATGGCTGCCAGCACAAAACATAGTTTAACCCTATGGGAATAGCATATATTTGCTATCTCCTCTAAAGCTACTGAAGCAAATTAAACCAAACTCTATGGGAATGATGTAAAAGAAGCTACTAAAGCAAATTGAATCAAACTTTACAGGAATGATGTATGGATGGTTCTTTACTTAGATTGTGGACATTTGATCCGCCAAAAAAGATGGCTGCCAGCACAAAACATAGTTTAACCCTATGGGAATAGCATATATTTGCTATCTCCTCTAAAGCTACTGAAGCAAATTAAGCCAAACTCTATGGGAATGATGTATGGATGGTTCTTTACTTAGATTGTGGACATTTGATCCGCTAAAAAAGATGGCTGCCAGCACAGAACATAGTTTAACCCTATGGGAATAGCATATATTTGCTATCTCCTCTAAAGCTACTGAAGCAAATTAAACTAAACTTTATGGGAATGATGTATGGAAGGTCCTTTACTTAGATTGACAAATTCAAATTGCGCGTTTCATTTACAATAAAGGCAAAACACTTTTAAAATCTCGGAAGCTGAAATTTCATTGGACAATAAATGTTACAACAATGGGTCATTCACATATGCCCCTAAACGGTGTTTCCTCAGATCTCCCACTCCGCGCCTATATCAAAAATGGGGGAGCAAGTGAGAGATGTGATTTTTATCAGATTGAAAAAACTGTGAATGGTACATATAGTTCTACAGTGATTTCCTTAGCCATTCTGTCTGATTTTTTTCATCACTGGAATACAAATTTGCTTTAAAAGCATTTTAGTCAGGTGAGCGATACAGGCTCAGCCACACTGAGCCTCTGGTTATGAAATAATCAGCAATGGCAGGTGGATTTAATTAATTCTTCATGAAATCTATGGTAATTTAAATTTATTTTGAAGGGTATGATAAAGTATTTTTGTGTCATATTTTAAAACTGTTTATCGATTAGATTTCACTTTTGTGAAAGGGAGATAATTCGTACAGTGTTGTGTGCAAATGGCCACATGTGGATTTTAAATACTTCACCATTAACATGAAACGGGAATATTGTAAGTCAGTGATAATCAGCAGTTTATTAAAACCCAGATTTAACTGCAAATGATCCAGTTACATACAACCGCTAGAATGAACCCCCTCATAGCGACGGTAGGGTCTGCAAAACTCTACTTTCTCTCTATCTGAAATGACAAAACGATCGGGTACGACTTTATAAAACTTGATTAAATTTTAATTACTGATTGTCTTTTTCATATATTTATGAAATTATTAGCTCACCTGGCCAAAGGCCATGTGAGCTTATGGCATGGCGAGGCGTGCGTCCGTGCGTGCGTCCGTGCGTGCGTCCGTGCGTGCGTCAGTAAACTTTAATCTTCTCCTCCGAAATTACTGGGCCAACTGAAACCAAATTTGCCATGGAAGGTCCTTGACCGAGTCTAACCACAGTTTGTTCAAATCATGACGATCAAATTTCCAAGATGGCCACTGTTACTAAAAATAGACAAAACCTAAAAAAATCTTCTTCTCTTGAACTACTCATTGGAGGCAAAAACAGATGTGATATTTGGATTCTATATAGTCTTAACCTTTAAGTTTGTTCATTTCATGAAATTTGGTTTAAAAATAGGTTACGCGTTTTTGCGTTAAAATCGTAAAATATTTTTAAATTGTTATAACTTGACTATATGACCAGATAATGACATGGGGTTTTCAGTTTTGACATATTCTTGTAATTACCTTCAAAATGGTGTCAAGGTCAATTATGAAGGTCATGACCTAATTTTTTACCTTTCTAATATAATTTATTATCTCAAAAACTATAAACTTTTTATATAGACATGTATATTAGAATGTTGTAGGTATTGATACAACGATCATTTTGATGTATAGAAAAAGGTCATGGGTCCAAAGGTCAAGGTCACAGTAGCAAAACAATACCAAAATCGTTAATTATCTTGAAAACTATCAACTTTTTGTATAGGCATGTATATTGAAATGTTGTTGGTTTTGATGTAACGATCATTTTGATATATAGATTTACGTCATTGGTTTAAAGGTCAAGGTCACAGATACGTGCGAATACTGAAATGGATCATTATCTTGAAAACTATGAACTTTTTGTATAAGCATGTATATTAGAATGTTGTGGGTATTGATACAACGATAATTTTGATGTATAGAAAAAGGTCATTGGTCCAAAGGTCAAGGTCACAGTAGCAAATCAATACCAAAAAGGTTAATTATCTTGAAAACTTTAAACTTTTTGTATTGGCATGTATATTGGAATGCTATTGATGTAACAATCATTTTGATATATAGATGAAGGTCATTGGTTGAAAGGTCAAGGTCACAGATGCGAGTAGCAAGTTTCATAAATATCTAAATATCCACATCAGAGTTATTGCTCCTTAAATGTAGTATTTATTGTGTTTTTGTGCTGTTAACGGTCCAGGTGAGCGGTACAGGCCCTATTGGGCCTCTTGTTATTTTCTACCATTTAATTTAGCAATACATGGTTTGGTACATTGTTTCTTTTTCCAAAAAACATGTCAGACTATGCATAGATCGGACCAACATCCCCCTCCCCTTTTCCCGGGGGTGGGGGTGGGGGTGGGGGAGATTTTTGGTTATATTCTGTCTTGCCACAACACCATTTTCCCAACTACGCCGTACAACAGCACGGCAGTGCTATGTTTAGAATCCTGCGAAGACATCTTGTTTGGAAGGTGTCTATTTTTTGAGTGATGGTGTTGGTCACCTTCCAGGACTCTGAACCATACAGAAGAACTTCAGTTATGTTGGTTTTGAATATTCTGATCTTGGTTTGGGCTCTGATACTTGATGACTTTCAGATGTTCTGTAGGTTTGCAAAATTGGCACAAGCTTATTCTGCATTGGACATCTACAATAGAGTCTCCATTGGCTGTGATCCTACTGCCAAGGTATATGACATATCTAGAGATGCGGATTAATGACCAAGTCTAGGGTAGGCGTTAATTACCTCTGATAAGTATATCAGTAACAATTAACTTCATATATGATGTGACACCTGGCCTGTTTAGATCTACCTAATTCATTATATGATTAATTCAGATTTACAAGTTTACTCATATCACATCAATCAGAATGTGTTTCATAATCCCTTTAAGCAAAGTTGTTTTGTTTTCTTTGATATCCGCAACTCTATAAAAATTCTAATTATTGACCTCTGATTACCCAATCAACTGTTTGTGAGAGTAACAATGGCAGCTCTTACCAATACCAGTATAATGTTGAAAGAAAGTTTTTTTTTTTTAAGAAGGCAAACAGTTGATTTAGTTATAATAAATATAAAGGAGGTTAGTTTATAGATTGTTGAAATGTTTATTTAGTTTAAATTAGTTAGTATGTTATGAATTTGAATTTAAATGAGACAGGCCATAATTGATGATGAAAGATACAGCTAGAAACCTGTTTGTCCCTATAAAAATAAACTTTTTTTTTAAAATATAAATATTTATTTTATTAAACATAATATATTTACTGAAATAATTTTCACAATTAAGACATCCATACATCTTCACTTCCTAAAAAGTTTTTTTGGTGTGAAAATGTAAGTTACACTAGAAATAATTTATGAATGCGATAAAATATGGTACATGTCCATTAGTTATCTTGTCTTTTTACTTGTGATTAATATTTCGTGGTGGTTGAAAATTTGTGGTTCAGACTGTCCACTACAACCACAAAAATTGATCCCCAACAAATATGAATGATTTCACAGTATCTTGAAAACTATAAACTTTTTGTTTAGGCATACATATTAGAATATTGTAGGTATAGGGCTAACAATCATTTTGATATATGAATGAAGGTCATGGGTCTAAAAGTCAAGGTCACAGATACAAACAAGTACTGAAATTTTAAATTATCTTAAAAATTATAAACTTTTTGTATAGGCATGTATATTAGAATATTGTACGTATTGTCATTTTGATGTATAGATGAAAGTCATGGGTTCAAGTGTCAAGGTCACAGATGCAAGTGAGTACTGAAATGGTTGATTTCTCAAAAACTATAAACTCCTTGTATAGGCATATATATTTGAAAATTGTAGATGTTGGCCTATGGATCATTTTGATATATGAATGAAGGTCATAAGTTCAAAGTTCAAGGTCATAGTTGCAAATGAATACTGAATTGGTTAATGATCTTGAAAACTATAACTATTTTGTTTATGCATGTATTAGAATATTGTAGGTATTGGCCTCATTATCATTTTGATATATGAATGAGGGCTATGGGTTAAAGGTCAAGGTTCCATGCAAAACAATACCAAAATGGTTAATTGTCTCGAAAATTATTAACTTTTTATGTAGGCATATATATTTTATGGTAAATATTTTAGGTATTGATACAACTGTGATTTTGATGTATAGATTAAGGTTATAGGTTCAAATTTCAAGATCACAGATGCAAAAAAAAAAAAAATAAAAAATAAAAAAAGTTCATTATCTAAAGAAGGCTCAAATTATTAGCTCACCTGGCCTACAAGGCCATGTGAGCTTTTGCCATCACTTTGCGTCCGTCGTCCGTCCGTCGTTAAACTTTGTCACAATAGTCCTTGGGTGGTCTACTTTAAAAATTGTGTCTGACATGTCGGCACCTAATCCAAGATGGCCGCCAGCGGGGACCATAGATTAACATTGGACCCTATGGGAAAATATGTTTAAAGATATTTTTCTCTGAAAATACGGAGCCAATTGGAACCAAACTTGGTGACAGTAGTCCTTAGATGGTACCTTCTGAAACCAGTGTTTTTTAAGTCTCCACTAATCCAAGATGGCGGCCAGCGGGGAACATAGGTTAACATTGGACCCTATGGGAACAATATCAAAAATCTTTTTCTCTAAAACTCTTTAGCCAATGGGAAACTAAAATTGGCCACAATAGTTTTTGGATGGCCCCCTACAACATTGTGGTTTTTGAGGGCCACACCAAATCCAAGATGGCTGCCAGCGGAGAATATATTCATTCCTTATGGGAAAATACGTTCAAAGATATTTTTCTCTGAAACTACTGAGCCAATTGGAACCAAACTTGGTCACAGTAGTCCTTAGATGGTACCTTCTGAAACTGGTGTTTTTTTTAAGTCTGCACCTGATCCAAGATGGCCGCCAGCTGGGAACATAGGTTAACATTAGACCCTATGGGAACAATATCAAAGATCTTTTTCTCTAAAACCGTTTAGCCAATGGGAACCAAACTTGGCCACAATAGTCTTTGATTAGCCCCCTTCAACATTGGGGTTTTTGAGGGCCGCACCAAATCCAAGATGGCCGCCAGCGGAGAACATATTTTAACATTGGACCTTATGGGAAAATACGTTCAAAAATATTTTTCTCTGAAACTACTGAGCCAATTGGAAAAAAACTTGGTCATAGAAGTCCTTAGATGGTACCTTCTGAATCCGATGTTTTTTAAGTCTGCACCTAATCCAAGATGGCCGCCAGCGGGGAACATAGGTTAACATTGGACCCTATGGGAACAATATCAAAGATCTTTTTCTCTAAAACCGTTTAGCCAATGGGAACCAAACTTGGCCACAATAGTCTTTGATTTGCCCCCCTCAACATTGGGCTTTTTGAGGGCCGCACCAAATCCAAGACGGCCGCCAGCGGAGAACATATTTTAACATTGGACCTTATGGGAAAATACGTTCAAAGATATTTTTCTCTGAAACTACTGAGCCAATTGGAACCAAACTTGGTCATAGAAGTCCTTAGATATTACCTTCTGAAACCCATGTTTTTTTAAGTCTTCACCTGATCCAAGATAGCTGCCAACGGGAAACATAGGTTAACATTGGACCCTATGGGAACAGTTTCAATGATCTTTTTCTCTAAAACCCCTAAGCCAATTGGAACCAAACTTGGCCACAATAGTCTTTGGGTGGCCCCCTACAATATTGGTGTTTTTGAGGGCCACACAAAATCCAAGATGGCCGTCAGTGGAGAACATATTTTAACATTGTACCCTATGGGAAAATACGTTCAAACATGTTTTTCTCTGAAACTACTGAGTCAATTGGAACCAAACTCGGCCACAATAGTCATTGAGTCTTTACATTTGGTATTTTAAAATAACATCTGCATTTAAAAATCAACTCCTGTGAAACCACTTGGCCAATTGCAACCAAACTTTGTGACAATAGTCCTTGTGTGGTCTACCTGAAATATTGTGTCCGACATGTTCGCAGGTAATCCAAGGTGGCCGCCATAGTACATCAGTCAGACTGCCTTATGGCTTTTGTCCTTGACCTTAATTTCATGGTCCATTGACCAGTTTTTGGATAAGGTAAATTTCTCGGGTATTATACATGAAAAGTCGATGATACTTGGTATGTATTGTCTCAAAATTTTGTAATATGGTTTAGTTTTGAAAGGAAATAATATTGAAATTTTGTGATAGAATTAAATATTGTGTAATAAATTTCAAGCATTTATTTAAACATTAGACAATCTGTTGATTTTCATTTTGCTACAACTCTACCTAGGTGAGCTATACAGGCTCCTGGGAGCCTCTAGTTACTATTTGGAAACTTTATGACATTTGGGTTTTAGTATAAATATATTTTCTTGAATAAAACTTTTAAAAAATCTCTGTTGGAGAGACATTCTGGTTTAGGTTTTTCTCAATATGTCTAAACTTGAAAAAAATTCAGTATCAGATTATCCATTTATAGTGTTTAGAATGTTGCATAGATTTCATGATATGTATGTAGAATATTACGAAGATTTCATGTTATGTTATATGTATGTAGAATGTTACGAAGATTTCATGTTATGTTATATGTATGTAGAATATTACAAAGATTTCATGTTATGTTATATGTATGTTGAATATTACGAAGATTTCATGTTATGTTATATGTATGTAGAATGTTATCCTATATAGGTGTTCCCCTAAAAAATTGACTTTCTTTTAAGACCACCTTTGCTATTTCCCCATGATGATCTTTATACACAGTTTATACCAAAAATTTGCCAGATGGGGAGTTAAAAAAATGAAGAAAAATGGCTGACTTGATAGATATTACTTCTTTGTTAGGCATGCTATGCTGCTAAGTTAACTTTTCAGTTTACATTGTGTTTTATTTTTATCTTATAAATAATATTCTTCAACCCAATTAATACAAAGGTTTTTTTTAGGTTTGATGTCTTGCTTTAACTTTTAAAAAATCTCTGTTGGAGAGACATTCTGGTTTAGGTTTTTCTCAACATGTCTAAACTTGAAAAAAATTCAGTATCAGATTATCCATTTATAGTGTTTAGAATGTTGCATAGATTTCATGATATGTATGTAGAATATTACAAAGATTTCATTTTATGTTATATGTATGTAGAATGTTACCTAGATTTCACCGATATACCTAGATTTCACTATATATATATCATATTTTCATTTCAGAGACTGTAGGAACATTGAAAATTATAATATGGATTTAGTAGAATCCATGGAAACTGGTGAATGTTCATCAGATGTTTCAGAACCATCTATAGTAGAACTAGGCCATCAAACACAGGAACCAGATTCCACAACAACCACATATGTAGCTCTTCAACCTGTCAAAAATAAGATCCAGTCAGAACCAGTATTAACATCACTACAACCAGTTGAAACAGCAACACAGTTGCAGCCGATTCAAGCAGGACAAGTCACAACAACCCATATAGCTGCAGGTTGTCCTGTCCAAACTGAAATGTCACAGCAATGTGACAATGAAATGGTTCTAGGCCAGTCTTCACAAAAATGGGACTATCTGGTTTATGCTGCTAGTGCTAGTCCTATGACTTCAGATACAGCTTCTTTAGGGTCTGATTATTCTCCAATACCAAGTCCTAGTACAGTACAAGATGTTGGAAAATGTGAGAAAAAATTTCAAGGTTCAACATCTAAAGATGTTGTAAAATGCAAGCACAAGAACATTTGTACAATACAACAAGATGTTGTAAAAAGTGAAGTAAAAGGTCTCAGCAAGTTTGATTCCAGTCAGTGTAAGGCATCCTGTTCAGCACCATTCCTTCCTCCATGTAAAGTATGTGGTGACAGAGCTTCTGGATTCCATTATGGTGTGAATACCTGTGAACCCTGCAAGGTAAAATTGAACTTCTTTTATATTCTTCTTTACACTAATGTATAAATTTAGAAATTCAAGGATTCCATTTAAACTAGATTTAAAATTATTTCAGATGAAACCTGCTCAGATGGGCTAATGTGATAGCTTGGTTATCTGACATGCATCATGCATCATTTATTGAGTATTTATTTATTATGTTATCAAAGCCAAATGCTATAGTTATCATTGTTTGTTGTCATGCGTCAAAAGTTTTTACACATCTTTAACTTCTTCTTCAAAACTAACAAGCCTATGTTAGTGAAACTTGACATGGACATTCTTTAACCAAAGCCCTATCAAATTTGTAAATTTGGTTGACCTTGACCAATATTCAAAGTCACAGTAACCTTAAATATAATAAACTTTAAACATCTCTTAGTCACAAACCAATAGGTCTAGAAGCTTAAAACTTCATGTATAACACCAAATCATAAAGCTCTACCAAGTTTGTGAAGCTGGTTGACTTGAAAAAAATCGTGTTCGATATTTGTCTTCTCTATGGTCTTAAACCTATAATTTTTTGTCATTTTGTGAAATTCAGATGAAAAATGTTAGCAAGTTTTTGAAAAAATAGTAAAATAACTTCAAATTGTTATAAATTAACTATTTGAACATATAATGACATGGAGTTTTCAGTATTTTGGTATTGATGTACAACAATTATATTGACATACAGATGAATCTCATGGGTTCAAAGGTCAAAGTCACAAGGGTGAAAGAAAACTGATATGGTTAATTATCTGGAAAACTAATATTTTAGTATAGGCAGATATATAAGAATATTGTAGGTATTGATACAAAGGTCATTTTGATATAAAGATGAAGGTAATGGGTTCAAAGGTCAAGGTCACAGATGTGAAAGGGTACTGAAATGGTTACCATATATTTCCGTAGATACGTCACAACTTTTTTACTAAATTTTAATATTTCAAAATCCAATGCTACTTAACTTGCTGACATTAAAATATTTTGATAATCTGACTCAAATTTTCAAGGCATTTTAGAAGATCGACAAACCGAAAGTTACGGTAATTTTCAAGTTGAAAGTAAATTTTGCTCTTTTTTGTATTTTTGTACAGCGTTTCATGATAGTGAACGCGTACTTTGCTATCGCTTTCTTCCAAGATATCGAGCTTCTTTGCTATGAAATTATAAGATATGAGTACACATGGAAATAGTGCGCCTGGTAAATGAGCGTGAAAGAAGTATATCTGTTTTATCGTGAGATATGTATTCTGAGACGGGTAATGCATTTGGTTACATATGCACATTTGGAATAAATTTTCGGAATACATTTCTGAATCTAGTAAAATATTGCGACGGGATGCATCTAATAATTTCTGCAATTTGGCGAACTGATCTCGTGTTTACAATAAAAAGTAGTCCGAGAATTTGCATCCTACAATGTAAAATCATAACATTTTATGAAATGAACAGCAACGGCAGGTTGATTTATTAATTCTTCATGAAATTTACGGTAATTCAAATTTATTTTGAAGGGTATGATAACGTATTTTGATGTTGAGGCAATTGTGTCATATTTTAAAACTGTTAATATTCATGAAAGGGAGATAATTCGTACAGTGTTGTGTGCAAACAACCACATGTGGATTTTAAATACTTCACCATTAACATGAAACGGGAATATTGTGAGTGATAATCAGCAGTTAATTAAAACCCAGATTAACAGCAAATGATCCAGTTACATACAACCGCTAGAACGTACCCCCTCATAGCGACGGTAGGATCTGCAAAACTCTACTTTCTCTCTATCCGAAATGACAAAACGATCGGGTACAACTTTTTTAAATTTTAATTACCGATTGTCTTTTTCATATATTTATGAAATTATTATTTTCTACCATTTAATTCAGCAATACATGGTTTGGTACATTGTTTCTTTTTCCAAAAAAAAAAAAAAACATCCGTCGGACTATGCAAAGATTGACCCCCCCCCCCCCCCCAATTTTCGGTTATATTCTGTCTTGCCACAACACCATTTTCCCAACTACGCTGTACAACAGCACGGCAGTGCTATGTTTTTTATTAATATTATTTGTGATATTTTTTAAAACTAAATTTGACCAATAAAGTCTTTGAAATAAATAATTATTTAATTAAGGTAAGTATGTGTTTTCACGTGTATTGGGGTAACAGAATAGCAGTCGGCAAAGAAGAAAATACCTGGTCACCTGTAATTAACTTTAATCAAGTCTTCCCGGTAACACCTCGCGTGTGTTTTGTTTGTTTAATGATTGAAGCCATTCCCGATTCCTTATTCATTGATATAATTGTCCATAATTACCGGTACCGATGTTTATATGTTGAAGAAGAAAGCGCCACCATGACAAACACTAATTATATGTTCCTATGTCAGAGGTCATGGGGCGCTTTCGTATCTGTCGGTTTTGAGTAAAAAGTACCAGGATTCGGCAATCCCTTATCGGGATATTAATAAAATTTATTAAAATTTAATTTGCAATTCCAACGACATGTTTAGGTGTCAAACGTAACAAAATAATGAATACGAATATTCTTTCACAAAAGTTCAAACAACCGGAGGCCGTCCTAATTATTGACCAATACACTCAAATGCAAGCCACATGTCATTCTGAACAATATAATATGGTGATATTTGAGCAATAGATCATCAACTGTAACATTATATCGACAGTCAAGTATTGTATAATTTGAAACATTAGTCTAAAAACGCTATAACTTTGACTTCCTTTGTTGGTGACAACAAGATGTGTATTACCCGATCTCATGATCAGGAGTAAAAAAGTACATGATTTTTTCAAGCTATCTTCATCGTTTGTATCCATTCATGTAAAAAATAATATCTACATACATGTTTACTTTACATCAGCTATTCAGACAATATTTATTAAAAAGAAAATAATAATAACCGGTAACACCGATAAAAGTTTTTGTTTCTTTATTCATGGAATTGAAAATAAATGGCTCTTGCTGAGCAAATCTTGAATTTTTTCTGGCAAATTTTTGGCTGTGACCTATGTAGACGACCTTTAGAAAATACTGGGCTTGATGGCCTCGGGTGGGGGGTGCGACGTATCTACTCATGCGACGTATATACGGAAATATATGATAATTATTTGAAAAATTATAAATTTGTTTGTATGTCTAGACATGTATTTTGAGATATTGTACAAATGTAGGTATATATATTATATGGTTAATTATGTGGAAAACTTATAATATTTTTCTATAGGCAGATAAACTTATATTTTTGTATAGGCAGATATATTAGAATATTGTAGGTATAATAGTATTGATACAATGATCATTTTGATATATATTGATTAAGGTCATGGGTTTAAAGGTCAAGGTCACAGATGCGAAAGAATACTTAAATGGTAAATTATCTCGAAAACTATCAGCTTTTTGTATAGGGGTATATATTAGAATATTGTTGGTATAATGTAACAATTATTTTGATATATAGATTAAGGTCATGGGTTAAATTGTCAATGTCACAGATGCAAAAGAATACTGAAATGGTTAATTATCTTGAAAACTTTTAACTTTTTGTATAGTCATGTATAATCAAATAAGACTTAGAATGTTGTAGGTATTGATGCAACAATCATTTTGATGTTTAGAAAAGGATTATGGGTTCAAAGGTCAAGGTCATGGATGCAAAACAATACCCAAATGGTAAATTATCTAGAAAACTATAAACTTTTTATATAGGCATATATATTTGAATATTGTTGGTATTGATGTAATGATCATTTTGATATATAGATGAAGGTCATGGGTTCAAAGGACAAAGTCACAGATACTAAAGAATAAATAAAATGGCTAATTATCTTGAAAACTTTTAACTTTTTGTATAGGCATGTATATGAGAATGTTGTAGGTATTGATACAATGATAATTTTGATGTATAGAAAAAGGTTGTGGTTTCAAAGGTCAAGATTTTGATATTGGGGTTTCAGTATTTATGTTTTCTTGAAATGTATTAACGAGGCATTATTTACCAGGTGAATGTATCAGGACAAATGGATCTCTTGTTAGCTCACCTGGCATCTTGATGTAGACAGTAAGTTTTTATGTTCATTTGCATATTGAAGGGTTTCTTCAGAAGAAGTATTGTGAAAATTGAGCATCATAAAGAAGCTTACAAATGTACAATGTCAGGGAAGTGTTCACTCGGTCCAGGCACAAGGCATGCATGTTCCTATTGTCGATATCATAAATGTCTAGAAGTTGGCATGTCAAAAGATGGTATGTAATTATAATTTTAGCTCACCTTATCTGATAGCTCAGATGAGCTATTGCAATGGTTCACCATTCGTTGTCCATCGTGTGTCGTCCTTCTTGCATAAACATTTCACATTTTAATCATCTCCTCCAAACTACCTGGCAAAATTTGATAAAACGTACTGACAATCATGCTAGGTGAAGGGATTTCAGATTTGCACAAATTAAAGAGTTATGACCCCTTTGGACCCCATGGGGGATAGTAAAAATCTTTAAAAATCTTTTCCTTTAAAGATACAAGAGATAACGTTTAGCATACATAGGGCACCTAGTTTCATATGTGCACAAATCATACCTATAGGGCACAAAATGGGGATATGGCAAGGTTCCTTAGGGGAACAATGCTAAAATTACATGTTTTTTTTATGTTCTATGAATATTTAAATTTACTTTTGCATACATGCCATATCTCACACCATGAGACAAAACCTCACCGAATTTTGTTAATTGTCCCGGCGTTAGATCAATTTCTCACAGAAAATAACCATTTCTCCCTTTTTCCAAACACGCTATTGTTAACCAATTGCGCTAATTACTGAAAAAAAAACATGGTTTGGAATGTCAGAAGTTGCAATGTACCGTGTATAACCCCCTAATTGGTCACGCAAGTGGACACGTGTCGTCACCTTCATGGTGTACTTGGCCATATAATTTAGTATACACGTGTATGGAGTGTCATCTTTGATGGCTAAATAAACAAGTTCTATAATCGTCAAATGATCTTTCTTTTGTGAAAATCTCATTCGATTTTCAGACTCTAGGAGCAGAGAGAAACTGCATGTTTTCTGGAACAGGGAAAAACGATGTAAATAATAGCATAAGACAAATGAAAATAATTACCTTTCAAATATTCCTTATTTAAATGAAGGCTTTACAACAATATTAAAATCATGATCTCTTTATTTTTCTTCTTAACAAACCGAAATTTAATGATAAAGACTTTAAGCAGTACACATGTGTCATGCTGTGGCATCCATGTTTTAACTCTAACCCGAATAATAGTCGTCGTAAACTAGTCTGCTTTGAATCACATGTATAAAAATATCAAGGGAAATAATCATGTTGAAGGAAATGATGCAATGACAGAAAGTAAACAAACTGGAAGCACAACCAGGATTTGTCAAACTGTAGAGTTTTTTGTCGACTTTTTGGTGATTGTTTTGATAAATAAACCTTTTCATTCAAAAAAAGAACGGAAACACCTGAAAGCAGGTTTTTGTTGTGTAACATATTTATTCTTCCAGTTTCTGTAGATGGGAGATGCAAATTATTTAAATTAAGGGTAAGAATAGTTGACTTTGAATCTCACTTGGTCAACTTTAACATATTCATCAATAATTTTAGCTACATCTTAAATATTTATAAAATATTCAAAGAAAAAACCTAGTTAAACAGACGCTACAGATTTTTTTTTTTTGATTTTTTTTTTTTGAATTTTTAGCTCACCTGAGCCAAAGGCTCAAGTGAGCTTTTCTGATCACAATTTGTCCGTTGTCTGTCGTCGTCGTCGTCGTTGTCGTCGTCGTCGTAAACTTTTCACATTTTCATCTTCTTCTCACGAACCACTGGGCAGATTTCAACCAAATTTGGCACAAAGCACCACTAGGTGAAGGGGATTCAAGTTTGTTCAAATGAAGGGCCACACCCTCTTTAAAGGGAGATAATTGAGAATTATTGAAACTTTGTTGGTATTTTTCAAAAATCTTCTTCTCAAAAACTATTCGGCCTGTAAAGCTTAAACTTTTGTGGAGGCATCCTTAGGAAGTGTAGATTCAAGTTTGTTCAAATCATGGTCCCCGGGGGTAGGGAGGGGCCACAAGAGGGGGATCAAGTTTTACATAGGAGTATATAGAGAAAATCTTTAAAAATCTTCTTCTCAAAAACTATTAGGCCTGAAAAGCTCAAATTAAAATGGAAGCATCCTGAGGTAGTGTAGATTCAAGTTTGTTCAAATCATGGTCCCCGGGGTAGGGAGGGGTCACAAGAGGGGGATCAAGTTTTACATAGGAATATATAAAGAAAATTTTTAAAAATCTTTTCTCAAAAACTATTAGGCCAGAAAAGCTCAAATTTAAATGGAAGCATCCTCAGGTAGTGTAGATTCAAGTTTGTTCAAATCATAGTCCCTGGGGGTAGGGTGGGGCCACAAGAGGGGGGTCAAGTTTTACATAGGAATATATAGAGAGAATCTTTAAAAATCTTCTCCTCAAAAACTATTAGGCCAGGAAAGCTCAAATTAAAATGGAAGCATCCTCAGGTAGTGTAGATTCAAGTTTGTTCAAATCATGGTCCCCGGGGGTAGGGAGGGGCCACAAGAGGGGGATCAAGTTTTACATAGGAGTATATAGAGAAAATCTTTAAAAATCTTCTTCTCAAAAACTATTAGGCCTGAAAAGCTCAAATTAAAATGGAAGCATCCTCAGGTAGTGTAGATTCAAGTTTGTTCAAATCATGGTCCCCGGGGGTAGGGAGGGGTCACAAGAGGGGGATCAAGTTTTACATAGGAATATATAAAGAAAATTTTTTAAAATCTTTTTCTCAAAAACTATTAGGCCAGAAAAGCTCAAATTAAAATGGAAGCATCCTCAGGTAGTGTAGATTCAAGTTTGTTCAAATCATAGTCCCTGGGGGTAGGGTGGGGCCACAAGAGGGGGGTCAAGTTTTACACAGGAATATATAGAGAGAATCTTTAAAAATCTTCTCCTCAAAAACTATTAGGCCAGGAAAGCTCAAATTAAAATGGAAGCATCCTCAGGTAGTGTAGATTCAAGTTTGTTCAAATCATGGTTAAATAATAGTGTATTTTCCATGCTGTATTCTTTTATATAAGTATTTTGATATAAAGTTAAATATATTGTTCATGAGAAATATATTAATTGTACTTGTATTTAAAAGCTAATTTTTAATGTAAATCCTGCTGTATTCTATAATTTCTATTTGCCATTTCCCGATTACAGTATTCGGCCTATGCATTTTCTCTCTTTTGAGATTGGTAGATTGCATGATGAAAATTTTTTTTAAAATTATTTCATTGGTTGAAATGCTGTAAGAAAAAGGTAACGAATAAGCCGAGGCTTGTCGAAACATCAACCTTTTACGGTACATAGAAATACTTACAAATTGTTTAGTGAAAAGCATCGGTAGGAAGTATAGATTTCAGTTTGTACAAAACCTCCCTCCCCTGCACTCACTTCAATACTGAACTCATTTCGGCTTCTACCTAGCAAGTTGCTCAGGTGAGCGATGTGGCCCCTGGGCCTCTTGTTTATTTTTATTTTATTCTTTCAAGTGGTCTAGATCAGCATGTAACGAGAAAAGAGAGTAACATTATGAAATGTACTGCTTTATAAAAGAAGAATGATGTTGTATGTCATATCTGAACAATAAAAATGTTTACTTAAACCTCCTTTATTTTTTTTAGGAGGCCGGGGTGCACAGTGTATGAACGGAACTGTACGCAAAAAGGTAGCTACTGTTCGGCGAAGCGAGAGATAATGAGGTCAACGAGTAAATTGTTTCTTATTTTCTTGTTGCGTAAATAGCAACTCGAAATCAAATACGGTAAATAAGCAGTTGTTCTCTATCTTCTTCTTGGGCGTATTTGTATGTTTTAGAATCTCGAAATAAATTAAATATTCCATTAAGAACAGTCAGAACACGTATTTGAGCAACGCTGGATGTATCTAAAATGTAGATTTATGCTCATTTAATCGAAAATATCCCTGAATTTTCAAATACATAATGAAAACAAACCTTTTTTCAATCAGTCTATATAGTTACAAAATCTACTTTGGCACAGAAACATTCAAAATATTGATTCAAACGACATGACTGACAAGATGTTACTGTACCGGTAGTTTATATTTTGTCTGTACCGGTAGTGAGTTTCTAGTAACAGAAACACTGTACCGGTAGTTTTTATGTGATACTTTAACTTCAGTCTCTCTGGGATACTGGGGAAATTTCTCTTTTTCCAGTCAGAGATTTTTAGTACTTTCATGCTTATTATGCTATACCATATGATTTTAATCTAATTAGTTGTATAAGTATTATGGTAATACGACCACCACTTCCTTTTAAACATAACCCCTGTGGTAGCTTAGTTGGTAGAGTGCTCGCTCCGTTAGTGGGAGGCCGTTGCTTCGAACCCCGACCAGGTCTGACCCAAAACTTGGAAGTGGGAAGTGACTGTTTTTTTCGCCAAGCACTCGTCATTACGAAATGAAAGTCACGGTTCTTTCGGATGGGAACTTAAAATAAACGAGATCCCGTGTCATGGTAGGCTTGGCGCGATAAAGAACCCTGCTGTAAATTGCCATCAGTGCAACGAACAGACATAATTTATGCACCTTCACCTAGAGCTAGCGATTTCTTGATATAACTTAAATATCCATGACTGGGACGTAGAACACATTTACTCAACTCAACTCCTCTTAAACTTGCGATATTGCTTTGGCCAAAAAAGATTGTCGTAAAATAAAATACTAAATACTTTCATTTACACAGATGGTTTCTTACCATTGTTGTTACTGCAAATAGTCTTCATACATTTTTATTTTTTACGACATTGAGCTTGAACTTAAGTTTAAAACTACTCGCACCTTAAAGTCGCCCTGAGTGTGCGCTAGTACAATGAAAACCATAAACTTAACTTAATGTTCTCTGCGCCAGAAAGCGCATAAGGCCTCAACGCCATCCATCCATTTTTGTCTGTCCTTCGTTGTTGCTTTGGCCATCTGCTCCATCCAGCAGCGTTTCTTTCCTTTTTCGTTGTTCTCCTCCATGTGGACTTAGGTCTTCCCTTTTTCCCCTTTGGCTGCCACCCTAGTGTTGTCTTTCAGTCATTTGGTCTTTCTTTCCATAGTATGTGTCCGAATCAGTTCCACTTTCTTCTCCTGATCTTATAGCTTATGTTGTTAAGTCTAGCTGTTTTCAATATTTTTTTAATTAGGTATTTTCTGTTGCCATCTTATTCTTTTGTAAGAGATGTTCGTCTTTCTTCGTTCTTTTACACGTTTTACATTCATAAAACAATACTTGTCCTATTTAAGGTCTTAAATAGGTGCATCTTTGTATTTTTTCCAATATTTTTGGTGTTCCAAATCCTTCTAAGTTTATTTCTTTGAATTTAATTCAACCCCTATCATTGATGCCTCTTCAGCCATTTCCCTAGTCTTATCATTCAGGTCTTAGAATTTGGAGGATAAAAGTGTGATATCTTCCGCAAACCCAAGACCTAACAATAATGTTGTAAAGTCACTTCTTATTTCTCTTCTCACTCCATTCGTTGTATTCTTTATCATCCAATCTATAACTATTAGAAAGAAACCCTGACATTACACATCCCTGTTTTACACCACTTTTAATAGCGAACCACTCTGATGTTTCATTTTCTTCAATGACAGCAAAGTCGAATCACTCATACATCCCTCTTATAGCATTAGTGATTTTGGTTGGAATCCCATAGCTCTTCGTTATCGTCCAAAGACTCTTCCTGTGCATCGAGTCGAATGCCTTTTCAAAGTCCACAAACTATGTGTATATTGGAGTTCTGAATTCATTTGCTTGTTCCAGTATTTTTCTCAGGATGCTCTTTTGTTACTCTCCCTGGTCTAAATCCTGCATGTTCCTTCCTGAGTCTCTTGTCCACTACTGTCTTAATCCTTACAATGACCATACAGCTAAATTCCTTGCTAATGACTAGCTACCGGTACAGAAACAATACAGATGTTGAAAACTACCGGTACAGTTCTAACTTTCGACCACGGAAGGAAAACTTGCGTTTTCAGTGTAAATACGAGTTTTGTAATATTCTGTTCATGAGTTAGGGATCCTAAGAATATTTTCTACATATAGGTACTGATAATGAAACATACAATGTGAAATAATACGTATTTTACATCATTTAACTAGAAGTGAGAAGCCCACGGCTCGATGTTTGATGATGTTCATCATCATATTTATTATATAAGTTGACACTTTTCTGAGAGCATATGGCTACCACTAAAGCTTTATTAAGTGAAGATGGATTAAATAAAAGGGATAAAGTAAATCCATTAAAATTGAGCTAGAAAGATAGATAATCAACAACCTCGTGTCTCCTGATACACCTTCTTCTCGCTTCGACGAACAGTAGCTACCTTTTTGCGTACAGTTCCGTTCATACACTGTGGGGGTGGCCAAATGGATAAGACGTCAGTCTTCAAATCTGGGGTCTCTCACTGCTGTGAGTTCAAGTCCAGCTTGGACCACATATGGGAAAGTGAATTTTCCTTGCCGTTTGCCTTTACTGAGTCACCTGGTATCAGACTGGGGGAGTGGTACGTTTGTCTGTGGCGTACTGACTCTGAGCTAGCACGTTAAAGTCGCCCTGAGTTCGCGCTAGTACAAGGCAGACCATACAACACACTCGCACTTCACATGCATACACAAAAAATTGTTCATAGATTAATCCATGAGATTTAATGAAATAGTTCTCATCGCAAATAGCTGAAAGCAACATTCAACCAACCAACCTTTTTTTCAACACAGTTTGCCCCCGTAAAAATATGGCATGTATGCTTTTGGAACATGTTCATTTTTAGGCAAACATGCGTCCGTCCGTGCGTAAACTTGGATCTTCTCCTCTGAAACTACTGAACCAATTTAGGTGTGAGAGGTCCTTGCAGGATAAAGATTAAAAATTGTGTCCGGCATAATTGACCAATATCCAATATGGCCGCTGTTACTAAAAATAGCAAAAACCTATTATTAATCAATGTGGATCTATTTATGGGCCGGTTTTGTTCAAATTTGGTACACAGGAAGTAGATAGATAGCCATTTAACATATTTAACAGGATTTGCTGTCAAGTTTTTCGTTTACGCAATATTAGCATAATATGCAAATTAGATGCGTTTTAAGCCTATTTCTTAAAAAATCTTCTCCTGAAACTACTGAACCAATTTAAAACTAAATTTGGTGTGAGAGGTCCTTGCTGAATAAAGATAAAAAATTGTGTATGGCATGATTCACCAATATCCAATATGGCCACTGTTACTAAAAAGCAAAAACCTATTATTAGTCAATGTGTATTTATTTATGGGCCGATTTTGTTCAAATTTGGTACAAAGAAACTAGATAGATAGCCAGTTAACATATGTAACGGGATTTGCTGTCAAATTTTTCGTTTATGCAATATTAGTGTAATATGCAAATTAGATGCGTTTAAGCCTATTTCTTAAAAAAATCTTCTTCTCTGAAACTACTGAACCAATTTAAACCAAATTTGGTATGAGAGGTCCTTGCTGGATAAAGATAAAGAATTGTGTCCGGCATAATCCACCAATATCTCGGTGTCGGCCATCTTAAAAATGGCGGCCATATTGAATTTTACAACCAATATTTATTCACAGAAAATTAGTATAAATATTTAATTGATCAAATGCCAAATTTCAACTCAAAAGGTGAAGTGGTTGATTTGATACTGAATTTTTATACTTGAAATATCTTTTTTGGCGGCCATCTTGGATTGGCAGCCATATTTTCATTAAACGGAAAAAGTAATACCTGTGTACATATCGGCCCCTACAGTACTGCTTACAGGAATTAACATGAATTGTACATTGCACTCAGATGAGCTATTGCAATCTATCACCGTCCGTCATCCGTCGTGCGTCGTTCGGCGTGTGTAAACTTTACATTTTAATCTTCTCCTCCAAAACTACTGGGCCAAATTTGATGAAACTTGGCGATTATCATACCTGGGTAACAGCCTTTCAAAATTTTGTTTGGGGTTTGGCCACGCCCAACAAAATGGCTGCCGTTACTAAAAATAGCAAAAAGACAAAAAAAATCTTCTCTGAAACCAAAAGGTGCAGGCAAATTTTGATTGGATATTTAGATTCAGCATACCTGGGAACATTAAAATTATGTTTTTCATGAAAATTGAACGGAAAATAGGTTACGCATTTTTTGCGTAAAATTATGTAATTTTGAAAATGAGACATTTATTGTTATAACTGAATAACGGCTGAAGATAATTGTATGGAGTTTTCACTGTTGATCTTGTCTTGCTATTTTCTTCCAAAAAATGTCAAGGTCAAAGGTCAAGATCATGTCCCTGTTTTTGACCTTTGATAAAAAATGCTATTTTTTAAACATTTCAGGTGATAATGGCATGGGGTTTTCAGTTTATTGTAGGTATTGACATGGTGATCATTTTGAACATAGATCAAGGTCATGGGTTCAAACATATTTTATCGTGCATTACATTACTATGTAAATGATGGACTAGTAACAACACTGTCACCACTGCTTTTTTTTAATTTATTTCTTTTTGCATTATTTTCAAAACAATGGTTTTGTTTAAATACAGCAATGTCTTTAAGAAACCAGAGGCTCAGTGTGGCTGAGCCTGTATCGCTCACCTGACTAAAATGCTTTTAAAGCAAATTTGTATTCCAGTGATGAAAAAATGTTTATATCAGACAGAATGGCTAAGGAAATCACTGTAGAACTATATGTACCATTCACAGTTTTTTCAATCTGATTAAAATCACATCTCTCACTTGCTCTCCCCCATTTTTAGCTCACCTGACCAAAGGTCATGTGAGCTTATGGTATGGTGCAGCGTGTGTATGTGCGTGCGTGCGTGCGTGCGTGCGTGCGTGTGTGCGTGCGTGTGTGCGTGCGTGCGTGCGTCGTCGTTAACACACATTTTCGACTTCTCCTCTGAAAGTACTTGGCAGATTTCAACGAGACTTGGTCAGAAGCATGTCTGGGTCGGTGCAATTCAGATTTGTTCGTGGCATTGCCATGGCTACCATAACTAGGTCAAGGTGACCTAGGGGTGCAAAAATCTTAAAAAATCTTCTTCTCCGAAAGTATTGATTGGAGAAAAAATCTGATGTGATATTTGGCTTCTCTAGGGTCTTAAGCCTGTAGTTTGTTCATTATGTGAAATTCGGTGGAAAAATGGGTTACGCGTTTTTGCGTTTAATTTTGAAAAAATCGTAAAATAGCTTCAAATTGTTATAACTTGACTACTTGACCAGATAATGACATGGGGTTTTCAGTTTTGACATCTTCTTGTTAGTATCTTCAAAATGAGGTCAAGGTCAATTGTGAAGGTCGTGACCTAATTTTTTTTACCTCTGATTATAATTATTATCTCTAAAACTATAAACTTTTTGTATAGTCATGTATATTAGAATGTTGTAGGTATTGATACCACGATCATTTTGATGTATAGAAAAAGGTCATGGGTTCAAAGGTCAAGGTCACAGATGCGAAAACAATACCAAAATGGTTAATTATCTCGAAAACTATTAACTTTTTGTAAAAGGATGTATATTAGAATGTTGTAGGTATCGATAAAACAATCATTTCGATGTATAGAAAAAGGTCATGGGTTTAAAGGTCAAGGTCACAGATGTAAAACAATACTGAAATGGTTAATTATCTTGAAAACTATAAACGTTTTGTATAGGCATGTATATTAGAATGTTGTAGGTATTGATACAATGATCATTTTGATGTAAAGAAAAAAGTCATTGGGGTTTAGTATTTACGTTTTCTTTAAATCTATCAGCTAGCCATTAGTTATCAGGTGAGCGTATAAGGCCCATGGGCCTCTTGTTGATATAGGCGCGGAGTGGGAGATCTGAGGAAACACCGTTTAGGGACACCCAATTGAAATGTTCAAATTGTAAGGGACAATATTATTGCAAAATAGGGACAAAAATATCCAGATTTCAACAATGGAACAACACAGTTGTTATGGGATTGCAATAAAGCAGAGAACACTTGTGAAGGTAGGAATGCTGCAGTACCCTGTAATACTGACTATGATAAATTATGATAAATAACTGTATACAGATGGGAAAATTCTGAAATTACTTTAATGAAGAGTACTTTTAATCATTGTTGAATGCATTTGCTCATGGAATGAAAATTTCATGAGTAAGATACTCGCGCCCTTTTAAAATTATCTGGAGCTCTGACTTCAGGGAATTTACAATATTTACATATTCATGTTTACATTTACATTGAAAATTCAGTGTGCTTGTTAGTTGTGCAAGTCCATCAAAATTATTCATCAAAATTATATGTAAAACTTTTTATGCTACTACATATGCAAAAGATATCATCATCATCATCATCATCATCATCATCAAGGTTACAGCAATTATCATTATACCACCATCATTTAATGTCTGTTCTTAACATTTCTGCATTCATCATTGTCACCTACACCACCACCACCATCATCATCATCGTAGCACCTTCATCGCCACCACCACAACCATCACCATCATAGCTGTCATCATCATAATCATCATTTATTGTCTTATATTACAAAATAATTTAAAATTCCTGCATTCATCATTGTCACCTACACCACCAAAAAAAACTACCACTACCACCATCATCATCGTAGCTGTCATCAAAAATATTGTGCTGAATGTCACTGCATTCATCGTCGTCATCACAACCACTTAAACTCATTATCATACCTGCCGTTATCATCACAATTAATGACAGATACCCTGATGGCCTGAAATGATCCTAACAAATAAATTTGTAAACTTGGATCAAACTAGATAAACCCAAATGTCATCTCATTGAGGAATAAGATTGACCATGCTTCACTGCCCTTAATTTACGAATGAACTATTGTTTGTTAATGTTCATTTGAAGAACCGTTTTTAGATATTTCCTGCAAGTTAAAATTTGAAATTTCTCAAAAACTTAAGGTATACTCCCTCATGCAAAGTATTTCCTTAGCTTAATTTGGTAAAATATATTTTGATCCTTTGGGTAGCTTTTCAACATCTTCAAAATAATTTTGGTTTTTATAATTTTGGTCCAAGCACTACTGATGAGGAATTTTATTCCCAAACGACTGTCTAGTGCTGTAACATTAAAACTGGTATAATATGTAATCGGCCCTGAGCCGATATCTCTGCTGGTGGCTGGTGCCCCGAGGATATCAAAAACTCAGTAGGCAATAATTTTGTATTATTGTCAGGAATATACTATAATTGTCTAAATTTTCTGCAAGTTAAAATTTGAAATTTTTCAAAAACTAAGGTATACTCCCTCATGCAAAGTATTTCCTTGGCTTAATTTGGTAAAATATATTTTGGTCCTTTGGGTAGCTTTTCAACATCTTCAAAATAATTTTGGTTTCATAATTTTGGTCCAATCACTGCTGATGAGGAATTTTATTCCGAAATGGCCGTCTAAGTCCTATCACATTTTCATTGATGAAAAAAACATGTTTTGAATGGGTGGTGTGAGTCAAACTTAGATATCTCACTTGATATTAATTCAATAAACTAGAAATTCCACATGTGTTATTAGAACATATTTTTTCATATTTTGAATATTTTTTGCAAATATTACCAGCCTTTTCAATTTTTTGCTTTTAATGTATATGAATAAATTTTGATTAACTTTTTCGATAAAAGTTTGTTGAGAAATTAATACTTGATCGTTTGCATTCTTGTTTTAAAGATAAGTATTTGAAAATAGTATTTTTCTATCTTTATGGTTATATTTTTAATATTCACTATAGTTTTTTAGATTTTGGGAGTCAAAATTTAGCAATTAATTGAAAGGTAGCTATTGCCCCTCTTGTATGTTGATATGGCATATTCAACATTTTCATTCACATAAGTCATTAGTAATTGGGTTCTGATTGGCTAATACGTATTCACGCCATACGGGTTTATACAGGTGTTTTTATTCCTAACCAGTATACATCATGGACTAACCCATTGCACTTGTTTATGAATGGACAACAGGTAAAACAGCATAAACATCAAAATAATGAATGATATTCATTTATTACACATGTTTAGCCTAGAACGACACAATTTTTCGATTTAATGTTTTAAAACTACAAAACCATCAAGCTGATCTAACAAAGCTGTGATTTTTGTCTAAAAAAATGTAGTTATTGGCGATAATGCATTTTACTACGTGATATGCATTGTCTGAATTCAGATGCACGTCGGATAAAAACCAGTTTTATTTGATTTTTAGACTTAATATAAGAATTTAATCATATAATTTAAACACATGTTATAAAAATAACAGATGTACATATAGTATAGCATTAATGGAATTTGAGGTAAGTAATCCACAATCTTTTTAAGGCCACATCGGTATTCATCACTGAACAAGTGATTGGACTATAGTGCTGTAAAATTAAAACTGGTATAATATGTAATTTAAACCCCCGAGCCGCTATCTCTGCTGGTGGCCAGTGCCCCGAGGATATAAAAAACTCAGTCGGCATTAATTTTGTATTATTGTCAGAAATATACTATAATTGTCTAAATTTCCTGCAAGTTAAAATTTGAAATTTCTCAAAAACTAAGGTATACTCCCTCGTGCAAAGTATTTCCTTGGCTTAATTTGGTAAAATATATTTTGGTCCTTTGGGTAGCTTTTCAACATCTTCAAAATGATTTTGGTTTCATAATTTTGGTCCAAGCACTAGTGATGAGGAATTTTATTCCGAAACGGCATTAAAACTGGTATAATATGTAATTTGTACACAAACGAACCATTGCTTGATTCGTCAGTTTTACCAAGGAACCATTGTTAGAAACATGCATGTGTTTTATGAAATAAATAATATTTGATTACATATTCGTAATAAAAAAAATCAAAGTAACTTTTAAAACATGTTTTTAAAGATAATAAAATAATTAAGGCTCCCTTGAAAGCTTTTTCATTTAATTAAGTTTGTTCGTTAAGTTTCTGAAGTTCTCTAATATATGAGTCTTACTACAAAGTAAATTTAAATTGATTTATTTATAGCAATTAAAACTGGCAGGTATACATATGAGAAAAGAACCAAAATCACACAGGAGGTTAAAAAGCTTGAACAGATGGAGAAAGGATACCCAGAGTTAGAGGTAAAAGAAGAAGATAGTGAACACATCATTAGAGAACTGGTAGCTGTACAGAGGAGAATTAATCCTTTATTAGCAGAATATTTTGATGGAAATTACAGTGCTCTCAATGAACAAGCTGCAGTTTTTGTAAGTTTTATACATGTTCAATGTATGCATTACATATTTTACTATTTCTCATATAGTAATTGGACTGTCTTTCTGCTTATTTTTGGATAAAATAAATGGTATAACTTTCTTAACGTTATTCCCTGAGGGGAAAATCCTTTTTCAAAACGAGATTATAAAACTTGCTCATAGTCAATATTTCGGATTTAAAAAGCCTTTTTCAAGACACTAGATAATTTAAATTGTATTACATCTTTCCATCCACTTCCATCTCCATTTCAGAAAAAATAATAATGTTCACAGATAATAAGATGACGTCATTAAAAAAATGATGTCATGGACTAAACTATGACGTTATAATAAATTACGGGAAAAATTTGTAAAATTGAATAATGTTTACATAGAATAAGACGAAGTCATTAGAATCTGATGATGTCATAGATTAAATTATTACGTCATAATAAAATACCGGAATTATTTGTAAAATAAAGTATAAAAGTGGTATAAATATTAGTTTTGTACCACTTATTATACCACTTTTATACTTTATTTTAGGCTCAGGTGAGAGTTAAGGCCCATGGGCCTCTTGTTAATGTAAGCTCAGTATTAAAGGCATACTTGTATTAAGTGCTTTAATTTTCTTTGAAAGTGAAAGTTGATTGAAATTAAAACTGTTGACTAAGAAACATCGCACACGAGACCAGAGGTTCTGTCGGTACACAAATCAACATCAAATATATGTTTAGCTCACCTGACTGATAGGTCATGTGAACTTATGGCATAGCGCAGCTTGTGTATGTGCGTGCGTCGTTAACACCTATTTTCGACTTCTCCTCTGAAACTACTGGAAAGATTTCAATGAAACTTGGTCAGAAGTATATATGGGCCTGTGCAATTCAGATTGTTCCTGGCGTTGCCATGGCTACAATAACTACATCAAGGTGACTCAGGGGTGCAGAAATCTTCTTCTCTGAAACTGATGATTGGAGAAAAAAAATTTAATGTGATATTTAGCTTCTCTAGGGTCTTAAGACTATAGATTGTTCATTTTGTGAAATTCGGACAAAAAATAGGTTATGCATTTTTTACATTCAATTTTTAAAAAATCGTAAAATAACTTCAAATTGTTAAAACTTGACTTTTTGACCAGATAATAACATGGGGTTTTCAGTTTTGGCATATTCTTGTAATTACTTTCAAAATGGGGTCAAGGTCAAGGTCAATTGTGAAGGTCATGACCTAATTTTTTTGACTTCTGATTTTAATTATTATCTGGAAAACTATAAACTTTTTATATAGGCATGTATATTGAAATGTTGAAGGTATTGATACAACTATCATTTTGATGCATTGAAAAAGGTCATGGGTTCAAAGGTCAAGGTCACAGATGCAAAACAATACCGAAATGGTTAATTATCTCAAAAACTATAAACTTCTTGTATAGACATGTATAATAGAATATTGTAGGAATTGATTCAACAATCATTTTGATATATAGATGAAGGTCATAGTTTCATACGTTTATTTTTACTTTTTTAGCTGTTTATAAATAATGTAGCATTCTTGGGAGAAGTTATGATTAATTTGTAATAATACTTGCATATTACTCTCCCTTACTGCTGAAAATTAGGAATTCTCTTTAAAAAATGTTATTGACCATTGAACCTCTGCATGAGATATGTACTTAGCCTCAGGTGAGCATTAAGGCCCATGGGCCTCTTGTTTCAGGAAGTGACATTTTCAATGAATTTCATTGGATGAGAAAACTTGTGGAATTCCCTTTGATTTGATGCATGTCAACTATGGGAATTCTCGATCCTTTGATACTTTCACTAGCTTAAAAACGGGAGAATAGACATTACGATGTACTTATTTTTTTTTTCTAAGATAACAATTGTTTGAAATGTAATTTAAAATAATGTACAGTTGAATCTCGTTATCTCGAACTCGGATATCTCGAACTACCGGATATCTCGAACTTATTCAAAAAGTCCGAACAGAGTTGTTCTTTATTAAACCAAAATCACTCCGGTTATCTCGAACTCGGATATCTCGAATTATCGGATATGTCGAACAATATTTTCGTCCCCTTGAATGAAAATCCTAGGAAAATTACACTAGTTAACTGGAACAAAAAATTTAGGAAAATTAAATTTGTTAACTCGAAAAAAAATTTAGGAAAATTAAAGAGGTATGGCGGGTTTGATAGGCACTTTTCACATTGCCCCCTGCTTGAATAGATGAATGACGTAACGGTGTATTTTTAAACACCTGAGGATTTCGAGTTCTATTATTAGACCAGGTCTATGAAAAACAAGCGCTTCGTTTGTGTAAACTTGTTTTTCCTTGAAGAGCTGAAGATATTGAACAAACCTTAACATCCATATTCTTCATTCTTCATCTTTATACAATAAACAGAAAAACTTGAACAATAAAGTATTAACTTACATCACGCTTCACTAAGAATTCACGGGTGATGTGTGTAGATTAATCACTAATGTAACCTGGCTTGATCTGCTAGTAGTATTTTGAAAGAAGATAACTTTCATTTTTAGCTCACCTGAGCCAAAGGCTCAGATGAGCTATTGCAATCTATCACCGTCCGTCGTCCGTCGTCCGTCGTGCGTCGTGCGTCGTGCGTCGTCCGTCGTGTATAAACTTTACATTTTAATCTTCTCCTCCAAAACTACTGGGCCATATTTGATGAAACTTGGTGATTATCATGCCTAGGTAACAGCCTTTCAAAATTGTGTTCGGGGTTTGGCCACGCCCAACAAGATGGCCGCTGTTACTAAAATAGCAAAAAGACAAAAAAATCTTCTTCTCTGAAACCAAAAGGTGCAGGCAAATTTTAATTGGATATTTGGATTCAGCATACCTGGAAACATCAAAATTGTGTTTTTCATGAAAATTAGACGAAAAATAGGTTACGCGTTTTTTGCGTAAAATTATGTAATTTTAAAATGAGACATTTATTGTTATAACTTCATTACGGCTAAAGATAATTGTATGGAGTTTTCACTGTTGATCTTGTCTTGCAATTTTCTTCCAAGTGATGTCAAGGTTGAAGGTCAAGGTCATGTCCCAGTTTTTGACCTTTGATAAAAAATGCTATTTTTTTAACATTTCTTGTGATAATGGCATAGGATTTTCAGTTATTTGTAGGTATTGACATGACGATCATTTTGATACATAGATCAGGGTCATGGGTTCAAAGGTCAAGGTCACAGATGTCCAAGAATACCAAAATAGTTAATTATCTGCAAAACTATGAATTTTTTGTATAAGCATGTATATCAGAATATTGTAGGTAATGGCACAATGGTCATTTTGATACATGAATAAAGGCCATGGGTTCAAAGGTCAAGGTCACAGATGTAAACAAGTACTGAAATGGTTAATTATCTCAAAAACTATAAACTTTTTGTATAGGCATGTATATTGGAGTATTGTAGGTATTGGCCTAACGATCATTTTGATATATGAATGAAGGTCATAGGTTCAAAGGTCAAGGTCAAAGACGCGAACGAATACTTAAATGGTTAATTATCTCAAAAACTATAAACTTTTTGTATAGGCATGTATATTGGAATATTGTAGGTATTGGCCTAATGATCATTTTGATATATGAATGAAGGTCATAGGTTCAAAGGTCAAGGTCATAGAATTGAACGAATACTTAAATGGTTAATTATCTCAAAAACTATAAACTTTTTGTATAGGCATGTATATTGGAATATTGTAGGTATTGGCCTAACGATCGTTTTGATATATAAATGAAGGTCATAGGTTCAAAGATCAAGGTCATAGCTGCAAACGAATACTTAAATGGTTAATTATCTCAAAAACTATAAACTTTTTGTATAGGCATGTATATTAGAATATTGTAGGCATTTGCACAACGATCATTTTGATATATGAATGAAGTTCATAGGTTCAAAGGTCAAGGTTATAGAATTGAACGAATACTTAAATGGTTAATTATCTCAAAAACTATAAACTCTTTGTATAGGCATGTATATTGGTATATTGTAGGTATTGGCCCAATGCACATTTTAATATACAGATGTTTTAGCTGTTTATAAATAATATATTGTAGCTAGACTTTAAATATGTTATATATAGCATACTTATATAATAATTATTATAATTAACTTGCAAAAATACTTGCATATTATTGGCCCTTACTGCTGAAAATTTTGATATTCTCTTTTATTAATGTCATTGGCCATTGAACCTCTGCATAAGATATGTACTCTTCCTCAGGTGAGCGTTAAGGCCCATGGGCCTCTTGTTTAAAACTAATATTTGTTAAGCAAAATTTATACAATAGTATTTTATAAAGATAAAAAAAAAAAAAATTATAAGAAGAAGAATAAATAAAAAGATATCCCGGATGGAATTCGAACCCATGCCGTACAGGTTGCAAAGCGTCCTCGCTACACACTGAGCTAACCACAGCAGTTAGTGCCAGTTTTGTTAAAATGCAACATGACTTATATGTGCAGTGGTCAGTTTTAATTTTTCCTAATTTTCAAAAATTGACCATTTTCTCCTAAGAGGACCAATTTTTTGAAAACTCGTATTGATTGCATTTTGAAACAATTTTCAGAAACAATAACGTAAAAAATGGTCTTCCGAGGAGAACTCTTTGATAATAATTATCAAAGACGGGAAAATCCCTTCATTTTTTTATATTTTAGCATAAATGAGCACAAAGATGAGCTTATAAAGAAAAATACCAGTAAAATATACCTTTGTATGAGCCAAAATCTGAAAGTCCACATAAAATACTGCTGCTTTATTATTTAAGTGCAAGAATATTTAGACTTTTATTTTTCAAAAACCAAAATGGTCCATTTAGGACAAAATCTCATCAAACCCGCCATACCTCTTTATTAACTCGAACAATAAATTTTGGAAAATCAAATTTGTCAACACCTACAGATTTTTTGGTAGAAAAAACACATTCCGACATAAAAAAAAATATTTGACTGTCGGCCTTGTGTTGATTTTAAAATTACAACATTGCACTGACCTCCCAATTTCCTTAAGCCCTTAATTATTATCCCTTGCATAAGCAATTAAACCATCAAGGAGATTAGCAGGTGTTATAATTACTGCCAAGCTGAACATGGCTGCCGAAAGCGTGTGATGTGAACATTATTCAATACAACCAACCGGAAGCTTGGGGTGATTAAAGTATACAAAGCGAAACTGGTATGGAGACCAAAGAGGACTCCACATTTTGTCGGCTAATAACAATAGCGCAATCAGTTATTGACAGATTTGAGTAATTAAAGAAAATCTTATAAAACAAAATGCACAATTGAATCAATTATCACTGCATCTTAAAATGTCAATGCCGATGACATACAGTTTGACAAGATAAAACCGGAAGTCGTAAAACCGGAAGCGACTTCCGGTAGGCGTGTACGAGTTACTTCCCTTTTGTTGCCGTTTTTAATATCGGTTATCTCGAACTTTTTGCATTTCCCCGTCAAGTTCGAGATAACGAGAGTCAACTGTATTTGTAAACTATTTAGTTCTGTGAGTGGTAACTTCGATTTTTTAAGAAAAGCTATATTGATAAAGGCCAGCCCCATTCATACATGTCCTGGTTTTTTATCAGATAAAAATGGAATTTTCTTGACTGAGAAATAATTGACTATTATTAATTATTAAAATTTTGACCGTAGACAGTGACAGGAGACGAGGTGTAAAAATGATGAACCTCAAGTGGTGGGAATTACTGACAAAAATCACATGATTTGCTTTATCACACAATGGCGTCCCTCGATGTGTATTACACATTTGATCATGATTATTAGTTAACAAACACTTCAAAAATGACTTTTTAGCTCACTTGAGCCATAGGCTCAGATGAGCTATTGCCATCTATCTTCGTGCGTTGTGTGTCGTCCGTCATGTGTAAACTTTTAACATTTCAATTAACTCCTCCAAAACTACAAAGCCAAATTGGATGATATTTGGCAGTAATGATGTCTAGGTGAGGGGTTTTCAGATTTGCACAAATGAAAGGATTATGTCCCCTTGGGGCCCCATAAAGGAGAAAATTGTGAAAATCTTTTAAAATCATCTCCTCTGAACTTACAAGAGATATAGCTTAGATATTTCATGTGAAACATAGTTAGGGCACCTAGTTTCATATTTGCACAAACCCTAACTGTGGGGGCCAAAATGGGGAAATGGCAAGGTACTTCAGGGGGAAATTGCTAAAATTAATGCATTTGTCAATATATCTTGAAAACTATAAACTTTTTGTATAGGCATATATATTAGGATATTGTAGGTATTGGTCTAATAATCATTTTGATATGTGAATTAAGGTCTTAGGTTCAAAGGTCAAGGTCATAGATGCGAACAAATATCTCAAAAACTATAAACTTTTTGTACAGGCATGTATATTAGAATATTGTAGGTATTGGCCTAATGATCATTTTGATATATCAATAAGGTCATAGGTTCAAAGGTCAAGGTCATAGAAGCAAACAAATACTTAAAGGTTAATTATCTCAAAAACTATAAACTTTTTGTAGAGGCATGTATATTAGAATATTGTAGGCATTTGCACAGCGATCATTTCGATATATGATTGAAGGTCATAGGTTCAACGGTCAAGGTCATAGATGCAAACCTATACTGAAATGGTTAATTATCTCAAAAACTGTCAACTTTTTGTATAGGCATGTATATTAAAATATTGTAGGTATTGGCCTAATGAACATTTTCATATATAGATGTTTTAGCTGTTTATAAATAATATATTGTAGGTAGACTTTAGACATGTTATATATAGCATTCTAATATAATAATTATGATAATTAATTTGCAAAAATACTTGCATATTATTGGCCCTTACCGCTGAAAATTTTGACATTCTCTTTTATTAATATCATTGACCATTGAACATCTGCATGAGATATGTACTCAGTCTTAGGTGAGCGTTAAGGCCTATGGGCCTCTTGTTTGTAGTAAGATCAAGTACCAATTTCCCTGTTCAGTCAGCACCATCAGTGCTTTGATTGGTTTTGGAGTGTAAATTTACATTACCCCACTTTTATCTTCTTCACACATTTGAATTCAGTGACTAACTCAAATGCCAAAATAGAAGACAAGTCCATTGTACTTCAACTTACCTAAATGTGTATATAGAATATAATTGAAAATTCCAGGAAGCTTACATGAAGAGGATAGAAATGTTTGGTAGTATGTCAGTGTTGCCAGTGGAAGTTTATGAAGAATTCTACAAAGAGACAGGTATTGATGTCGATAACAGACAAGAGCTAATGAAACATATAGTGGAGCGAATGGAAACTTGTATAACTAATATGGTGGAATATGTCAGATCTGTACCTGAACTCAAAGATTTAACCTTAGAAGATCAGACTGCTCTTGTTAAAGGTTTGTTTTATTTAATAATTTCAGTTTCTTTTATCTCTATCCTTAATACAGGACTTTAAATTTGAGTTCATATGATCCTTTATACAGAACTTAAAATCAGGGTTCGTGTGATCCTTTATACAGGACTTTAAATCAGGGTTTATGTGATCCTTAATACAGGCCTTAAATCAGGGTTCATGTGATCCTTTATACAGACTTAAATCTGGGTTTATGTGATCCTTTATACATGACTTAAATCTGGGTTTATGTGATCCTTTATACAGGACTTAAATCAGGGTTCACATAAACCCTGATTTAAGTCCTGTATAAAGGATCAAACGAACTCTGATTTAAGTCCTGTATAAAGGATCACACGAACTCTGATTTAAGTCCTGTATAAAGGATCACATGAACCCTGATTAAAGTCCGGTATGAAGGATCACATGAACTCTGATTTAAGTCCTGTATAAAGGATTACATGAACCCTGATTTAAGTCCTGTATAAGGGATCACATGAACCCTGATTTAAGTCCTGTATAAAGGATCACATAAACTCTGATTTAAGTCCTGTATAAAGGATCACATGAACCCTGATTTAAGTCCTGTATAAAGGATCACATGAACCCTGATTTAAGTCCTGTATAAAGGATTACATGAACCCAGATTTAAGTCCTGTATAAAGGATCACATGAACCCTGATTTGAAAGTCCTGTATAAAGGATCACATAAACCCTGATTTAAGTCCTGTATAAGGGATCACATGAACCCTGATTAAAGTCCTGTATAAAGGATCACATGAACCCTGATTTAAGTCCTGTATAAAGGATCACATGAACCCTGATTTAAGTCCTGTATAAAGGATCACATGAACCCTGATTTAAGTCCTGTATAAAGGATCAAACAAACTCTGATTTAAGTCCTGTATAAGGGATCACATGAACCCTGATTTAAGTACTGAATTAAGGATCACATGAACTCTGATTTAAGTCCTGTATAAAGGATCACATGAACCCTGATTTAAGTCCTGTATAAAAGATCAAACGAACTCTGATTTAAGTCCTGTATAAAAGATCAAACGAACTCTGATTTAAGTCAGGTATAAAGAATCACATGAACCCTGATTTAAGTCCTGTATAAAGGATCAAACGAACTCTGATTTAAGTCCTGTATAAAGGATCACATGAACTCTGATTTAAGTCCTGTATAAAGGATCACATGAACCCTGATTTAAGTCCTGTATAAAGGATCAAATGAACCCTGATTTAAATCCGGTATAAAGGATCACATGAACCCCGATTTAAGTACTGTATTAAGGATCACATGAACCCTGATTTAAGTCCTGTATAAAGGATCAAATGAACCCTGATTTAAGTCCTGTATAAGGGATCACATGAACCCTGATTTAAGTACTGTATAAAGGATCACATGAACCCTGATTTAAGTACTGTATTAAGGATCACATGAACTCTGATTTAAGTCCTGTATAAAGGATCACATGAACCCTGATTTAAGTCCTGTATAAAGGATCACATGAACTCTGATTTAAGTCCTGTATAAAGGATCACATGAACCCTGATTTAAGTCCTGTATAAAGGATCACATGAACCCTTATTTAAGTCCGGTATAAAGGATCACATGAACCCTGATTTAAGTACTGTATTAAGGATCACATGAACTCTGATTTAAGTCCTGTATAAAGGATCACATGAACTCTGATTTAAGTCCTGTATAAAGGATCACATGAACCCTGATTTAAGTCCTGTATAAAGGATCACATGAACCCTGATTTAAGTCCTGTATAAGGGATCACATGAACCCTGATTTAAGTACTGTATAAAGGATCACATGAACCCTGATTTAAGTCAGGTGGAATATGTCAGATCTGTACCTGAACTCAAAGATTTAACCTTAGAAGATCAGACTGCTCTTGTTAAAGGTTTGTTTTATTTAATAATTTTAGTTTCTTTTATCTCTATCCTTAATACAGGACTTTAAATTTGAGTTCATATGATCCTTTATACAGAACTTAAAATCAGGGTTCGTGTGATCCTTTATACAGGACTTAAATCAGGGTTCATGTGATCCTTTATACAGGACTTAAATCAGGGTTCATGTGATCCTTTATACAGGACTTAAATCAGGGTTCATGTGATCCTTTATACAGGACTTAAATCAGGGTTCATGTGATCCTTTATACAGGACTTAAATCAGGGTTCATGTGATCCTTTATACAGGACTTAAATCAGGGTTCATGTAATCCTTTATATAGGACTTAAATCAGGGTTCATGTGATCCTTTATACAGGACTTAAATCAGGGTTCATGTGATCCTTTATACAGGACTTAAATCAGGGTTCATGTAATCCTTTATACAGGACTTAAATCAGAGTTCGTTTGATCCTTTATACAGGACTTAAATCAGAGTTCGTTTGATCCTTTATACAGGACTTAAATCAGGGTTTATGTGATCCTTTATACCGGACTTTCAAATCAGGGTTCATGTGATCCTTTATACAGGACTTAAATCTGGGTTCATGTAATCCTTTATACAGGACTTAAATCAGGGTTCATGTGATCCTTTATACAGGACTTAAATCAGGGTTCATGTGTTCCTTTATACAGGACTTAAATCAGGGTTCATGTGATCCTTTATACAGGACTTAAATCTTGGTTCATGTAATCCTTTATCAGTGTTCATGTGATCCTTTAAACCAGACATCTTGATATAATTGAAATATTCTTGACTAATGTTAAACAACATTTATTTGTTTTAAATGGTAAGTTTTCAAGTATATGATGAATAGAATAAAGGCTAAAGCCCACAGTCTGATGCATTATTCTCTATATATATAATGAAAATATTTGAATAAATTTTGATACAGTCATTAAATGAATTTTTAAAGCAGACATTAACAGCGTCAGCTTTATTGCGATCAGGAAGATTTGACCGGAATATGAAATTTAGCACACCTATCGGCAAAAATGTGCATAAGTTTGCACAAGGCACTGTACTTCACAGAAAGACCTCGACACTAACGTTTGTTATACCCGTTGAAATAAAAAAAATAAAATGTTAACGTAAATTCCAAATAGATTCAATTAAATACATCTACCATTTTTTTAAATGAAAAAATATAATTGTAAGGTCTTAATTATTATAAAAGACATCACAGGACGCAAAGTTCCGGGAATTCCCATTATAATATTAGGCAATGGATTTGATTGGTCAGTGGTTCAGATTCATATTGTATTACACGCTAAATTAAAATGACACTTTCAAACAATATTTTGGCTACTGAAGCATATAAATGTAATAAATAAAAAGAATTTTTAGTGGTTAAATAAAATTAATTTCGCGTCATCTGTTTATAACATATTGAGTAGATCTAGAAGATCTTAGAATGGTTAAACTAGCCCGTATGTAAACAAATATTTTACATCAGCGACCTAAATGTTGTTTCTCCCCTTTACATCAATTGAAAATTACGGCCGAGTTGAGCATCATTATTGGGATTTTAAGTTTAAAATTTATCCGGACAATCGGGGATATTGTGTGAAAATTTAGGACAGAATTTAAGGCAATGGATAGAATTTTCACCAGTTTACGAGAAGCAAAATTAACGTATATCAGCATTAATCGTTCATAACACCATGTTAAAGTGAATAAAAAAATGAAACTTCATCAATTAATAATAAAACTTAAAAGTTATAACTATTCTAGTCTAGATTATAGTTCAATCTGAATGCAAATTTTATATAGCGACCAACTGTGTCTATAACATGCAGTCACTTTTAACACAAAAATTATTGAATAAGTGTAAAAAAAATAGTTTCAATCCACGTGTACCATGATAAACTTGAACAGAAAAAAATGCAAAGTCCGAGATTGTGGTATTCTTACCTTAAATTTAATTCATAAAAATCCCGGTGTTCACTTGATAATTAATCCGTGAATTAGAAGCTGATGTTAATAAAATTCTCACGCTAAAAGCATGTTCAGTAGTAAATAACAACACTAAAGTCCAGGTAGATTTACACACTATGTCAACTATAAATAGAACGGTGTCTGGTCCTTCAGAAGTATTGATTTTTTTCACCTTTCAGTGGATATAATATATATATATATATATATATATATATATATTTATTTTTGTGTGTGTATGTTAATTTTCCCATCAGTTCAATATTGAATTAAATAAAATGGATTGAATACACAATTACCAATCATTTCTTTTCAGTAATGAGGTTCTTTGCAATCAATGAGCCATCTGCTTTCAGTACTTTCAGTACTTTCATTTTAAATAGATATTGTTAATATTTTTTTCCATGCCATGTTGAAAACCATGTCCAATCACATAGGTAAACAAGTGACAGCTTCCATCTGATATTGACACCTAAAACTCTTTTGGAATTTTTACATTGCATCTTTAAAATGCCTCAGATGTTCTGAAGGCATTAAAATTACCCATGATGCATGGTGAAGGAAATTACATGTAGTTGAGAAATTGAATGTGGGAGATGGCTATATACACACTTTTAGCTTTTATGGACCTTAAATAGACTTATAATCCCTAGTACAATTCTGGACTGTCAAGAGCCAGCAAAGGAACCTTTAAATAAAATATTACAAGATAGGTGATTTGGGTAAGACACATGGATCTCTTGTTTGTTTTGACATGTATATTAGAATGTTGTAGGTATTGGTAAAACAATAATTTTGATATATAGATGAAGATCATGGGTTAAAAGGTCAAGGTACTGATAGAACCTAATATTTTTTTATCCCCCCCCCTTTTTTTTGAAGAAAGAGGGCAATAATCGAGTTTCCGTCTATCCGTCCAAAATTCTTGTCTGGAGAAATTCCTCAAAACTATGAAGCAATATTTGATGAAACTTGGTGCAAAGCATCAGCATTGATCAATGTGCATATAATTTACCCATGTTGGTTTGCTCATTTTCCTGGGAGTAATGGCCCATTGATGAAAAACCTTAAAACGGTTAAGTTTTCCCATATGCATGACTGGATCCAAAATCTGATGTGATATTTAGATTCTCTATAGTCCTAAAATTTGTCAAATTTTGCTTGAAAAAGGGGTAACGTGTTTTTGCATAAAATTTCAACAAAATTGAAAACTTGGCTTCATTCATTAATGTAATGTCTAGACAAAATTCTTGTTTCAAGTAATTTTTCAAAACTCTGTATCACCATTTCACAAAACTTTGCAAAGCATAAATTGTTGATAAGAGATGCACATATCATTAACCCAAGTAGGTTTGCTCATTTTTCTGGGAGTTTGGTCCTTTGACTGAAATATCTTAAATGGATAAATTTTCCAAAATGCATGACTGGATCCAAAATGTGATGTTTAACTTCTCTTTATTTAGTCATTTTTAGCTCACCTGACCAAAGGTCACGTGAGCTTATGGTATGGTGCAGCGTGTGTATGTGCGTGCGTGCGTGCGTGCGTGCGTGTGTGCGTGCGTGTGTGCGTGCGTGCGTGCGTCGTTAACACACATTTTCGACTTCTCCTCTGAAAGTACTTGGCAGATTTCAACGAGACTTGGTCAGAAGCATGTCTGGGTCGGTGCAATTCAGATTTGTTCGTGGCATTGCCATGGCTACCATAACTAGGTCAAGGTGACCTAGGGGTGCAAAAATCTTAAAAAATCTTCTTCTCCGAAAGTATTGATTGGAGAAAAAATCTGATGTGATATTTGGCTTCTCTAGGGTCTTAAGCCTGTAGTTTGTTCATTTCGTGAAATTCGGTCAAAAAATGGGTTACGCGTTTTTGCGTTTAATTTTGAAAAAAACGTAAAATAGCTTCAAATTGTTATAACTTGACTACTTGACCAGATAATGACATGGGGTTTTCAGTTTTGACATCTTCTTGTTAATATCTTCAAAATGAGGTCAAGGTCAATTGTGAAGGTCGTGACCTAATTTTTTTTACCTCTGATTATAATTATTATCTCTAAAACTATAAACTTTTTGTATAGTCATGTATATTAGAATGTTGTAGGTATTGATACAACGATCATTTTGATGTATAGAAAAAGGTCATGGGTTCAAAGGTCAAGGTCACAGATGCGAAACAATACTGAAATGGTTAATTATCTCGAAAACTATAAACTTTTTATATAGGCATTTATATTAGAATGTTGTATATATTGTTACAACGATCATTTTGATGTATAGAAAAAGGTCATGGGTTCAAAGGTCAAGGTCACAGATGCGAAACAATACCGAAATGGTTAATTATCTCGAAAACTATAAACTTTTTGTATAGGCATTTATATTAGAATGTTGTAGATATTGATACAACAATCATTTTGATATATAGAAAAAGGTCATGGTTTCAAAGGTCAAGGTCACAGATGCGAAACAATACCGAAATGGTTAATTATCTCGAAAACTATAAACTTTTTGTATAGGCATGTATATTAGAATGTTGTAGGTCATGATACAACGATCATTTTGATGTATAGAAAAAGGTCATGGGTTCAAAGGTCAAGGTCACAGATGCGAAACAATACCGAAATGGTTAATTATCTCGAAAACTATAAACTTTTTGTATAGGCATGTATATTAGAATGTTGTAGGTATTGATACAATGATCATTTTGATGTATAGAAAAAGGTCATGGGTTCAAAGGTCAAGGTCACAGATGCGAAACAATACAGAAATGGTTAATTATCTCGAAAACTATAAACTTTTTATATAGGCATTTATATTAGAATGTTGTAGATATTGTTACAACGATCATTTTGATATATAGAAAAAGGTCATGGGTTCAAAGGTCAAGGTCACAGATGCGAAACAATACCGAAATAGTTAATTATCTCGAAAACTATAAACTTTTTGTATAGGCATTTATATAAGAATGTTGTAGATATTGATACAACGATCATTTTGATATATAGAAAAAAGTCATGGTTTCAAAGGTCAAGGTCACAGATGCGAAACAATACCGAAATGGTTAATTATCTCGAAAACTATAAACTTTTTGCATAGGCATTTATATAAGAATGTTGTAGATATTGATACAACGATCATTTTGATATATAGAAAAAGGTCATGGTTTCAAAGGTCAAGGTCACAGATGCGAAACAATACCGAAATGGTTAATTATCTCGAAAACTATAAACTTTTTGTATAGGCATGTATATTAGAATGTTGTAGGTATTGATAAAACAATCATTTCGATGTATAGAAAAAGGTCATGGGTTTAAAGGTCAAGGTCACAGATGTAAAACAATACTGAAATGGTTAATTATCTTGAAAACTATAAACGTTTTGTATAGGCATGTATATTAGAATGTTGTAGGTATTGATACAATGATCATTTTGATGTAAAGAAAAAAGTCATTGGGGTTTAGTATTTACATTTCTTTAAATCTATCAGCTAGCCATTAGTTATCAGCAGGGCTCCAAGTAGGATTTGGTTTTCACTAGCCTTCTGGCTACTATGTTTTATTTTACTAGCCAAGGCCAAAATTTACTAGCCAGGGTTAAATATTTTGGTCGCCAAAACAAAAGTTCCCCGTGATCATGCAATGATACAAAAAAGCTGAATTTGTAAAACTTTTAATTCAAATTGAAAGCATAATAAAATTTGACAAATAACTGTGTGCAAGCGGAAGTCGCATATCATCACTGTCATCAAGATCCAGATCATAACAAAGTCTTCTGGCCATTCTTTGTAGGCCACCTTCATTTTGTTGACAACAATTGCGCATTCTATACATACAACTGAGAAAATTCATTACACCATTTTGCTAAAAACTTTGGCTCGCTTGATGCGGCAGTGGGCATTTGTTGTTCATAATCGGCAACACATTTTGATTTCGGAATGGATGGTGTGCCGAAACCGAATGAGGACAATTTCCCTTATGTCCTGCTGGCTCGTTTGACCATGTTGTTTTCTATAGCAATGTGCAATCCGTTGTACGTTTGTATATTAGCAAGGATTATCATAAGTTACAAGCGTTTGTGTGACCTGCATAACACAGACGGGGTTCCTGTGTATATGATGAGCAGGGGCTATAAACAAACTGTATACAACACTAGAAGCCGAGGTGTACCAAATTACATTGTTTACATGATCATCTTTTGGCTTAAAACGATGTTTACATGATCATCTCCTGGTTATAAAACAATCTTTTCAGTACAAAAAATAAATTTTCGGTCGCAGCCTCTGTATTTATTGATCGCCGTTTGGCGAGTGCATCAGAAATTTACTAGCCATATCTGATTTTTAGTCGCATATGCGAGTAATTTACTCGCTACTTGGAGCCCTGATCAGGTGAGCGTATAAGGCCCATGGGCCTCTTGTATTATATTATATTTTATTCATTTTGAAAATTTGCTCAAAAAATGGAAAAATGCCTTTATAAGTAATTCTCCAAAACTATGAAGCACTATTTCATAAAACTTGATGCAAAGGACCAAAACTGATAGGAAATGAATATATCATGAAGGGGAGTTGGTTTGCTCATTTTCCCCTTTTTATTGGCACTGTGGTTTTTTTATATTGTTATGGTTTCTATAAGAAGTGCAATCAACTATTGAACTTTTGCAGAGGATATGTGACATTCCCTCAGGTGAGCAATAAAGGTTCATGAGCCTCTAATTTTATTGTATTGTTTTTTTTAGCAAGCCATTTTGAATTTGGATTTTTATGCATGTTCCATGGTATTAACACTGATTTAAATGTGGTGACATGCAAAGGAAGTGTACATAAAGAAGATGTGGCTAAAGTTGTAGATAAAACATTTCTTGATGATCTGTTTCAATGTGCAAAAACATTTAAATGTCTCAAATTAACAGAGGAAGAAGTAGCATTAATTAGAGGAATAGTAATCACATTTAGAGGTGAGTAACAAACATGTTTTGTATCAATTTATTAGATTTTATGTAAAAAGTACAGAATAGCTTCTGTCACTCCAAAAATAAGTGACAACAAAAATGCAAAGGTTCATTGAGGTATTGCAATGCTTCTTCCTTTTTCGTCTATCAACAATACATTGTCCAGAAACTATTGAAAGATTTCATACGAACCAGTGAACCTATACAATGAATTTGACTGAAAATGTCCCTGGCATGAACCATTGAGAAGGTTGCAGTACATGAATGACACTTACCATCATGTGAAGCTGGTTGACCTAGACCTCCATTTAAGGTCATATTGACTGTATATAGTAAAAATTTTAAACATCTTTTAGCACAAACAAAATGGCCTAGAAGTTTTGCATTCCTAATCTGCAGTATTATTACACATTATCTGGATGGACTGAAACTGTGAGAAATCAAATTCAAGATATTTTGCAGCCATGGTGGATTTTGGTTTCTGTTAGGCATAATGTTGCTGCTAATACATCTCAACTTTGAAATATATATATTTACAGATAGGTGTGAGCTACAAGAACCAGACAGGGTGGAGCAGATCCAATGGAGACTAATTAACTGTTTAAGGGTTTTTAACAAGAGGCGTGGATTAAATCCAGATTTGCGATTGTGTCAGATCTTTGATAGATTAACAGCTCTCCGCAGTATATCAGAGATGTGCCGTAAATTAGACCAACAAAAAGCTCAGTGGTCAGCTATTAAAGACCACCCATTAGTGTTAGATGTCATAACAAGTTGAGATTTGGCTGTCTAATAAGAGAGAGAACCTGTTGATAGTTTATATATACTCACTTGGCCATTAGTTAAAGACCATCTGCATGTATTTTAGAAATCATAATATTATAGCAATATACATATAATATCATTTAATGATGGTCATTTTGTGATTTTATGTAATTCAGACTTTTTCACTGGAAAGTCAAAATGACTAAATATGATTATGGTATAAACGATTTGAATTAAGGGGTTTTTAGGTCACTGGAGCCAAAGGCTCGAGGTGACCTATAATGATTGTTGTTTGACTGTCATCATGCGTTGTATGGTGTGCAGCGTGCTGCATAAACAATTAAGCATTTTCAACTTCTTTTCCAGAACCAGTATTAGCCAGTGATAGTAAAACTTGGAACAGATATTCCTTGGACAAAACCTTTTTAAGTTTGCAAAATTGGTTGACCTTGACCTATAGTGATCTAAAATAACAAAACCTTTAATCATCTTCTTGTCATGAACCGAAAGACCCAGGAGCTTGAAACTTCATATATAACAACAGGACATCATATATAACAACAGGACATGAAGCTCTACCAGATTTGCAAAGCTGATTGACCTTGACCTACATTTAGGGTCACAAAACCTAAAACATTTTTCATGAACCAAAAGGACTATGAGGTTGAAACTTCATATATAGCATCAAGACAAAAAGGTCTACCAAGTTGTGTGCAAACTGCATTTAAGTTCACTATGACTTATAGAAGTAAAA
Source organism: Anadara kagoshimensis (assembly GCA_021292105.1). Lineage (NCBI taxonomy): Eukaryota > Metazoa > Mollusca > Bivalvia > Arcoida > Arcidae > Anadara > Anadara kagoshimensis. The sequence continues at coordinate 22,035,936 of CM037864.1, forward strand.
CCTTAATACATTTTCTTGTCATGAACTGAAAGACCTAGGGCTTTGAAACTTCATATATAGCACCAGGCCTTGGTTTCACAATCATTTCTCCTGAACTTTTTTTTATATTTATTTTCTTTATTTCATATTCAATATATACATAACACAAAAAGAATGATAATACAACATTACAAATATTTTGATTAACATATATATTGAATAGTTTTTAGAGAGAGAGAGAGAGAGAGAAGAGAGAATTTTCACATCATGATACAAGATTGTTCTTTGTTTTCTATATAACAATACGGTGGATGTGTTGCCATTCTCTTTGAAAATTTTCTAACTTATTTTAGCCTATCGCTATTTCTTTTTCGATGTAATATACATCTTTTAAAATATATTTAAACCTAGACCTTGGCAGTTCAAAGATAAAATTCTTAAAGCCATATTAATATTGGTATAGTTTTGAAAAAACAAACGAACCTAAATATGTCAAAAAGAGTCAGATAAAGCCATAATGTACGTATTGTAGTTTTCATACCAAAAGAACACATTTTAAATACATACAAGAAAATAAATGAAAGTAAGGTCTCCTGAACTTAAATCTGGTTAATTTAAAATCTTTATAAGTTTGTTAATTATTAAGATATTGGAAAATTTAAGGTGTCATTTCAAAGTTATCATCAAGCTTATGACATCTGCATTAGTTTTGAACCTAAAGACTTAAAGAGCTTGAAGCTTTATTTATAGCATCATAAAGCTCCATGTCTGGTTGACCTTGACCAACATTCAAGGTCACAGTGACCTAAAGTATCAAAATCTCTAATCATCTTTTTGCCATGAACTAAAAGGCTCGGATGCTTAAACTTTAGATATAGCATCAGGGCATGAAGCTGTACAAAGTTTGTGAAGCTGATTACCCTCGACCTGCACTCAAGGTTACAGTGACCTTTAGTCGTTAAACCTTTAAATGTTTTTTTATGCCCCTGTCATGAATATGGCCTGGGCAAATAGTGTTACTAATGCCTGTGCTTACATACATCTTTTCCACTATGTAACTTTTGTATAAAAGGAGGAATCAAAGTGATATTCACTAGAGATAAACATTGTGGAAAGATGATGTGTCCTGTACTAAATTGGGGTCATCAAGGTCAAGGTCACAGGGCCATAAAAACCTGCACTTTTTCATCCATTTCCGCTCTATATATCTTTTGTATAAAAAGAGGTATCAAAGTGATATTTACAAGAGATATACAGTATGGAAAAACCAGGTGCAGCATATGCATGCCAAAATGAGGTCATCAAGGTCAACGAGCTGGGTACTAACTTTTAAACTTCTGAAATCACTCACCCATTAACTATATTTTTATGGTTCTATGTAAAAAAATTAAATAAAGTGATACTAAAGAACAACCTATGAAGTCATTCCACAGGGCTCAAAGTTGTCACTAAATTAGGCGCCATGGTGACCAAATTTTTCCATTGGTGACAAATTTTGACTCATAAGTTGCCAATCTGGCAACTGCTTTTTCGAGGATATCAAATTCTCGATCATGGCTGATTCTGTTTTTCTTTTTGTGTTTTACATATTGACAAAGTATTTCCAGCACTCCTTGGCTGGCCTTGTGACTTAAAGAGGGAGTAGAGCTGAATGGAATACCAAATTTAGGATTCGAATATTCGTTGGCTGTAATTCAAATCCTATTCGAATATTCGACACCAAAGAGAAAATCCATTTTTCTGAAACACAGCTATATATATAGGGCATTTTTTATGGGAACTATGTGGATTGCATGAAACAGATGAAAAAATTACCTTATTATTGATTCTTTTTTCATAGGAAGGCTGTATGATGATGAAAAAATCATAATCTCTTTAATATTATATCTTCTAAATAAACCCAGATTTAATGTTAAGACTATAAAAACATGTGACAGCCATATTTTTCGTTAACCCGAAAAATAGTCGTTACCCACTCTGCTACCTTGAATACCATGTTTAATGAATTTACAGGGACATAATCATATGATATAATGACAGAAAGTAAACGAAGTGAAAGCACATGACAGGATTTGTCTATAGGTCGCGCACGATAACTTGGCACATCCGGGGTTTTTCAGTTTGTAAATAAACATTGCAGCTCATTCGATAAATGTTATGTTTTGGCCCATAGTGTACGGGGACAAGTGTTGAGAGTTCTATCCTGCTATAATACATTTTTTTTTTTAACAAAAAAGTTTGATTAAGCCCATTAATAATAGTAATTTTAATAACAATAATGTCATTAATAATAATATCGTCAATATATTGTTGTGTGCTATTTTGACTCTATATTTATTTAATAAAAAGTCAAAATAGAAAATAATAATAATAATTTCTTATTATTTGCTGTATCAAATAACAAATTCTTCACCATGAAATGTATGCTGAATATATTTAAAACAAGTTACTGAATGGCTTTGCGAAAAAATTTAATTCAAAACTATTTATTTATTAATCTTATGTACTTAGTCTTATTCTGTTTTTGTTTTTATTTTGTGTCCGGAATTTATAATTGTGCAGCTCCATGCAAGTTGGTAACAGTAAAAATTTCGTCAGCTGTATCAGTCGTATCTTCTTCTGAAATGGTTGATTCTTCGTTGTTGTAGCCATTTAGTGAAATTCTCAGCATTCATTTCATGGTGATAATCACCTGTTGATGACTTGGCTTTATATATAAGGCTTGCATTAGGAACAAAACCCTTTTCTGAACCAGCATCAACAATCAGACGGTCACCTGCTCCGATTGGAACACTTAAACCGTTCCCATCCAGCTGCCAACACTTGGGTACAGTGTGTGAAGAGTTTATATACGTTTCATCCATATAAATAATGTTGTGTCCAGTTTCTCTAAGTTTTTTAATTTCGCGAAGGTAATTTATTCTTTTTGATACGATATCTGGTTTTTCCATAAGGATTTTTCTATTTGTGCTGCATTTTTTCCAGTTAAACCCCATTTCTTTAAGCAATTTTCTGAGAATTGTTTTACCCCCCTTAAAGTCAATTTTGTTAATTATTTCCGAATGAATAGCATTTATAGTTGGAAGAACGCGTTTATTTAAATACGTATTAATTATTGTTCTTCTAATTACGCAGATATCAAAATTATCAATAAAAAATTTATCTGATCTCTGTTTTCTATCAGCCTGTTTGGTTTCTATTCCGAACGATTTTAATCTTGATAATGTTCTCCTCGGCACACCCGTCATTGCACTTGCTCTCTCCAAGGGACAGCTGATGGGATTTATGAGACATTTTTGTTTTGCCTCATCAAAGCAATGTTTTACAACATTGATGGCAATTTGTTTTGCCTGTGAATTTAATACAATCTTTTTATTTTCAGACATCTCGGTTATGAAAATCACACGTGTTGCCTCGTCTTCGCCTTATACCTATTATACTATATTCTCACATTTTTACGAGGGCGTGACCATTCAACTCGTTCGCATGTTCTAATTAATGGTCCAATTAACTTAATAATTAACATCTCGTCCCTTTTAACTCTCAGATCCACCCAACGCCATGATATGTTGGAATTCATATCCTATTGTATTATATTATTAATTAGAACAAACACCTGCTGTAATCTCTTGCATCACAAATTGGAAACTGGTACATTTGATTCACTTTAATTTGAATCTATTAATAAAATTATAAATGAATGCATTAATATGAGTTGTGTTGTTGGACATAAAATATTTCACTTGTAAGGAGGAATTGTATTTTATATTTCGCACAGCGTCATGTGGAGCATTTTGAATTTTAACAGAGAAAAATATTAAATTTAAAATTATGCACATGACAACAATATTAACTGTCTATTCCCAGATATGAATAAATAAAATAAATAAATTAAAAAAACAATAAATAAATGAATAAACACAGTATAAAATTTATTGATGTTGGTATCCTTTTCCAAATTAATATAGGTTTACAGTTTGATTTTTTCGTATGACGCGGCGGTGAGGTACGGATTAATAATAGTGATTAGTCCCAAATAGTGCTAATATTTTGATTTCTGTATGAAACGAGACGTTAAAATTTTGCCCTGTGCTAATTTTAAATGTTATGTAGTTCTGGTAGAAATAATTTCCACAAGAATTTTAAAATTTAGGTTGTTCATACATTTACAAGATAGAAATTATTAATTATTAGCCTAATAGCACATTTAAATAATTAGTATAGATTCATTTATTTCTTTTACTTTTTAATTGAAAAGTTTTTATAATAAAAATTAAAAACAAAATTAGATAAAATTAAAAAATATATATGGACCCGGTATTGTTCGAACTCACTTGTGACAAAATTATATAGCTGTCCACTAACTGTAAGATATGTTACATACCACTGAGCCAAGGACGACAGTAACCTATCCTATCAAATTAAAGGTGTTAAGGACAAATACCTTGTTATATCTTCAGACAATTCGTTCCACAGTTATGTGGAACTTCACAAAAATTATGCAGAAATGAAATAATTTCATGTGAATATTTAAAAAGTTTCAAATAAAGAACATAAATGAAAATGTCCAAGATAAGTGGAATATGATAAATATTTATATTTCAACAAAAATATGTATGAAGGTGCAGCATGGACATTGGCGAGTTGTTCAATGTGGGTAGTCACGAATTTGTGTAGCATTTTGGTAGCATTTGTGTACCATTTTTAAACATCAATTTCGCCTGAAGTAACGAATACTGTGATCTTATATTTTCTATAAATGTGTTATTAAATGTTTATTTTACATGTATCATAAGAATATTTGTTGTTATGCGGTTTTAATAAAGAAATCGAACGACATCATAGGGGTGTTTACCGACTATATATCATAGTCCGGCCATTTTGGTAGCATTTTTTAACATTTTCTAATGGTCATTTCTCTAAAAATACAAAATGTCACATTTTTATATTTCTATAAATGTGTTATTATATGTATATTTTACATATAATATAAGAATTTCCATTAAGACGATACTTTTAATAAAGAAATTGAACGAAATCGTAGGGGTGTTTACTGACTTCGATTGAGAAAATATATCGTAGTCCGGCCATTTTGGTAGCATTTTTAAAGATTTTCAAATGCCCATTTCTCTTAAGATGCAAAATTTTATACCTTTATATTTTATATAAACGTGTTATCATATGTCTATTTCACATATATTTTAAAAGTTTTCATTTATATGGGGAATTTAATAAAGAAATTTAACAAAATCGTAGGGGTGTTTACTGACTTCAGTTAAGGAAATATATCGTTGTCCGGCCATTTTGGAAAATGATAAAATGGCCGGACTTCGATTTATTTTCTCCACCGATGTCGGTAAACACCCCTACGATTTTGTTCAATTTCGTTATTAAAACCGCCATATAAATGAAAACTCTTATAATCTGTGTAAAATGGACATATAATTACACATTTATATAAAATATAAAGGCATGACATTTTGTATTTTTAGAGAAATGGACATTTGAAAATGCTAAAAAATGGCCGGACTACGATATATTTCCTCAACTAAAGTCAGTAGACACCCCTTCGATTTCGTTCAATTTCTTTATTAAAAGTATCGTGTTAATAAAAATTCTTATAATATATGCAAAATTTACATATATAAGCACGTTTACATAAAATATAAAGTAAAAATATGCATTACTTCAGGTGAAATCGATATTTAAAAATGGTACACAAATGCTACCAAAATGGTACACAAATTCGTGACCACCTTCAATGTGCGTGTTTCATGAGTCCGAGTTACAATGTTTATTTACAAAATGAATAAGCCCGGATGTCATGGATGTGCCAAGTTATCGTGCACGACCTATAATTGTGGAGGCTTTCCCAACTTTCTGGTGACTGTTTGGATTAATAAAGTTGTTTATTCACGAAAGATCTTTATCTTTTTTGAATGTTGCTGTAACATGCAAAATTCTTAACCCGAATGTTCTTCCGTTACAGAAATATCCGCTCTCTTTTGTATGTAGGTGGAAGTTGAATAAAGGCAGATAATTCAAATTTCAATAACTATTGTATTCTATGGATTTGATGGATGAATTGTCATGTAAATGGAGTTTATTCATTGAGTAATATTGATTATGTAAGAAATTGATACGAGATTGAAAAGAGAACGCTGCATTTTGTTGTATTTGAGGATAGAATATTATGTTGCCGACATCACACGGATCTGCCCCCCCCCTCCCCCGGTCAACAGATCTTTTTCATATTATATCTGCCAAAGTCGTAAGTAGATTTATCAATGAAAACAAAACTGAAAACTACTCATAGGTGTTGCACATCCAGTTTAATTATCAAAATCAAGTAACATCAGCTTTGGTGACACTTTACTAAAGACAGACACAGAAAGTCAGAGTATCCATGTATATATTTATAATCTGAAATCTGATTGGCTGAGATCGTCTTCTTGACCCAGATGTTAGCTATTTTTAGCAGTAATTAACATTTACTGGTTTTCGCATGCCTGCCAAACTCCTGATATGAGCGGAAGTCTCCCGATATGCGGAAACAAAAATTTTGAAATCTCCTGCTATCATTACTGCTTCTCCCGTGCGGGAGCCGGGAGGTTAAAATCCGATTTTTGAAAAATTAGTATTGACTCCCCTCCCCCCCTTTCAAAGCTTTCCGTGAAGTCATCCTTATATGAATTGATTAGAGTGAAACCTGGGGTGTTGGTCACCTCCGTAGAACAACGTTTTTACTATATAAACAACCTTTGTAGAGCGGTCACCTGTCAAACGCGGTCAGCGGGCATCCTAACAGCAACCTGATTGAAATTTTATTTTGTCTTCAACGTTCACTAAATGCTCGTTTCGAGAATAAAAAAGTCATCTAAATTTATGGAAAAATTCTTAAAACAAAACTCTTGTGATAAAAATAATAATAAAATAATAGTTTCAATCCACGTATCATTATAAACTTGTAAATCAGAAATAAAATATGCATAGAAATATAATACACTAGTCCGAAAAATCGGGAATAAAAAAATATGCACATACGTATAATACACTGTATCTTTCTTACCTATTTAATTCATAAAAATACTGGTGATCACTTGAGAATTAATCCGTTAATTAGAAGCTGACAATAATTAAATTCAGTTTGTTCATAATCAGTAACAGTAATAGAGTATAGCCCTGCAGGTAGATTTACACATCAGCAAAATATCTATAAATAGAGCGATGTCTGGTTCTTTTATCACCTTTCAGTGGGGCTCACACCGGGAGTAACTTACCTGGACACGTAAAATCGGAAAAAAACAAATTATCAGACGACTTACGAAGACTTAAATTTAAAGTAATATTATATTTACAGAGGATAATGTTGGACAAATGATTGTGAATTAATATTTAGAAATATTCCCCCCTTTTGTACACCACTCTTGTCAACAAACTTCTGAAGGAGACAGTTGCCAGGACAACTTCTGGATTTGGGAGATGCAAATTATACTAGGGTGTACAAGAATAGTTTATACCAATGCAGGCCTTTTGAGCTCACTTGGTCAATTAATATATATTCATCAATAATTTTAACTACATTCAAATTATCACTTAAGTACTCTTATATAAAAACAAAGATTTTATTTTATTTTTATTTTAATTGTTAATTAAATAAATGAATTAAATTAATAACTTGATTTAATTTTCATTATGTGAATTTTTTTCAAGTTATTCATTTATTAAAAAATGTCTAATTATGACATGAAAAATATCGAAGCTTATTAGCTCACCAGAGCCAAAGGCTCAGATGCACAATTGTCATCTATCTTCATCTGTTGTGTATAATTGTTTAAATTTCATTAACTCCTCAAAAACTACTTGTCCAATTCGTGTGATATTTGGCAATAATGATGTCTAAGTAAAGAGCTTTCAGATTTGCACAAATGAAGTGATTATGTTCTCTTGGGGCCCCATAAAGGGGGGACTTGTGAAAACCTTTATAAATCATCTACTCTGAACGAGATATAGCTTAGATAGGGCACCTAGTTTCAGATTTGCACAAATCCTAGCTGTAGGGGCCGAAATGGGGACAAGGGGGAAATAACTAATATTAATTATTTGTCAAACTATCTTGAAAACTATAAACTTTTTGTATAGACATGTATATTAGAATATTGTAGTGATTTGCACAACAATCATTTTGATATAGGACGAAGGTCATAGGTTCAAAGGTCAAGGTCACTAATGCAAATTGACCTTAAAATAGTTATTTAGGCCATAATAAATTAATACCTAGATTTTCATCCCGCTCGCCCCTTATTTTAACACCCGCCCCAATTTTTTTTATTTACGGATTTTATACTTGTGTCCGGTCTCAGATGAGCTATTGCACTCTATCACCATCTGTCGCCTGTCCTGTGTCGAGCGTCGTGCGTAAACTTTACTCCAAAACTACTGAGCCAAAATTGTTGAAACTTGGTGACTACCATGCCTTGGTAACAGCCATTCAAAATTTTGTTTGGGGTTTGGCCACGACCAACAAGATGGCCGCCGTTACTAAAAATAGCAAAAAGACAAAAAAATCTTCTCTGAAACCAAACGGCGCAGGCAAATTTAGATTTAAGGCATTAATTTCAGTCTGTGGGAGATTCTGAAAAATAAAATATAAAAAAAAAAAATCCGCCCCCCTCCCGCCCCATTTTGAAAAAAATACCTAATGAAAATCTAGGTGTTAATTTATTATGGCCTTATCTCAAAAGCTATTAACTTTTGGAATAGGCATGTATTTCGGAATATTGTAAGTATTGGCCTAAAAATCTTTTTAATATATTGATATAGGTCATGGGTTCAAAGGTCAATTAATTCAAATACTTAAATGGTTAATTATCTTAAAAAATATAATTTTTTAGCTCACCTGAGCCAAAGGCTCAGATGAGGTTTCGCAATCTATCACCGTCCGTCGTGTATCGTGTGTAAATTTTACATTTTAATCTTCTCCACCAAAACTACTGGGCCAAATTTGATGAAACTTGGTGATTATCATGCCTGGGTAACAGCCTTACAAAATTATGTTCGGGTTTGGCCACGCCCAACAAGATGGCCGCCGTTACTAAAAATAGCAAAAAGACCAAAAAATCTTCTTCTCTGAAACCAAAAGGTGAAGGCAAATTTTGATTGGATGTTTGGATTCAGCATACCTGGGACCATTACAGTAGTGTTTTTCATGAAAATTGAACGAAAAATAGGTTACACGTTTTTTGCGTAAAATTATGTAATTTTGAAAATGAGACATTTATTGTTATAACTCAATAACGGCTGAAGATACAGTGTAATTGTATGGAGTTTTAACTGTTGATCTTGTGCTATTTTTTCCAAAAGATATCAAGGTCAAAGGTCAAGGTCATGTTTTTTTTTACCTTTGAAAAAAATGCTATTTTTTGAAAATTTTATGTGATAATGGCATGGGATTTTCAGTTAACTGTAGGTATTGACATGACGATCATTTTGATACATAGATCAAGGTCATGGATTCAAAGATCAAGGTCAAAGATGCACAACTATTACCGTTATAGTTGATTATCTGCAAAACTATTAACTTTTTGTGTAGGCATATGTATTAGAATATTGTAGGTAATGGCACAATGGTCATTTTGATATATTAATAAAGGTCATGGGTTCAAAGGTCAAGGTCACAGATGCAAACAAGTACTGAAATGGTAAATTATCAAATAAAAATATAAACTGTTCATATTAGAATAATGTAGGTATTGGCCTAACAGTCATTTTGATATACGAATGAAGGTCATGGGTTCAAAGGTCAAGGTCACAAATGCAAGCAAGTACTGAAATTGTTGATTATCTGAAAAACCTATAAACTCATTGTATAGGTATATATATTGGAATGTTATAGGTATTGGTCTAATGATAATTTTGATATATGAATAAAGGTCATGAGTTCAAAGGTCGAGGTCACAGATGCAAATTAATACTGAATTGGTTAATTATCTTGAAAACTATAAATATTTTGTATAGGCATGTATGCTAGAATATTGTAGGTATTGGCCTAATGATCATTTTGATATATGAATGAGGGTTATGGGTTCAAAGGTCAAGGTCACAGGTGAGCGTTGAGGCCCATGTGCCTCTTGTTTCGATAATCATATATGTTAGAATATTGTAGATATACGATCACTTTGATATATAGATGGAGGTCATAGGGTCAAAGGTCAAGGTTATAGATGCAAATGAATACTGAAATGGTTAATTATCTCAAAAACTATAAACTTTTTGTATAGGCATGTATATTGGAATATTGTAGGTATAGGTCTAATGGTCATTTTGATATGTGAATGAAGGTCATGGGTTCAAAGGTCAAGGTCATAGATGCAAAGGAATATTAGAATGGTTATCTCAAAAACTATCAACTGTCTCTATAGGCATTTGTATTGGAGTGTTATAGGCATTTGCACAATGGTCATTTTGATATACGAATGAAGGTCATAGGTTCAAAGGTCAAGGTTATAGATGCAAATGAATACTGAAATGGTTCAATATCTCAAAACCTATAAACTGTTTGTATAGGCATGTATATTAGAATATTATAGGTATTGGCCTAACGACCATTTTGATATCTTTATGAAGGTCATAGGTCATAGATGCAAACAAATATTGAAATGGTTCATTATCTCAAAAACTATAAACTTTCTCTATAGGCATGTGTATTGGAGTGTTATAGGCATTTGCACAATGATCATTTTGATATATGATTGAAGGTCATAGGTTCAAAGGTCAAGGTTATAGATGCAAATGAATACTGAAATGGTTAATTATCTAAAAAACTATAAACTTTTTATATAGGCATATATGTTAGAATATTGTAGGTATTGGCCTAACGACGATGTTGATATATGAATGAAGGTCATGATTTTAAAAGTCCACAGATGCAAACAAATACTGACATGGTTAATTATCTAAAAAAACTATAAATTTTATATAGGCATGTAAATTGTAGGTATTGACCTAACAATCATTTTGATCTATAGATTAAGGTCATGGGTTCTAACTTTTTTTTTTACCTTTTTAGCTGTTTATAAATTATATATTGTAGCTAGATTTCAGATATGTTATATGTAGCATTCTTAGGACAAGTTATAATTAATTTGCAAAACTCCTTGTATATAATTGGCCCTTCCTGCTGAAAATTTGGACATTCTCTTTGATTAATGTCATTGACCACTGAACCTCTGCATGATATATGTACTCAGCCGCAGGTGAGCATTTAGGCTTGTTTAGATTATGGTCTCTATGATGATGGAAGTAACTTTGACCTTCCTTGATAGTTCCATATATACATTTATTTGGATTGAACTATTTCCTACATGAATCCTGAATTGGTCGAATGTGTAAAAATTAAGACATTACTTCAGCCCGATGCTCATAATCTGCACATTGCACATTACATGAAACCTACTGTGTTGCCTTGGGAGCAATGGAAGGTAAACATAACAACCAATTACTTGACAACTTCATATACCTGACACTACATTGATGGAGACACTGAAATCCCTGTCTCTCTAATCTTTCGCGAATTTCAGTACTGTCAGTATTTTGATTGTACATTGCTATCACTTTTTGCTAAGATCAGGCTTCTTTACAATGAAACAGTGCCTTGGAGATGTAATGGAACCTGAAAGGAATATATCCGTTCTATCGTGAGATTTTAATTCTAGGACGTGTAATGCATTTGCTGACATATGGACATCGGGAATGAATTTTCAGTATTTATTAACATGTTGCGGCGGGATGTATCAAAATAATTATCAAATTATAGTAAATTTATTGAAGTATGATGACGTAAGCTTGTTTCCCATCAGACTTCACAGCACACAAATGCCTGCATTTCCATCCAAAGGGTCGGGTGGGTTGGGCACGTAACTACCTCAGTACCATATATGATTTCATGGAATTGAAATCGTACTTCAATAAATTTCGTATAATTTGATAATTCCATTTCATCAAATATGGTACTGAAGTAGTCACGTGAGAGTTTTAGAGACGTCCAGACAGTTGTTGAATAAAATAATGAATAAAAATAAAACACTTTATTATCTATTTACAATATTTACATTTATTTTTTTTGAATTCTGATTTGATATTGCTGTAGCAAAAGATGTATCAACAGTAACTGGTTTTCGGTAATATGTACGGAATGTTGACTGTCCAACCGACCGTTCTCATAATTGTTGCAAGAGGAACTTTACACTTACTATATACACTTGAAACGGATGCAGAACGTACACTATGTGGTTTAAATATGTCAAGATTTACACCTGACAAACCAAGAACAGTTTTGACCCATCGCGCAATAGTGTCCTTGGTAACGCTGCGATAAGTGCGTGAACTAATGACACGTTTCATTTTTCCGGAGATCGGTTGTTATCTGAAGATGATGCTTTAAAAGTGTGGCAATACACTATTTGCATGAGGAGTATATTTTTCAAACACATTTTCGGGTAAATGAAAACCTGACCTAGTTTGTTTCAATAAATCGCCTAATCGTATTTTTACAAATCTGTCACTGAATTCAATGTTTCTTATGTCTATTAAATGAATAGATTAAACTCGCTGACCCGACAGTAAACATAAAAGCACAACCACTTTCAAAGTCAATGATTTCAAATTTACGGCTAATGAGCAATTAAGTCACATTATATTTGGGCAGGGACGGTCTCAAAATGAAAATTCCCCTCATAAAACGTTTTATAAGTGAATGTTTTCCTATGTCAGTGTCTGAATCCCAAACATTGAAAAATGAACTTAGCGCAGAACGGGCATTATTGATGGCACTATAACCTAAACCAGATTTGTAAAGTAAAGGAAGAAAATTCAAAACATGAGTTACATTTGATGAAACGGGATCAATACGCCGTGATTGGCAAAAACGCACCCGTCTTTCGATATAATTCCCATATTGTTCTTGGTTGAACTTTTCCATGACTGCAATATGATTTGCACAGTTTCTTCCGAAAGTCCTCGCTTTTCGAGTGATTTCATGATACTCGGGGAAACTGCGAAGTGTAACTTTTAAAGAAGAGGGTTTACTTCCAAGACTTCGTCTATTGTTAATAGATCCGATGTCACTGGTGGAAAAACTGGACAATCTATAATCATTTTCGATAGCTTTGGAAACCAAACTTGTGTCGACCACACTGGCGCTACTATCACCGTTTCTGTCAATTCTTTCTTTATTTTCTGTAGAACTAATCCAATGACACTGAAAGGAGGAAAAATATACATGTAATTTGTAGAATTTGTCCAAGATTGTTTAAATGCATCAACCGCTGTAGCGTGAGGATCAGGTTTCCATGAAAAATAAGTGGAAATTTGATTGTTTAGACGTGATGCAAATAAGTCATTACCGGTATCGGATCTACCATACATTATTGAAAATCGATGGTTTTAACATCCACCCCGCGTCCAGGTTAATATCCCCCAATTCCTCGTCTGCCTGCTTATTGTCAACCCCGGGCACATGCTCTGCGGACAACCAGATTTTTCTTGCTAAAGCAAAAAACCATATTTCTCTGACCACTTCATTTAAATTTCGACCCCTGTTTGTTTATTGAAATAACCGCAATTGTGTTATCTCTCCTAATTCTCATGTGGCAGTCGTGCATAGTTTTACAAAATAATTGTAAAGTCAACAATACAGCTTATTTGCTATTTTTTTTACCTGTTTGTTTCTTTGTTGTTGGGTATATATCTTCTGCGTTTCTCTCATTAGCTACTATTTCTGCTGCGGTCACAAGATTTTCCATATATTTTCGTCATCACTTCTTGTCTTCCTTTATAGTTCTTCTTTTGCATCCTCAGACTCCTTTTATACCAGTTTTTGCTAATCTGGTTCTGCTGTGTTTTATTTTCTCTTGTATTACCCTGTGATATTTTGTCCTATGTTTTCTCTGACAACCATATTCTGTGTCTTTATACCGGTATGCCCTTTTTATGACATCCCAGCCCAGGAGTCTATAAAGTATAAATTGACACGATTCTATAGCGTTTTTCCCTCAAAACTTTATTTATGACGTCATGGTAACAGCATAATAGCAGCTGCATCAATAAATTTGTATTTTATAAAAGCTGAACATGTTCCCTTTACAATGATACCAAATTTGATCTATATCTGTAAAATATCAATGAAAACAAAGATAAAAACATCCCCCAACCCCTAAGAGAAATGTACTGAAACCTTTCATGTACTCTTAAATATTGAAGTTTTAGATGTAGAGCGTCCCAATTTATTTCTGGGGAACATCCTAAATCCATTACTAGACACCTTAAGGTACCAGAAAGAAGTGTAGTCGGAGGATCCTTAGTGGGGGTGCACGAAGGGTCCACCTAGCCCACGGACTAATACTATGTATAAACTAAAACATAGTTAATTATTCTCAAATCCCAGAATTGAATTTTGAAACCCATTCAATTCCTGAATTTTGAAGAATCCGGTGTCATTTTTCTGCTAAATGACGTCATGTCCCCCACAGGATGACGTTATGTGATTGTTGTACGGCGTTCACGACAGTGAAAGCGTAGATTGCTATCGCTTTCTCTAAAATCGGGATTCTTTACTATGAAATAGTATGAAATAATACGCATCGAAAAATAGTGCGCCTGGTAAATGAACGTGAAAGGAATATATCTGTATTATCATGAGATATGTATTCTGAGACGGGTAATGCATTATGTAACATATGCACATTTGGAATAAATTTTCGGAATATATTTCGGAATCTAGTAAAATATTGCGGCGGGATGCATCCAATAATTTGTGCAGTCTTTCGAACTGATCTCGTAGAATGAAATAAAAAGAAGCCCGGGAAGTTTGCGTCCTACGAGATAAAATCATAACTTTTTATGAAAAAAAACCCAATACATGTAATTGCAAGTGAATTTAACTAATTCTTTATAAAATTGGCGGCAATTTACATTTATTTTGAAGGGTATAATAACGTATTTTTGGTGTTGAGGTATTCTGTCACATTTTAAAACTGATTTATCGACCGTGAAAGGGAGATAAATCGGACAGTGTCGTGTGCAAAGTAAGGACATGGAATACAAAAAACTTTACTGATTTGGAAGTAAAATTAACATGAAAGAGGAATATTGTGAGTGATTATCAGCAGTTTGTTAAAAACTGGACTTAACAGCAAATGATCCAGTTACATACAAACGCTGGAATGAATCTTTTTTCATATTATTTTCTGCCGTTTTTTACTTAGCAATACATAGTTTGGTACATTGTTTCTTTTTCAAAAAACGCCATCCGTCGGACTATGCATCGATCGGGGGAGGGGTGGATTTTCGGTTATATTCATAGTCTTGCCCCAACAACCATTTTCCCAACTACGCCCAGCACGGCAGTGCTATGTTTTTTTATTATGACGTCACTAAAATTACGTAGTCGTGTGAGATACGCTGATTTCACATGACAAAATGTTATTTCTCACAATGAGCAGGTATGGAAGAAATGTTGCTAAGAGTTGCAACAAATATGGGTACAAGATATTTATTGAAAAAACAAATTTTAAATAAAAAATGGTATTTCAAGATGTAATGCCAGTTAGTGTCTTTTTTACTTATGCCCTTGATTCCCTGGGGAACAAAGGGCTGCAACAAACGGTTTTGAGAAAGCTTCTTCAGTTCAGCCCAGGTCTCTCCAATTGTAAAACTTTGTAATTAACTAACCTGATATGTTATCTTTAATAGTCCATAGAAATAGTATGTGTCACATCATAACTCCATGTATTTGACCTTTTGATATTTTTGGTGTAGGAGAAACATTTATTTGCATTGAGGTTTCATGTTTTCTTATTAACTACCAAGGTTTTATAATACATATATACCCGTTAAACCCCTTATAATTTGCGCACCTATGTAATTTACACAGGTGATTTTCAGACTTAATGTTTGTGAAAAAAGCATCTACTCTTGTAAATTTCGAAACTAAAAATTCCCAGAATTGCCAATCATACGGTCTGGGGAAAATGGTTTTCATCCTATTAAGTATATGTTTCAGAATAATGTATTTACGGAGTTTAACTATTTATGATTAGATTTTATTAATGTTTAACTAGATTAGAGTTTTAGTTCTGGAAAAAATTATCCGGTTTAATAGGGATAATATAATTCATGATATTAAACGTTATTAATCTACATAGCGTTTATGTGTTGTTTGTTTAAACTGCTTGCCGACATTGGAACTTATCTGTGATTGATAGATCATTAATATAGTTGTAAATGTCTTCTCAAGTCACAAGTAGATTTATCAATAAAAACAAACCGAAAATTACTAATTTGCAAATTAAGTTTAATTATCAAATAGCACCGTGTACAAGCCATACGGCGTTACAATTGCCTAAACGCCCATGATTCTAGCATATAAAGAATGTACAATTAGCAAAATCTCGTTTCAAATTTAAACACGAGGTAGGTGGCTGTCATGGAACAATACACACCCAAACGCATCTTTCAGTGTATATAACCACTCGAATGAACCAGTTGTTTCTTCAAATACTTTGGATCAATTTAGTCTATCCAACAGATGCTTAAATTTTGTGATATTTTGACCGAAATATTACTACTGCCGATCTGTGCCTGTATCATCCAAGTAGAATATAGATTAAAGTAGTCCCATACTCACTAGCAAACAAGAGTATCAGCAAGTTTGTAATGGCAAGCATGTGAGAACTGCTAGGCATTTTGTTCAAATATGTGAGAATCGGAAAATAAAAATCATTGCAACCTAAAGACAAAGTTTTAATCTAAATTTATCTTGTTATTTAAGTAACAATTAAATCATAATTTTTTTCGAGATTGGTTGATTTATCAACAATTGTTGTCGTGTTACATGATGGGTGTGTTTGAGCACGCTTTAGCGGCTCATCATATAACAAGACACCAATTGTCTGATAAATCGTCGTGCTCTTCCCCATTACTCGCTGTGGTACAGCGTACACGGGATATTAAAGCATAAAGTGAGCCAAACAGTCGATGTAAACAACACCAGCGTAAGTCGAAAGCCGATTATTTTTTACTTATCTGTTCATTTTAACATCTGATGGTGTATTGGGTCCTCAATCGGACACTTAAACGTTTCTATTGAAATAGTTAACTGCATCTGATACACTGTTTAAACATTGAAATAAATTGATGAAGCACAAGTGCTCACCTGTGATTTTGACATCGCTAGGAGTTTCTTTTCAATAATTTCAATTTTCACCTTATAATTAAAAGTTCTGAAGCGTACAATTCCTCTAGGATGTTCAGAACTACATGTCGACCAGCTCTATGTATTGCAAAATAAAGGAGCAGGAGACGTTTAAAGATCGACGCGGTGTACTGGGAGTTAATTCTCGTCATCGTTTTAGTGTACCGGGAGTTGCAAAATTAGGGTTACCAGGAATCATGTATAATTTTTATTTTTAAGTCCTAATTTTTAAGGAATTTGGGGATTGCGAATATATGATACAGTTTGTATGGATCACGCATACAATAATAAATAAGTTTCACGCATAAAATAATAAATAAGTTTCACTGTGAAAGTTCATATAAGGTGTTCATAGTAAAGGCTCAAATTAAATTAAGTAGATCGCCAATATTAAGAGACATATAGTGATCCAATATTTTCATAAGAAATGTTAAACACTTAAGGATATCCAAACAAATATGGTATCCACACTATGAAAATATGACCTTCAAATTCTAAAGTAAAAATGTGTGTGGTGGGATTTAAACGCAACAGGCGTGAGAAAGGCCCTTGTTCTAGAAGGCCTGTCATTGATGCAACCCCAGAAAAGGTCAATAAAGTCTATGATATTGTTACTACTGACAGGCGAGTTACAGAATGGTATGTAGCCAGTTGGCATTTCACAGAAAATACATGTACTAACAGAAGATCTTGCAATAAAAAATGCTTTCAGTTAGGTACCAACTTACCAAGGCATCTGACAATTGGTCAGAAGCATGTCAAGGGCATTTTGTTGTGTGCTTTTTTTCAGAGATTGGTTACTATGGATGAAACAAGGGTTCATCATTTCACCCCAGTGGCCAAAGTTTTTACACTTGATCACCCTGCCAAAGAAGGCAAAGACTGTGAGGGTATGACCTCTGCTTCCAGTGATGCTGATGATATTCTGATGGTAAGTTATCTCCAAAAGGGACAAACAATCAATGAAACATACTATTCATCACTTATGAGGCACTTACGGAAAATTATTACTTAACTCTATGAGCCAGTTACGGAAAATTACTTAACTCGAGAAATGGGGAAAACTCAGTAAAGCTGTGCTGTTCCACCAAAAGTAGCCTATTTAAATCGGACAAATCTTAAGAAATGATTGTGAAACTGCAGCCAGTTGGTGCTTGGTATATGCATAGTACGTTATTATTATTATTATTATTATTATTATTATTCCCCACCACCAAAGGTGGGGAATCATATTGTTTTCGTTCTGCAAGTTTCTTCTTAATCTTCTTATTCTTCTTCTTCTTATTATTATTCTATCAAGACCTATTATCATAGTATGCCACTATGCTGATGCAGATCTCAGAACGGCTTGATGGATTTAGATGTGCCAATAATCATATCTGTGTAGATTGCAAGACGTGTTCATTTTCTTATCTTGAAGGTGGGTGGGTGTAAATTGCCTAATTAAATTCGTAGTTAAATACCCTGAAATTGTCTGAATGGACATAAGCTGGGTTGTGACACTTTAATTATACCAAGCCAATGCTTTCACCTATGAGTTAATCCAATTAATGACCGTCAAAAACGTCCACTCGAGCATGAAATCTTATAGTTCAAGTTCAAGTTCAAAATATTTTATTTAAGTGTCATATATAAAAGCTACAATATACATCTAAAAATACTACTACATAATTGCTAATATGTTTGACGTCTCATAGTTCCATGTTCCTTTCACACAATTTGATTACACACGTGACGGGTGTAGCTAGCTAAACAGGAGGTGCTTACCCTTCCGGAGCACCCGGCCTCACTTCCCTAGTGAAAGTTCACGTGTCTAACCTAACTTGTCAGTTCCAAAGTTTTTACTTTGCTTCTGGATTGTGATTCGGAAATGGATAAGTATGTTTGTTTTTGACTATATATAAAAGTTTTTACATCCAGCCTAAAAGACTTATAAGACACATCAAACATCACTTAAACTATTAAAACACATCATTTAAAAAAAAGAAATTGTTTTACAATCTGTTTAAAAAATAACTTCTTCTATTACTCATATTTAAAATACATTATGCTAAAGAAGGTTAATATTTATATCATTCATTAAAACAATAAATTTATCTTCCTCACTCAAGTCATTAAAATCTGTATAAAAAGTATTCATTTTACTGTACAACTCGTATCTAAAATCATCATAAAAGTTACAACTCATTAAAAAATGTCTTTCATCTTCCACAACACCTAAATTACAAAATTTACAATGTATTTGTAAAAAAGGCGTAGGAGGCTCTGCATATCTCCCCGTTTCCACAGCTAATTTTAACGAACCATTTCTAAAATTTGCTAAAACTCTACGGTGGTCTCTAAAATGTACACGTTTGACATATTCACTTGTTGTTAAAAATTGTTTGTAACACCTATATGTTTTTAACTTATTACCATTTAAGAGACCTGTTTCATTCCATAATGACTCGTACCACTCATTAAAATCTACTTCAAATAACACTTCTTTCACTTGTGCTAATTTATGTTAACTTGAAAAACCTGAGTTTAAAATATCACACAAATTGTACTCATCGATAAAAGCTTTAACTCTATTTCCCAACTTCTAAAAATATTCCTATTTAAAAACTATTATGGACCTTTTTTGAAATATTGTTAAAATCACAGTCATTTAAACGACACCAATACCGTAAAACTTCCAACATTTGTTTTAATTTACAAGAGTTCCATCCCATATCCCCTCTAGTTGCTATATTTGATGCATTTCTATATGTGCCCAAAAAATAACGACAGGCTTTATTTTGAACCACTTGTACTTCACGATATGAGTTTAACCCCCATATAGCTGAACCATAAAACAATACTGGTTCTACTAACGACTCATATAGTTTTGTATAAACATCATAGTGCATACCTCCACAATTAATGAACTTTGTGTACAAAGCAGATAATGCTCTACTAGCAGATTTACAAACTTCTCTCACATGAAACTTTAAGTCTAGATGCTCATGAAACCAAAAACCTAGATATTTATACGTAGTTGTAAAATCAATGTTTATACTACCACATTTAAAAACAAAATCTGAATTCAGTATTGACGTATTTCTGATGTGAATAAGTTTTTTCAACATTTATAGATAATCTCCATCGTGTACACCAGTTATTAACACAATCAAGCATCATTTGTAAGTTGTTTTCACAAGGCGCAATTAGAGCTATATCGTCAGCATACAATAGAACTGACACCATATCATTATCAACATTCACACCACACTCTAAGTTGTTTATTTCTTCTACTAAGTCATTAATAAAAACGGAAAAAAAAGTTGGTGAAATTTTACAGCCCTGTTTTACACCACTATCGACTGGAAAAAAATCAGTATGATGACTTAACACGTACAGTACATTGCATATTAGAATACAGATTTAACAGCATGTAAAAATTTATCTGATACACTAATATTTCTAAGCTTAAACCACAAGCAATCCCTGTTTACACTGTCGAACGCTTTTCTAATATCAATAAAACTTACAAAAGTTTTATACCTGAACAATTAAATTGAGTAATAGATCTGTACGGGCGCAGTATAAAAACGTACCCATGCCATAACGTACACTACAAGAACGTACCCATTTTTGGACGAAACGATTGTGTTGAAATAGACCGGTGCTATATATATAGTCTGGTTAAAATACCCTATCTATGGGAAAACATGCTTTTTAACACTTACAGGGTCTTATCAGGTGTATAATATGGAATAAATCTCGTGTATAGAATTTATAGAATGGAAAGAGTAAGCGTCTAAGTGATCAAGACTAACACTCTTATATTCTGGGACGGTTGAAAAACCTGAAAAAGAAATAAGACCCTAGGGTCTTTTAACCGAATATATGCCATATTCTGTTTATCTGTTGCTTCAGTCGGTGACTGTCGACTCAGCTCCAAAAAGTGAGATAGGAGTAAATGTAGTGAAGTCCACCATTAGATTATTAGAATTCCACTGGATAAAACTTCCTCATATATTATTTATGGATGGTGGGGAATCATACGTAACTGGTATCCCAGTTACAATCTCTAGTTATTATTATGATTCCCCACCACCGAAGGTGGGGAATCATATTGTTTTCGTTCTGTTTCTTCTTATTATTATTATTTTTATTATTCTTATTATTATTCTTCTCAAGACCATATGCTGCAGCATATCTCGGGAACGGCTTGATGGATTTAGATGAAATTTGCTACCAATAATCTGTTGTCTGTGTAGATAATCAAGACGCGTTTATTTTCGTTATCTTGAAGGTGGGTGGGTGGGTGTAAATCAATACGTAGTTAAATACCCGGGGAAACCAATTCTGAATGGACATAAGCTGGTTACGACACCTTAATTATACAAAGCCAATGCTTTCACCTATGAGTTAATCCGATTAGTGACCGTTAAAAACTTGGCGATTTTTAAAACCACAGCTTGTCACGTCACACGCCTGTACATAAAACCTTACACAATGAGATGAATGGTGTATACAATTTGCCTTGATAGATCAAATGGCTTGGGGGTTTTCTGTTAATCACTGACTGTGGAAGTAGAAGACTGCCCACTATTTTAAGTTTACACCATTGAAATGTCTCCTTTTACTGACTGACACTTTCCTAATGACCGGTATGTCGAGTACAAAAATTTGTAGTTATAGTCGGAAATGAATCTTCCGAGTAAGCCGCCACTCTGTTACTATTAACACTTTTCAAATAAGAGATGGACAATTATTTCAGGTATTGTTCAAGTTTAAGATAAAATATTTTTGTGTCTTTTTTATTCGATTTAAACATAGGAATTTTCGTAATTTGGACTGAAAGTTCACTTCGATTTAAACATGGGAATTTTCGTAATATTTCGTAATTTGGACTGAAAATTTGCTTCAAATTCGGCATATCGAATTAACTAACAAATTTACATAGAAATACATAGCGATCTGACATTTGTATCATTTCGATTTAAGCGAAATTTCGATTCAACCGATTTCGAATTAACGAGAGTCGACTTTATTTCTTTTGCATCAAAAACACCTAAATAATCTATAGAGCAATGAAGATCTGAGTCTTTTAGATGCTGGAAATACAATATGAGATTTATTCCGTATAATACACCTAAACTAATATGTACCTCAACGTGTTGAAAAGTACGTTTTTTCAATAGAGGGGGTCTTTTAAATCGGACTATATATACAGCGTCGATCTATTTCAACACACTATACACAGAGTTAACATACATGCTTCATATAAAAATGTCCGTCTTTTACTATTTTGACTGAGTAGATGTATCGTTATGATCATGAACCTCAAACATATAGGAATAACCGATATAAGTCGCGTAATTAAAATACAAACAGATGGCCTCCTATGATGTGTATTGCGCATTGAATCACGATTATTAATCAAAAACTTTTTAGAAAAAATATTAAATAAACATCACAAAGGGTAACTTTTATTATATTTTATTTTGGATTTTACAATAATTCCGAGTCCATGGGTGTTTATACTGTCTGACGACATCGGGAGGGCACCTGGGTATATCCTCAGGCAGTGTCGACACGCTCCAATATTACTTGGATCTACCTGCCCATCATTAGAAGGTCTTACATTCGGACCTAAGACAATGATCTTAACTCAGTCGTTAATTACTGTGTTTATTCAGTGACACTTGCCAATCCGTCACTGGCTTCAATGTGTATCCACCTGTTAATTACTGGTGACCAAGATACCGGTGAACTTTGAAAACTTGTGGCCAGAAAAATCGCAAAGCGCCGGGTTTTGTCGCTAGTTAAAGAAAAAAATCGCAGTAAGCGATGCCCAGCGCAATCCCTCCCATACGTGTTCATTCATTGTAACACGCGGCGACGCCAAATCAGAGGCCTGAGATTTCTTATTCAATAAAATTCATTGAAAACGTCACTTCCTATGCCGAGAAGGCCTTCCAATGTACGATTTTTCTCAACCGAAAACTTTAATTCAAATCTACTTTAACTTTCAAAGAAATTTTAAAAAACAATCAAGGTATGATTTTTTTTAGTTTACCAGGTCGGCGCGGTACAAATGTTCTTTATACACATCTGCCTTTAAAATGTAATTGTTCATCAAGGCAATACATACACAACATTAAAAACGCATGTGACGTGAAAATCACAAGATTTACCCTTTTTGGCGACACAGTAATGAAATTGGCAACAAAATTTTACAACTGGCGATTTCCTTGACGACAGACTTTTACAACCCAGCGCTAACCCTGCTAGGGTCTTTTCACCAGATAATTTATGGATGGTGGGGAATCATACGTAACTGGTATCCCAGTTACAATCTCTAGTTATTATTATTATTATTAGAACTTGTTCTTGTCTATAGAATGATTAAAAATTGCCGATTTAAGTTGAAATATATCACGTTTTAAACAGCATCACTGATGAGTGGTCGGAATTGTGCACCGTTAGGTTGCATTTACATAGAACATACTGACTTTAATACACAAGCTGTTCTTATTTAGAGGTGGCCTTTACGTTAATGTCACTAGACTTAAAATAGATAATATAGCATTATGAAAACATTCGTGTAGAATGTGCACAGCTTTTTGTATTTCATTTTACGAGGGCGACTCAAATAAGTAACCAGCCTCTCCCATTTCCGATTTTCCGACTAGGCCATTATTTTTGTGCCTTGTTTCAATAAATGTTTTATACCCGATACAAATTGCACGCGTATCGAGGTGTCAATATAGCTTTAGGCACTTTTTGCAGAGCGTACTGAATACATGTTTTTGAAAAAAAATGAATAGGTGCACATCCAATATTATAAAGGAATGAAAAAAGTTGTATATAATATTTTAGCAAGTCCATTATTTCTGAAATGCTATGGTAATTTGCGTAGTAATATGATAAACTAACAGGCCTAAAATGGCAGTGTCTAGAAACTGGAAATTTTGAATACATGAAATTTGAGCTTGCAAACCTTCATCGTTGATTTGCAGAAAAACGAATCGGTTGACATTAGGATTTTTTTATATTATTTGATAAAACTATATTTGCTTTCTGAACATGAATTAAAAAAATTGATCTAGCGGATTTTATTGACAAAAAAAAAAAAGAAAAAAAAAAGGGAAAATCACTTCAAAATTGGGACCACTTGGGTCCCAAAATCTCTTAACAATGCGCAAATGGCAACCAAAGCATCAGTATACAGCTCCTTGAGGAAGCGTTTTATGTCAAAATATGATTTTCTTTTGCGTCTAAAGACTGTATGTGAGATGTGGGTTCATTAATATGAGCCAGACATTAAAGCACAGAGTCGTCAGTGGATAGGGCCTGGATCCCCAAGGCCAAAGAAGGTTAATCATTAATTTGCTGGCAAGGTGATGGCCACAGTTTTTAAGGACACAAAAGGGTGTTATTGTGTGCGACTTCAGTAAACCAAAGAGAAGTACAATAACTGGAGTGTACCATGCAAACTTGCTAGACCAACTGAGAACTGATATCCGTGAAACCGCCACAACAAAACAACGCAATAGTCCACAATTGCAAAGTTACAATGAAGGCAGTGGGACGAGACGGGAATGAATTAATACTATATCCTGCCTAGCTCGTAGCGACTTCTTCCTGCCCCCAAAATTGAGGACGTCATTACAGGTCTGACCAAGAAGTCGTGAAGACAGTTGAGGAGTGGGTCAATGGAAATGACCCTGTCTTTTTTATTTCTGGGTGATGAACACCGTTCGTATAAGTGCATTACACTAGAAGGCAATGAATTACATTAAAAAAGAAGAGGTGGTTTCTTATTGATTCGCCCTTGTAAATAGAAATTTAAAATTAGCACATGACACAATAATCTATGTTTCATATTTTAAAAAAGAAAAAAAATGTGTTATATTGTTAAATTACATATTATACCAGTTTTATATTTACAGCACTAGGCGGCCGTTTCGGAATACAATTCCTCATCAGTAGTGCTTGGACCAAAATTATAAAACTATTTATAAATCCGTTTCAAGACGTTTTATTTTACTCTCGTCACATTTGTGGAACTGTTTTGCACCAGATATTCCCTTCCGTCGACTGTCTCATCTTGACCTTTGATATAAATAAGTCATCTTTTAGCTGGTCGATTTGATCTAATGACATTAGGCTAAATCTCAAATTGCAATCTTTATTTTCCTGCTCAGTTCCAAACTACAAAGTTTTTTCTTTACTTTCACTAGTTGCTTTTGTTATGTCACTGTCAAACTTTAAGAATAGATTATATTTTGACATTACACATTTGGATCTTTGTAAGTGTTATGTTACTGTCAAACTTTAAGAATAGATTATATTTTTACATTACACATTTGGATCTTTGTAATGGTTTAGTAAACAGTTATAGATCTCCCTCAGTATACGTATATCGGGAAAAGTTTGTTTAAGATATGGTCTATAATGCATGATTAATAATTACAGATGATGAAGATTTTCACTAGATAATAAATTGTTTTGCTTGTCATTGAAAAAGCAGAATAAATTTCTATATAAATTCATTAAAACATGGAAATCACACAGCTGACAAGATATTTGACTCCTCAGTTCCCGGTACACCTATTTGCTCCTTTACTGCCAGTACACCTTTTTGCAATTCCCAGTACACCGCGTGTCTCCAACGTCTCCTGCTCCTTTATATCGCAATACATTGAGCTGAAATTTGGTGTAACTGTAGTTCTTAACATCCTAGAGGAATTGTACGCTTCAGAACTTTTAATTATCAGGTGAAAATTGAAATATTAGAAAGATACTCCCAACGACGTCAAAATCACAGGTAGGCACTTGCACTTCATCAATTTGTTTCAATGTTTAAACAGTGTATCAGATGCAGTTACTATTTCAATAGAATCATTTATGTGTCCGATTGAGGACCCAATTGCAATACACCATTACATGTTAACATGAACAGATAAGTCAAATATCGGCTTTCGACTTAACGCTGGTGTTGTTTACATTGACTGTTTGGCTCACTTTATGCTGTAATATCCCGTGTACGCTGTACCACATTGTTACTACCCATACTAATTTATCGTCCATTATTAATAAATAGAAATTAGAAATAACTTTCTGAAAGACTTTCGGCGCGGATTTAATTGCAAATAGGACACGGATACTGCGGTACCGTCCGAAAGGGGTGTTAAAAGTACATAAATGTGAGCTAGCGTCGTCAAGTCGAAGTTGCCTAAACGCTGACAGCATCGAGTCGGCTGAAGATTTTCGCATCCGGCATTTGAGCAACAACATTTTCCACTCTTTTAAGAGGAAAATGCTCGAGCATTATCGCTTTATTCAGATCTTGGGGATCGATATAAATGTTAATCTTTCCGTTCGGTTTAATTACTGTCACCATAGAATTAATCAATTTGGTCGGCGCGTCTTGTCGGACTAAATCCTACAGAAATATTCTGGTATGGGGCCAAAAATGGCCTATAGTGCACAACCTCTTTTCATTTTTGTACGACGTTCAGTAAAAGGGTGCATTGCAATGGCTTTTCCAGCTTATGGCATGATTACGCATCTGCGTGAGTCTGTCCGTCCGTAGACTTTTATTTTTTCCTCTGAAACTACTTGGACAGTTTGAACTAAATTTGGCGTGGGATGTCCTTGGTAATGATTAAAAATTGTGTTCCGCCCCATATCTAAGATGCCAGTCGTTACCATAAACGCATATTTTGCCGTTTTAGATTTATTTGTTGACAGATTTTGTTCAAATTTGAAACATAGAATATATAAGTTAGACCATTGACCATATAAATCCACACAAACAATACCAAAGTGTATTCCTTTCTCGAGAAATCATATAACTTGCAAGCATGTGTAAGAAATGAAGTGCGGACTTCCAGACTGACCTGGAAGTGAGATCAGGTTTTTCGGAAGAGTGAACATCTCTTGCTCCCATGCGACATTCGCCACACATTCCTTATGGTATTAGTTGTATGTTTAAGAAAAGAAACACAAATATTTAATTGGTGTTAAAGATGTCTGTCTGAAAATGGTGGAACTGGACAAATGCCAGTAACCAAAAGCCAAAAACCCAACAACAATTGAAAATACAATAAAAAACTTAAGGCCCGTTGCCATCATGGTACGACTTGGACCTACATTCGATATAAAAGGGTGTTGTGGTTTGCCGGTTTATGGCGCGACAAACCTCCCCACTTTTCATATAGTAAAGCGCATTATTCATTTTGCCTGCTACATCAATTGCAGTTATATCGGCTATAATTGTCATTGTTCAACAGACCACTGGTCTAAACATGTCGTTTATAGTATACTATCAGATTGGATGTTTGTAAAAGTTTAGCTGTTTTTTATATTAGAACTTAAATTACTGCAATTGTGTCTTATCGCTGTTTGCATTTGCTTATATTATAAATTTGCTGTTTGAAATTTTACTGTCAGAATCAGGCTGTACCTCCGGCAGCATGAAAGAGCCAAATGAAAAAAAAATTAATTGTTCGAACGAATTACCTTATTTTGCCAGTTTTCGGTATTTATTTACAATTTACATTTTAAGTACTTTACTGTTATCTCTGTATAATTGATCGATTGATTAATTGGGTTTAAAGTCCCGGTCAAGAATATTTCACTTACATCAAGACGTCGCCAGATACAGGTGAAAGCGCAGAATTGCCTAAACATGGGACCTCGGTTTTTTTAAGGTCTTGTCCTAAAGACCCGTGTCTTTCATTTCTAAATGTCGGCTTTGAAAAAGTACGGTCATTACTCTAAGGTCGACTTATATCGGACACCTTTGGCCAGTTTCGCTGTTCACAGAAGCCATTATCGCGCCACTTACGAATAACAACAATAGTACTCTGGAGCTATCCTTCTAGTTGTAAATTTTGCAGTATTATCTCGGGTTTTATCATTACTAAATGCATTTCAAAGCGATTTTTACCATCGGTTAAAAGCGGGTACAATCGGACAGTAAGAATTAACAGACAGCAATTTCGGATTATATCGGACATGATATGATATGTAGGGCATTATCGGACACTGTGGTTTTTAACAATAAGTAAAGAAAATAAGTGGTAATTAAATGTAATATGACAAACTTAGAAGGTAAAAATCTTGTCACGATGAAGTATATGAATTTTTTGCACATAGGGCTAGACTAATTTTCTTCTCCATAGTAATAGAGTTTTACGCCCAGTCAAGATTTTTTCATTGATATCGAGATGGCCAGATCTGAATTATTTTAGAAAACCAGAGTATCTGGATAAAGCCAGCGACTTTCTGCATGCAAACTGACAAACTTTCTCGGCATATTAGGATCTGCCCAAGCGGAATTCGAACCTAGGCGATGAGAGGCGCTGTGATCCGTAAGTGACTGCTTATCCTTAGGGGCAATGCAAGTCATGTAGCGCTTCAGCATTATTTGACATTTTTTCCTAATTATAAAATTACCTACTTTGAGTGAATGAGTATGGTTGAAGATCAAGTTCCGAACTTCCTATTGATCAATTTTCAAGAATCAAAGTCGTTTTCTTTAGTTTTAGTTGGGGCTGGTATGGAAAATGTATTGCTTAAGCAAAACTCTCGCCAAATATTTATATATAAATATTTTATTAAATTTATTTTAAGAAAAATAACTGATATATTATATACAGTTAGATGATATAATAGCAGATCAATTAATGACAGTGTGTAACTCAATATCTGGTACTAAATTAAAGTGATTTATTGTTTTTTCTTTTGTCTTTTATTTTTGGGCTATTTTTCTTTTGTTCCATTTTTAGCTGCCGTTTCAATTTTCTTTCTTCTTTCTTCTTAGCTATCTTTTCTTTCTCTTCTATTTCCAATTTTTTACGAGCATATACCTCATCAGACGTTAAAAGTCTATGACTTGTTAATTTTTTCTTGTTAAGGCGCCCAAACAAAGTTTGGCGACTTATTGTTTTTGCACCGTTTCTTCTTCTTCTTCTTATTATTATTATTATTAAGGCGCCCAAACAAAGTTTGGCGACTTATTGTTTTTGCACCGTTTCTTCTTATTATTATTATTATTATTAAGGCGCCCAAACAAAGTTTGGCGACTTATTGTTTTTGCACCGTTTCTTCTTATTATTATTATTATTATTCTTCCTCTTCTTCTTCTTGCCATGAACTTGTCCAACCAATTTCTCAAAGACCGTTGGTCCAATCTTAACCAAACTTCACATGAAGGTTGATACCTATCTCCTTTCCCAGAGGCCGAGCCAAAATGCCCATGGGGTCATTAGGGGCAGGGCAGAAGGGCGGGGTCTTAAAAACAATAATGATTCATTTTGCCATTTATACTTTACTTTGTACTATAAAACCATATATATTCATGATCAGTGTCTCGAGATGTACAAGTCTGTATCACAAGATTTTCCCGGGGATATCAGGGAGGGATAAGGGTGGGCGGGGCAGTGTGCTAACTTTTAAACGGTTGAGATCCCCACCCATAAACTATATATTTTCTGGTTCTACATGAAAAGTTGAATAGAGTGATACTAAAGAAAATCCCATGGGGTCATTCCTGATGGAGGGTGGGGACGGGCGGGGCTTGGTACTAACTTTTAAATGGTTGATATCCCAACCCCTAACATATATTTTCTTATTCTTTATGAAAAGTTGAATAGACTGATACTAAAGAAAACCCATATTGTCATTCCAATAGGAGGGTGGGGACAGGTAGGTCTAGGTACTAACTTTGCGATCACCATCCTCAAACTATAGTTTTCTTCATGGTATGGTTGCTATCATTTTGTTTAAGAATTAAAACAATAAGCAGGAATTTTCATTGTCAAGGATACTTAAGTAATCACTGATCCATGTCCAAAAGCTCTCAAGCTAAATCTTTTTTATAAGCAACACTAATGGTCAGTTATCCCTGGGGCATGATTTATTATTCAATTCGATAGAGTAACTGCATTTAGTTATCAATATGACATTGCATGCTTGGATTAATTTAAAATCAACACATCATTAGCTCATCAAAACAACAGGTTGTGCTATTGGGTATAGGTGACATGTCAATCAACTTTGCATATTGTTTGAATTTCAGGCTATCATCTATCACTCAAGTAATTTGCTCCACCTTCATAGTATTAACCACATTTGAATATTTGTAATTGACCAATGAATATTATAGTAAAATTATGAAAGTTTTAAATTTCTAATAATGCATGCAGGGATTAAAATATGTAGTTTGGAAACCTGGTATTTGAATAAAAAGGGTTAGCAAAATACATGTTTACAATAATGTAATTCCATGTAAATGAATAAGTGATACATTTTGTAAATTATTTTAAGACATAATTTTTAACAATGACAAAAATTCATTGGGTTTTTATGCAGTTTTTCTATTGTATGTAGATCTTATTTAAAGGTTAAAATTTTCAAAATGGCGGCTGTTGTCATGGTCATAGAAAAGGAACAAAAGTCCTCCTAACATGAGTTCTGAATACAGGGTTTGACTTTTATTCGTTTGGGCGCCTTATTTGTAATGATGCATCCATCATTACATTAGTACTCGTTATTATTATTGTTATTATTCTTCCTCTTCTTCTTCTTCCGGCCATGAACTTGTCCAACCAATTTCTCGAAGACCGTTGGTCCAATCTTAACCAAACTTCACATGAAGGTTGATCCCCATCTCCTTCCCCGGAGGCCGAGGTAAAATGCCCATGGGGTCATTAGGGGAGGGGCAGGAGGGCGGGGTCTTAAAAACAATAATGATCAATTTCGCCATCTATACTTAATTTTGTACTATACAAGGGCCGTGTGCTAACTTTTAAACGGTTGAGATCCCCACCCATAAACTATATATTTTCTGGTTCTACATAAAAAGTTGAATAGAGTAATGCTAAAGAAAATCCCATGGGGTCATTCCTGATGGAGGGTGGGGACGGGCGGGACTTGGATCTAACTTTTAAATGGTTGATATCCCACCCTGAAACTATATATTTTCCGGTTCTGTTTTAAAAGTTGAATAGAGTGATACTGAAGAAATGCCCATGGCGTTTTCCAGAAGAGGGCAGGGGCAGGCGGGGCTGGGTACTAACTTTTGATCAGTTGAGATCCCCACCCTTAAACCCTTAACATATATATTTTCTTATTCTTTATGAAAAGTTGAATAGATTGATACTAAAGTAAACCCATATGGACATTCCAATAGGAGGTTGGGGACAGGTAGGTCTAGGTACTAACTTTGAGATCCCCACCCTCAAACTACAGTTTTCTACATGGGCTGGTTGCTATCATTTTGTTTAAGAAATAAAACAATAAGCATGAATTTTCATTGTCAAGAATACTTAAGTAATCACTGATCCATGTCTAAAAGCTCTCAAGCTAAATCTTTTTATAAGAAACACTTATGGTCAGTTATCCCTGGGGCATGATTTATTATTCAATTCGATAGAGTAGCTGCATTTAGTTATCAATATGACATTATATGGGTAAATGCTTGGATTAATTTAAAATCAACACATCATTAGCTCATCAAAACAATGGTTTGTGATATTGGGTATAGGTGATGTCAATCAACTTTGCCTATTGTTTGAATTTCAACTAATTGGATTCATGTACTACTTCTCTATATAAAATTAAATCTTAAAATGAAAAGAATATTACAAGTTTAAAATTTCTCAACAGTTTTTCTATTGTATGTAGAACTTATTTAAAGGTTTAAAATTTTCAGCCGTTGCCATGGAAATGGAAAAAAGCAACAGGGTTTGATTTTTATTCGTTTGGGCGCCTTATTTGTAATGATGCATCCATCATTACATTAGTACTCGTTTAATTTAGTATTGCTTTGCTTTGCGGAAGGGGCAGGTAAATCAAAGACATTGTTAATCCCCTCACTCCCAAGAATTACCAAATATATTGCTGGGAATTGAAGGACCTACTTCTTGCAGAGTTCCTGAAGACGAATAGCAAGATTCCAATGCAGTTTCAGATTTTGCACGGATACTGTCGTCTCATTTTCATCACACTGCAATATGCTCAATTTCCCACTTGTTATAAGGTCTAAAAGAACCTGAGCGTCATCCAAGTTTACTATATTGGCAGTTCCTGTTTCATCTGCTGTTGCAATTACTACCGCGTCATTTGTTATGGTACCAGAAGCTATATTGTTTCCAACAGAGTTTTCATCCATTTGTGGAGTTGCTTCGTTTGCAGGACTAAAGGTTTCCGGAGAACTAACTGGTGATGTGACATGCTTAATAGATGGAACGGAAGGGGCAAATGCCGAATCTTTTATCTTCGTGGGATCAAAGGGATAAATCCCACATACTTCAAACCCTTTTTTGATATTGGTAGATATAACAGTTTTTGTATATGTCTGTTTAAAAAGTCGTAACTAAATGGTTTGGTGCAACACTCATAAAATCACTACACTGTCTGTTGTACTCTCTCTGGAAACAACCAAACACTGTCTTATCCAAAGGATTCAGGTATTGGGTCGTATGAGGCGGTAAAAAAACAGTGTAATCCCCTTTTTTCCGAGCCACTTCAATTAATCCGACTGTTTCGTGGGAACTATGGCTGTCTAAAATGATAATTTGTGGTTTTTCACGACCACAGTTAAAATGGTCTTTAAACCATGACACCCCTAAAATATCTTCCATCTAAGCCTTTTTAGCTCACCTGAGCCGAAAGGCTCAAATGAGCTATTGCTATCTATCACCGTCCGTCGTCCGTCGTGCGTAAACTTTACATTTTAATCTTCTCCTCCAAAACTACTGAGCCAAATTTGATGAAACTTGGTGATTATTATGCCCGGGTAACAGGGTTTCAAAATTGTGTTCGGGGTTTGACCACGCCCAACAATATGGCTGCCGTTACTATAAATAGCCAAAAGACAAAAAAATCTTCTTCTCTGAAACCAAAAGGTGCAGGCAAATTATGATTAGATTTTTGGATTCAGGATACCTAGATACATTAAAATTGTGTTTTTCATGAAAATTGGACGAAAAATAGGTTACGCGTTTTTTGCGTAAAATTATGTAATTTTTAAAATGAGACATTTATTGTTATAACTTCATAATATTTGAAGGTAATTGTATGGAGTTTTCATTGTTGATCTTGTCTTGCGATTTTCTTCCGATTGATGCCAAGGTCAAAGTTCAAGGTCATGTCCCAGTTTTTGAACTTTGATAAAAAATGCTATTTTTTAAACATTTCTGGTGATAATGACGTAGGATTTTTGGTTAATTGTAGGTATTGACATGACAATCATTTTGATATATCGATTAAGGTCATGGGTTCAAAGGTCAAGGTCACAGATGTACAAGTTTACCAAAATAGTTAATTATCTGCAACTATGAACTTTTTGTATAGACATGTATATTAGAATATTGCAGGTAATGGCTCAATGGTCATTTTGATATATGAATAACGGTTATGAGTTCAAAGGTCAAGGTCACAGATTTAAACAAGTACTGAAATGATTATTTATCTCAAAAACTATAAACTTTTTGTATAGGCATATATATTAGAATATTTTAGGTATTATCCTAACGATCATTTTGATATATGAATGAAGGTCATGGGTTCAAAGGTCAAGGTCACAGATGCGAATTAATACCTGAATGGTTAATTATCTTGAAAACAATTAACTTTTTGTATATGCATGTATATTGGAATATTGTAGGTATTAGCCTAACAACTATTTTGATAAATGAATGAAGGTTATGGGTTCAAAGGTCAAGGTCACAGATGTGAACAAGTTCTGAAATGATTATTTATCTCAAAAACTATAAACTTTTTGTATAGGCATGTTTATTAGAATATTTAGGTATTATCCTAATGATCATTTTGATATATGAATGAAGGTATTGGGTTCAAAGGTCAAGGTCACAGATGTACAAGTTTACCAAAATAGTTAATTATCTGCAAAACTATGAACTTTTTGTATAGGCATGTATATTAGAATATTGTAGGTGATGGCTTAATGGTCATTTTGATATATTAATAATGGTCATGAGTTCAAAGGTCAAGGTCACAGATGTAAACAAGTACTGAAATGATTATTTATCTCAAAAACTATAAACTTTTTGTATAAGCATGTATATTAGAATATTTTAGGTATTATCCTAACGATCATTTTGATATATGAATGAAGGTCATGGTTTCAAAGGTCAAGGTCACAGATGCGAATAAATATCTTAGTCGTAAATTATATTGAAAACTATTAACTTTTTGTATAGGCATGTATATTAGAATATTGTTGGTACTGGCACAATGGTCATTTTGATATATGAATGAAGGGCATGGGTTCAAATGTCAAGATCACAGATACAAACCAGTACTGAAATGATTATTTATCTCAAAAACCATAAACTTTTTGTATAGGGATGTATATTAGAATATTGGCCTAATTATCATTTTGATATTTGAATGAAGCTCATGGGTTCAAAGGTCAAGGTCACAGGTGAGCGTTAAGGCCCATGGGTCTCTTGTTATAAGTGGATCTCGTGGATCGAGTCAGTCATAACAATGTCTTCAATGAGGTACTGATATGACCTTTTAGATCTAGATATTTTGTATCGTAAAAACATTCAGAAACAGAATTTTAAGTTAAATTGAACATTGGATGAGGATAGATCTGTATGTTTTAAATAATCTCTACAATATTGCTTTCGTTAAAAACAAAAACAAAAAAAATTATAAATATGGGAGTTTATTTTACAATAATTTCAGTCTATGTCCGATATAACCCGCCACTGCATGAAATCTGAAAATTAAAGCAGGGTATTATCGGACATTCAAACTGTCTTGCATATTTTCATTTATATTTATTTAAATGTTTATACAGAATGAGTCTTTGGGTATTTTACTTCAAGTGTATCAACATTATCTTTATATGTAACATTGGAAATAGTTTGTTTTTACTTGATATACCTACCCTATAATATTGGCTCTAGCAGACGAATTTTTTTACAACCTGGAAATGGGTGTAGCAAACTAATCTATGGTACGGAAGATGGTATGGTATCGTGCCTTCAACTACAGCGAGTCCGGAATTACACCGATAAAACGCAACGAAGGAAAGTGGCAGATAGGTTACGAGTGTATTGATGTTATAATGTTGCCGATTTTTTAATTCATCCACAATTGATCTGGAACGTCCAAAAATACCCGACTGTCCGATAAATGACGAACTTACCTAGTGACATACAATCTCTCTCTCTCTCTCTCTCTCTCCAGATTGGCAAATAGACAAGTAGAGAGGTCGACAATTTGACAGGTCGACAAGTTGACAAGTCGACAACTTAAATACACTATCCAAGACCATTCGTTTTCTTTTAATAAAATATCTCTCTCTCTCTCTCTCTCTCTCTCTCTCTCTCTCTCTCTCTCTCTGTGCTTTGCTTTTTTGCAAGTAATGTCTATTAAACGGCCTGGTACACGTTTATTCCTTTTGGTTATTATCGGTCTCCCGTAAAGAAGAGCTGGAAGAAAATGGTTGACAAGATGTTTTATGGTGGAGAAGAAAATTTTTTAAAGTTCGTAATTTTTTCAAAGTGGGTTGTCACAGGTGTTTTTTTTAACGCAGTTTGAAATAAAAAAAAATTCAAACTGCGTTGAGCTGAACCCTTTTTTGACGCACTTTGTTTTTTTTAAAGTGCATTGAGCTTGTCCCGGATTTAACGCGATTTGAAAAAAAAAATTCAAAGTGCGTTGCTACAATGCATGAAAATATTTTGTGCAGTCCGGCGACCTAATCTCGTAGACTAAAAGTAGTCCGGGAAGTTTGCCCCTAATAATCGATCAACATAACTTTTGATTAAATGATAAATAAACAACAATGGCAGGTGAATTTAACTAATTCTGTATGAAATCTACGGTAGTTTTACTTTATTTTGAAGGGTATAACGTATTTTGATGAGTTATTCTGTCACATTTCGATTAGATTGAAAGGGAGATAAATCGTACAGTGCCGTGTGCAATTGAGCATGTGGATTAATAAATACTTTGCCGATTTGGAAGTTATATTAACATGAAACTGGAATATTGTGACTGATAATCAGTAGTGTATTACAGAACCAGACTAAACAACAAATGACCCAGTTAAATTCAAACGCCATACAAACATCTGCAAAATCTCTACTTTCTCTCTCACTGTGGTACAGCGTACACGGGATATTACAGCATAAAATGAGCCAAACAGCCCAAGTAAACAACACCAGCGTTAGTCGAAAGCCGAATTTTGACTTATCTGTTCATTTTAACATCTGATGGTGTATTGGGTCATCAATCGGACACATAAATGATTATACTGAAATAGTTAACTGCATGTGATACACTGTTTAAACACTGAAACAAATTGATGAAGCGCAAGTGCTCACCTGTGATTTTGACGTCGCTGGGAGTTTTCTTTCCAATATTTCAATTTTCACTTGATAATTAAAAATTCTGAAGCGTACAGTTCCTCAAAGATGTTCAGAACTACATGTCCACCAAATATAAGCTCAATGTATTGCAAAATAAAGGAGCAGAAGACGTTGGAGGATAACACGCGGTGTACTGGGAATTGCAAAAAGGTGTACTGGGAATTGGCATTACAGGAGCAAATAGGTGTACTGGGAATTGAGAGTCAAATATCTTGCCAGCTGTGCGATTTTCATGTTTTAACGACTTTATATAGAAATTTATACGGCTTTTCATTGAGAAGCAAAACAATTAATTATCTAGTGAAAAACTTCAACATCTGTAATTATTGATCATGCATTACAGACGATATGAAGATGAAACACATAGACCATATCATAAACAATTTTTTCTTGATACATGTAGACTGAGGGAGATGTATAAGTGTTAACTAATCCATTACAAAGGCCTGTGTGTAATGTCAAAATAAAATTCGTTCTTAAATAGTTTAAGTTTGACAGTAACATAGCAAATACAACTAGTGAAGTGAAAGCAAAGAAAAAACTTTGTAGTTTGGCACTGAGCAGAAAAATGAAGATTGCAATTTGAGAAAACTTTTAAAATATTTAACTTAATGTCAATAGATCGAATTGACCAGCTACAATTAATGGAAGATGGCTTATTTACATCACAGGTCAAAATGAGACATTTGTCGGAAGGGAGTGTCTGGTGTAAAACAGTTCCACAAATGTGGCCAGATAAAAATCAAAAGTCTTGAAACGGATTTAGAAATAAATAGTTTTAACAATATACATAACACATTTTTCTGTTTTAAAATGTTAACCATAGTTCATTGTCATGTGCTATGTTTGAGTTTCTATTTACGAGGGCGAATCAATAAGAAACCAGCTTTACTTATTTACAGATTAGATCCACCTCATTTTTTAATGTAATTCAGTGCCCTCTAGTGTGATACACTTATACCAACGGTGTTCATCACCCAAGAACTGAAAAAGACAGGGCGATTTCCATTGACCCAATCCTCAACTGTCGTCACGACTTCTTGGTCAAACCTGAAATGACGTCCTCGGGTATCATTTTTTCAATTTTAGGAACAGGAATAAGTCGCTACGAGCTAGGCAGGATGTGATATTAATTCATACCCGTCTCGCCCAACAGTCTTCAGTGTAAGTTTGCAACTATGGACTCTTGCGTTGTCCTGTTGCGGCAGTTTCACGGATATCAGTTCTCAGCTAGCCTAGCAAATTGGCATAGTGCAATCCAGTTATATGTCTCTTTGGTTAAAAACCACACACAATAACTGTTGCGATGACCTTGCCAGCAGAATAATGCTTCTTAGCCTTCTTTGCCTAGGGGACCCAGACCCTATCCACTGACGACTCTGTGCTTTATTGTCTGGCTCATATTAATGAATCTAAATCTCATATACATTCTTTTGACGCATTTTGACATAAAACGCTTCAATAGGGCGCTGTATGTTGATGCTTTGGTTGCCATTTGCACATTGCTAAGAGATTTTGGGGCTCAAATGGCGCCTATTTTGAAGTTATTTTCCTTATTTTTGTCACAGAAAATCCACTCTATAGATTTGTTTTTAATTCGTGTGTTCAAAAAGCAAATATATTTTATCAAATAATATAGAAAAATTTCTAATGTCAACTGATTCGTTTTTCTGCAAATCCACGATGAAGGGTTGCAAGGTCAAATTTTGTGTATTTAAAATTACCATTTTAGACTTGTTATTTTATCACATTACTACGCGAATAACCATAGCATTTCAGAAATAATATAATTGCTAAAATATTATATTCGACTTTTTTCATTCCTTTATAATATTAGATGTGCAACTATTTGGGTTTTTTTTATCAAAAACACGTGTTCTGTTACGCTGCTCTGTGCCTAAAACCATACTGACATCTCGGTACGCGTGCAATTTTGTATCCGGGTATAAACATATACAGTGTCGGACAATCGGAAATGAGATGGCTAGTTACTTATTGAGCCGCCCTCGTAAAATGAGATAGAAAAAAGCTCTACAAATTCTATACGTCATAACGCTATATTGTCTATTTTGAGTCTAGTGATATTAACATAAACGCCACCTCTAAACAAGAACAGCTTATATATATCCGTGATGCTGTTTGAAACGTGTTTTGCTTTACCTTGAATCGGCAATTATAATCATTCCATAGACAAGTACAAGTTCTAATAATAATGATAAAGAATTATTACACTTTACACCACTATCCCTCATACTAAATTGAAAGAACGTCTTACAGAAATTATTCACTTGTCTTTCTTTTACAAAAACGGTAAGCCAAGATACAAATATCTGGTGCTAAATTGGGATTCTGGTTATTTTGTCAAGCATCATGCGGATTCCAAACAAAAATATACTGAAGATACCATCAACAAAATGTTGGAGTTTTTGATAGATAACATACATGTATTTGTTGTGTTTGGTAATATAGTTTTTCAGCAAACAATCGGTATACCAATGGGTACAAACTGTGCACCATTGCTTGCTGATTTGTTTCTTTATTCTTATGAAGCAGAGTTTATGCAGAACCTTGTTAAATCTGGAGAGAAGACTGTCGCCAAATCATTCAACTCAACATACAGATATATAGACGACGTTCTGTCTCTTAACAATCCTAAATTTGGAGACTATGTGAATGTCTCTCCTAGTGAGCTTGAAATAAAAGACACGACTGATTCCTCAAGTTCTGCTTCATATTTAGACTTATACCTGGATTATGACGCACACAAAAGGCTACATTTGAAACTTTATGACAAACGTGATGACTTCAATTTTTGTATTGTCAACTTTCCATTTTTATGCAGCAATATACCGGCTTCTCCTGCTTATGTGTATTTGTTTCCCAATTAATACGCTATGGTAAGGCTTGTTTCCACTACGGGGACTTTGTACAACGAAGTAAGCTGCTTGCAAATAAATTGTTGACTCAGGAATATTGCAAGCCTAGGCTTTTCAAGGTCCTCAAATAGTTTTATGGCCGTCATCACAGTATTGTTGACAAGTTTGATGTCTCTGTGTCTAGGATTGCCCTGGATATATTTGACGTCTCATAGTTCCATGTTCCTTTCACACAATTTTGATTACACGCGTGGCGGGTGTAGCTAGCTAAACAGGAGGTGCTTACCCTTCCGGAGCACCCGGTCTCACTTCCTTGGTGGAAGTTCACGCGTATAACCTAACTTGTCAGTTCCAAAGTTTTTACTTTGCTTCTGGATTGTGATTCGGATATGGATTAGTATGTTTGTTTTTGATACATATACCAAGCACCAACTGGCTGCAGTTTCACAATCATTTCTTAAGATTTGTCTGATTTAAATAGGGTTCTTTTGGTGAAACAGCACAGCTTTACTGAGCTTTCCTCATTTCTTAAGTTTAATAATTTTCCGTAACTGCCTCATAAGTGATGAATAGTAGGTGCTATTGATGTTTTGTCCTTCTTGGAGATATTCTACCAGCATTACTGGAAGCCGTCCGAGGTCATACCCTCTCAAGCTTGTCTTCTTTGGCGCGGTGATCAAGTATAAACTTTGGCTACTGGGGTGAAATGATAAACCCATGTTTCAGCCATAGTAAACAATCTCTGAAAAAGCACATGAAAAAAAGTGCGCTGTGTGTGCTTCTGGCCATCA
This sequence comes from Anadara kagoshimensis, assembly GCA_021292105.1. Classification (NCBI taxonomy): domain Eukaryota; kingdom Metazoa; phylum Mollusca; class Bivalvia; order Arcoida; family Arcidae; genus Anadara; species Anadara kagoshimensis. The sequence goes on from CM037864.1 coordinate 22,076,230, forward strand.
GAATGTCATTTGCCTTGGTAAGTTAGTACCCAACTGAAAGTATTTCTCATTGGAAGATCTTTTGTCAGAATTGAATGTAATACATATATTCCCTGTGAAATGACAACTGGCTATGTACATACTATTCTGTAACTTGCCTGTTAGTCGTAACGATATCATTGACTTTATTGACTTTTCCGAGTGGGGTTGCATCAATGGCAGGTCTTCTAGAACAAGGGTCTTTCTGTTGAGTTTAAATCCCACCACCCACACTTTTACTTTAGAGTTGGAAGGTCATATGTTCCTAGTTCGGATACCATATAAGTTTGGATATCCTTAAGTGTTAAACATTTCTTATGAAAATATTGGATCACTATATCTACCTAATTAAATTTTGAAATCAAGGTTAGAGCCTTTTCTATGAACACCTAATATTAACTTGCACCGTGAAACTTATTTATTATTGTATGCACCATGCATACAAACTGTATCATGCATTCGCAATCCCAAATTTCTTTAAAAATTAAGACTTGAAACTTATCAAAAGGAAATAATCTGAAAAAAGAGACTCTAAACTCCTTGACTTTCAGTGCTTTATTAACTGTATAATTATTGACTACTTTACAAAACGGATCATCAGAATGTTTTTTGTTTAAAACTATCTGTTTTTTTGTTTCAAATGCTATTTCTCTTTCTATTTTTGGTATTTTGAAACATACACATATGATGAATAATTATTGTTTGTTTATATTTTCCATGTACACGTGGTTGACCTAATTTTCTGATTGGTGACATACTATATAATTACCCCGCATATAATGGCATAACCAATACACTTTCATCCGTCAAGGCGGATACATACGTGTTCTAGAGTCGCCAGAAGTCGATTGATTCTTATCTTATATATATATATATATATATATATTAAATTACAAAATACAACTAACAGCTGTACTGTAACATATACCGGTTCCGCTGATATGCAAATCAGGAAGGCCGGGTCATGTATTACCCAATCAGAGTTGAGAGAATTATATGCAAATTAGGGAAGGTCATCGCATATTACTCATTGACCTACAAACACACACTCTCTCTCTCTCTCTCTCTCTCTCTCTCTCTCTCTCTCTCTCTCTCTCTCTATATATATATATATATATATATATATGATATATATATAGATCCCATTCTTGAGCAAATACACCAAACTTTAGTTAAAATATTCTCTGTCTGCTTTCAGCTCAGAAAAAAGAAGTACTTGTTCGAGGAAAACACTGTATTCTGTCAAATTTTTACCCGTGTATTCTAGAAGAAAACGGGTTAACTTTTAAAAGTGCTGAACACTTATATCAATATAAAAAATCTATTTTCTTCCATTATTTAGATTTAGCGGATGACATCCGCGTAGCTGAAACTGCTAGAGATGCTAAACGTTTATCAAAATTTATACGGAAATGCCCCACTTCATATATATGGTACAGCAAAAAATTAGGAATTATGAAAGAAATTTTGTACCTAAAATTTGAATCCTCACCAGAATTTCGCCATTCTCTTCACAATGCGATTAATTGCAACATTGTTCACAATGTTCCCCATAATTTTTGGGGCACGGGGAATATTTTTACACCTGGAGAAAACCAATTTGGAAAACTGTTGATGGCTGTTAGAGATGAAAAATTCCCTACGTTTTTTGCCAATAATTAAATTAGCTAGGTCTACTGCATTTGTTATGCTTCTCTGGTTAATATATATATATATATATTATATATATGTGTGTGTGTGTATGTGTGTATATGTATGTGTGTATATATAATTAGATATATATACGCCAACATTGAAATGTGTCTAAGAAAACAGAGGTTTTTTTTTCTATTGTTAAACTTTTCATTAAGAATGTTATGTTAGTTTTTTTGTTAATTTATTGAGCTAAGAGGCCACTACAAAAATAATAACGGTACCTAAAAAATGGAAGTTTGGGTAGGGGGGTTTTGAAAATTACACTTGGAATAAATCATCATCCAATATTATCAATTACACTTATGGTATATAGATATACTACTATAAATAATGCATCCCTTTTCTTCAAATCATTTGAACATACATATTTGCTATGAGTAATCTAAAAATTGGATCATTAAACTGTAGAGGATTATATTCAGACTACTTAAAAAGAAAAGATTTATTTGATAGATGTAGGAAAAATTACGACATCTCATTTTTAATAGATACACATTCTACTGAAGACATGGAAAATTATTGGAAAACTGAGTGGGGACATGAAGCAAAGTTTTGCTCTTATGCCAGCAACAGTCGCGGTGTCGCAATATTATTCCGTAATTCTTTCAAATTTGACATTCTTGACCAAATTAAAGATCCTAATGGAAATTTTCTTATTCTAAATGTTTTAACTCAGAATAAAAAAATAACTCTGATAGCTATATATGGACCAAACACAGACAAACCAGAATTTTTCAATAAATTGATTGCGAACATTAATGTCATTGGCAATAGTTCAATTATTATTGGTGGTGATTTTAATGTACCTTTAAATTATGATCTGGATACATTGAACTACAGCAACAGAAACAATCCCAAGTCACAACAAAAAATCTTTGAAATGATGTCTGAATTTGATTTACTTGATGTTTGGAGAGAGCTTTATCCTTGTATTAGAAGATACACTTGGCGAGGTCCAAAAGATAAAAAACAAAAATTAAGTAGATTAGACTACTTCTTAGTCTCAGCCGATTTGCAACAATTTTTAATTGATGCCGAAATTGATATCGCTTACAAATCTGACCACTCTCCTGTTAACATCACTTTGAAATTTACAAATAATGAAAAGGGTCGCGGAACGTGGAAATTTAATAATGGTCTACTCTATGATAAGGAATACATAAATATCGCACGGAACTGCATTCATCGTACATGTAATGACTATCTTTGTAATGGGGGGGCTGACAATGATGAACTCATATATTCAATAAATGACCAATTATTGTGGGAAATGATCAAATTAAATTTAAGAGGTCAGACCATTTCATACTCCTCACATAAAAAGAAAAAAAGTATTGAAAAAGAAAAACATATAGAAAATAAATTAAAATATTTATACTCTAAAGAACCAGAAGTGTCAAGGGATGAAATAGAAAAAAATGAAAAAGAGCTAAGTGATGTTAGAGAGGAAAAAATAAGGGGTTTAATCATGAGAGCAAAAGCAAAATGGCTAGTTGAAGGGGACAAAAGTACAAAATATTTTTGTAATTTGGAAAAAAGAAACTTTGTAGAAAAAACTATGTCAAAATTAATATTAGATGGTAATGAAATAACTGATCAAACTGATATCATTAATGCTCAAAAAGATTTTTACAAAAACTTATATACGTCACGAAATGTTTCATATGAAGATAAAGAGAAACTATTTTTTGATAAGGAAAATGCTTTTTTAAATTTATTGGACTCTGACACTTCTGATTCAATAGAAGGTATACTTACAATTTCGGAATGCGCACAAGCCTTATCAAAAATGAAAAATGGAAAATCTCCTGGTTTAGATGGATTTACAACAGAATTTTACAAATTTTTTTGGAATGATGTCAAAGAGTATGTCGCGAATGCATTAAATTATGGATATATTCACGGGAAATTCTCGGTCACTCAAAGACAAGGTGTAATAACATGCATACCAAAAGAAGGAAAATCAAAATTTTATTTAAAAAACTGGCGACCAATCTCGCTTTTAAATGTTGATTATAAAATTGCCTCTTCAGTTATAGCAAATCGAATTAAAAAAACTTTAGACCCCATTATCTCTAAAACACAAACAGGATTTATTAAGAATCGTTTTATTGGAGAAACTACACGTTTGGTACATGATATTATTGAAAAAACTGAAGAAGAGAATATTCCTGGAATTCTTCTTCTCCTTGACTTTGAAAAGGCATTTGATTCTATTGAATGGTCATTTATTGAAAAATCTCTCTTGTTTTTTGGATACGGTAATTCCATTATCAGATGGTTTAAAACCTTTTATAATGACATCTCAAGCTGTACTCAGTACAATGGCTTCTGCTCAAATTTTTTCAAAGTTCAAAGAGGTGTCAGACAAGGAGACCCTTTATCGCCATATTTATTCATAATATCTGTTGAACTCTTGAGTGCGGCTATTAAACAGAACCCAAATATCAATGGGATCAACATTAATGATTCTGAATATTTGATTGGCCAATACGCGGACGATACCAATCTCACTTTAGCAGATGACGAGAAATCATGAATTCAGCAATAGAATTAATTGGCGACTTTGGCGACTGTTCTGGCTTAAGAGCAAACTTTGATAAAACGGAGGTAATCTGGATTGGGGCCAAGAGGGGATGTGGTGAAGAATTAAACACAAATAAAAAACTAAAATGGAATCACACCGGAAAATTTAAGCTGCTTGGAATAAAATTTAACTTACAGTTAGATATGTGTTATATTGAAAATTATACTGAAAAACTAAAATCCTTCAAAAATATTCTGTCAAATTGGTCATATCGAAATCTTTCTTTGATGGGGAAAGTCACTGTTATTAAAACAGTAGCTTTACCTGTATTCATCCAAATTTTTTCAACACTTCCTGATCCCCCAAAAAGTATTTTACAAGAAATTCAAAGTTGTATATTTAATTTCATTTGGAATGGAAAAATGGACAAAGTGAAAAGAACAATAATGTATAATGATCATGCATACGGAGGACTTCGTGTTCCCCACATCGAATCATTCTGTCGAGCGCTAAAATTTTCATGGATTAAGAAACTGATTGATCCGCTTTTTGTATCTGGCTGGAAAATTTTGTTATTAGACAACCTAGAAAAATATGGGGGGAATAATATTTTATTTTTGTGTGAAGGAGGAATAAAAGAATGTTCATTATCTTTTAGTACTTTTTGGAAGGACGTGTTTCAAAGTTGGGCAAAACTTAATAACTCAAACTTCATCACATCCCCAACTGACATATTATCCCAACCTCTTTGGTACAATCCACTTATTAAAGTCGACAACAAGATAGTTATGTATAATGAAATGTTAGATAATGGTATATTTTTCATAAATGACATAATAGATGAACACGGTGTTTTCTTGAACTGTAAGGATTGCAGTGAAAAATATCATTTTCATATTAACCCTCTGAAATATATAAGCTTATTACATGCAATTCCAAAACAATGGAAATCATTACTGCGAAATCTCCCCCGTGAAAGACAAGTGACAAATGAGAATATCGAGTTACTAAAAAAGAATGAAAAAGTTACAAGAACTATTTACAAGAAACTTATTGAAACAGTGATGGAAACTCCAAGTAAAGTTCAGGAGTCTTTTAATAAAAAACTAAATCTGGAAATAAAAGAAAAAGAATGGATAGAAATATACGCCTCACCTTTCAAAATAACTGATGATACAAAACTGCAGTCCTTACAGTTTAAGATAAACCATAATATAATATTTACAAACTCAAAACTTTACAGATGTAAGTTAATTGATACAGAGTTATGCACCTTCTGTTCTGAAACTAGAGAATCTCTAATACACTTTTTTATGAATGTTATATTGTAAGAACAGTTTGGTATCGCTTTCTGGATGATTTAAACGTCAAAGGTAATATCAAAATTGACAAAAAAGCCGTTTATTTCATTTTTGGTATATATACTATTTCACAAAGTGAGATAGTAAATCTTTGCTTTCTTCTCATTAAACGATATATATATCTATGTAAATTCAGGGATACGATGCCAAACTATGAAGGTGCATTACAGCTGATCAAAACCTATAGGAATATCGAATTATCCTCTACATTTATGTATAGCCTCAGAAAAAAAGAAATATTATAAAAAATTGGGATTTGATGAATTTTCTTTTTAATTAATCTGTCTCATATGTATTAATTTATGTGCTTATATCAATGTGTAAAATGTAGACGAATGTAATATTTGGATGATGAATAAAAAATACAAATACCAAAAAAAAAGACTTGAAAATAATGTTATACACGATTCTCGGTAACCGTAACCTCGCAATTCCCGGTACACTAAAACGATGACGAGAATCAATTCCCAGTACACCGCGTCGATCTTTAAACGTCTCCTGTTCCTTTATTTCGCAAAACATTGAGTTTAAAATTGGTGGACATGTAGTTCTGAACATCTTTGAGGAATTGTACGCTTCAGAATTTTTAATTATCAAGTGAAAATTGAAATATTGGAAAGAAACTCCCAGCGACGTCAAAATCACAGGTGAGCACTTGCGCTTCATTAATTTGTTTCAGTGTTTAAACAGTGTATCACATGCAGTTAACTATTTCAGTAGAATCATTTATGTGTCCGATTGATGACCCAATACACCATCAGATGTTAGAATGAACAGATAAGTCAAAATTTGGCTTTCGACTAACGCTGGTGTTGTTTACTTGGGCTGTTTGGCTCATTTTATGCTGTAATATCCCGTGTACGCTGTACCACAGTGTCTCTATCCAAAGGAAAACACCCGATCATGTACAATTTATAAAACTTTATTAAATTTTAATTACTCGTCATCTTTTTCATATATTTATGGAATTATTACTTTTTGCATAGCAATACATGCTTAGATACATTGTTTCTTTTCCAAACACAGCATCTGTCTGACTATGCATCGATCGACCCCCTTCCCCCAGGTTTTTAGCTCACCTGAGTCAAAGGCTCAGATGAGCTAATGCAATCTATCACCGTCGAGCGTCGTGCGTCGTGTATAAACTTTACATTTTAATCTTCTCCGCCAAAACTACTGGGCCATATTTGATGAAACTTGGTGATTATCATGCCTAGGTAACAGCCTTTCAAAATTATGTTCGGGGTTTGGCCACGCTTAACAAGATGGCCGCTGTTACTAAAAATAGCAAAAAGACAAAAAAATCTTCTTCTCTGAAACCAAAAGGTGCAGGCAAATTTTAATTGGATATTTGGATTCAGCATACCTGGGAACATCAAAATTGTGTTTTTCATGAAAATTAGACGAAAAATAGGTTACGCGTTTTTTGCGTAAAATTACGTAATTTTTAAAATGAGACATTTATTGTTATAACTTCATAATGGCTGAAGATAATTGTATGGAGTTTTCACTGTTAATCTTGTCTTGCAATTTTCTTCCAACTGATGTCAAGGTCGAAGGTCAAGGTCATGTCCCAGTTTTTAACCTTTGATAAAAAATGCTATTTTTTAACATTTCTTGTGATAATGGCGTAGGATTTTCAGTTATTTGTAGGTATTGACATGACGATCATTTTGATACACATATCAGGGTCATGGGTTCAAAGGTCAAGGTCACAGATGTCCAAGAATACCAAAATAGTTAATTATCTGTAAAACTATGAATTTTTTGTATAGGCATGTATATCAGAATATTGTAGGTAATGGCACAATGGTCATTTTGATATATGAATAAAGGTCATGGGTTCAAAAGTCAAGGTCACAGATGTAAACAAGTACTGAAATGGTTAATTATCTCAAAAACTATAAACTTTTTGTATAGGCATGTATATTGGAGTATTGTAGGTATTGGCCTAACGATCATTTTGATATATGAATGAAGGTCATAGGTTCAAAGGTCAAGGTCAAAGACGCAAACGAATACTTAAATGGTTAATTATCTCAAAAACTATAAACTTTTTGTATAGGCATGTATATTGGAATATTGTAGGTATTGGCCTAATGATCATTTTGATATATGAATGAAGGTCATAGGTTCAAAGGTCAAGGTCATAGAATTGAACGAATACTTAAATGGTTAATTATCTCAACAACTATAAACTTTTTGTATAGGCATGTATATTAGAATATTGTAGGCATTTGCACAACGATCATTTTGATATATGAATGAAGTTCATAGGTTCAAAGGTCAAGGTCATAGATGCAAACTAATACTTAAATGGTTAAATATCTCAGAAACTATAAACTTTTTGTATAGGCATGTATATTGGAATATTGTAGGCATTTGCACAACAATCATTTTGATATATGAATGAAGGTCATAGGTTCAAAGGTCAAGGTCATAGATGCAAACGAATACTTAAATGGTTAATTATCTCAAACACTATAAACTCTTTGTATAGGCATGTATATTGGAATATTGTAGGTATTGGCCTAATGCACATTTTAATATACAGATGTTTTAGCTGTTTATAAATATATGTTATATATAGCATACTTATATAATAATTATTATAATTAACTTGCAAAAATACTTGCATATTATTGGCCCTTACTGCTGAAAATTTTGATATTCTCTTTTATTAATGTCATTGGCCATTGAACCTCTGCATAAGATATGTACTCTTCCTCAGGTGAGCGTTAAGGCCCATGGGCCTCTTGTTTAACTCACCTGAGCCACAGGCTCAGTTGAGCTATTGCAATCTATCACCGTCCGTCGTGCGTAAACTTTACAATTTAATCTTCTCCTCCAAAACTACTGAGCCTTGCTGATGATCATGCCTGGGTAATAGGCTTTAAATATTGTGTTCGGGGTTTGGTCACGCCCAACAAGATGGTCGCCGTTACTAAAAATAGCCAAAATACAACAAATCTTCTTCCCTGAAACCAAAAGATTCATTCAAATTTTGATAGGATATTTGGATTCAGGATACCTGGGAACATTAAGATTGTGTTTTTCATGTCAATTGGACAAAAAATAGCTGACGCGTTTTTTGCGTAAAATAACGTAATTTTTAAAATGAGACAGCTTTAGATAATTGTATGGAGTTTTTACTGTTGATCTTGTCTTTCTATTTTCTTCCAATAGATGTAAAGGTCATGTACCAGTTTTTGACCTTTAATAAAACATTTTTTTTTTTTTTAATATTTCAGGTTATAATGGCATGGGATTTTCAGTTAGTTGTAGGCATTGACATGACGATCATTATGATACATTGATGAAGGTCATGGGTTCAAAGATCAAGATTGCAGATGCACAACTGTACTATAAATAGTTAATTATCAGCTATTAACTTTTTGTATAGGCATGCATATTAGAATATTGTAGGTAATGACACAATAGTCATTTTGATATATGGATAAAGGTTATCGGTTCAAAAGTCAAGGTCACTGATGCAAATGAATACTGAAATAGTTACTTATCTGCAAAACTATTAACTTTTTGTATAGGCATGTATATTAGAATATTGTAGGTAATGGCACAATGGTCGTTTTGATATTTGAATGAAGTTTATTGGTGGTTAAAAGGTCACGGTCACACATAAAAACAAGCAATAAAATGGTAAATTATCTAAAAAACTATAAACTTTTTATATAGGCATGTATATTGGAATATTGTAGGTATTGGCCAATGATCATTTTGATATATGAATGAAGGTAATGGGTTCAAAGGTGAATGTTACATGTGAGCGTTTAGGCCCATGGGTATTTTGTTTAAGGTTAATATGCATAGTCCGGCAACAACTAGAGAAGTCTATAACGTTTGTAAAAGGGCACATCCCACCGGAGGAAGTTGATAATGAAATCTTGAGAATCGAGATGACAATTAAATTGGATTGCAATGTCGGTGATGTAGGCCTAATGCAGTCCGAGATTTTAAATGAAAATCCGTGACTTTTTCGCCATAGTCGGGATTCTTTTTTATCAGAAAGTGAAGTGTATCTGTCTATCAAGAATGTTAAGTACAAAAAACAATACATTTCATTTTTAAAAAAAGTGAAAAGTAGGAACAGCTTTTACATTTTCAAGACATTTCACAAGAAATATCCACACGTCCAGCTGATCACTCTTTCATATGTCTTATTTATTTGCCGTAACTACGTTAAGTACCATAGAGGTTAAGCTGATGTCCGTAACTGCAGTTACCCTCATCTCAAGATGGCGGACGCGGAAATGGGTTGTTTTAATTTTTCTTGTTTTCTCTCATTGCGATGACCTCGGGGTTTATAAACAAAACAAATCTGAAGCATGGACAAAACGCCAATATCGCTTATAAACGACGTTTGAAATTTTCGGCAAGATGTACTTAACTGAAAACAAGAATGTGCTTAACTGTGAACGGGTGTACGACAAAGGATGTCCGTATCTGCTGAATTGATGCACGTAACTGGTATCACAGTGTGGGAACGGAAGTTCAGTCAAACTGTACATTCGCCGGTAGCTCTGTTTTCTGAAGCGACGAATGAAAACAGTTGGGTCAAACCGTGATTTTTTATACGGACATGGATCTCTTTAAGTACATGTAGTTATGATTTATTCAATACGTTTATGAAAATATTAAGCCCAAGACATTTATTCGTTTGTTGAACACGGTAAATAAGAGCGGAATGTTCCAGAATTCACTGTATATTCTAAGGCTTTATTTTCTCTATATTCGTCTAGCATTTAATACCACAATGCAGAAAGTTAGCGAGCTATGTATGAATGTTAAAAAGGAATTGTGACATGTTACAGTGTTTATATGATTGGAGAAATACTTAAAAAAAAACGATTCATTAGGCTGTATGCTTTTCTACTGACTGTACAGGTAGCTCATATTTTACTGTACAGGTAGCTCAACAACAGGCATTCAAGCTACGCTGCATAAATCGAGTATAAGTTTCATTTACATGGAAACAGTAAGGACATCGCAATGGTTATTTGTTGATGCTTCTTCAGTTTAGAGAAAACCAAGGACCATCGGCAAGCGAACTCACCAAACTTTCTCACACTAGGGTATGTCAAAAGTGAGGTCTCATTTAAAAGACTTTTTAAAATTTATTGATTTACGTCTTTTTCAAATAGCAAAATAAAAAAATGGATAATGGCACTAAAGTCCAACCGGTTTTTCAAGAGTTATGACCCTTGTCTATAGACCCCATCCTGTAAGAAATTAAAACTGCTTTCCTCTATCAGATTTTTGTAGATTTTCCCATAAAGATTTAATGTATTTTAGAGCATATTATTAAGAAAATATTCTCCCATACTTCACCGAGTTATTGGTGTAAGATATCTCTTTCTCCCATCTCTACATGTATATATGAAAGATCGAAGTATCAAGTGTAGGAAAGCCATGTGGAATATTTCTGTCTTTCATCACGTGGTTCTGTTGTCTTTCATCACGTGATTTTCAGTGACGTAACAATTAAAATACAATTGAATGACGTCATTCTATGGGGACATGACGTTGTCTTGCGGGAAAGTGACATCCGAGTCTCAAAAATTTAGAATTTTTCATTGCGATTCAAATGCTTATTCTGAGAGATTAGACTAAATAGCTTTGTTTTCTATCTAGTTTATACATTTTGTATAAACCATATTTCTGTACATTCTGCCCGATGGTCATATTTATTGTTATGTAAAACTTTAAATAATAAAGTTAGATTTTCAAAGATGGTGTCGTTGTCGATGTAACTTCTTTTTGAAGCCAAAAATTATCATCAAAATGGGAGAAAAAAAATCAAGCCTCGTCTCTGACTGAAATATTCAAGCCCTCGTGTGAGATTTCCCTATCCTACATGGATATTCATAATGGATTCTATTATTCTCGTACCTCGGACAGAAACATCTCGCGTGCAAACCAGTGCTAGATTTTTCTTTCTCGTACCTCGGACAGAAAAATCTCACGCGCACACCAGTGCTAGATTATTCTGTCTTGTCCAGTTTGTCTGGTACTGCTTCACGCGACAATTGAACAATCAGGATGACGTATCCGATCATTGCGCTTGACGTCATCAAAACAAAGCGTTTCTTTATTTATTTTTCACATATGTGTTTTATTTTACTTTTTTTTTCAAAATATTTCATTGTCAAAGTTTTTTATATTTGCATTGAATACAAATCGTTGATATTTTAAAATTTTGAAGAGTTGTCGATGGGATTATTTTCAAAGGGCGGATTTGTACAATTCATTAGGTGCCCAAAGCAATGCAAGAGGCCCCATGAGGAATAGAATCTATCAAACAGGATGACGTATCCGATCACTTACACACGCTTAATTGATGACGTCATAATCATTTTACGTGAGGACGTGAACAAAAATCGATTACGTCATTTTCAGTAGGCACGGATGGTGACATGAAAACTGAACATTTGATGCAATTTTTTCTCACCAAATCATTTTTTATGTTGCAAAGGGTAAGACAGAGATATCTCAAACTCGAATAAATATTTTTAATGTCCAGAACTCGCTAAAGCTCGTTCTTAACAGGAAAATAGAAGACATAGCTTTTTGTCGTAAAATACCCCAATATAAGTTACTTAAAGATGAAAATTGAAAGGTTTAGAAAAATGTAGAATGGATCAAAACCACTCATAAGCCAGACCCATGCGGAAAGTTTGCCATCTTTAGGTTAATTTTAGCTGCCCATCTGGTCAGTTAAAAATGTTTCAAATATCAATAAATGATGGTTAATGTTATGGTGCAAAATTGACAGACTTTCTTTCGGACTATTTTCATCATTTGACTTTTCAAATATAAATTAAAACATTAATAAATAGTTAAAGAATAAAAATAAAATTTCATATTTTAAAGGGAAGTCATTCTTAATATTAAGTTATCGTTTGGACGACAATAAAAAAATGTTGTGTTAATTTATTAATCTGATTAAAGGACACTAATATTTACGTGACTGTGACACCTTGAGTCAGACGGATTATAGTAAGCCATCCATTAGTATATATATATATATATATATATATATATTGTCTCCTCATGGGAGAGTAGATAGAAATGGATAGAAAGATAAACATATTTACAAAAAAGAGAGAAACATATACATATTTGATAGATATTTAATCATAAATTACGTTATGTAAGCGCGCGCGTGTGTGAATTGTACGTGCTTTGTGTGCGTGTGTGTGAGTGTGTCTGTATGTCTGTGATCAGTATATCTCGGTAAGTTTCTTATGAACTAAGGGTTCAATGTCAATATGATAATTTTATGTTATTAAAATATATATCAGTACTGTCATTAAGAAGATGTTCACTCTGTAATTGCATATATATAAATGTTTTTGAATAACGGATGCAAAAACTTGCAATTTGTTGTTTCAAAAAGTATTACTTCCATCTCAGGAAACTTCTTTCAAACGACTAACCATTCCCCCGAGGACAAGTTGTCTAGCGTCGTCTCATCTAGATTGTCCATGTAGCTGAAAACATGTACTCCGAACAAATCAAGTATGTCTATCCAGTACTCGTACCGTAGGTTGGTTATGTCGATACAGCTGCAACGAAACAGCACATGGTTAACTATTTCAACGTTTGTAGTTGGGCAATAATCACAACGTTTATTATCATTTGGAATGAGACACAAGATTTCTACAGCTTTTGAACATGCATCTTTTAGTGTTGGGTTTTGTTTGCAAATTTTCCAGAAGAGATTCATTTGGTAGGCTGTATGAATTTTCGAGAAACGAGATAAATCTGTTGACTGTAACATCCGTTGTGACCAAGACAGATTGACAAATTGATTTAAGGACACTAATATTTAAGTGACTGTGACACCTTGAGTCAGACGGATTATAGTAAGCCATCCATTAGTGGACACGCTAGATAAAGAAACACGAAAATGAGTTATTGACACTTCCGTCTCAACTTAAAGAAATGTTGTTTCACCTATTATGTTAATTTTAGACCACACTTTTAACATGCCCTATATTTCTAGCCAATCACAGGTCTTGAATTGTGTTGTACTGCGATCCGCCCTTTCTTCATATATATGAAAAAAATTTCTTCATATGAAGAACAACACAATAGAACACTTGTGAAGGCTACTGTTCTGCTTCAGAAAACACAATCTAAACTAAGAAAAAAACAACAACAAACAATTGAATGAAATTAAGAGAATTTTAAAAACAAACCACTCAATTTAAATTTAAAAAATCACATAATATTCCAATTTCACCGATCTTGGATCAAATTATGTTCCAACTTTTGATTGATTTATCCAAAATTTAAAATTACAGTTTATGCAAATCCAATCTTTAGAAAGTAAAATAGATATACTCCCAAAAATTATATCCATCCAAATCATTTGGTCACTTTTAATAATTGAAACTGTAATTTAAACAATTTTGAATATTAATTTCTCGCACTTCAATGACAATTATATAATTCTCATTTCTGGATTTTGCCATAACTGGCACTCGGACATTATTTTCTTCATTTCTCGGTTTTTGGTGATGCTAACGAGTAATTTATATACTGTTACATTGGTGTAAGTTATCTTTTTTTTAAACAAAAACAAAAAACATTGAACAAATTAAGTCACAATCATCATTTTGCATCTTCAGAAAAATTGCTGTAGTCTGCACCTTGGTCACTCATTTTGAATACTGAGGGGAACTTGACCATCACAAACAATTACTAGTACATGCTTTAAAGGATGAGTGACAATGACCTTTAAATTTGTCCGATCATTTAAAACGTCAACTTCCTCTACTTTTTCTCAAACAGGTGACCTTTTTGAATGAACAGCTGGGTTAATGTTTTCATCCCGGTTTGGTCATATTGAAAGTGTGGTCTAAATTGGTTAGATGACATAAGACCAATCTTCATGAATAAGAAAGGGCAGCGCTCCGCTCCGCCTCTTTCTTATTCCTGATGATTTGTCTTATTGCCATCTAACCTATACATTATAACCATTATTCAATGTACATGTATTTTGTATTACATGCTGTTTATACTGACCAACTTTTAGGCAGTTGTGAGTCGGACGTTCAAACCGACAACACCCAACTTTAGACCTGAATAAATGGTTGAAACTGGTTTGCATCTTATTTCGTATTTAGCAGTAGTTAAGTTGAAAATGTAGCATATATAAGAAAGTAGAGCCAAGGTCAAAAGAGAACCTTAGTAAAATATATGCCCAGATAGCGGCATAATATTAATCTGATTTAGTCGTTCCAATATAATCGTAACGATTTCTTTCATTATATGTCGCAGTGCTCGCTTTTTCTCACAATATTTCATATTTTTTCGATTTGACGATATCAAATTTTAAAAGAGATATACTTTTTGAACGTTGACAATGGTTTTTCTTGTCCGTGGAAACAGATATTGAAAGGAAAACGTGACGTTTGAGCATATCGCAATAGCAACATCTAAACTTCCATTGCTGATATTTTAGTTTTAAATGAAACCTTTTTATAAGTTCTGTCAGATTTATTTCTTTACATCAGATAAGGTCATGGGCCAAATATACTTTCTATAAGTGATCATTCAGAAAGGTAAAAAGAAAAGGGGGAAAAAATACAGATATTAAACTTATTTCTGATTACAGTGATGACCTAAAAAACATAAAAAAAAAACTGTACATTAGATCGGGATTTTTAAATTGTGTCTTTAAATCCAATATTGAGATGGATTTTTTAATGTCGCATAACCTCCGTTACGGCATTTTCTGAAAAACTGCATTAATATGATAAAATTGTATTGCATTTTAGAAAAGCAGTGGCGTGTATCACAATATTTGTATTTCAAATTTCTGTGCACCTGACCCCATCTCTATTATTAGCTCAACTGGCTTTAGCCATATGAGCTATTGGCATGATGCGTGTGTGCGTGCGTGCGTCCATGCGTCCGTGCGTCCGTTAACAGCAAAAACTCTGAAACTACCAGGCCTTTTCAAACCTAATTTGCTGTGCAAGGTCCTTGCTAGAGTCCGACTGTAGTTTGTACAAATCATGGTGATTAGGTATCCAAGATGGCTGCCGTTACTAAAAATAGAAAAAACCTAAAAAAATCTTCTTCTCCGAAACGAGTCATTGGAGGCAAAATCTGATTTGATATTTGGCTTCTAGATGGTCTTAACCTCTAAGTTTGTACATTTCGTGGAATTCTGACAAAAAATAGGTAACGCGTTTTTGCGTTTAATTTTGCAAAAATCGTAAAATAGCTTTAAATAGTTTAAAATTGTTATAACTTGACTATTAGATCAGATAATGACATGGGTTTTCAGTTTTGACATATTCTTGTAATTACCTTCAAAATGGGGTCAAGGTCAATTGTGAAGGTCATGACCTAATGTTTTACCTTTCTGATTTTATTTATTATCTCCAAAACTATAAACTTTTTGTATAGGCATGTATATTGGAATATTGTTGGTATTGATACAACGATGATTTTGGTGTATAGATTAAGGTCATGGGTTCAAATGTCAAAGTCACAGATGCAAAACAATACCTAAATGGTTCATTATCTCGAAAACTATAAACTTTTTATATAGGCATGTATATTGGAATATTGTTGATATTGATGCAACGGTTATTTTGATATATAGATTAAGGTCATGGGTTCAAAGGTCAAGGTCATAGGCGCGAAATAATACTGAAACGGTTCATTATCTTGAAAACTATAAACTTTTTGTATAGGCATGTATATTGGAATATTGTTGTAATTGATGCAACGGTCATTTTGATGTATAGAGTAAGGTCATGGGTTCAAAGGTTAAGGTCACAGATGCACAAATGTACCAAAATAGTTAAGTATCTGCAAAACCATTAACGTTTTGTATAAGCATGCATATAAGAATGTAAATTACCTGCCAGTTGAGCATCACAGGCCCTATTGGGCCCTTTTGTTTAGGTTATGTTTTTACTACATTTTATTAAAATATTAATATTTCTAAGTTGTTTATCTAAAAAGAAGTATTCTGATCAGGTATTAATGAAGCCATATACCTTTTAAAACTGTAATTATAACAATAATTCGTTAGACCTTTACTACTTAAAAACTTAAAAAATACCTAAAATGTTTTAGGTATAATATTTTAAGTACCGTGTATGTTGATAAAACCAGAAATTTCAATCAAATCGAGAATTGTTCATGAAGACTGTGATTAGGCCATTGTAAAGTGATCAAGACCCAATATATTGACCGTTTGAAATATTACTGGGGTATGACCACCGTCCAATAGAAGCTATATAATGTTTAAATCCGGAATGAGTTCACATTGTTTGGAAAGTCAGTCTTAGAGATGGACCTAATCCAAACAGAGACGAACCGGGGAGTCAAGTCGTTGGTTATAGATGGCCATAAATAATACAAAATTACCTATTTTATCTGAAATTTACCTGTAAAAAAATCGGCGCAAATGAAAAAAAAATCGGCGCAAATGAAATGCAAATCGGCGCAAATGCAAAACGCCGCTTAAAAACATTAAATATAACATAAATATAAACAATAAAAGAACCCTGAAACATAACTTTAATGTACAATAAAATTGTGCAAAATATTTGCTAATATTACATTTTTTTGTATTTTTCTTTTTAAAAATCGTCTTTTTTAAGGTCATTCATACATCTTAATAATTTCCATTTAAACTAGACTGTGGGTATGAAATAAACATTGAATAAAAACACAAAATAACATTATTGAAGATGACCCATCGAAGTAATAATTTTAAGAATAGAATCTCAGGGTATTCCATCAAGAAAACACAAATAAAAAATAATTCATTTAAAATAATTGCCCCATATAATTTGATTTCGAAGACATGCTTATGTCCACATGTACAAGTTTTTAACAAAACTTCTAAAAAATTATTTAAATCCGACACTTCCGATTTACTCGGCCGATGGGTAATCTTTTTATTTCTATACTTATCCAACCCTTCTATTATAGATTCCTAAAATGACACACGTCCCGGTATTATCAGTGATTTACACATTTTAGCTCACCTGAACAAAAGACTCAATTGAGCTATAGCAATCTATCACTGTCCGTCGTGTCAGGCTTTCAAAATTGTGTTCGGGGTTAAGCCACGCCGTTACTAAAAATATCCAAAAGCCAAAAAATCTTCTTCTATGAAACCAAAAGTTGCAGGCAAATTTTGATTGGATATTTGGATTCAGGATACCTGGGAATATTTAAACGGTGTGAAAAATAACACGGTGGCGAACCTACGTCATAGACGCGACTTCGTAAACACAACAATGGCGGCCAAACGATCGACTCGCGGTGAGTTTTAACTGAATTTTCATACTTCCCATCAGTTTATAGTTATCTGAATGTGCCTAAAGAAGGCAGAAAAACTTCACGAACGATCGGTTGATGTATATATATTCTTAGAGCTGCTAGTTTTTTCAAACATTCGCGTCAAAGTAAATTTTTATAACACGATGTCGGGCACACTTTTCACGACGGCAAAGGAAAAAGTTGTATTTTCACCATTAAAACTCGTCCTACTGACTATAATGTTACAAACAGGATATGAATAAACTAAAAGTAATATGTATCAAAGGAAAAAATCCAAAAACTGGGCCTAATAACGACTATTTTAGCATTTTTGGTTTATTGTAGTCGTGTACACTCTGCAAAACTCCTTGCAACTTATGTTGTCGTGCACACATATTTATAAAAAAAACCATCCAGAACGGTTTTCACTGTCATTATAAATGTTTTACTTGAAATGAATCAACATAAGGAATTTTGAGTAGAAATAAAATGAAAAAGCTTACCTTATCTAGAGTTTGAAAAGGTCATTGGTGCCATAAAAAGGTCTTCCTTCACCAAGCGTGCTGGGGTCAGGATTCCTTCTGCAGCGAAAACTGGCCATATTTTTCATCATGTAAAATTCCAAAAGCCAAAGAAATGGTTAGCAGCTACTGCTGCTGTTGGTTCAAAAATTTCAAATGATGTTACATATTCCAAAGAAAAACCATCAAAACGTTCCAATAAAGTAGTACTGGGAGGTGAACATCTTGCAGATAGATACAAATATTATGCAAAGTTTGAAAGCCATATCTTTAATATAGTATGATTTTAAAACCAAACAAGAAACTGAAAATTCATGGCCAGTTAAAAAATAACAAGGCTTCATGTTTACCAAAACAACTAGCCCGACATTTAAATACTGTATTTGTATGACACTGTTCACTACTAATAAAATATTCAAATTTATTGTGTATTTCTAAACAAATGTATGGTAAAATTAATACAGATATCATTTATAATTAAATATAAAAAGCCTGATAATAATATTAATATCAAAAGAAACGTAAAACATGAAAGAAGAAAATATAATTCAACAGAAATCATATTCAAGGAAGATAATATTAATGGTATCTGTCACATCTTCATAGCATACATGTACAAGCCAAGTTCAACATGCCCAAACCCATAGAAATCATTAGTAAAACTAAAAACAGTTATATCCATATATACTGTGCATGCTGAAAGGTAAAGTTTGACTTGCTGATTGCACAAAATTTGTATCCCCATAGCCCAAGTTTCTGATAAATAGCAATTTAAAAAAATCAGCACGTGTCAAACTTCTAATATTAGCAAATTTTGCCTAAAATAGGAGTTGCACATCCTTTTTATAGAAGACTGTCGCCAAATCATTTCATTCCACTTACAGAAATATAGATGACGAATCCGAAATTTTGAGAATACGTTAATGACATACATCCTTAAAATACGACAGATTTTCCAAGTTCTGCTTCATATTTGGACTTGTATCTCAATTATGACATTCACTAAAGGCTACATTTAAAGCTACATGTAAATGACGACGTGATGACTTTAATTTAATTGTCAACTTTCTGTATCTTTGCAACAATACACTTGCTTCTCTTGCTTATGGTGTATTTTTAGAGCTTGTTCCGGCACTTCAGGAACTTTATACAGTAAAACACGTTTATAACGAAGCCCTGGGTACTCTATTTTTAACTTAGTTATAAAGCGACTTGTCATAAATAGACTTATATAGCCCAATGTTTTACAAGCAAATTGCTTACAAATAAATCAAGATCCTTGTAAAGTTTTCAAACCGCCATTAAAATAGTGTTGATAAGTATGATGTCACTGTATCAGTAGTGTTTGTTGGACGAAATATGGTCCTGTTGAGTTGCTGGTTGCTGGATACTATAAATAATGCTGACATAAGAGGTCGTGGGGTCACGAGGTATGACGTCACGGGGAGAGGGGGAAGTCCCGGATGTAGGGAAATCGAAAGGAAATCTTTAGGTCTAATAATAGGTGGGGGAAACCGGATTAAAGTTTAGTAGGTGAGGTCCGAGGCAACCCTCTGATGAAGTTAGAGGGTTAAAACCTTACAAGGACTCTATCTCTTCACCAAAAGGGTCATGTGATATACTGCCGTGTCCGTCTCGAGGAGAGGCATCGAATGGGAAATGTGGTGAGGTGCTCGAACGCAGTTAAAAAAGAGTTATCTCCCGTTAAGTGAAATTCACGGATTCGGACACATCACACGAACCACTTGGCTAGACAAGAAATCGATGGTATGGAACGATAGAAAATGATCGTCCGAACACAGGGGTAGGCCATGTGTAGGGATCGGACCAAGAATAAGGCTCGAACCCGATTGAGAAAGACTCCCATAGAAGTTAACATGGACACTTGTAGATGAGCCTAGAACGCTAAAACACTCGTTCTCGGACTCGGTATGGGGCATAATGACTTTGGGTTTTTTCCTACAAACACATAGGTACTTCGATTATAGAGATTGAACTAGAAATAAGAGAGTTTTGTAGAAACGAATTTCTCTATGGGAAACGCTATGTTAAAATTTTCCCTATATAGTCTTATATAGAGAAATCGACCTAGAGCCCTAGCGCACCAACCACTAGACTAATATGACCGTGTGTAGTATCTATCGATTCGTCTCGTCGAGACCAACATTTGGGTGCAAAATTTATTAAAATCCATAGAGAAAAAAGAAAGTTACGGGTTAAAAGTAATTTATTGCCTCGTCTTGTGCAATAGTACGTGATGATGGGTTAGTACTTGTACTTCCCTCCTATTCTAGGAGCACCTAGATTATCGGATGGATCACACCTTGTTAGTATTGCACTTAGAGAGACGAGGGAGGTGTCGTTAGATTCGAGCCCCATACGTTGATGATAAAAGTGGGATCCGGAAAACGGACCGGACAGAAAAAAATCCGGAATACGTTGCCGCCGCCGCCGCCCCGCCCCTGCCCCTTGCAGCGGGAGGGATAGGAGGAAGGGAGGGAGGGAGGAATGTAAATTATACTAGATAGGTTATTTTGTAAGTTTTATGTACATTGAGTAATAGACTTGCACAAGTCCCTATATTAATTTATTAATTTCAGTATCTTGCCCCTTTAAAACTATTACAGAGATCAACTGACAAAAGTCAATTTACTATCAAAACCCAGGAATATAGGGACTTGTCAAGTCTGCATTACAACCGACCAGTATATGGTCGGTCATTAATTTTCATATTTAACACTGTTGACAGCTTTAATTACTTCTCCAGATACAGCTTACAAACTGAACTTAAATATATAATTCACTCACACATACTGGGTCAGTATATAGTCAGGGGGCAGATCCCAAAAAAGTGACACCCCCTAAACTTTTTTGTTAAAAGCAGGAAACATGGTGGATCTTATTGCCCTATATGTACTTAGTCACGCTAGGTATGTTTCCACCTTCACTTTTTCCGTTTAATGAAAATATGGCTGACAATCCAAGATGGCCGCCAAAAAAGATAATTTAAGTATAAAAATTCAATATCAAATCAACCACTTAACCTTTTAAGTTGAAACTTAGTATTTGATCAATTTAATATTTATACTAATTTTTCATGAATAAACATTGGTTGTAAAAATTCAAAATTCAAATAGTTCTAAGTATGTTTCCGACTTGACTTTTTCCGTTTAATGAAATTATGGCTGCCAAATCCAAGATGGCCACCAAAAAAGATAATTTTAAAATTAAAATTCAATAACAAATCAACCGCTTAAGCATTTAAGTTAAAATTTGGTATTTCATCAATTAAATATTTATACTAACTTCTCATGAACAAACTGTGTGTTGTAAATTCAAAATGGCCGCTATTTTCAAGATGACCGACTTATAATCATCGCACTGCATTTTAAATCAAATACATTGAAGGATTTCATTATTTTATGATATAATTTATTATTAATTTATTTAATATATCTATCTACACACACACACACACATATATATTATGTGAAAATATTGCAGAGAAAATATTACATAACAGCTATTTAAACTTAGTTCATATAATTTAAATAATTTAAATAACGAAGCCGAAACGAAGCTTGAAATTTTTTTTCAAGTTTTCAATGAAGTTCATTTGAATCAATTTAATAGCTATGACTTTTGATGTCTGCAGTAAAAAATAGTCATCTCGCTCATTCAACATTCAAAGAGGTCCAACAGTAACACGATTAGCAACCACAAGCACCTTGCAACAATATATTCTATACGTATATCCCTTATACTTATTATATAAGTATGATCAAATTATAAGATATTCCCCCGGTTCAACAAATCAACAGCTATAAATACAGGATTTAGTAACAATCTTATATTTCCAAAATATTAATTGTAAAACAAAAAACCAAGACCATAACAAAAACATCTGCATCGCTACAAAGAATAAGCGTCTGACCATTATCTGTTTCTTTGGCTTTTTTGGCACAAAGAGCAATTCTTGTGTCTGCCTCTTTATGGTTTGCTCAAAGACCTGATTTACCTCGCCCTGTACATGTACTCTAGAATGTAGTATTTGCATCCAAAAAACCCTAACCTAACCACCAACTGCTCACCATACACTCTTTTTGTTTAACTCATTGGATATAAACCTAAAGAAAATCAGATTCATTCTTTATTCTCGTCCATATGTATATTGAATTATTCCAATTTTCAACTTTGCATCTTTATTCTGCAGAACATGTATTATTCTTTAAATCGAATTATTCTTACCAGTTCTTACTGGTTTTAATGCTATATGATTGTGATTTGTGGATGGATTGTTGTGTTTGTTTTTGATTAATTTTTTTTCTTGTCAGACTTTATAGAATCTCAAAATATCAATCAAACAAAACATCACAAAACATCTACTCTATCTATTCCTGAAATGATACTTTGTAAATCTGCAAATCTACAAAGTTGTCAAAGAATGCTGTTACATGGTAAAAATCTTTATACCATTTTCTGAACATATCTGGATGACATCATTTATCTGTTGCTACATTAGATGTTTGTTGATTGGTCGTATACTACCTACTTAGAATACATTTACTTCTTTTTGCCCAGTGTATTACTATCACCATTACCTCTTCCTGCTTTCACTGGCACAATGATATTATTTAGCTATTATTGTTTTGATTTTTGAAACTCCATAATGCTACCGAAAAATATAAAGACCTGTACGATAATATATGGCACGACAATGGTTAACAGCATTGGGAAACCACAATATGCACTTTGTAGATTGTCTCGCAGCAACCACAAAGTATCGTTTTAGAAAATATTGGTAGAGTAGATTGTTTGCTTTTATAAAGGCTTGAACCAGACAAAAAATAAATTTAAAACAAACATACCAATCTATGTCAAAATCACAATTATGAAGCAAAGTAAAACACTTTCAAATGAAGTTAAACACAGTAACATCCATCAGGGAATTAAAAACAAGTGACCTGGAAGGGTAATTGAGCACCCCACACTCAATGAACATGGAACTTTGGGACGCCACATATCCATGGTATTTTCGGATACAGAGTTACCACACTATATTGTGATGACAGCCATAAAACTTTATGAAGGCCTTGATAAGCCAAGGCTTGCACTATCCCTGCATCAACAATTCATTTGCTAGCAGTTTGCACCGTTGTATAAACAGATTTAAAGAATACAGAAGAGAGATAGAATTCTATGTTGCCTGAGAATTTAAACAATTTTATAATTAAGGGAGAGAATAAGGCTTCATTGATTAGTTTTATATCAAATGACTTGAGCAAGAAAGTACTAGGCAAGGCGCCGGTGGTAAGTGGCGGTTGCGAATCCAAATACTACATTCTCGAGTACAGGGCGGGATACATGAGGTCTTTGTGCAAACCATAAATAGGCAGACTCAAACTTGTTCCTTATGCCGAGCGAGGTGGATAGAATGACGTATAATGACCAGATGTTTTTATTCTCTTGGTTTTGTTTCATAACTTAACAGTAAGGTTTAAGTGAATACTAGAACAAATAAGAAACCGAAATTTCCAGGAGTCAATAAGAAATATCAGAAGAAAACATTTAGATCTGTTGGTATTTGATCAACAGACAGTGATTGAGCTTCCAGCATTGGAAGTGTTCAAACAAATAACAGAGCTTGAAAACTCTGAACGAAAAAGCTTATGAATATACGATAAAGTCGGTAATGCTGTTATCAAGGGTAGATTCCTTTGTTTGTAATCCATTTCAATCCTCAACAAAAACCTTCATGGACTTCACTGACATATGTTCCGTCATTGCCACGGGTCATGCACATTAAACACATAAATTATCAGAAAATGGTTTGGATTCTGTGTTTATTTCCTCAGTAAAAACAACCATTAACTCTTGTTAGTAGCTGGTAAATTAACCTTCAATATTTATGAATGTGGAACTGTTGAATCCTTGTGATGATTGTGCAGTTTAATTATTGTGGAAACACAATTTACTTTTGTTTGTGGATGTAAATCAAGTTGGTGTAAAAGCTTTTGAAGAAGACAGTTAACTAGTATATATATTAACAAATTCAAAATATTGGTTTTTTGTATTAAAACAATGCAACGCGATGATTATAAGTCGGCCATCTTAAAAATAGCGGCCATTTTGAATTTTACAACCACAGTTTGTTCATGAAAATTTCGTATAAATACTTAATTGATCAAATACCAAATTTCAACTCAAAAGGTTAATCGGTTGATTTGTTATTCAATTCTAATTTTAAAATTATCTTTTTTGGTGGCAATCTTGGACTTGGCAGCCATTTTTCATTTAATGGAAAAAGTCAAGGTGGAAACATACTTAGCCTAACTAAGTGCATATATTTTAAGAACAATTAATAGGTTTTATGTCATAAAATAATGACACCCTTTGTTGTATTTGATTTAAAATGCAGCACGATGATTATAAGTCGGCCATCTTAGAAATGGCGGCCATTTTGAATTTTATAACAAATGTTTATTCATGGAAAATTAGTATAAATATTTAATTGATCAAATAACAAATTTCAACTTAAAAGGTTAAGTGGTTGATTTGATATTGAATTTTTATACTTAAATTATCTTTTTTGGCGGCCATCTTGGATTGTCAGCCATATTCTCATTAAACGGAAAAAGTGAAGGTGGAAACATACCTAGCGTGACTAAGTACATATAGGGCAATAAGATCCACCATGTTTCCTGCTTTTAACAAAAAAGTTTAGGGGGGTCAATAAAGAGGCTACTTTTTGAGATCTGCCCCCTGACTAATAACTCATTGTTTTATTTAACATCATAGTATTTACAAATGCAATAGATTTTGGTTTAAAACAATTATCTGATAAAGAGATTAGAGGAAACCAGAAAAAGGCCATAGAGGCATATTTACAAAATAAAGATGTATTTTTTGTATGTGTCGAACTTTAGTTTGAAGATGCATAGCTGCTCTGTGTTGTTCTAAATCTGTTTCCAGTTGAGATAATTCAATGATTAGATCAACTGTATTCTCTGGATTACCCCTTAGTATGTCAATTGATTCCTGTGTTTCCTTAATCTGATTCTGCAATCTGTCCTCAATGTAGGTACCTTGCGAAACTTGCTGACCCCAAGACTTTAGTACAAGGTTCCAGTCCTCGCCAAAATGTTCAGCTATGTTGAGGGATGCCTGATAACTAAGACAGTCGTATGTTGCATTAAACCTTGTAAATGTGGACTTTTTACACCCATCCTTTATTAAAATGATGCTGTTTAAATGCTGAAGTAGATTCATGTCTTGGTTGTAAATTGATAAAAGTTTGCAACCTGCCGACATAATACCTGGTAATAAAGCTCCATCTTTTTTGTACTTATTTCAGTTTTGTGAAGGGTTGATAGTACATGCTTCTAATATATCAAAAAATGGTGTTGCCTTTTCCATCCATTCTGACAGAATCTAATCTACAGTGATTTATTTCAGAATATTTTTATCCGTTTTTCTGAGAACACAATTGGTTTCTTTTGATGACAATGTTTTCATTTCATGTTGTACTGTTTGTAATAAATCTTTCTTACAAAGCGTTTTAGTTCGGGTATTTCCTGAAGTACAAGCCACAGTTTTTGGTGATTGTTTAGAGACACAGCCTCAAAATAGGTACATATAACAGTCTGAGAAAATACACAGTTTTCTGCGATCCATTTGAATCTCCAGTCTACAACAAAAAAGAGGTCAAATAAATGTTAAATAAATGTGGTGTGGTTAACTGATTTGTTTAAAATAGAAAAGTCCAAAAATCCATTTTCTTTATGTATTTTCTTTATCTGCCTCTCCCAATTTATCGCTTAACCCCTTTATAACGCCAAAATTTGACTGAACAAATGGTGATGATGAATCGAGGTGTTACTGTACTATTATTATTTGCGTCACAAGGAAAGTCAGTTGTTTTTCAATATTCAATTTGAGATTATAATGGCATACACGATGCAATTTATTATGATTTTGAAATACAGAAATATGTTCACTACTAGTACATGCATATGTAATATAAGACACAAATGTTGAAAATGATGCTTATTAGTAGATTTGAGACATTTATTTCTGTTGGTCTTGTCTTATATGGGCCACATTTGTTTAGTCATGAAGGTGAAACTCTCTACAACTTTTTACAGATATATAGATTTTAATAAAACTTACTTGTACATACTCTTTATTCTGTTCTATATCAAGTGGAACAAAACTACATACTAGATCCTCTTGACTTTTGTCATTCTCTTTGTCGTCGTCCTCCTTTGGAAATGAAACTTTTCGTTTTAATGTCTTTTCTTCTTCTTCATTGATTTGCCTCTTATAAGTTGTATATTCTTTTCCATGTGACACTTGTAATGTCTCAATAGTAGTTTGATAAGATATTTTTTAAGTGTGAAACAATATTTTCTAGTATCGGTATGTAAATCCTGATGTATATCAATTTGGAGATGTTTTCAATCAATAAACAGGAATCAGTTTTAGCAGACTTTTTTCTGTTTTGTTACCACATACTATACCCACAATTTGTTTTGTTCTTGGAGTATAATTTATAAACTTAAAAAACTTTTTTGGTGTTGATGAAGCCATAAAGAATACAGTTTTAAATTAAGAATTCTGTTAGTGAGTGTTTGTAATATATACAGCAAGCGTGTGCTAGACCACATTGTATTGTAATTTAATCTGACTGTACAGTGTTATCATTTAATTTTTTGACCTCTAATGTCAATCAAATATAATTGTTAGCAAGAGCTTCATGCAGACTTGACAAGTCCCTATATTCTCGGGTTTTGATAGTAAATTGACTTTTGTCAGTTGATCTCTGTAATAGTTTTAAAGGGGCAAAATACTGAAATTAATAATTTAATATAGGGACTTGTGCAAGTCTAATTGAGTAACAACATTCTGCAAATCACCTGGAGGAGGGAGGAAAGAGGAGGACGAGGAAAGAAGAGGAGGAGGAGGAGATACTGGATGATAGGTTATTTTGTAAGTTTTATTGACATTGAGTAACAACATTCTGCAAATCACCTGGAGGAGGAGGAGGAGGAGGAGGAGGAAAGAGGAGGAGGAGGAGGAGGGAGGAAAGAGGAGGAGGAGGAGGAGGAAAGAGAAGGAGGAGACACTCAATGATAGGGGATTTGCAGAATGTTGTTACTCAATGTAAGTAAAACTTACAAAATAACCTATCATCGAGTATCTCCTCCTCCTCGTTCTCTTTCCTCCTCCTTCTCCTCTTTCCTAGCCTCCTCCTTATCCTCCTTCTCCTCCTTCTCTTTACTCCTCCTTCTCCTCTTTCCTCCCCCTCCTCCTCCTCTTTCCTCCTCCTCCTCCAGGTGATTTGCAGAATGTTGTTACTCAATGTCAATAAAACTTACAAAATAACCTATCATCCAGTATCTCCTCCTCCTCCTCTTCTTTCCTCGTCCTCCTCTTTCCTCCTCCTCCTCCAGGTGATTTGCAGAATGTTGTTACTCAATTAGACTTGCACAAGTCCCTATATTAAATTATTAATTTCAGTATTTTGCCCCTTTAAAACTATTACAGAGATCAACTGACAAAAGTCAATTTACTATCAAAACCCGAGAATATAGGGACTTGTCAAGTCTGCATGAAGCTCTTGCTAACAATTATATTTGATTGACATTAGAGGTCAAAAAATTAAATGATAACACTGTACAGTCAGATTAAATTACAATACAATGTGGTCTAGCACACGCTTGCTGTATATATTACAAACACTCACTAACAGAATTCTTAATTTAAAACTGTATTCTTTATGGCTTCATCAACACCAAAAAAGTTTTTTAAGTTTATAAATTATACTCCAAGAACAAAACAAATTGTGGGTATAGTATGTGGTAACAAAACAGAAAAAAGTCTGCTAAAACTGATTCCTGTTTATTGATTGAAAAACATCTCCAAATTGATATACATCAGGATTTACATACCGATACTAGAAAATATTGTTTCACACTTAAAAAATATCTTATCAAACTACTATTGAGACATTACAAGTGTCACATGGAAAAGAATATACAACTTATAAGAGGCAAATCAATGAAGAAGAAGAAAAGACATTAAAACGAAAAGTTTCATTTCCAAAGGAGGACGACGACAAAGAGAATGACAAAAGTCAAGAGGATCTAGTATGTAGTTTTGTTCCACTTGATATAGAACAGAATAAAGAGTATGTACAAGTAAGTTTTATTAAAATCTATATATCTGTAAAAAGTTGTAGAGAGTTTCACCTTCATGACTAAACAAATGTGGCCCATATAAGACAAGACCAACAGAAATAAATGTCTCAAATCTACTAATAAGCATCATTTTCAACATTTGTGTCTTATATTACATATGCATGTACTAGTAGTGAACATATTTCTGTATTTCAAAATCATAATAAATTGCATCGTGTATGCCATTATAATCTCAAATTGAATATTGAAAAACAACTGACTTTCCTTGTGACGCAAATAATAATAGTACAGTAACACCTCGATTCATCACCACCATTTGTTCAGTCAAATTTTGGCGTTATAAAGGGGTTAAGCGATAAATTGGGAGAGGCAGATAAAGAAAATACATAAAGAAAATGGATTTTTGGACTTTTCTATTTTAAACAAATCAGTTAACCACACCACATTTATTTAACATTTATTTGACCTCTTTTTTGTTGTAGACTGGAGATTCAAATGGATCGCAGAAAACTGTGTATTTTCTCAGACTGTTATATGTACCTATTTTGAGGCTGTGTCTCTAAACAATCACCAAAAACTGTGGCTTGTACTTCAGGAAATACCCGAACTAAAACGCTTTGTAAGAAAGATTTATTACAAACAGTACAACATGAAATGAAAACATTGTCATCAAAAGAAACCAATTGTGTTCTCAGAAAAACGGATAAAAATATTCTGAAATAAATCACTGTAGATTAGATTCTGTCAGAATGGATGGAAAAGGCAACACCATTTTTTGATATATTAGAAGCATGTACTATCAACCCTTCACAACACTGAAATAAGTACAAAAAAGATGGAGCTTTATTACCAGGTATTATGTCGGCAGGTTGCAAACTTTTATCAATTTACAACCAAGACATGAATCTACTTCAGCATTTAAACAGCATCATTTTAATAAAGGATGGGTGTAAAAAGTCCACATTTACAAGGTTTAATGCAACATACGACTGTCTTAGTTATCAGGCATCCCTCAACATAGCTGAACATTTTGGCGAGGACTGGAACCTTGTACTAAAGTCTTGGGGTCAGCAAGTTTCGCAAGGTACCTACATTGAGGACAGATTGCAGAATCAGATTAAGGAAACACAGGAATCAATTGACATACTAAGGGGTAATCCAGAGAATACAGTTGATCTAATCATTGAATTATCTCAACTGGAAACAGATTTAGAACAACACAGAGCAGCTATGCATCTTCAAACTAAAGTTCGACACATACAAAAAATACATCTTTATTTTGTAAATATGCCTCTATGGCCTTTTTCTGGTTTCCTCTAATCTCTTTATCAGATAATTGTTTTAAACCAAAATCTATTGCATTTGTAAATACTATGATGTTAAATAAAACAATGAGTTATTAGTCAGGGGGCAGATCTCAAAAAGTAGCCTCTTTATTGACCCCCCTAAACTTTTTTGTTAAAAGCAGGAAACATGGTGGATCTTATTGCCCTATATGTACTTAGTCACGCTAGGTATGTTTCCACCTTCACTTTTTCCGTTAATGAGAATATGGCTGACAATCCAAGATGGCCGCCAAAAAAGATAATTTAAGTATAAAAATTCAATATCAAATCAACCACTTAACCTTTTAAGTTGAAATTTGTTATTTGATCAATTAAATATTTATACTAATTTTCCATGAATAAACATTTGTTATAAAATTCAAAATGGCCGCCATTTCTAAGATGGCCGACTTATAATCATCGTGCTGCATTTTAAATCAAATACAACAAAGGGTGTCATTATTTTATGACATAAAACCTATTAATTGTTCTTAAAATATATGCACTTAGTTAGGCTAAGTATGTTTCCACCTTGACTTTTTCCATTAAATGAAAAATGGCTGCCAAGTCCAAGATTGCCACCAAAAAAGATAATTTTAAAATTAGAATTGAATAACAAATCAACCGATTAACCTTTTGAGTTGAAATTTGGTATTTGATCAATTAAGTATTTATACGAAATTTTCATGAACAAACTGTGGTTGTAAAATTCAAAATGGCCGCTATTTTTAAGATGGCCGACTTATAATCATCGCGTTGCATTGTTTTAATACAAAAAACCAATATTTTGAATTTGTTAATATATATACTAGTTAACTGTCTTCTTCAAAAGCTTTTACACCAACTTGATTTACATCCACAAACAAAAGTAAATTGTGTTTCCACAATAATTAAACTGCACAATTATCACAAGGATTCAACAGTTCCACATTCATAAATATTGAAGGTTAATTTACCAGCTACTAACAAGAGTTAATGGTTGTTTTTACTGAGGAAATAAACACAGAATCCAAACCATTTTCTGATAATTTATGTGTTTAATGTGCATGACCCGTGGCAATGACGGAACATATGTCAGTGAAGTCCATGAAGGTTTTTGTTGAGGATTGAAATGGATTACAAACAAAGGAATCTACCCTTGATAACAGCATTACCGACTTTATCGTATATTCATAAGCTTTTTCGTTCAGAGTTTTCAAGCTCTGTTATTTGTTTGAACACTTCCAATGCTGGAAGCTCAATCACTGTCTGTTGATCAAATACCAACAGATCTAAATGTTTTTCTTCTGATATTTCTTATTGACTCCTGGAAATTTCGGTTTCTTATTTGTTCTAGTATTCACTTAAACCTTACTGTTAAGTTATGAAACAAAACCAAGAGAATAAAAACATCTGGTCATTATACGTCATTCTATCCACCTCGCTCGGCATAAGGAACAAGTTTGAGTCTGCCTATTTATGGTTTGCACAAAGACCTCATGTATCCCGCCCTGTACTCGAGAATGTAGTATTTGGATTCGCAACCCGCCACTTACCACCGGCGCCTTGCCTAGTACTTTCTTGCTCAAGTCATTTGATATAAAACTAATCAATGAAGCCTTATTCTCTCCCTTAATTATAAAATTGTTTAAATTCTCAGGCAACATAGAATTCTATCTCTCTTCTGTATTCTTTAAATCTGTTTATACAACGGTGCAAACTGCTAGCAAATGAATTGTTGATGCAGGGATAGTGCAAGCCTTGGCTTATCAAGGCCTTCATAAAGTTTTATGGCTGTCATCACAATATAGTGTGGTAACTCTGTATCCGAAAATACCATGGATATGTGGCGTCCCAAAGTTCCATGTTCATTGAGTGTGGGGTGCTCAATTACCCTTCCAGGTCACTTGTTTTTAATTCCCTGATGGATGTTACTGTGTTTAACTTCATTTGAAAGTGTTTTACTTTGCTTCATAATTGTGATTTTGACATAGATTGGTATGTTTGTTTTAAATTTATTTTTTGTCTGGTTCAAGCCTTTATAAAAGCAAACAATCTACTCTACCAATATTTTCTAAAACGATACTTTGTGGTTGCTGCGAGACAATCTTCAAAGTGCATATTGTGGTTTCCCAATGCTGTTAACCATTGTCGTGCCATATATTATCGTACAGGTCTTTATATTTTTCGGTAGCATTATGGAGTTTCAAAAATCAAAACAATAATAGCTAAATAATATCATTGTGCCAGTGAAAGCAGGAAGAGGTAATGGTGATAGTAATACACTGGGCAAAAAGAAGTAAATGTATTCTAAGTAGGTAGTATACGACCAATCAACAAACATCTAATGTAGCAACAGATAAATGATGTCATCCAGATATGTTCAGAAAATGGTATAAAGATTTTTACCATGTAACAGCATTCTTTGACAACTTTGTAGATTTGCAGATTTACAAAGTATCATTTCAGGAATAGATAGAGTAGATGTTTTGTGATGTTTTGTTTGATTGATATTTTGAGATTCTATAAAGTCTGACAAGAAAAAAAATTAATCAAAAACAAACACAACAATCCATCCACAAATCACAATCATATAGCATTAAAACCAGTAAGAACTGGTAAGAATAATTCGATTTAAAGAATAATACATGTTCTGCAGAATAAAGATGCAAAGTTGAAAATTGGAATAATTCAATATACATATGGACGAGAA
Organism: Anadara kagoshimensis; assembly: GCA_021292105.1. Classification (NCBI taxonomy): domain Eukaryota; kingdom Metazoa; phylum Mollusca; class Bivalvia; order Arcoida; family Arcidae; genus Anadara; species Anadara kagoshimensis. Next base: position 22,108,886 of record CM037864.1, read on the forward strand.
TAAAGAATGAATCTGATTTTCTTTAGGTTTATATCCAATGAGTTAAACAAAAAGAGTGTATGGTGAGCAGTTGGTGGTTAGGTTAGGGTTTTTTTGGATGCAAATACTACATTCTAGAGTACATGTACAGGGCGAGGTAAATCAGGTCTTTGAGCAAACCATAAAGAGGCAGACACAAGAATTGCTCTTTGTGCCAAAAAAGCCAAAGAAACAGATAATGGTCAGACGCTTATTCTTTGTAGCGATGCAGATGTTTTTGTTATGGTCTTGGTTTTTTGTTTTACAATTAATATTTTGGAAATATAAGATTGTTACTAAATCCTGTATTTATAGCTGTTGATTTGTTGAACCGGGGGAATATCTTATAATTTGATCATACTTATATAATAAGTATAAGGGATATACGTATAGAATATATTGTTGCAAGGTGCTTGTGGTTGCTAATCGTGTTACTGTTGGACCTCTTTGAATGTTGAATGAGCGAGATGACTATTTTTTACTGCAGACATCAAAAGTCATAGCTATTAAATTGATTCAAATGAACTTCATTGAAAACTTGAAAAAAAATTTCAAGCTTCGTTTCGGCTTCGTTATTTAAATTATTTAAATTATATGAACTAAGTTTAAATAGCTGTTATGTAATATTTTCTCTGCAATATTTTCACATAATATATATGTGTGTGTGTGTGTGTAGATAGATATATTAAATAAATTAATAATAAATTATATCATAAAATAATGAAATCCTTCAATGTATTTGATTTAAAATGCAGTGCGATGATTATAAGTCGGTCATCTTGAAAATAGCGGCCATTTTGAATTTACAACCACAGTTTGTTCATGAGAAGTTAGTATAAATATTTAATTGATGAAATACCAAATTTTAACTTAAATGCTTAAGCGGTTGATTTGTTATTGAATTTTAATTTTAAAATTATCTTTTTTGGTGGCCATCTTGGATTTGGCAGCCATAATTTCATTAAACGGAAAAAGTCAAGTCGGAAACATACTTAGAACTATTTGAATTTTGAATTTTTACAACCAATGTTTATTCATGAAAAATTAGTATAAATATTAAATTGATCAAATACTAAGTTTCAACTTAAAAGGTTAAGTGGTTGATTTGATATTGAATTTTTATACTTAAATTATCTTTTTTGGCGGCCATCTTGGATTGTCAGCCATATTTTCATTAAACGGAAAAAGTGAAGGTGGAAACATACCTAGCGTGACTAAGTACATATAGGGCAATAAGATCCACCATGTTCCTGCTTTTAACAAAAAAGTTTAGGGGGTGTCACTTTTTTGGGATCTGCCCCCTGACTATATACTGACCCAGTATGTGTGAGTGAATTATATATTTAAGTTCAGTTTGTAAGCTGTATCTGGAGAAGTAATTAAAGCTGTCAACAGTGTTAAATATGAAAATTAATGACCGACCATATACTGGTCGGTTGTAATGCAGACTTGACAAGTCCCTATATTCCTGGGTTTTGATAGTAAATTGACTTTTGTCAGTTGATCTCTGTAATAGTTTTAAAGGGGCAAGATACTGAAATTAATAAATTAATATAGGGACTTGTGCAAGTCTATTACTCAATGTACATAAAACTTACAAAATAACCTATCTAGTATAATTTACATTCCTCCCTCCCTCCCTTCCTCCTATCCCTCCCGCTGCAAGGGGCAGGGGCGGGGCGGCGGCGGCGGCAACGTATTCCGGATTTTTTTCTGTCCGGTCCGTTTTCCGGATCCCACTTTTATCATCAACGTATGGGGCTCGAATCTAACGACACCTCCCTCGTCTCTCTAAGTGCAATACTAACAAGGTGTGATCCATGATAATCTAGGTGCTCCTAGAATAGGAGGGAAGTACAAGTACTAACCCATCATCACGTACTATTGCACAAGACGAGGCAATAAATTACTTTTAACCCGTAACTTTCTTTTTTCTCTATGGATTTTAATAAATTTTGCACCCAAATGTTGGTCTCGACGAGACGAATCGATAGATACTACACACGGTCATATTAGTCTAGTGGTTGGTGCGCTAGGGCTCTAGGTCGATTTCTCTATATAAGACTATATAGGGAAAATTTTAACATAGCGTTTCCCATAGAGAAATTCGTTTCTACAAAACTCTCTTATTTCTAGTTCAATCTTTATAATCGAAGTACCTATGTGTTTGTAGGAACAAACCCAAAGTCATTATGCCCCATACCGAGTCCGAGAACGAGTGTTTTAGCGTTCTAGGCTCATCTACAAGTGTCCATGTTAACTTCTATGGGAGTCTTTCTCAATCGGGTTCGAGCCTTATTCTTGGTCCGATCCCTACACATGGCCTACCCCTGTGTTCGGACGATCATTTTCTATCGTTCCATACCATCGATTTCTTGTCTAGCCAAGTGGTTCGTGTGATGTGTCCGAATCCGTGAATTTCACTTAACGGGAGATAACTCTTTTTTACTGCGTTCGAGCACCTCACCACATTTCCCATTCGATGCCTCTCCTCGAGACGGACACGGCAGTATATCACATGACCCCTTTTGGTGAAGAGATAGAGTCCTTGTACGGTTTTAACCCTCTAACTTCATCAGAGGGTTGCCTCGGACCTCACCTACTAAACTTTAATCCGGTTTCCCCCACCTATTATTAGACCTAAAGATTTCCTTTCGATTTCCCTACATCCGGGACTTCCCCCTCTCCCCGTGACGTCATACCTCGTGACCCCACGACCTCTTATGTCAGCATTATTTATAGTATCCAGCAACCAGCAACTCAATAGGACCATATTTCGTCCAACAAACACTACTTGTATGATGTATCTGTATCCAAAATTACCCTGGATACATGTTCCATGTTACTTCCATTTTGAATTTTGATTACGCACGCGCTTTTTTGTCGGAAGTTCATATATTTATCCTAAATTGTCAGTTTTAATTTTGCTTTTGAATTATGATTTGGACATGGATTGGTATGTTTGTCTTTGATAGGTATGTTTGTTTTTTATTATACATGCACAAGTCTGCCAGACAACTACTTCCTGTTTCCCGACTTATTTATTTTTTTACGTTTACGGTGAAGCATACTATGTGAGCTACTGATCACAGAATTCTTTTTGCTATATGGCACTGAATCATCAGTTGAAAAGGAACCCTTATTTTGTGGTATAAACCACAGTAGTCGTGATGTAGACCTCTTAGAGGTTGAAGAAGTAGGATAATCACAACAACAAAGACAACAACAACTGAAATCTGGACTCCATTCTGTGTAGAATTCTTTAATTCATTTTAAACACATGACGCTAATCTCTTTAAATTTTTCAAAGTGAAATTTTCCTATTCGTCTTGCTGCAAATTTTAAATCGGGAAAGGTTGTCAAGATTATTTCACCAGAGCATTGCAAATCTTAATTAAATAATAAATGTTCTATTCTACCTTTACCTTTGAATGTCGAAGGTTTAACTTCAAGTTTTCTTTAGATTATGTAATAAAAACTCTTTTTGGAGTTATTTTTTTTAATCAACGGAAGGAGAAGCTGTTTACCAAATAAAATACGGTTTTTACTGGAGAAGGAAGCCCGATCCTGACACGCTTATTGAAGGGAAGCCTTTCTATGGCACCAATTACCTTTTCAAACTCTAAGGTAAGCTTTTTCATTTTACTTCTACTCAAAATTCCTTATATTGATTCATTTCAAGTAAAAAATTTATAATGACAGTGAAAACCGTTCTGGATGTTTTTTTATAAATATTGTGTGCACGACAACATAAGTTGCAAGGAGTTTTGCAGAGTGTACACGACTACAATAAACAAAAAATGCTAAAATAGCCGTTATAAGGCCCTGTTTTTTTACCTTTTCCTTTGATACATAATACTTTTAGTTTATTCATATCCCGTTTGTAACATTATAGTCAGTAGGACGAGTTTTAATGGTGAAAATACAACTTTTTCCTTTGCCGTCGTGATAAGTGTGCCCGACATCGTAGTACGAAAATTTACTTTGACGCGAATGTTTGAATAAACTAGCAGCTCTAAGAATATATATACATCAACCGATCGTTCGTGAAGTTATTCTGCCTTCTTTGGGCAAATTCAGTTAACTAAAAACTGATGGGAAGTATGGAAATTCAGTTAAAACTCACCGCGAGTCGATCGTTTGGCCGCCATTGTTGTGTTTACGAAGTCGCGTCTATGACGTAGGTTCGCCACCGTGAATAAATTGGGCGAAAAATAGGTCATGCGTTTTTTTTTTTGCGTAAAATTATGTAAATTTTAAAATGAGACATTTATTGCTATAACTCAATAACGGCTGAAGATAATTGTATGGAGTTTTCACTGTTGATCTTGTCTTGCTATTTTCTTCCAATAGATGGCAAGGTCCCAGTTTTTGACCTTTGATAAAAATGCTGTTTTTTAATCATTTGATGTGTATATGGCATGGGATTTTCAGTTAGTTGTAGATATTGACATGACAATCATTTTGATACATAGATCAAGGTCATGGGTTCAAAGGTCAAGGTCACAGATGCACAAATGTACCGAAATAGTTAAGTATCTGCAAAACCATTAACTTTTTGTATAAGCATATAAGAATATTGTAGGTAATGGTGCAATGGTCATTTTGATATATGAATAAAAACCATGGGTTCAAAGGTCAAGGTCACAGATGCAATCGGGTACTGAAATAGTTACTTATTTCTAAAACTATATAAAAAAATTATAGGCATATATATTAGAATATTGTAGGCATTTGCACAACGATCAATTTGATATATGAATGAAAGCCATAGGTTCAAAGGTCAAAGTCGTAAATGCAAACGAATACTGAAATGGTTAATTTTCTCAAAAACTATAAACTTTTTTGTATAGGCATGTATATTGGAATAGTGTAGGCATTGGCCTAGCGATCATTTGATATTTAGATGAAGGTCATTGGTTCAAAGATCAAGGTTACAGGTGCAAAAATACTGAAATGGTTTATTATCTCAAAACTATAAACTTTTTGTATAGGCATGTATTATTAGTTACACAGTCTGTTGGTGACCTAATATGGTTTATACAGGGTCAGTAAATTCCATATCGGGCGAGGGCGAAGCCCGAGCCCAGATATGGAATTTACTGACCCTGTATAAACCATATTAGGTCACCAACAGACTGTGTAACGATTATATCCTACCGATCACCCTGAAGACCCACGGTGGATACCTTTAAACAAACATACAGTACACGGATACGGAGACGGAGAGAAGTTCAGGATGAGACACTGCTGTATGTTTTAGTAACCTATAGCTCCAAACAAACCCTTTATATATCATATTATGTCACTGAAACACTGTGTAACTATTATCATACCGATCATATCAATAAATCATTTACAAAACCAATTTGAATGGTGGGTACAGCGACATGTGAATGGTGACTGAGTTAGAAATACCATGACATTCTGTCTGACAAACTATTGAAAATAATAATGAATTTGACTTACTAGCAACTTCCGTCAAAGAAATCAATTGCACTTTATCTTGGACATCAAAATATTTTGTTTCAATATCACAACACCTTTACTATCTAGTGTCTGTATTTGCCGTAAATACTTGTGATAAATATGACGTGTTTACTACGAGGCGGGCGCCATTGACGTTGGTCAGGGGAAGTAACTCTCATACTGACTAGATATGGAACAGACCTGCCTGACATGGATTATATTAGGTCACCACGTGACCGATATTGTCGAATGAAATTCACAGGTAGGATATGTTAGAATATTGTAGGTATTGGCCTAACGATCAATTTGATATATAGATTCTTTAGCTGTTTAAAAATAATATATTGTAGCTAGACTTTAAATATGTTGTATGTAGCATTCTTAGGACAAGCTATAATAAATTTGCAAAAATCCTAGCATATATATCATTGGCTCTTACTGCTGAAAATTTGGAATTAATTAATGCAATTGACTATTGAACCTCTGCATGAGCCTCATGTGAGCGTTTATGCCCATAAACCTCTTGTTAGAATGGGATCTGAATCTTTGCAGTTGGAAAAATTAGCTATGTTTCGTGTGATTTTGGTAAAAAATCTAATGTCGCAACTATGTCTATTTAATTCAGTATATATTATTATTTCATAAGTATTCACGGCTATAAAATTGGCAGGGCCGAGAGGTAAAAGGCGCTGGCCTGCACGTGATCACAAGGTCTTTCAGCGCTGAGGTATGGTTCAAATCCTGCTCGCGAAAGGTTGTCACTTGCCATACCGATGGCTACTCTGGCTTCCTTCACCATGCATAAAAAGTAACCACTCTAATATTTATAAATGAAATATTCTTGAAGGGTTAAAATAAAATTATAATATTGGCACAAGATGGCAATTGTTATAATAAAATGTTTTCCAATAAGTTCATAATGATTTGATTTGATTTTGCTGGTGTTTAACGTCCCAGTCTAGAATAGTTTACTTATATCGGAACTTCGCCAGCTATAGGTGAATTTGCAGAAACTATGCCTATGTTCAGCACTCGGAGTTTAAGCGGCGAGGGTTCCAACTGTGACACGGGGTCTCATACAAATGACCCATTGTTCTAACCTCTAAATACCGCGAGCCTGGTAAGGAATTTTAACGTCTTATGGATCAAACCTACGACCTCCCATTCTCGAGGCGAACTCGCTACACCACCGAGCCAGTTCATTTCATACAATAAAATTAAGTTTTTATTAATATGATTAAACTTCAACGTCAATTATTGTTAATGAGCGATATTTGCGTTTGGTCCATGCTTCAGATTTATTTTGTTTATAAAGCCAGAAGTCATCGCTATATTAATAGTAATTAATAGTATATAATAGTAATGTTTTAATGAGAGAAAACAAGGAAAATTAAAATAACACATTTCCGCGTCCGCCATCCTGATATGAGTGGACATCAGCTTAACCCCTGTGAAGTATAGGTTAGATGGTATTAAAACAATTCATTAAGGAACCAGCTTAGACGGCATATCATTGGTTTGTTCTGTAAGTAGGCGGTACAACTGTCCATTTCTGGTGATGTGCAATTAAAACAGAAAAGAAGCTGGAAAAGTTGTCATTTGTTAATTTCAGTTGTTGTGGCTAGTTGGACTGTGTCGGGCGAAAATTGGAATTTTAATCTTATTTACAGACAGTTTAAATTATGGCGAGGCGTTTGATATGCATTTGTACCAATACCGACCAAGCAAGATACGAAAGTCACTGTTGACTTTTGAAAAATTAAATGTGAATAATTTTCACCTTAGATTTTCCAGAAATTGGTAAAAATTATGCTGGATAGGATTCCAAAGAAGACTAGAAATAACAGAAAATGGTGTGTATCCGTATGGAATGATTGGATTCAATATCTATTCACAAAATTCACTTATTTTGAACCCTTGATTAAGCGACGTTATATTTTAAACCTTTACGATTTTTGGATGTATCGAAATTCTAAGGAAGCTTAAGGATGGGAAGCTGCAACACCCCCTCCCTCCGATACGCTTACTCGTTTAACTGGATGTGACACTGGTAAAAGAAGTATGTGTTTCCAGATTTGTCTGCCAATCAGAAGTTAGTAATTACCTTCGCGATGATAGCATTTATAACTTTTCTTCATTATTAAATCAAGGTAATACTAAATTCTGATTGGTTTACAGATGCGGACACCCTACAATCGCCGTTTAAGAAAAAAATACCAGATGAATACTAGTAATATCTGACAAAATAAACTTACTTTATTTCAATAAAATTCGTTTTTTAAGAAAAAAAAGCGATGTATTGTCATTGTTTACTCAACTTGTTAAAAAAATGGAATTATAATCACCAACAAGAAAATCGCTTGAAAACACTAGAAGTTTTAATTTCGAGTTTGTTTGGTTTATTTAGTAAATTATAGTTGAAATTTTATAATTATTTTGTGCAAAAATCGTTGCGGTAGCTCTGAATTGGTAGAGTGCTCGCTCCGTAAGTGGAAGGTGGTGGGTTTGAAACCCCAACCCCGACGCGTCTGACCCAATTTTTGGAAGTGGATGTTGACTGTTCTTTCATTCGACATTAAGAAATGATAGTCACAGTTCTTTCGGATGGGAAGTTAAAATAAACGAGGTCCTGCGTCACCTTAGGCGTGGTACGATAACGAACCCTGCTGCATAATGCAATCAGTACAACGCACAGGCAAAATTTCTGCACCTTCTCTACCCCATTCTATTTTTTCTGTGTATGCCACGACGATGCCGACTAGGAATGAACGTAGGTGTAGCTAGGCAAATTTGTCATTTACGCACTGTGGTTATGAAAGTAGGTGGTTTCCGAGGACATTCTGAAAGATACAGCATAAGAATGGTGGATGTATATTTAATGAAATTGTAACCTTTTGTCTACAAAAAAAGACCAATAACTAATAATACAGCAGGAAAATTTGCAACTGAAAAACTAGCCAGCAACCAATGCATTTGCTTTTATAATTTTCCTTGTCCAGCACTTGGTTCCGGTTCATAGGTCATTTCTTAATTTAGAGTTAAGGTACTTCAAACTTTTGCCTGTATTGTTTAGTACTACAATGAAATACTTTCTTTAAAATAAGAATATTGATGTACTATGCTTACAGTACGCTTCATTATCACACCTTAAAATCATGTTCATCTTCATCAATACGGTCCTTTATCCAAATTATCATTGGCCTCATTTCAGTTAAGAAACATCTTCTTTTCATCGCCACTGAACCCTGATCTATAGTTGCCCAGCACTTAAAAATACACTTAGTCAACTTACAGTTTTTCAGTTGACAGCTTGTTCCAGTGTTGCAACTTTACTCAACACTTTCCTGCCTAGTACTACCACCAACACCATTTTCCCAACTACGCCGTACTTCAGCACTGCAGTAATCAGTGGCGTAGCATACATAAAAGCCAATAATCCTGTGCTTACACATAATTTTTTGATAAAAATTTTAAAAATTATTTCAGTCTGTCATCATGTACAAATGAAAATAAAACACAAAATATTACGAAAATAAAATTTTTATTTTTAAATCTTACACAGAAAATTTCGTCTGGCTCTTAGTCTAGTAGTGAGATAAGCCCTGTACATTTTCCTGGGATACATGTGAGCCCAAAATACAATGTAATCAGTTCCAGCTCATATTCACTGAGGATATGAGGAAACTGTAACTTTTAATGGCATCTTCAGCTGGGTCTCCCAATGAGATGAATTAAACTAATCCGAGGCCCTATATATGAATTCAGAACAGAATAAAATAGAATATTAGAAAGTGGACTGGTTGATTGAGTTGTGGAAATCACTGTCAGGTGAAGACCACGCTCGATGTTGCTTAACTTCTTGTTAAGCGGAACACTATTCCGAATCAGCTAATTCTTAATCCATAGATTATATCTTTGATCAATAGGGTTGTTGCTTCACACATTACATCAGAGAGCAAGATTGATTGATTTAATGAGATTTAACGTCCAAGTCAAGAATATTTCACTTATGATAAATATCGAGACGTCACCAACCGTAGGAGAAGGGACAGGAATTTTTACCGTTGCAGTGCGTTCAGGGCAATGGGCAATTAAGGTTCTTTAACGTTGCCGTAACCAGTGAGATGACATCAGTTCTAAGGTCTGAAAGGCCCGTGATAAAAATACGAATTTTAACCCTTTTGCCCATATAAATATTGATTTAGAATGGATTTTTTTCAAAATTTTCCCGGGGGGGGGGGGGGGGGGGGGGGGGGAGGAAGTATGCTCCTGCAACAACTTATATATATAATGCGTATAAGGACTCAAATACGGCGCGTTTGGTGCCTTTGGCACCAGACTTGCACATTCATTCCTCTCTTGCTTAACCACTGGTTACAGACATCATTTGTAAAGCACCACACTGAAGGACATCATTTTTGATTAGTTGCGAAAAATTCAAACGCCTAGTACTCTTCATAGAGTAAAATTGTGAAACCCGTACGCTTCAAATTCCTTTTTATTTGAATATTAAGGCATCCGGTTTGCTGAACTAACAGTAAATCAGCTAAACTATAGAGAGTTTAAGAAAATCTAAATGATTGAATCTACTTGAGATGTTCGTAACAGCGGCTAAGGTCATCCTGTGAAAGTAAGATTTTTCATAAAAAAGAAACATTTACAAAAGTGGGACCATGGCTTGTTTTTGCCTTAACTATTTTCCAGACAAGAATTAAGTTAACAATCTGCAATTTTAAAGTTTTGTGAAAATTCAATGTTTAATTTTTATCCCGCTGATATGGTGCAGTGTTTTTTTTGTGTTATGACGTCCGTATTAACAATTTAGTCTGGTGGAAAAAAATTGAAATTTCACGATAGGGGGACATGAGTGTTCAAAGCTGGCAACATAGCTGTCTTATATCATCATAGGTTAGGGGTCAAGAATCAACCTGTTGCCAAGTGGATCGACCCTTGGTTTAGTAGATAAAAGGTCAAAGGTCAGATAGTGTTTTTTCCCAAAAATTAATCTTTATTAGTTTATAGCTGTCCAAATATATACTTTCTGAGATTTAAATAAATCAAATAAATCTGTTTTCATGCAACCATAGCATTTCCATAATTTTAACATTGACTAGGAAGCTAATTGAGACTGTTTAGGCTAAGATTTAAATATTTCAATGTTATTTTTCAAAATTCTGACACAAGCTTCAAGATAGAATAAAATAAAAGTATACATTCAACATCAAAGCATGAATCAAACTGCTAAAATATAATTCTTTTGTAAATCCATGACTGTGATTAAAACAAATATATTGTTTAAACCCAGCTGGTAATTTGAAATTTATTAAAAGTTTAAAATCAAAGTACTACAAGTACTGTAATCGGCAAGACATAGTCACGAGAATCTCTGGAATATATCAGTCACATCTAACGATTTCTTTTCATTCATCAATATCGCTATCTGTGGCATTATCATTCAAAGGGTTCAACCAAACAACGGTTCAACGGTCCCATTGCAAGTGCATACAGCCACCCCCTTTAAATTGTATGCCCTACATGTACATTTGTAGTGCAACATGATTTATATTTTAAATTACATTTCAGCAATGCATGACATGATTTTGGTAAAAGTTATTTTCTCATTTAAAAAACCCCTACTGTAGCTCAATTGGTATAGCGCTCACTCCCCGTATGTGGTGAGTCCTGGGTTCGAACTCTAGTTGTGTCTGACCAAAACTTGAAATAAGGTAGTGACTGTTCTTTTGCCAAACACTCGGTATTTAGAAACGAAAGTCACGAGATACTTTGAGAGAGATCTTAAAAACCGATGACCCGTGTCAAGGCGGGTGTAAAGTTAAGGAGCTTTTCCTGCACATTTCCCTAAGTTCACTGCAAAGGTCAACATTTCTGCCACTTCACCTATAGCTGGTGACGTCTTGATATGACTGAAATACGTAAAAGCCCGTAAAACCCCATGCAATCAATCAATTTATAATTTTCTCATTATTAAAACTGTTTTTAAGTCACATTCAGACTCGCACTAACTTAACTGTCCGAGAATAATCGTGAACATCAGGAAAATACTTAAGTCCAAAAAGTTAAGTTTTGTTCACGATCCTTTGACCTGTAATTGTCTTAGAAAAGTTAAAGTTAAGTTAAGACTTAAGCAAAAAAATTAATTTTAATTTGTGAAAAAAAACCTCAGATTTAAGTATAAAAACTAGTATTGTTCGTGGTCCTGTTGCCAGATGACAAGACAAAATTAATAACGAAAAGTTTATGGTGGATCACAAAACAAGGTCGTTTTGAAACACAAACACAAAAGCGACATTGGTGATGGATAGGTCACACCATCAAGACACCTGCCAACAACATCACAAAACTTTGAAATGGAACACACAAGAATAAAAGACACCTTGAGACAAGTTTCTGCAATTGAAACAGGGGGTAAAAATTGCGTAGAACAGAGACTGAGGGATTTTGTCGATGGACTAACCTCCACTAGGAGTGAAAGGCATACAGTATGCAAGTTAGTGAGACTAGCACCATCCGTGTACTATAGGTGACGGGAGATCCGGAATAAATACCAGGTATAACTAAATGCAGCCAAACAGCAGTTTAATAGTGTGCACGTTGAATATGTAGGTCGGTTGCATATGATGTTGGAAGCAAATTTTCAATTGTACTTTTCCTCTGAGAGGAACAGTTTACATCGTAGATGAGACATCCTCGCTAGGTACATTCAATGAAGGCATCTGCACTCACAAGTTCAGAAAAGTCCCCCCTTGCAAGAGTGGGAAGAAGACCTGTGTTTTCCCTGGAAACACGGAATGCTGTATTTAGAATGTCCAGAAAGTTAATTGACAGTCTTACAGTCTGTAATTGCATGGAATACTTGGAGCTTATTCCTCTGTAGAGGTGATAATTTTATGCTATGAACAGGGACGAACCTTAGATGTCCCGGTCTAGAATCATAATTCCTCATTTAAAAGCAACAGAAGAATAATGTCATCAGTATCACGACAAACAACAACTGTTCTTTTATAGCCTTGCATGTAAGCATCAACACCATGGGGAACAATTCTAGTATCGGCTTCCTTGTGTAAAGCTTTAAAAACGGTTACACTCCTTCCTCTGTATGAATTAAACATACTGTCAGTTGGACCCCCTGATATCCTCAGCTAAGCTAAGAAATGTCTTGGATTACTACGAGATCCTATTTTTTTCTTGGTGACTGATAAAATCTCACCAATTTGATGGCAGATGGACATTTTAATTATCAATAATTCTTCTAACAGAACGGAGACCTGATCCTCTTTTATCTCTAGATGGTTTCACCTTTTATGGATTAGTGGTCATATCTATCATAATGACATCAATTTTAATACATTTATCTTTCGCGTGGATAAAAACAGTTTGTGCGTTTCCTAACTCGCCGAATGTATTAATGCCTTTCCGTTTTCCCAGTGCTACAACTAAAGTTTGACCATTAATTATTTTGGTAGTAATGTCTCCATGCAAACTTCTTCCTCAGGGATATTTTGAAGGTCCGACTCGTCGGCTGCAGATAACAAGGGTCCTGATGTATCAGGTATAGGCGACACTGGGAATAGTTCGTGTTTCAACAGTTCACTAATATTTCCACCAGAAAAAGAGAACACACTTGATAGTATTATACAGATACAGTCATTATAGCTAATCAAATCTTTCAGTACCACCAGTACTTTGATTTCTTTTTTTAAAAAGTGGATACTTATACAATTATAAATACGGGCAATATGATTCAGTAAAATCATTTTCTAAATTAGTCTAATTAGTCTAAAGTTTTGTTAAACAATTTCAAATGCACAAATGTGTTTATAATAGTATTTATTTGCCACAATTAATCATATTTGTAAATGTCAAATCTGTGCAAGCGTCTTATCTTATTTTTCATGGAAACTTTGAAAATAAGTGACTGAATTAGTTGGATATGACTTTCTATTAATTTGAAAATACCACTTACATATTTAGAAGACAAAATGTATAAAGAAAAACTTCTGTAAGCCACCTTGAATTTGTGTATAGGCCAATATGGGCATTTTCACTTTGCACCCATTGACCTTTAGCTGCCCTCACAATGGCCCCTGGGTGAAATCTTGCTTGGCAACAAGCCGATTCTACCAAAGCAAAGTTCATAGAAGGTTATGACATAACTTGCCACCTTTGAACACGCTGTCCTCCCTACATCGAAAAATAAGCGGTTTTTTTCAAAATCCTCTACCAGACTAATTGGAATGATAGTTGTTTTGCTGCCTATTTTTGACATCTTTGTGAATGTACACGATTGTTGTGTGACGGTGTTTTCTTTTTCATGAAGACGGCTGAGACTGTCCAAAAATGTTTTGTATTAAGAAATGACATTTCTGATCATGGTATTTCAAGGGGTAATGAAAGATAGTGTGGCGCGTGCCAAATTCAAGAAGCCCTTCATCGAATTCGAATTTGGCACGCGCCACACTATCTTTCATTATCCCTTGAAATACCATGATCAGAATGTCATTTCTTATATTTACAATTCTTTCTTTTAATAAATATTTTGTACCTTGGCGCTATTTTTTCCATATTTGCTCGTGTGATATAGGGTTTTTAGCCATGCGAGATCGGCGTATCTCACATGATCACGCGACCCCCTGTGTAGGACATGACGTAATATTGCAGGAAAATTGATACACATCAAGGGTCATGACCCCCATTGTCTTTGTATGTTTCATCAAAGACAGGTACAGTCATATTGTAAATATTGATCCATAATATGTAGGCACATACCTTTTCACATCTAGAATTTGTGCAGAATGTTATGGTGGTGATACAATTTTTAAAATATCGCACGATAAACCACAAAGAAAAGTAAATTGATTGATTGATTAAATGGGCGTTTTTCGTCCAAGTCAAGAATATTTCAGTTATACAGTTTCGTCGCCAGCTATATTTGAAGTGCTTTCAGGGCAGTGTACAGGGAGGGTTCTTTAGAGTATCACGCTTGTCGTAACACGGGACATCAGTTTTATGGTCTCAATGATGACTTGTAATTTTAAATGCCGAGTGTGTCGAAAGAACAATCTGACATTCCGGGCCCCGACCTCCCCATTTAGATTTTTCATAGTACCAGAAACCAGTGTTCTTGTTGCTATGATAATGAATAGAAAATTTTATTTATTATTATTATTTTCTTATTTTTTTTTTTTTTTTTGAGATTGGGTGATAAGTTTATATTAATGTAATTTTTGTAAACATTACAATGATATATGTGCAAATGCCCTTGTTCCAAAAGCAACAAGTTAAGATTTTACACGAAATAAGAAGATTTTTAATGGTTACATTGCTAACCATTAAGAAAATTATCTAAAAAAAACATTTTGTGTTTCCATACTACTAATTTAGCCATAAGAGTGATTTTGGGTCAAATCCGAGACTATGCCAAATATACCCCTTCGTGAACCTAGTCCTTTTGACATTGGAAGTGCGCTCAGGCAAGGGCAGGGAGGGTTCTTAAACCTGTTATTAAGGTATCTTCCGAAGGACCCCATAGGATGTTAAGTTATAAAAGGGAGGTAACTGTATCACTCTTAACCATAAACTAGAACCTAGATAAAGAGAGTTCTTCGCACACAATACATGTAGTACTTAATATATTGATCGTTTTTATTACTTCAGATTGGACCTGTGGGGTACATATTCCATTTGTTCTGGTATAAAGTGCACACTAATAATGGTTTTACAAGTTTTACAGAATATTTCAGAGGAGTTGATACTCGATCTTCTGTCGAGAACGTGACATCTTAATTATATACTATCACCATGTCAACCTAGTAAAAGTTAAATAGGGGTAAATATTTAATCCGACATCAAAAGTTTATTTACTTAAGTATTTAAATATTTTCTTTATTCAAGTGTAAAGAGTTGTGACATGGAGAACTGAAAACCAATCGGGAAAAGATGACAAAATGGCTATGGAAATAGTTGTGTATTTTGTCGTTTCAAGCGCCCATTTCCACTTATATAATACATGTATTGATCAGGTGTTGTCTTTGGATACTAAGCATTGTAACCATTGTTACAATACAAATAATCATCACTATCATCTGACGTGACATTATTGTGGAAGTTGTGAACTATTTAAATCAATTGTTAATATTATTCTCTTTTCATTAATTAGGAATGTAATATTGATCTTAATTTAATGTAAATTCAATTGATTTAAACTTGCTTTCACTTTTTTCTAATCCATGAAAAGGTTGAAAAAGGATGGTGCTATGTTACATATGTAACACCAGATAAAACCTAGATATCTTAATGTCGGTGCTGTATCTCTAAGCACGTCGATCCATTTCCGGCGATCATTTAATATTAAAAATCATCTTACATCTAATTTCGTAATCGTTTTTAAACAATCTATTTACAAAATGCAGCAATTTGAACTACAGTTAATGATTTTCGGTTATGATAACATACATATTTTTCACGTTTTTCTATATAAAGTCTTTCATGCGTGAAAATCAATTTAACACCTTGTATAACGTCGCTGCTATTTACGTACCATTGGTACTTATAAACTATTAAAATGACATTGTTTCCAAATCACGATCAGGTTAAAAATAGTTCAATATTTACACTAAGCAATCGTTTCTGTACCACAATTCGCCTACCGTATTTAATCCATGTTTGGGTTTTAAGTTGTAGCAACTAGGTAAACTTATAAAGTACTCAGTATTAAGCAATATAAGTAAGTCTTCTGAAATAATTGACTTGGCTAATTGATATGTTATTATAAGTGTTTGAATTTTGGGAGACATAATTCCTTCAATATCTATACATTTTTGCCATCGATGGTGAAGATTATCAATGTCGATCTTAAAGAATTCCTTTTTTGTGCAAAAAGTTCTCAACTGAACGCATTATGTCTGACTGAAAGTGTCTACTAGTAATGGCCTTTTTCAGTTTTGAAAATAGACGAGTGCCTGGTATATGAAGCGTTCGTTAATGACAGCCATAGCAATGGTAGCCTTGTGAACAGGGGCTGTCGAACCCTTATATGTAGTAACGCCGTGTAGAACAACACGTCTTAACGACTTTAATGTGTTTTCCGCAGAGCTTATGGTTTTGTATACACATTTATCTAACATAAGACTATTTTTTCTACGAAATACAAGTTTTATCAAACACCTAGATACAGAATGTTGTATCACCACACTACACCATTGGCGTTAAAGTGCACGTGCACGTTCTCATTGTGACGTCATTCGGGAGAATGTAGAACAACTGTTTGTTATAATTTTAAATAACCTAATTGGAAATGTTAGATAAAAATATTATATACACAGTGTGTAGGTACAACCCTTCGTATCAGGTCTCGTCCTTTTTTCGTAGCTGTATCACTACTCGTCGCGCAAGCGCGACTCGTAGTGATACAGCTACGAAAAAAGACTCGACCTGATACTGAGGGTTGTACCTGCACACTGTGTATATAATATGTATGTATTGACAGCACCATAAATGTAAGACCTCCTTCTACCATAGATGCTTAATTGTTAACCCCTGGGTAATTTAAGTAGGTCAGGACCGGTCTGTAACTGCCTAAAAAATAATACATGTGCCATTGATTGTTTGTCGATTTTGGAGATAATCTTACATTAGAATACCATCAGTATTCCTTAAACTTTTCAAACTTTTCTGTTGATTACGCAAATATTAGATCACCGCGCTTTCATTGTTTTGCAAAAGTCACTTGTCTTGTTTACCTTGTCGATATAAACTGGCAGAATGACACCAGTCTTTGTAGAGCTGAAAACGGACTTCCTTCAATGAGACTAGCAGCATATCAACCTGCCTTGTACGTTACTTACTCAGCACTGCAGTCGATAATTGTAATTTATTGATATGACACAGTGTATTGCATATAAGTCAGACAGTAAAGGCTTCAGGCATAGTGTAGTTTCATTTATAATAAAGTCACTGCATAGCACCTACAAAATAACATCAGGTCACTCACACCTTTCAGAATGTCCCATTATATCGCTTTGTCATCATGTTACTGGTACCGCCAAAATCTACCTTGTAGGGTTACCCTGTTCTCCGAAAACTTCCTCGTCATCACGTCACTGTTATCTTCCAGAATTTCCTTGTCATCAAGTCATTGTTATCTTCCAGAACATCCTTGTCATCAAGTCATTGTTATCTCCCAGAACTTCGTTGTCATCAAGTCACTGTTATCTCCCAGAACTTCATTGTCATCAAGTCATTGTTATCTCTAAGAACGTCCTTGTCATCAAGTCATTGTTATTTTACAGAACTTCCCTTGTCATCAAGTCATTGTTATCTCCCAGAACTTCCTTGTCATCAAGTCATTGTTATCTTCCAGAACTTCTTAGTCATCAAGTCATTGTTATCTCCCAGAACTTCCTTGTCATCAAGTCACTGTTATCTCCCAGAACTTCCTTGTCATCAAGTCATTGTTATCTTCCAGAACTTCTTAGTCATCAAGTCACTGATTTACAGAACTTCCTTGTCATCAAGTCACTGTTATTTCACAGAACTTCATTGTCATCAAGTCATTGTTATCTTCCAGAACTTCTTAGTCATCAAGTCACTGTTATTTTACAGAACTTCCTTGTCATCAAGTCACTGTTATTTCACAGAACTTCATTGTCATCGTCATTGTTATCTCCGAGAACTCCCTTGTCATCAAGTCACTGTAATCTCTCAGCACATACTTGTCATCAAGTCACTGTAATCTCCTAGCACATACTTGTCATCAAGTCACTGTAATCTCCCAGCACATACTTGTCATCAGGTCATTGTTATCTCCGAGAACTTCCTTGTCATGAAGTCACTGTTATCTCAAGTCACAGTTTTCTCCCGGAACACCTTTGTTACTGTTATCTCTCAGCACTTCGTTGTCATCAAGTCATTGTTATCTCTCAGCACTTCGTTGTCATCAAGTCACTGTTATCTCTCTCAGCACTTCCTTGTCATCAAGTCATTGTTATCTCTCTCAGCACTTCCTTGTCATCAAGTCATTGTTATCTCTCAGCACTTCGTTGTCATCAAGTCATTGTTATCTCCGAGAACTCCATTGTCATCAAGTCATTGTTATCTCCCAGAACTTCCTTGTCATCAAGTCACTGTTATCTTCCAGATCTTCCAGAACTTCCTAGTCATCAAGTCACTGTTATTTTACAGAACTTCCTAGTCATGAAGTCATTGTTATCTCCCGGAACACCTTTGTCATCAAGTCATTGTTATCTCCCAGCACATACTTGTCATCAAGTCACTGTAATCTCCCAGCACATACTTGTCATCAAGTCATTGTTATCTCCGAGAACTTCCTTGTCATCAAGTCACTGTTATCTCTCAGAACTTCCTTGTCATCAAGTCACTGTTATCTTCTGGGACTTCCTTGTCATCAAGTCACTGTTATTTCATAGAACTTCTTTATCATCAAGTAACAGTTATCTCCCAGAACTTCCTTGTCATCAAGTCACTGTTATTTCATAGAACTTCTTTATCATCAAGTCACAGTTATCTCCCAGAACTTCTTTGTCATCAAGTCATTGTTATCTCTCAGAACTTCCTTGTCATCAAGTCACAGTTATTTTCCGGGACTTCCTTGTCATCAAGTCACTGTTATTTCATAGAACTTCTTTATCATCAAGTAACAGTTATCTCCCAGAACTTCTTTGTCATCAAGTCACTGTTATTTCACAGAACTTCCTTGTCCTCAAGTCACAGTTATCTCCCAGAACTCCTTCGTCATCAAGTCACTCTTATCTCTCAGAACTTACTTGTCATCTACTCATTGTTATCTCTCAGAACTTCCTTGTCCTCAAGTCACAGTTATCTCCCAGAACTCCTTTGTCATCAAGTCACTCTTATCTCTCAGAACTTTCTTGTCATCAAGTCACTGTTATCTCCCCAGAACTTTCATGTCCTCAAGTCACAGTTACCTCCCAGAACTCCTTTGTCATCAAGTCACTCTTATCTCTCAGAACTTTCTTGTCATCAAGTCATTGTTATCTCTCAGAACTTCATTGGCACATAGTCACTGGTTCCTTTCAGAACTTCCTGGTCATCAAGTCACTGTTATCTCTCAGAACTTCCTAGTCATCAAGTCATTGTTATCTCCCAGAACTTTCTTGTCCTCAAGTCACAGTTATCTCCCAGAACTCCTTTGTCATCAAGTCACTCTTATCTTTCAGAACTTTCTTGTCATCAAGTCATTGTTATCTCTCAGAACTTCATTGTCACATAGTCACTGGTTCCTTTCAGAACGTCCTGGTCATCAAGTCACTGTTATCTCTCAGAGCTTTCTTGTCATCAAGTCACTGGTTCTTCCCAAAACGTCCTTGTCATCAAGTCATTGTTATCTCCCAGAACGTTCTTGTCCTCAAGTCACTGTTATCTCTAAGAACGTTCTTGTCACCAAGCCATTGTTATCACCCAGAACTTCATTGTCACATAGTCACTGGTTCCTTTCAGAACTTCCATGTCATCAAGTCATTGTTATCTCTCAGAACGTCCCTGTCATCTTCTAGAACTTTCTTATCAAGTCACTGTTATTTCTCGGAACTTCATTGTCATAAATTCACTGTTGTTTCCCAGAGCTGCCTTGTCAAAAAGTCACCGTTTTCTCCCAGAAATCCTTTTTCATCTTCTAGAACATTCTTTAAATCAGAACTTCCTTGTCATCAAGCCATTGTTATCTCCCAGAACGTCCTTGTTATCAAGTCACTGTTATTTCACAGAACTTCCTTGTCATCAAGTAACAGTTATCTAACAGAACTTCTTTGTCATGAAGTCACTGTTATCATCCAGAACTTCCTTGTCATCAAGTCATTGTTATCTCCCAGAACCTCATTGTCACATAGTCACTGGTTCCTTTCAGAACTTCCTTGTCATCAAGTCATTGTTATCTTTCAGACTTTCCTTGTCATCAAGCCACTGTTATCTCCCAGAACTTCCTTGTCATCAAGTCATTGTTATCTCCCAGAACTTCATTGTCAACAAGTCATTGTTATTTCTCAGAACTGCCTTGTCATCAAGTCACTGGTTGCTCCCAGAACTTCATTATCATCAAGTCACTGTTATTCTCAGAACTTACATGTCATCAAGTCAATGTTATCTCCCCAGAACTTCCTTGCCATCAAGCCACTGTTATCTCCCAGAACTTCATTATCATCAAGTCACTGTTATCTCTCAGAACTTCCATGTCATCAAGTCAATGTTATCTCCCCAGAACTTCCTTGCCATCAAGCCACTGTTATCTCCCAGAACTTCATTATCATCAAGTCACTGTTATCTCTCAGAACTTCCATCATCAAGTGACTGTTATCTCCCCAGAACTTCCTTGCCATCAAGCCACTGTTATCTCTCAGAACTTACTTGTCATCTAGTCATTCTTATCTCCCAGAACTTCTTCGTCATCAAGCCAATATTATCTCCCAGAACTACCTTGTCATCAAGTCACTGTTATCTCGCAAAACTTCCTTGTCATCAAGTCACTGTTATCTCCCAGAACTCCTTTGTCATCAAGTCATTGTTATCTCCCAGAACTTCATTTTCATCAAGTCACTGTTATCTCTCAGAACTTCCATGTCATCAAGTCACTGTTATCTCCCCAGAACTTCCTTGCCATCAAGCCACTGTTATCTCTCAAAACTTCTTTGTCATCAAGTCACTGTTATCTCCCAGAACTTTCATGTCATCAAGTCATTGTTATCTCCCCAGAACTTCTTTGTCATCAAGTCACTGTTATTACTCGGAACTTTCTTGTCATCAAGTCAATGTTATCTCCCAGAACGTCCTTGTCATCAAGTCACTGTGATCTCCTAGAACTTCCTTGTCATCTTCCAGAACATTCTTTTCATCAAGTCACTGTTATTTCTCAGAACTTCCTTGTCATCAAGTTACTGTTATCTCCCAGAACTTCCTTGTCATCAAGTCACTGTTATTTCTCAGAACTTCCTTGTCATCAAGTTACTGTTATCTTCCAGAACATTCTTGTCATCAAGTCATTGTTATCTCTCAGAACTTTCTTGTCATCAAGTCATTGTTATCTCCCAGAACTACCTTGTCATCAAGTTACTGTTATCTCCCAGAACATTCTTGTCATCAAGTCATTGTTATCTCTCAGAACTTACTTGTCATCTAGTCATTGTTATCTCCCAGAACTCCTTCGTCATCAAGCCAATGTTATCTCCCGGAACTACCTTGTCATCAAGTCACTGTTATATCGCAAAACTTCCTTGTCAACAAGTGATTGTTATCTCCCAGAACTCCTTTGTCATCAAGTCATTGTTATCTCCCAGAACTTCGTTGTCATCAAGTCACTGTTATCTCCCAGAACTTCATTGTCATCAAGTCATTGTTATCTCTAAGAACGTCCTTGTCATTAAGACACTGTTATTTTACAGAACTTCCCTTGTCATCAAGTCATTGTTATCTCCCAGAATTTCATTGTCATCAAGTCATTGTTATCTCTAAGAACGTCCTTGTCATTAAGAAACTGTTATTTTACAGAACTTCCTTTGTCATCAAGTCATTGTTATCTCCCAGAACGTCATTGTCATCAAGTCATTGTTATCTCCCAGAACGTCCTTGTCATCAAGTCACTGTTATCTCCCAGAACTTCATTGTCATCAAGTCACTGTAATCTCCCAGCACATACTTGTCATCAAGTCACTGTAATCTCCCAGCACATACTTGTCATCAAGTCACTGTAATCTCCCAGCACATACTTGTCATCAAGTCACTGTAATCTCCCAGCACATACTTGTTCATCATGTCACTGTAATTTCCCAGAACTTCCTTGTCATTTAATCACTGTAGCCTCCTATAACTACCATGCATCAAGTTATTCGTACTACATATGATATGTTTTAAGCCCTTTGGCTTAGGACTTTATAAGTATCTTCCTGGCTAGATTGTAACCAAGTCACTAAGTAAGTACCTTCCTGGGCTAGATTGTAACCAAGTCACTAAGTAAGTACCTTCCTGGGCTAGATTGTAACCAAGTCACTAAGTAAGTACCTTCCTGGGCTAGATTGTAACCAAGTCACTAAGTAAACAAATGATCACTATCTAATTATTTATTAACAAAATTATCCAACAATATTTAGAACTATTTAAAGAAATACATGAAGATTTCGTTTTATACAAGTAGTTGTAACACATGCTCCATAATTAATATATGATACATGTACTAGGAAAACAATTCGAGAGATGAAATCTAGTCATTGAATCAAATACAACAACTTATGTTAAGGGTCATTTAAGTAGGAAAATTCAAGTGAAAACCATTTGGTTGAAAAGCGTGAAAGAGGGGTATAATTATGAAATTACCTACACAAGTGTGAAGATTTATAAATAAAAATAAAGTAGGAATTGATAACTTAAGAGTTTATAAATATTTGTTGCATTTTTTAAAGAAAATTGTGCAAAAATACACGTGTTGGGGAAAAAAGCTTACACCTTGTATAACCAATTAATTTAAAAAAATGAAACGATATTAAGATAGTCAACGTCATACAGCAGTGCAAGGGGGCAGATTGTGTTAAAGAAATACGAGGTTTTTGAAAACTCGACAATTTACGGTTGATGTTTTCTATGATTTGTTTTCCTTTTAAAAATGCGTGTACCAGGCGTGATAGTTCATATTCTAAGGCTACCAACGATCCAAGGGAAGATTATAAAAGCTAAGTTTGTAAATTACTTGATTATTGTTGACGCATATTCGGATTTATATAGTTCAACATTGTTGAAACCAAACAAAATTCACCTCAATTCAAATAGAACAGTATTGTGTGACCGTGCACTTTTAGTGACTTGTTTTATTTTGGATTATTAGTGGCCTTAGAATATAAATATCACGCCTGGTACACGCATTTTTAAAAGGAAAATAAATCTTAGATAACCTCAACCGTAAATTGTCGAGATTTCAAAAACCTCGTATTTCTTTAACAAACTCTGGCCCCTTTGCACTGCTCTATGATGTTGACTATCTTAATATGTTTTCATTTTTTAAAATTAATTCGTTATACAAGGTGTAAACTATTTTCCCCAACACGTGTATTTTTGCACTATTTTCATAAAAACATGCAACAAATATTTTAAAATTTCTTAAATTATCACTTCCTGCTGTATTTTTATTTGTAAATCTTCACGCTTGTGTAGGTAATTTCATAATTATACCCCTCTTTTACGCTTTTCAACCAAATGGTTTTCACATGAATTTTCCTACTTAGATCGTGTTTATGAATGTCATTTATATAATTTACCCTGGTTACCACACACACACACACACACACACACACACCTAAAATCATTCTTAACAAACTCTATGCATAAAGATTCAAATTCTGTTACAATAAGAAATAAATGCAAATTTTTAACAATCTGTCAATCACATTGGGTAGTTTCAAATGCTTTTTAAATTGTTTATATTACTATCAAATAAATACCGGTAGATATATAAAAGGCTACTTAAACCGGATGCATCTAAATATTACAATGTTACTTAAATTGGCATCTCAAAAACCCCAGGTTATGTGGACATTGTATATTAAATAAAATATTAGCTTTATTCTAAACATGACTGTACAATTGTAAAATGTAAACAGACTAACAACACTGACCTGTCAAATAGATTAACAACTCAATGTAATGGGCATACAACTCCTTGTAGTGGGTATGGAACTACTGTATTTCCATAAATTGATGGCATATGGTTTTTATACTTTATTTTTTTAATTGAAAATGTTTCCATTAAACTATCAATAAAATGCATTTAAAATGCACTGACCTAACCAAATTATATTTTAAATTAAAAACATTGTTATTCAGTTCTTCTGTACATAGAGAAATTTTGCGAAAATTGTGGAAATTTGATCAAGTTTATACACTAATTGGGCCTTTCAAAGTTACATCAGGGCATTTAGGGTCAGGTAGGTAATTGTTGCTCGGGTTCAAGCTATTACATAACGTTTATGGTTGTTCCAAGTAAGAAGGTACAGAAGGGACATTTGTTGTTTTGTTAAAAAGTTAAAAAATTGCTCTATGTACAGAATTAAGTTTACTTCTTTATGAATGAAAAATATTTTCCCCTATTAGGTCAGTATATTTTGTATTAAGTTTTGACAATTTTTTGTGAGTTTGTTGGATAATACGACTTTATTCTTGCATTTTCCATGTGCACTGAATTTGTGGAAATACAGTACATGTATTGTATATACATCCGAATTTAATATGTGTATACATGTCACTACAACTTAAAAAGCCTGAAGGAATAAAATCAACCCATTGTAACATTACTATCGCCATATAAGGTGATATATGACATCATAACATCAGCCCATTGTAACATGACCTTATAAGGTGGTATATGACATTACATCATCAACCCATTGTAATATCACTATCCCCGTATAAGGTGGTATATGACATTACATCATCAACCCATTGTAACATCACTATGACATTATAAGGTGGTATATGACATTACATCATCAACCCTTTGTAACATCACTATGACATTATAAGGTGGTATTTGACATTACATCATCAACTCTTTGTAACATCAGTGTGACCATATAAGGTGGTACATGACATTATATCAATTCTTGTAACATCAGTATGACCATATAAGGTGGTACATGACATTATATCAACTTCTTGTAACATCAGTATGACCATATAAGGTGGTACATGACATTATATCAACTTCTTGTAACATCAGTATGACCATATAAGGTGGTACATGACATTATATCAACTTCTTGTAACATCAGTATGACCATATAAGGTGGTACATGACATTATATCAACTTCTTGTAACATCACTATGACCATATAAGGTGGTACATGACATTATATCAACTTCTTGTAACATCACTATGACCATATGGCGCATGACTTTACATCAGCAACCAATTATACCTTTACTATGACTATATATGGTGATACATTACCTTCTATCATAAACCCATTGTTACTTAACTTTGACCATAAAAGGTGGAACATCAACACAATGTAACAACACTATGGTCATGTTAGGTAGTAGTAGACATGTATAACCTTTGTTAAACTTTACATGTCCTGCAAATCATTGTTTATAGAAAAAAGGGTTTTGAAAACACAGATAACTTGTCTTTTGAGAATGTGCCAAATTGTCATTATTGGGGAATATAACCAAATATGTACGAATTTAAATCATATTAGGCCACAGGCCGGGCACACTCTAACAGCCTAACCTCAGCTGATCACATCTAACACCAAGGGGTGGTTCTGCATAACCGGCCACTTCATTTTTTCTTTAATGATTTCACTGCTCATTTCTGTAAGATTTCTTAAAGCTGTGAGTCTATCTAATATTTTGCATAGTCTCTGTTCTGGATTTTGGTTGTTCTTTTTGGACAACCATCGTAAACAGTTTATCAGTCTCCACTGAATCATCTCCACCTTGTGTGGTTCTTCTAAGCTACAACGATCTGAAATAAAAATATTACAATGTTCATTAGGAAATGGGGTAACCTATAATTACTACTTCATAAAGCTAATCGATTACAAAATAAACAATTATAATATATATAAATGTTAAAATTATAATATATTGAAATCGCATATTTTACACAGATTAATAGGTTCACGTGTACCCCTGACATGCAGATCGGAAACACCATACATATTGCGTTTGTCTATACCAACCTGTAAAGGTCAATGCTATTCCACGCACGAGAGCGACTTCCTCTTCCGTTAAATACAGAGTTTGGAACTTTTTGGCCAAACTAAACATTTCTTCAATAACATGTGGTTTACTGAATATTGACTGGAATTCATCTTTGTGCATACTGACTGAACCATAAAACACATTCAAATCGGTGTTGATTAATTTATGTTGAACTAAAAACCAAAATTCAAAATGTCCAGCTAAAAAAGAAAAACAGATATAACAGACAAAAGCAATGCAAAACACAATAATGAGCAAACAATACATAAAAATACCAATGAAATGGGATATGGAGAACTGTTAATCAAAAACAAACATACTAATCCATGTCCGAGTCACAATCCAGAAGTAAAGTAAAAACGTTGGAACTGACAAGTCAGGGTAGAAACGTGAACTTCTACAAGGGAAGTGATGCCGGGTGCTCCGGAAAGGTAAGCATCTCCTGTTTAGCTAGCTACACCCGCCACGTGTGTAATCAAAATTGTGTGAAAGAAACATGGAACTATGGGACGTCAAATATATCCAGGGCATTTCTGGACACAGAGACATCAAACTTATCAACAATACTGTGATGACGGCCACATGAGTTGTATACATATTACATTAAGTGCCTTGATAAGCCTATGCTTGCAATATCCCCGAGTCAACAATTTATTTGCAAGCAGCCTGCTTCAGTGAACAAAGTCCTCGTAGTGGGAACAAGCTCATCCATAGCGTATAAACTGGTAAACAAATACACCATAAGCAGGAGAAGCAGATATATTGCTGCATAGAAAAGGAAAGTTGACAATAGAAAAGTTGAAGTTATCACGTTTGTCATAAAGTTTCAAATGTAGCTTTTCGTGGGCGTCATAATTTAAGTATAAGTCTAAATATGAAGCAGAACTTGAGGAATCAGTCGTATCTTTTATTTCAAGCTCACTAGGATAGATGATATTCACATACTATCCAAATTTAGGATTGTTAAGAGACAGAGCGTCATCTATATATCTGTATGTGGAGTTGAATGATTTGGCGACAGACTTTGTTTCAGATTTAACAAGGTTCTTCATAAATTCTGCTTCAAAAGCATAAGGAAACAAATCAACACGGTACACAGTTTGTACTATTGGTATACCGATTGTTTGGTGGAAAATTATATTATCAAACACAACAAATATGTTATCTATCAACAAGAGGCCCATGGGTCTTAACGCTCACTTGAGGCTAAGTACATATCTCATGCAGAAGTGCAATGGTCAATAACATTTATTAAAGAGAATTCATAATATTCAGCAGTAAGGGAGAATTATATGCAAGGATTTTTGCAAATTAATCATAACTTGTCCCAAGAATGCTACATATATATATATATAGTCTAGCTACAATAAATGATTTATAAACAGCTAAAAAAGTAAAAACAAAAGTATGAAACTATGACCTTCATCTATATATCAAAATTATTGTTAGGTCATTACCTACAATATTCTAATATACATGCCTATACAAAAAAGTTTATAGTGTTTTAGATAATTAACCATTAAAGTATTTTTTCGCAGCTGTGGCCTTGACTTTTGAACCCATGACCTTAATCTATATATCAAAATGATCGTTGAATCAATTCCTACACTATTCTATGTCTATACATAAAGTTTATAGTTTTCGAGATAATTAACCATTTCAGTATTCTTTTGCATCTGTGACCTTGACCTTTTAACTAATGGCCTAAATCTATATATCAAAATGATCGTTAAATCAATTCCTACAATATTGTAATATACATGTCTATACAAAAAGTTTATAGTTTTCGATATAATTAACCATTTCGGTATTGTTTTGTATCTGTGACCTTGACCTTTGAACCCATGACCTTTTTCTGTACATCAAAATGATTGCTGTGCCAATATTTACAACATTCTAACATACATGCTTATACAAAAAGTTCATAGTTTTTAAGATAATGAACCATTTCAGTATACTTTTGAATCTGTGACCTTGACCTTTGAACCCATGACCTTAATATATGTATCAAAATGATCGTTACATCAATACCTACAATATTCTAATATACATGCTTATACAAAAAGTTTATAGTTTTCGAGATATTTAACCATTTCGGTATTGTTTTGCATCTGTGACCTTGACCTTTGAACCCATGAACTTTTTCTATGCATCAAAATGATCGTTTTATCAATTTCAATATACATGCCTATATAAAAAGTTTATAGTTTTCCAGATAATGATTAAAATCAGAAGTAAAAAAATTAGGTCATAACCTTCACTATTGATCTTGACCCCATTAAGAAGGTAATTACAAGAATATGCCAAAACTGAAAACCCCATGTCATTGTCTGTTAAACTAGTCAAGTTATAACAATTTGAAGCTACTTTACGATTTTTTTCAAAATTGAACGTAAAAACGCGTAACTTTTTTTTTGTCAGAATTTCAGAAAATGAACAAATTATAGGCTTAAGACCCTAAAGAAGCTAAATATCACATCAGATTTTTTCTCCAATCATCAGTTTCAGAGAAGAAGATTTTTTAAGATTTCTGCACCCCTAGGTCACCATGACCTAGTTATTGTAGCCATGGCAACGCCACGAACAAATTTGAATTTCACCGGCCCATATTTACTTCTGACCAAGTTTCATTGAAATCTGTCCAGTTAGTCTAAGTAGTTTCAGAGGAGAAGTCAAAAATAGATGTTAACGACGCACACATGCACGCACATACACACGCTGCGCTATGCCATAAGCTCACATGACCTTTCGGCATTTTGTTGATGGTATCTTCAGTATATTTTAATTGGAATCTGTATAATGCTTGACAAAATAACCAAAATCCCTTTTCAGCACCAGAATATTGTATCTTGGCTTACCGTTTTTGTAAAACAGATTAAATGGTTGCATTTTAACTTACCAAATTACATAATAGTTTTGTTTAAAATCATAGACAGACAGCAATTGAGGGCGAGAACAAATGTTTTTTTTCTCCATGATACCTACCAAATGCTATTGAAAGACACTGTGCAGATAACCTGAGTTTTTAATTAGTTATACCCCGCCAAGAATCGACAAGTGGATATAGTAGTGGTGTCCGTTCGTCCTTTCGTGGTACTTCACCATACATCATCCCTCATTAATAACATCCAAAGTCAAACAAGGCCAGACGTGGTACTTCATTATACAATCGTCCCGTATTACATTCAAAGTCAAACAAGGTCAGACGTGGTACTTCATTATACAATCGTCCCGTATTATGTCCAAAGTCAAACAAGGCCAGACGTGGTACTTCATTATACAATCGTCCCGTATTACATTCAAAGTCAAACAAGGTCAGACGTGGCACTTCATTATACAATCGTCCCGTATTACATCCAAAGTCAAACAAGGCCAGACGTGGTACTTCATTATACAATCGTCCCGTATTACATTCAAAGTCAAACAAGGTCAGACGTGGTACTTCATTATACAATCGTCCCGTATTACATTCAAAGTCAAACAAGGCCAGACGTGGTACTTCATTATACAATCGTCCCGTATTACATTCAAAGTCAAACAACGTCAGACGTAGTACTTCATTATACAATCGTCCTGTATTACATCCAAAGTCAAACAAAGTCAGACGTAGTACTTCATTATACAATCGTCCCGTATTATATCCAAAGTCAAACAAGGCCAGACGTGGTACTTCATTATACAATCGCCCGTATTACACCCAGAGTCAAACAAGGCCAGACGTGGTACTTCATTATACAATCGTCCCGTATTACATTCAAAGTCAAACAAGGTCAGACGTGGTACTTCATTATACAATCGTCCTGTATTACATCCAAAGTCAAACAAGGCCAGACGTGGTACTTCATTATACAATCGTCCCGTATTACATTCAAAGTCAAACAAGGCCAGACGTGGTACTTCATTATACAATCGTCCCGTATTACATTCAAAGTCAAACAAGGCCAGACGTGGTACTTCATTATACAATCGTCCCGTATTACATTCAAAGTCAAACAAGGTCAGACGTGGTACTTCATTATACAATCGTCCCGTATTACATTCAAAGTCAAACAAGGTCAGACGTGGTACTTCATTATACAATCGTCCTGTATTACATCCAAAGTCAAACAAGGCCAGACGTGGTACTTCATTATACAATCGTCCCGTATTACATTCAAAGTCAAACAAGGTCAGACGTGGTACTTCATTATACAATCGTCCCGTATTACATTCAAAGTCAAACAAGGTCAGACGTGGTACTTCATTATACAATCGTTCCGTATTACATTCAAAGTCAAACAAGGTCAGACGTGGTACTTCATTATACAATCGTCCCGTATTACATTCAAAGTCAAACAAGGCCAGACGTGGTACTTCATTATACAATCGTTCCGTATTACATTCAAAGTCAAACAAGGTCAGACGTGGTACTTCATTATACAATCGTTCGTATTACATTCAAAGTCAAACAAGGTCAGACGTGGTACTTCATTATACAATCGTCCCGTATTACATTCAAAGTCAAACAAGGTCAGACGTGGTACTTCATTATACAATCGTCCCGTATTACATTCAAAGTCAAAGAAGGCCAGACGTGGTACTTCATATTATACAATCGTCCGTATTACATTCAAAGTCAAAAAGGTCAGAGTGGTACTTCATTATACAATCGTCCCGTATTACATTCAAAGTCAAACAAGTCAAGGTCAGACGTGGTACTTCATTATACAATCGTCCCGTATTACATTCAAAGTCAAACAAGGCCAGACGTAGTACTGCATTATACAATCGTCCCGTATTACATTCAAAGTCAAACAAGGTCAGACGTGGTACTTCATTATACAATCGTCCCGTATTACATTCAAAGTCAAACAAGGCCAGACGTGGTACTTCATTATACAATCGTCCCGTATTACATTCAAAGTCAAACAAGGTCAGACGTGGTACTTCATTATACAATCGTCCCGTATTATATCCAAAGTCAAACAAGGCCAGACGTAGTACTTCATTATACAATCGTCCCGTATTATATTCAAAGTCAAACAAGTTCAGACGTGGTACTTCATTATACAATCGTCCCGTATTACATCCAAAGTCAAACAAGGCCAGACGTGGTACTTCATTATACAATCGCCCGTATTACACCCAGAGTCAAACAAGGCCAGACGTGGTACTTCATTATACAATCGTCCTGTATTATATCCAAAGTCAAACAAGATTGCCATGAGGCCCTGGGCGCTCACCTGAGAAAAAATTGAATTCTACATATTTTTCCAACAATGTCATGAATAGAGAGGGTTAACAGAGTTCATTATTAGTTCATATCAACTTGACTTAGCTTTTGGTCATGAACATCGTTCTGGACAAATTATATGAAGATTGGACAAAATATATGGATTCAAGAGTGTTAACAAGGTTTTTCTTTGATTTGACCTAGTCACCTACTTATTGACCCAACATGACTCATATACGAACTTGACCTTGCTTTGGTCATGAACATCTTTCTGGACAAATTATATGAAGATTGGACAAAAAATATGGATTCTAGAGTGTTAACAAGGTTTTTCTATGATTTGACCTAGTGACCTACTTATTGACCAAACATGACCAATATACGAACTTGACCTTGCTTTGGTCATGAACATCGTTCTGGACAAATTATATGAAGATTGGACAAAATATGGACCCTAGAGTGTTAACAAGGTTTTTCTATGATTTGACCTAGTGACCTACTTTTTGACCCAACATGACCCATTTACGAAATTGCCAAACAATGAATTTAACCTCAAAATTTTCTATTTTTAACTACCAGACTTTACATATATAAGTGTAGAATTGATAAAAAACTGCCAAATTTAAGTACATGGAAAATTAGTCTTAAATATCAGATTAATATGAAAAAATCATTGCAATAAAAAATAATCTTTATGCCAAATTTCTGGAATTTTGGGACCCATGGATCAATATCTTTGACGAATGATATACTTTCTTCATCTGATGTGACTGTGGTGTTAGTACTGCAGAAGGGGTAGTAGAAATAAATCACCAACATTTATAGTGTATAAAATGTTTCCTGATGCTTAGAACTATACTTTTATCATGAAAATGTATAATATATACTGTTTGTATCTGAATTATATATACTGTTTGTATCTGAATCTCATAGGGGTTGACACACACACACACACACACACACACACACACACACACACACACTTGCATATAAACAAAAACCCATACAAAACTGAAAAGAATATACAAGTACAATACCAAAGGAAATATAATAGATAAAATGTTGGAAATATTTGAAACAAAAATATATATTTGTCATTTACTTAGGTGCTTGATGGTGTGGTATATATATATATATATATAGATGTGTTGTATTTGTAAACTTGTCCTTTTGTTACCCGGCAAGTGAACCCAGTGGCCCCAACCCTGGCACTTGACCATCCCTATTTAATGTCTGGGACAATAAAAACATGAATTACAAAAAAACAATGAATTTAACTAACCATAACCTAAATTCAATCTCAAACAGGGCCAAACAATGAATTTCACTAAACATAACCTACATTCAATGTCAATCAGGGCCAAACAATGAATTTCACAATCCATAACTTTCATTCAAGGTCAAACAGGGCAAAACAATGAATTTCGCTATCCATAACCTAAATTCAATGTCAATCAGGGCCAAACAATGAATTTTACAATCCATAACTTTCATTCAATGTCAATCAGGGCCAAACAATGAATTTCACTAAACATAACCTACATTCAATGTCAATCAGGGCCAAACATAACCTACATTCAATGTCAATCAGGGCCAAACAATGAATTTTACTAAACATAACCTACATTCAATGTCAATTAGGGCCAAACAATGAATTTCACTATACATAACCTACATTCAATGCCAAACAGGACAAGACATGGTACTACACAAAATTAAAGTCACGTTTTGAGACAGGAAAGGAATGACTATTATGTTATATATAGAGAGAGCTCTTCTTTGGAATCATGACTATTATGTTATATATAGAGAGAGCTCTTCTTTGGATTCATGACTATTATGTTATATATATATAGAGATCTTCTTTGGAATCATGACTATTATGTTATATATATATAGAGATCTTCTTTGGAATCATGACTATTATGTTATATATATATATAGAGATCTTCTTTGGAATCATGACTATTATGTTATATATATAGAGAGATCTTCTTTGGAATTATGACTATTATGTTATATATATATATAGAGATCTTCTTTGGAATCATGACTATTATGTTATATATATATATATATATATATATATATATATATAGATATCTTCTATATCATGACTATTATGTTATATATATATATAGATCTTCTTTGGAAAAATGACTATTATGTTATATATATATATAGAGATTTTCTTTGGAATCATGACTATTGTGTTATATATATATATAGAGATCTTCTTTGGAATCATGACTATTATGTTATTTATATATAGAGATCTTCTTTGGAATCATGACAGGGTAGTATTTGTTTTAAGATGTGAAACTTGTTATGTCACGCAACTAGAAATGTTTGTAAAATTTCTATAAAAGATGTGAAACTATAATTACCTTTTATTAGTTTACTCTGGTCATTAATACATATTGTTTCTAAGCCTGGTAACGATTTTAAAAATTCCACTAAATTTGTAAGACTTAGTTCCATCCTTTGAGCAATATCCTTCATTATTTTCTTCCTATTGTCCAAGTCAATTCCAGTTTCATTGTAAAATTCATCATATATTTCATTTGGGATAGCAGATAGATTTCCAAACACATCGATTCTCTGCATATAATCCTCCTAAAATAAGAAGTTAAACTGGTAAAACTTGCTGTGGGTATAAATAAAGACACCTGTTTATAAAGTTCATTTCTCTTAGACCTCATACGTGGTCTCTTTATACGGGCTTTAATGTATTTTTTGCATTTAGTTTCCCTTAACAAACTACGAAATAAATAATTTTTATTTTTGATGATAAGTTAACAAATTACTAACTTTGATAGCTACATGACCATAGCAAAATCGAATTAGAGTTAAAAGATCTTCAATATTAATCATAGTGAGACATAACCGGCATTTAAAATGAAGATAATTCAGTAACAAAAACAACAACAAAATCCGAATTTATATAAGCAAATTTACATATAAAGTTTTCTGTTTCTGTAATGTATATTCTGTGTCAAAATATTTAGTAAATTCCGGGTCAATTCTTCTCTGTATATCTGTAAGTGTAGATATTATAAGCAGTATTTCCGTATCCTCTATGGTCAAGGTTGAATCTGGAGGTCTAGGGTCTAGTCCTTGCAACTTTTTAACTTCATTTGTGTCACGTGTGCGCTTTTCGTATGTGTATCTGCCTGTCTTTATGGCTGTGAAAAAATATTAAAAGAATGGTTGTTTGCATTGAAAACATATAATTATTATGTCAATGGCCTCAAAAATTGTTACTACATTTGTGGTAACGGTCGTTACTACATTTGTGGTTCGTTACTACATATGTGGCACTATTTTATTACATTTGTGACAGTTACTACATTTGTGGTAGTTACTACATATAGGGGTCCCACACCTCCGTAAATCTAAATGCTAAAGAATTTTTTTTTGATATAATGTTATCTTAATTGTTTTGCTGTGATAAAGTTGACAAAGTTATTGCTTAAAAGTTGTATGATACACAAAACGCAGTCCAATGTAATTACATAATATATTTACTTTTAAAAAATGTCTTTCCCAAAAGATAAGTTAACATGACACCGCTAAACCGTGCGTTTTTAATAGAGATTCACACTGTTTGGGTTTTAGACGTTATATCGTATATTCTTTGCTTTATATTAAACTGATGGTGTAAGATGACGATACCTCGTTTTTCCCCGGTATTAAACTGATTATACTGACGATACAAATAATGCTTTGAAGCGTCAGTTTGTGAATCAAGAAATTGTATCTTTGATTAGAGCAACAAACATACTTAAAATATTATCAAAGGTGAGTTGGTAACAATGTATTTTTCGATCAATAAAGCTATACCAGGAAATTATTTTCTCTATGAGACTATAATACATGGTCGACAATAATACACACGGGTCAACTCCGTCGATTACAATACGTACGGGTCAACTTGGTCAACCCCGACTATAATACACACGGGTCATCTTGGTGGACAGTACAAATTAGTCAACTCGGTCGACTATAATACACACAGGTCAACTTGGTCGACTATAATACACAAGGGTCAACTTCGTAGACTATAATACACACAGTACAACTTGGTCGACTATAATACACACGGGTCAACTCGGTCGACTATAGTACACTCGGGTCAACTTGGTCGACTCAAATACATACGGGTCAACATGGTCGTCTATAATACACACGGGTCATTTTGGTCGACTATTATACACACGGGTCAACTTGGTCGACTATAATACACACGGGTCAACTCGGTCGACTGTAATACACACGGGTCATTTTGGTCGACTATAATACACACGGGTCATTTTGGTCGACTAAAATACATAAGGATCAACTTGGTCGACTATAATACTAACAGGTAAATTGGGTTAACAATAGTACGTACATGTCAACTGGGTCGACTAAACACGCACTGGAGTCATCTTGGTCGACTATAATACACACGGGCCAACTTGGTCGACTATAAGATAGACGGGTCATCTTGGTCGACTTTAATATAGACGGTTCAACTTAATCGACTATGATAAACACGGGTCAAGTCGGTCGACTATAATACACACGGGTCAACTTGGTCGACAATAATACACACGGTTCAATTCGCTCGACTATAATATACATAGGTCAACGTGGTCGACGATAATACAGACAGGTAAAATTGGTGGACTATACACACGCACACGTATCATCTTGGTCGACTATGTACACGGGTTAACTAAGTCGACTTTCAGACACACGGGTCAACTTTGTCGACTATAATCCACACGGGTCAACTTGGTCGACGATAATACACAGGGGTAAACGTGATTGACTATACACGCACACGGGTCATCTTGGTCGACTAAAATACCCACGGGTCAACTCGGTCGACAACAATAGACTCGGATCAACTTGGTCGAGTTTAATACACACATGTCAACTAGGTCGCTTATAACACACACGGATCAACTAGGTCAACTATATACACAAGGGTCATCTTTATTGAGTAAAATACACACAGGTCAACTTGGTCGACTATACACACGCACACATGTCATCTTCGTCGATTATAATACACATGGGTCAACTTGGTCGATTATAATACACACGGGTCAACTCGGTCGACTATAGTACACTCGGGTCAACTTGATCGACTAAAATACATACGGGTCGACTATAATACACACGGGTACACTTGGTCGACTATAATACACACAGGTCGACTATTATACACATGGGTCAACTTGGTCGATTATAATACACACGGGTCAACTCGGTCAACTATAGTACACTCGGGTCAACTTGGTCGACTAAAATACATACGGGTCAACATGGTCGTCTATAATACACACGGGTTATTTTGGTCGACTTTTATACACACGGGTCAACTCGGTCGACTATAATACACACGGGTCATTTTTGTCGACTATAGTACTTGATCGACTAAAATACATAAGGGTCAACTCGGTCGACTATAATACTAACGGGTAAATTCGGTTAACAATAGTTCGTACAGGTCAATTGGGTCGACTAAACACGCACTGGAGTCATCTTGGTCGACTATAATACACACGGGCAAACTCGGTCGACTATAAGATAGACGGGTCATCTTGGTCGACTATAATACACATGGATCATTTTGGTCGACTATAATACTCACAGGTGAACTTGGTCGACTATAATTCACACGGGTCAACTAGGTCCACTAAATACAAACGGGTTAACTTGGTCGTCTATAATACGCACAGGTCAACTTGGTCGACTATAATAAATACATGTCAAGTAGGTCGACTATAATACAAACGGGTCAAGTCGGTCGACTATAATACGTACCGGTCATCTCGTTCGACTATACAC
Source organism: Anadara kagoshimensis (assembly GCA_021292105.1). NCBI lineage: Eukaryota > Metazoa > Mollusca > Bivalvia > Arcoida > Arcidae > Anadara > Anadara kagoshimensis. The sequence goes on from CM037864.1 coordinate 22,146,166, forward strand.
ACGCACTCGGGTCCTCTTGGTCGACTATAATATACACCGGTCGACTCGGTCGAATATAATACACACGGGTCATTTCGGTCAACTATACACACATGTAAACTAGTTCGATTTTACACACGCACACGGGTCATCTTGGTCGACTGTAATACACACGGGTCATCTTGGGCGACTATAATACACACGGGTCAACTTGGTCGACTATAATACAAACGTGTCAACTTGGTCGATTATAAACACGCACACGGGTCATCTCGGTCGACTATAATACACACGGGTCAACTCGCTGGACTATAATACACACAGGTCGACTCGGTCGACCATAATACTCACAGTTCAACATTGTCGACTATTATACACATGGTACAACTTAGTCAACTATAATACACACGGGTCAACTTGTTTGACTATTCACACTGGTAAACTTGTTCAAATATACTCACGCACACGGGTCATCTTGGTCGATTACAATACACACGGGTCAACTTGGTCGACTATAATACACATGGATCATTTTGGTCGACTATAATACTCACAGGTGAACTTGGTCGACTATAATTCACACGGGTCAACTAGGTCCACTAAATACAAACGGGTTAACTTGGTCGTCTATAATACGCACAGGTCAACTTGGTCGACTATAATAAATACATGTCAAGTAGGTCGACTATAATACACACGGGTCAACTTGGTCGACTATAATACACACTGGTCAACTCGGTCGACTATAATACACAGGGTCAATTGGTCGACTATACACACAGGTAAACGTGGTCGACTATACACACGTAAACGGGTCATCTTGGTCGACTATTATACACAAGGTTCAACTTTGTCGACTATAATAAACACGGGTCAACTCGGTCGACTTTAATACACACGGGTCAATTTGGTCGACAATAATACACACGGGTCAATTCTTTCGACTATAATACACATAGGTCAACGTGGTCGACGATAATACAGACAGGTAAAATTGGTGGACTATAATATACACGGGGTCATCTTGGTCGATTACAATACACACGGGTCAACTTGGTCGACTATAATCCACACTGGTCAACTTGGTCGACGAAAATACACACGGGTAAACGTGATTGACTATACACACGCACACGGGTCAACTTGGTCGACTATAATACTCACAGGTCAACTTGGTCGACTATAATACACACATGTCAACTAGGTCGCTTATAACACACACGGATCAACTAGGTCTACTATAATACAAACGGGTCAACTCGGTCGACTATAATATGTAGAGGTCAACTCGTTCGACCATAGACACGCACTCGGGTCATATTGGTCGACTATAATATACACGGGTCAACTCGGTCGACTATAATACACACGGGTCATTTTGGTCGACTATACACACGGGTAAACTAGTTCGATTATACACACGCACACGGGTCATCTTGGTCGACTATAATACACACGGGTCATCTTGGTCGACTATAATACACACGGGTCATCTCGGTGGACTATAATACACACGGGTCAACTAGGTCGACCAAAATACTCACGGGTCATCTTGGTCGACTTTAATACAATGGGTCATCTTGTTCGACTCCAATACACACAAGTCAACTCCGTCAACTATAATACACACGGGTCATCTTGGTCGACTATAATACACACGCACACGGGTTATCATGGTCGACTATAATACACACGGGTCAACTTGGTCGATTATACACACGCACGCGAGTCATCTTGGTCGACTATAATACACACGGGTCAACTCGGTCGACCAAAATACTCACGGGTCAACTCGGTCGACCAAAATACTCACGGGTCATCTTGGTCGACTATAATACATTGGGTCACCTTGTTCGACTCCAATACACACGGGTCAACTCCGTCAACTATAATACACACGGATCATCTTGGTCGACTATAATACAACGGGTTAACTTGTTCGACTCCAATACACACGGGTCAACTCGGTCGACTATAATACACACGGGTCATCTTGGTCGACTATAATACACACGGACACGGGTTACCATGGTCGACTGTACTACACACGAGTGAACTCGGTCGACCATAATACACACGGGTCATCTTGGTCGACTGTACACACGGGTAAACTTGGTCAATTATACACCAGCTCACGGGTCACCTTGGTCGACTATAATACACACGGGTCAACTTGGTCGATTATACCCACGCACACGGGTCATCTTGGTCGACTATAATACACACGGGTCAACTCGGTCGACTATAATACACACGGGTCATCTTGGTCGACTATAATACACACGGATCAACTAGGTCGACTATAATACAAACGGGTTAACTCGTTCGACTATAATACACACAGGTCAACTAGGTCGACTATAATACACACGGGTCATCTTGGTCGACTATAATACACACGGGTCATCTTGGTCGACTATAATACATACAGGTCAACTCGTTCGACTATAATACATACAGGTCAACTCGTTCGACTATAATACACACATGTCAACTCGGTCGACTATAATACACACGGATCAACTAGGTCGACTATAATACAAACGGGTCAACTCGGTCGACTATAATACATACAGGTCAACTCGTTCGACTATACACACGCATTCGGGTCAACTTGGTCGACTATAATACAAACGGGCGAACTCGGTCGAATGATACAAACGGGTCATTTTGGTCGACTATACACACGGGTAAACTAGTTCGATTTTACATACGCACACGGGTCATCTTGGTCGACTATAATACGCACGGATCAACTTGGTCGATTATAATACGCACGGATCAACTTGGTCGATTATAATACAAACGGGTCATTTTAGTAGACTATGATACGCACCGGTCAACTCGGTCGACGAATGCACTCGGGTTAATTTGGTCGACTATAATACGCACGGGTTAATTTTGGTCGACTATACACACGGATCATCTTGAACCACTTTTATACGCAAGGGTCAAATCAAATCATCCAGAAAGACTGTTTAAAGAATCTGGAAGATCGTTAGGCCATTTTCCTTTAAGTATCAAGCACACATCAACTCGTCTAGGCACATGACTTCTTGGATTTTGATGTCCATGAAATGTAAATTGTGTGATGACCAATATTGATTGAAATGTCTCTCCATAGAATAAAGGTCGATACATTGACATGACACAAAATTATATTCCAGTATGACCTATATAAAATATTTACTTAAATCATCTTGTTATCTGCCTGCGCCTGATTTTAGTCGTTTATTATGAATATGAACCACGGCATGTTAAAACACAAGATTTACCCAAAATCAATATTTGAAGGATTCTATTAAAATGTTTAAACATCAAAGTCAAATCTGATCTTGTCTCTTGAGTTTATCAATATCAACAATGACGAATATATGTATGACTTATAATATCATTTTAACGTGTCCACACATAAATAAGTAATTGTAAATTTATTCAAACATATGCATTGAAACTAACTGGTGAATTTGATTACAAAATTCAGAGAGAGAGAGAGAGAGAGAGGAGAGAGAGAGAGAGAGAGAGCCAGAGCGCAAATAAAATATGCGACTTAGAAAGTAAACATACCATGTTTGGACATACCGACGGACAAACATTTTTTATATCTACACGATGCACATGCGTTTCGTCTACCTGGTTGTATTTTACAATTTCCGCTATTATTACATTTATAATCCTCTTGATTTTTCTCTGCTTTTACCAGACTTCTTCGAAAGAATCCCTACAAATAATGAAGCAAGTGTTTGTTAACTAGTACTGCGGATCAATGCTCCGCCCAGCGTAGAACTTAGCTGTCATGATACCATCACTAGCTAGTGATGCCTCGATTTAAGTGGGAAATCTTGATTAGGACGTTCAAGATCCTTTCGCACACCCGTTTTTCCCTGTGGTCCTCTCATAAGTCATAAGTACAAAGCTATCTGATCATGACTGTGTCAATCTTTTCAATTATGTCTCGTTATATATATATTACTTACTGTAGATTTGTTCGTGTTCCTTACTGGATGCCTGGTATTTTAACAACATCGTTCCTTAAAATCCTGATTGTTGAAGAAGTGCGCAATAGTGTTAAAGACTTGGTTTTTTGACTGATTTTTATTCAATATAACCATGATTTTACTATTTAATATTATAATTGTAGCATAACGGCTGACACGGTACAAACAAATTTACTCTCTCTCACACACACACACGCGCACACGCACGCGTCTCGTTATAGTAAAGTATTCTTGACTGACATTAAACAACATTACTCAACACACACACACACACACACACACACACTCTCTCTCTCTCTCTCTCTCTCTCTCTCTCTCTCTCTCTCTCAGTGTGTCTTCATGGCCATTGCATGTAAACATTTATTTAAATTTTATAAAGGTTGACTTCGGTGGAATTTGATAACTTTAAAATGAAGATTTGACCTATATCATCTTGTACATATACCACATAGCGATAATAAGATATATTTATAACGTTATTATTGTGGAACATTTGTCCCTAGATGTAACTTTTATATCACAGCTATTTAGATGAGTCGAAAGTGTGTGTGTGTGTGTGTGTGTGTGTGTGTGTGTGTGTGTGTGTGAAATGATATATCGATCGAACACTAGCACCGTGACCATCTATAAGAGTACGATCATATAATATATGTGTCAAATGCACTTAGAACAATGGTCAGTGTTTGGTCGTTAATGTTTAGAGACAACACACTTTCTAATTTTTTGAAACCTTACACTCATTCTTTGTTTTGAAAATAAAAAGCGCATCAAAATAGTTTAATTTTGTTTTTTCTTTTTCCATTCTTCTCCAACATAGAGAAAAATTTACAATTTTTACTAAAAATCCGCTGCAGTATGTTCCCTTGGTGACCCTTATATGCAGAGATACTAAACGGTTCAGCTAAGGTCAACAACTAATTTATCGCCCTTGTCATTGGCATTGGTTTTGACAAATGACGGAGTATTGATTAGCCTATTGCGCAGTTTTTTAGAACATGGGGTACAAAACGGGTGTTTTCGTTCTTCGACAATTGTCAATATTTAATTTGTGGATTTTTCTCTATATACAGAAATTAATGCACTGATTTAAAATTGTCTTGTAATTTTCCTTGTTAGTATTTTTGTTTTTAAACACATATATTTTGGTTATTTCATAAAAAACAAATGGTAATATAGTAATTTTAGTTAAGGACTAATAGCACATGGTGTGTGACGTCATTTAGTTACAAAATATCAATACCTTGCAAGCTTCGCATGTATTCGCTCCATAATGAAACCCAGAAGCCTTTTCCCCACAGACTCGGCACGGTGGTAATAACGGGGTTGTCGGTGGACTTGTGGAATCGGGACTATTTTGGTCTGACAAAGGAAAATCTAGATCTTCCATGAGTTCTGCCGTTTCAACAATTTCCACATTTTCTGCTATGATCGTTTCCATTAATTCATCGTCAATTTCAGGAAGGCATGTCGCCTCCATGGTAACCAGAAATCTGTAAATATACGAACATACCCGACATGGCATCTATCTAAGGGTGATTCTAAAGTGTGTGTGTGTGTGTGTGTGTGTGTGTGTGTGGTTAGAAGGTTCTTTTTAGGTAAGACTTCCTTTTTTATACTCCACCCATTAGATTCTATGTAAAAGTTATGAGAAATTATTTTTCACAGAAATGTTCAAAATGGCTCGATTCTGTCGTTTTAGGCTTTTTCAGTCAATATTAAACGTTCAGTTGATAGTACAAATGGAAGCCTTCCTCTTTTTAATTCAGTTCTAAAAGTATTTCACATTTATGAAAACAGTTGCAATGGGGAATTTTGCAGTGTCTCAAAATTTGAACTAAAATTACGGTCTGGGATAAAATTTAATCTTGAATTAATGCAATTTCGTGAAAAAATTATCACAGCATAATATTATCATATACCACTTTTTTAATTTAATCATAAAATGCATGAGTGTACATCAAAAAAGTGGTATATGACAATAACGATAAGAGTTGATCGTCTTCATAATTATGATAACAAGTATTACATAGAATAAAAAATCAGTCGTTCTACACCACACTATCTGCACAACCATTAGAAAAAGTTAAATTTGTAAAATATTTAAACATCGTATACTACAGGCATACTTTATGTATAAGCAATATTACTGTCGAATACTTGGATTCCGCAATCAAGGTGCCTACCAAGCCATATATATATATATATATATATATATATATATATATATATATATATATATATAATATATATATATATATATATCCTCTCTCTCTCTCTCTCTTTTACACCAGCAACATCAATTTTGAATATGTAAATTATAAAGTGTATCCAGTATAATAATCACAGCTACTTGTTTCTATCAAGATTAATTAATAAATAAAAATTTCATTTATAACATATACCGTATTTTAATTTTTTATAGAAACAAGCGCCTGTGATAATATTATTTGCAATTCAAAATTGACTAGCAGATTTTTTTTTAAAGTATTTAAATATCTATGGCCAGTTTACATGTACTTTAACCTTTTCACACATGGTCAATACTCACTAAAATAAACTTACCTGTAACTGATATATATAGTCAGTACACAAGCACCTGTATGTGTCTTCAATGTATATGAACTATACCGCACGCCTTGGAATACTTACATATATGTTTACAGTATTTTGTAATGCACAATTTTGTTTCAGGATAAAATAAAATGCTTACACAAATACAGAACCTAAAACACCGGTTAACCTCTGAACCATTATATTTGCATTAAATGTAGTACGAACCGCGTGACGATGTAAACATTATCTACACGTGAACAACTACTGATTCACTTGGAATACCCACCGATTGGTTACTTAACAACGGTAGTAAGGAGTTTCTCCCCTTTGTTTATTAAAAAAATGCTGAATAGTGCAATCACCATCAGGGATTGCTATTTTTTTTAAATTAACCAATGAACATGTGATGTTAAGATTGACTCATGCATGTTGTAATCACAATTAATATACCTGAGGATATTTGATGCATTTAAATATGATGATTTAATACATTTAGGACATGGAGTTGTTTGGGGTTTTTTTTGGGAGGGGGTTGTTATACAGATAATGGTGAAAATAATTAGAGCAACCTGTATGGAAGTTAAAAATTTGTTAAAACAAAACTTTGTAAATTTTGCATGTGGCATAAGCGAAAGAGAATAAATACATAGTAAACAGTTCAATCAATGGTTGCGTAGAACAAGCCGAATGGGATTGCCAGATTTTTGCTCAACCGAGCAAAAGGCTCGGTTGAACTTACAGACTTACAATGGCCATGGTTGACCGTCTATCGGGTATCGTGCGTCACCCGTAAATATTTTACATTTTAATCATCTCTAAAACTACAACCAAATTTGATGAAACTTGGTGATTATCACTGTCCATTTTGGGGTATGGGGGATATTGGAAACCTTAAAAATCTACTCTGAATATATAAAAGATATTGTAGATACACTGGCATCCATAAATAACTATTCAGATTTATATTTGTCACGAATTTATCTAATAACAATCGTGTCAAATTTCATTCATAGAATGGAAGAACTGAAATTTTGCAGTATCTTAACTTAATGATCTAAATGTATGCAACGAAGTTGCCATGAATATGGCCGGGACATGTCCATATACATACGTATGTTCCAGAATTCATTTCCACTCTTTAAACTTTTTAATAAAACGAGGTATCAAAGTGATATTAACAAGATATATGCAGCATGGAAAGCCAGTAATAATAATAATAACTTTATTGCTCATACACAGTACAGGTTATGGCAAATGACAAATAGACATACAACAGTAACATACATACAAATACAGATGCATAAAAAGAAATGTAATAAATTTCATATACTTGAAATTGTGAGTTTTTAACCAGTATGTCGCGTACCAAATTAGAGTCATGAAGGTCGGGATCAAGGTCACAGGATTATAACACTTCGAAAATTGCACTTTTTCATTCGTTTCCGCCATATAACTTTTGTATTAAAAGAGCTATCGAAGAGATATTTACAAGTTATATACAGTATGGAGAGAGGATGTGACGTGTACAGAACTTAAAACGTCAAGGTCACAGAACCATAAAAACTTTAAAAAAATCTTTTCCATTTGTTTCTGTTCTTAAAGTTTTGTATAAAAAAGTATTAGACTAATATTAACAAGATATATACAGTATTGGAGTCATCTAGGCCAAGGTAATAGGACCATAAAACTTGCTTTTCTTCTGTTACGGGTTCTCCACTTTTATTATTATACAGGGACACTTATTGTCCTTATTCTGTTTCTCATCTTTTCTTTTTCATTATTATTGTTCCAATTTCCGCACACCGCTTTTCCGCCCTTTTTCTCAAAGATGCTTCACTCAATCTCATTGAAACTTTATAGGAACAATTTATCAATCATGTAGATTTTAAAATTATCAACATGGCTGTCATTACCATAGAAACAGGAGATGGAAGACTTTTGTCATTGTGCTTGCCACAATTACAATTCTAGTTATAATTATTATTCATTTTTCGCACTTGTGTTTCCGCCCTTTTTCTCAGAGATGCCTCACTCAATCTCAATGAAATTTTATCGCAACAATGAATCAACCATGTAGATGTGCAACCCGCATTTAAAATTTCCAACATGGCTGTCGTTACCATAAAAATAAGTAAGAGTATCAAAACCTTATAACCTATTTTTCTCGATAACCGTTCATCCGATTTTCAAGAAATTTTACAGAATTATTACTAGCATCAACTTTGAATTTATTACATGACTAATTCAGACATTTCCATAAAAGAATTTACTATCAAAGAGTTTCGATTACAGATATAAAATTTCATAATTAAACATTTGATGGACTTGTATATATGCTGCAAAATCAGGTCTGTTGCACACTTTATAATATTATTTTAGTTTTTTAAGTGCTCTAAAATAATACACAATGTTATTGGTTTGTTGTTCTTACTTCTTTTTACATTCGACTGTAACACAATATATCTGTGGAAAATATAATTTTTGTACAAGTATGTACAGTCAATTGGTTTATTGGGACCACCATAAAGGACAATTTTACTGGTCCCCTTGAGTGGCCTTTATTGGCAGGTTTGAATTTGTAATCACCCCTAAAAGTTATACAATAAAATCATGTAATACAGATCATATTAGTAGCAGACATCAGCCGTGATAAGGCCGGATGTGGGGCAGTCAAAGGTAGTACATATAATTAACCCAGAGGTCTTTCCTTAGACGATGCAGATTTAATTTTTTTATAGATAACACTTTGCAATATTGCCAAGGTGAGAGAATATTAGGTTTGCAAAACATTAAACCTGAATTGGTTGATTATAGCACTATATTTCCAGCGTAAGGACTTCAACTGCACCATACACTTCCTATGACAAGACCTCATTTTGGGTGTAAACATTGCCATGTGTTTTAGCATGGTTGGCACATTTCTTGAATTTCTGAAAAAAAAGGAATCCAGCAAGACCCCTGATCCCCTGACAACGAAAAAGTGGAATATTTAGGGATTCAGGAAAAAAGTGAGCCACTGTACGTAGTTCGAGGTTTGTTGACCTTCTGATTCTATAAATATGGCTTATTTTTAGGCAATATTTTACACTTTTTGTATGGTTGCCATGGAAACAAACTGTTTTCCAAAATTGTGAGAATATGCACTTGGGTCATAAATGCAGTATAGAAATATTGTTTTAATTCTCCTTAATTGAAAAAGTATCAACATTAATGTTGTTTCTGCAAAATTATTGAAATATGGGTGCATAACACTAAATGTGTTGATGCCAAAATTGGCTAATTTTGAGTGTCAAATCACAACTGAGGTCTTTAACCATTACACACGTGTAATAGCATGCATGTTTAGTGACATCATACGATTGTTGTAGCATATTATGATGCCGTATTTTAGACTGCGTAACTTGTAGTTATGCAGCCATTTTAGCTGCTCAATTAAAGCTGGATACAGAAATGGCGCTTTCCTATATTATACAAAAAAATTGTAGTAATCAAAAACAAACATACTAATCCATCCAGAAGCAAAGTAAAAACTTTGTATTTGATAAACGTTGATATATAATTGAATGTCACGGTTTAAAGTTTTTAAACTCGCCTGACCCAAGGTAATGTGAGCTTATGACATATAGTGCAACGTTTGTATGTGCGTGCGTCACTGAACTACAGGACAGATTTCAATGAAACTTGTTCAGAAGTATCCATTGGCTGGTGCAATTTTTTTCGTGGCGTTGTCATGGCTGCAAAACGTTCAAGGTGACCAAGGGGCGAACATATTTTAAGTAAATAATAATAATAATAATAAAACAATCTTCTTCAAAACCGACGCTTAAAGAAAAATATCTGATGTGCTATTTGGCTTTTTAGGGTCTTAAAGGTCACCGGTCACCAAAAACCGATTTTTTTTTAGTATTATTTTCCGAAAGATTACATCATAAAAAGTCGATTTAGCCACAAATAACATTTTTTAATCATTTCTATCCTTTTCTACAGCGTAAATTAAAGTCCTGAAACTGTTGAAAAACTGTGTTATCTCCCTTTGGTAGTAAAAAGGCACAAAACCGGAAGTGACGCAGAAGGTGTTATCCCAGCTATTTAGTAAATGAAGCTTGTATAGTGAACTGCATTTATTACCCAGATTTATCGGAAATAACTTCTATTGTTTTTACATATTTATTTATTTTTTAGCATTGGGTATTTCAGTTGACTTCAGCAGAAAAAAATTAATAAAAAATAAACATAATAATAAGAAATAAATAAGGAAATAAAAAACTATATTTGTGTTTGCTCTAAGTATGATATACTATTTACTAATACTTTTACAAAACATAATTTTACATTTCTTTTGATAATTATTTATTTATTTATTTATTTATTTATTTATTTATCTATCTATCTATCTATTTATTTATTTATTTAATTATTTATATCCATTAATCACAACAAATAATAAAAGAACCCCAATTTCCGTTTTTATTTAAAATATTGTTCATATTAATTTTCATTAATATCTAATATCATTTTAATCTTTACATATCTCTGAGTTATTTATTTATTTATTTATTTATTTATTTATTTATCGCAACAAATAATTAAAGAACCCAAATTTCCGTTTTTATTTAAAGTAGTGTTCACATTAATTTTCATTAATATTTAATATCATTTTAATTATCTTTACATATCTCTTTGAGTTATTTATTTATTTATTTATTTATATCTATTTATCACAACAAATAATAAAAGAACCCAAATTTCCGTTTTTTATTTAAAATATTGTTCACATTAATTTTTATTAATATTTAATATCATTTTAATTATCTTTACATATCTCTGATTAATTAATTAATTAATTAAGTTATTTATTTATTTATTTTTATCTATTTATCCTAAGGAATAATAAAAAGAACCCAATTTTTGTTTTTTATTTTTAAAAAAATCTTTTCTCTCTAGTACAGGCATATTATGACCTCAAATTGATTTTAATTTATATTTGTTTTAGAAAGTGTCCCATTTTTAATTTCTTTCAAATTAGATTAAAATCAATGATTTATTATTATTATTATTATAATATTATTATTATTATTATTATTATTATTTTTATTTACCCATGTAATTAATCAAAAGAACACGTTTTCGGATAGAATCTAGATCCAAGACCTGCAGTTTTTTGTACAACGAAAATATCAAAATACAGGTTTAAAAAATAACTTCTTATTGTCTCTCAATTAAAATATTTCATCCCAAGATTACTTAAATATGAAAGTAATTTCAATTCAATAGCTTCTTATTCCTTATTTGCAGTAAGTTTAATAATAATAATAATAATAATAATAATAACAATAATAATAATAATGGAAATTGAAGTTTACGTTAGTGGGTAATTTAAAAAAAATATTTGTTGATATTTTCCGATGGAGTACTGATCAGAATTCTAATTCTATTTTTCACTGTTTTCATGATGAAATAAAAAAAATAATAAAAAATTTCATATAATAACTTTATTACGCTTTAATTTTAATGGGATGAAAAGAACTTTGTCAAAATGTGATACCAGTGAGATTATGCTCAACTAACTAAGGACTCAAAACTCGAGTGTAACTTTCTTTCATTTATTCACAATAAACTAATATCATTCAAAGCGTGATTTACACCCCTCAGATACCAGTAATTAAGAGATTATCAATATGCTACAGTCCATTGGGAAACATCCTGTTTAGAAGTAGACATCTACCACCTGTAATCAACAATTTACCTTACAATATGCAACATTAATTGACACGTGTGATTATCTTTATGATATACCCAGTAAATGCTATTTGTCATTTTTGATGGATTCTGAAAATCGAATAAATTAAAGTTAAATGAGATTGGTTAATTTGAACAGGGCATACAAGACTTTGTTTGAACGTGTGAACTGAATGAATTACGGAATTAAATTAATTTTGAAAATCAAAATTGTTTAAAATCTATTTATTTGACTGAATTGATTCATAATAAATTGAATTGTCTTAAATGATTATACCACTCACATTTCCCTGACTTATCTCGTAATATTTAATCTGAATACATTCAAAACAATTAGAAAGCTGCATGAAGGACTTGTGTAAATCTGGCTTTAATTTGTTCTGAAATTTGTGGAAAAAACATGTTTATCGGTCATTGTGATTTTATTATCTCCAAACGTCACAAAATATAGCATTTTGACTTGAAATCAAACTTTAAAACCCGTCAAAACGCCACACAAACCCACATGTAATATATGGATACATATATAGGTAATGTGTCTTTCCTCAGCAGCTTAACACCATGTACGTCATCAATTAGGTCGCCGGAAAGTTACGAGCGGTGTCGGAAACTACCGAGTATTAGCAGTTCGTTCAGGTAAGGTTTTAGTGTATTACAGGTAAATCTAAGACGTGGGAAACCGTCAGACACATCAATATTGACTATTCTACTCATTGGAATGCAAAATACAAAATTGATAAATTTGGTGACCGGTGACCTTTAAACATATAGCTTGATTATTTCGTAAAATTGAGACGAAAATTGGGTTACGGCATGGGGTGATCAATTTTAACATATTCTTGTAATTATATCTTCTTAGTCATCTTGAAACGATAATCAACCTTTTGTATAGTAATGTTTATTTTACATTAATAATGAAATAATGGAAAATTTTTAACTGACAAAACGCAAATTTTCACAGCAGTGAAATACACATATTTTCACCGGTGAAAATATAATGTATTTATCTCCGAATTCCTTCACGTGCCATTGATTAGAGTTACGTCCCTTTCAGAATTGGTGTCCGTTGTTTTCACGACTCCAACTACCAGGCAGTGTACCCGTCAATATTTTCTTTTGTTGTCTGGACTGACATTCGGAGAGGCTGAGAATGGCGCAAATTTAACATGAAGTGGTTCTAAAATGGCTGTCGTTACCATGAAAACAGGTGAAAGTATCAAAACCTTAAAGCTCATTTTACTCGATAACCGTTCGTCTGAATGTCAGGAAATTTTATATCACTATTCCGGTCATCAAGAGTAATCGATTCCAAAGGAAAAAAATAAAGATATTGACAAAATCCAATATTTCCGCTTCGAACTTCATTTAATTGGCGCCATTCTCAGCCTCGCCATAACGTCATGTTAAAAAGGGTAAAATTCAATTTCTTAAATAAATGACGAGTTGAGTTGAGTTGTGGTGTTTAACGTCTCAGTCAAGAATATTTCACTTATATCAAGACGTCTTCAGCTATAGGCGAAGGTGCAGAAATTTTGCCTGTGCGTTGCGTTAATACCATTATACAGCAGGGTTCTTTGGCATGCCAAGCCAACCGTGACACGGTACCTCGTTTATTTTAAGAACTGTGACTTTTATTTTGTAATGCAGAGTACTTGGCGAAAGAACAGTCACTATCCAGGCCACTTTTCATGTCTTGGGTTAGACCCGGCCTGGGATGGAACCTACGACCTCCCACTGACGGAGCGAGCACTCTACCAACAGAGCTACCGCAGTGGTGTAAAAAATGACCAAATTGCTAGAATGTTTACATAGAACAAAGTAGTTGCGATTGTAAATATTTAGAGAAGCTCAAAGTTAATGGCCACAGATAAATGGTTGATTATCTGAAAAACTTTAAATCTTGACTATATAGTTATGTAACTATAATGTAATTTGATGTTGTGATTTCAGTTTTTATGTTTTCTTAAAAACATTTTAGCTGGCCATCAGATGAGCGTATTAGGCCCTTTTTGGTCCCTTGTTTTTTGAGTCATTTTCATAGTAACCGCACCAATAACAGAAAAAATCCAATAAAAATGTAAAACTTAAAGTTTTGTATCTTGTGAAACCTACGTAATCATAAACATGATTAATAATGGTTTAAGACATCCTAGGTTTAATTAGATAGTAATAGTAATTTTCAGATGATGTAGGGTGATGTGAAATCTGTGTCACTAATTTAAAGAAGGTATTTTATTTCGTAGGTCAAATTTGACTCATGTAGACCACTAAAAGTGGGGATGGGGGTGGGTGGTGTGTGTAATTTTTCTACCTAAAGCTGCAGTTTTTTTTAGAAAAAGTCAAAAGTTGTATGGAAGACTTATTTGATGTTATTTCACACATTTCTTGTTTATCGAATGTTCGAAATATGATGACACTTACTGGACGAGAAGATTAATTCAAAGAATGCAATGTCAAATAAAACAATAATGGTTCTGGATTAAAAATGGAAAAGCTAGTTGTGAAATTTAAAATGTTAAAAACTTTTCTCAGATACTTGAAGAAAGAAATTCATAAAATAACCGACAAAATATGTTGAGGGTCAAAGGTCAAGTTCATGACCTAGCTTTTCTGTTTTCGCATTTTTGCAGAAATATTACAATGCATATTTTGATTGTTAAAAGACTGTTTCCTACATCATCCCAAGGTCATGACATAGCTTAACTTCATCATCCCAAGGTCATGACATAGCTTAACTTTATCATCCCAAGGTCATGACAAAGCTTAACTTCATCATCCCAAGGTCATGACATAGCTTAACTTCAATTTAAGCCTAATTTGTTTTATCCTCACTGTATACAAAGATTTTGACACGGGGTTTCAATTAGTTTTGATGTTTTCTTAAATATCTTGCAAAATTGTTTCACTGCCATCCAGTTTCATAACTCAAATAATGATCAAGTCCATCAGTTTGTTTTAGTCTTTTCAGTAGACTTGATTATATGTAAAGCCCTTTGAAACAAAACTTAACGCACTCAAGTTTATAAGTTTTTAAGTTTATAAATGTACAACACCATTATTTGGAATTTACATATGAAAAAACTATAACAATACAGAAAGCAATGATTTTTATTTCCAGTAAAGTTGGGTGTGAATGGACTTTAAAATAAAACGTGTACCATATATTCAGTTGTGACTGTATATATGAACAAGGTGAAATTATAAATTATCCTTCATACGGGTTATTTCAATTATAACAGGAGCGGGGAACACATAAAAAATCCATTTTCTCGCCGAGTGCCTCGGATGAGGATCGATCACGGTCCTCTCGGCAGGTAAAAAGAGAGCGTTCTTCTATGTATACAAGGCTAAACCAGTATGGTAGTGAATTGCTCTATTATATGTATCTCTATATACAACACTACGACTAGCTCAACTTAGGCCTGCTAAATGTTGAGTATATCTGCAAAATAGGTTTAAGAAACAAAACAAATCGTACAACATTGCACAAACAAAAATTTTAAATATTAGTTTCCTAAAAAGCGAAATGATAATTTAATACCAACAATAAGTTACTGTACATTTAACTAGTATTAATAAACAACAAATTGACACATTTGAATTTAATATCTTCCTAGGTCAATTAAACCCAGTTTCTGCACAGTATCCAAGTAGAAATAAAAATCGACGGTTCAGGAAAGCATCTCGTTAATACATGTGTATGTCCTCAAATCCCGAAATGGTAACTTAATAAATTACACACTAAATTCCGCTTTTAGGGGAGAGCTTTGCCTAATCAAAGACTTTTTATAATATTTTACTGAATACTTGGGAACCATTCATACATAATTTGTCAATGACATCTTACTATGTCCACAATACTTTTTTATAAACTCTTGTTTAATAAAATTAAATGAATAATGTATCTAGAACTCCATTACTGACGCCAATGACCTTTGTAAAACTGTAAGTTTAACCAGATAATATTTCTATCACTAGTGGGTACTTCTGCATTGCAGGCCATTTTGTCTTTTCCTTATTTGTTTCAAGAGACAATTCGGTTATATTTCTAAGAGATACCAGTCTGTCCAATATCTTTGCAAATCTCTGTTCTGGATTAACTTTATTTCTTTTGGACAACCATTGCAAGCAGTCCAATAATTTCATCTGAATCTGTTCCACAGCTTCTGGCTTTTCTAATTCATTCCTATCTGTAATTATAATGGGACGAATAAATAAGTAAAATATCTAGAGAAATAATCAATAGCAAACTTCATCATACTATACTTTACTATACTATACTATACTATACTATACTATACTATACTATACTATACTATACTATACTATTTTACTATACTATACTATACTATACTATACTATACTATACTATACTATACTATACTATACTATACTATACTATACTATACTATACTATACTATCAACATATAAACAAGAGGCACATAGGCCTTAACGTTCACCTGAGGGTATGTACGTTTCCCATGCAGTGGTTCAATTGTCAACAACAAAAGTTGAAGAGAATGTCAAAACTGTCATCAGTTCGGGCCAATAGGAATCAGTTCGGGCCAATAGGACAGGCTTTTTGCAAATTAATAATAACTTGTCCTAAGAATGCTACATCTAAAACATCTAAGGTCTAGATACAGTATATTTATAAACAAGCTAAAATAGTAAAAACAAGAGGCCCATGGGCCTTAACGCTCACCTGAGGCTAAGTACATATCTTATGCAGAGGTTCAATGGTCAATAACATTTATTAAAGAGAACTCCTTATTTTCAGCAGTAAGGCAGAATTAAATGCAAAGATTTTTGCAAATTAATCATACCTTGTCCCAAGAATGCTACATATAATATATATATAGTCTAGCTACAATACATTATTTATAACAGCTAAAAAAGTAAAAACAAAAGTATAAAACTATGACCTTCATCTAGGCCATTACCTACAATATTCTAATATACATGCCTATACAAAAAGTTGATAGTTTTCGAGATAATTAACCATTTCAATATCCTTTCCCATCTGTAACCTTGACCTTTAAACCCATGACCTTAATCTATATATCAAAATGAATGTTAAATCAACTCCTACAATATTCTAATATACGTGTTTATACAAAAATATTTATAGTTTTTGAGATAATTAACCATTTTGGTATTCTTTCAGATCTGTGACCTTGACCTTTGAATCCATGACCTTAATCTATAGTATCAAAATGATCGTTAAATCAATTCTTACAATATTGTATTATACATGTCTATACCTGTGACCTTGACCTTTGAACGCATGACAAAAATCTATATATCAAAATGATTGTGAAATCAAAACCTACAATATTCTAGTATACATGTTTATACAAAAAGTTTATAGTTTTCGAGATAATTAACTATTTCGGTAATCTTTCGCATCTGTGACCTTGACCTTTGAACCCATGGCATTAATCTATAAATCAAAATGATCGTTAAATCAAAACCTACAATATTTCAATATACATATCTATACAAAAAATTAATAGTTTTCGAGATAATTAACCATTTTGGTATTGATTTGCATCTGTGACCTTGACCTTTGAACCCATGACCTTAATTTATATATCAAAGTGATCGTTAAATCAATTCCTACAATATTCTAATATACATGTCTATACAAAAAGTTAATAGTTTTCTAGATAATTAACCATTTCGGTATTCTTTCGCATCTGTGACCTTGACCTTTGAACCCATGACCTTTATCTATATATCAAAATTATCATTGTGCCATTACCTACAATATCCTAATATGTATGCCTATACAAAAAGTTAATAGTTTTGCAGATAATCAACTATAACGGTAATAGTTGTGCATCCTTGACCTTGACCTTTAAACTCATGACCTTGATCTATGTATCAAAATGACCGTCATGTCAATACCTACAATTAAATAAAAATCCCATGCCATTATCATCTAAAATGTTTAAAAAATAGCATTTTTTATCAAAGATCAAAAACAGGGACATGACCTTGACCTTTGACCTTGACATCTTTTGGAAGAAATTAGCAAGACAAGATCAACAGTGAAAACTCCATACAATTATCTTCAGCCGTAATTGAGTTATAACAATAAATGTCTCATATTCAAAGTTACATAATTTTACGCAAAAAACGCGTAACCTATTTTTCGTTCAATTTTCAAGAACAAAGGCCCATGGGCCTGATACGCTCACCTGATAACTAATGGCTAGCTGATAGATTTAAAGAAAACATAAAAACTAAACCCCAATGACTTTTTTCTTACATCATAATGACCGTTGTATCAATACCTACAACATTCTAATATACATGCCTATACAAAAAGTTTATAGTTTTCGAGATAATTAACTATTTCGGTATTGTTTCGCATCTGTGACCTTGACCTTTGAACCATGACCTTTTTCTATACATAAAAATGATCGTTGTATCAATACCTACAACATTCTAATTAACATGCCTATACAAAAAGTTTATAGTTTTCGAGATAATTAACTATTTCGGTATTGTTTCGCATCTGTGACCTTGACCTTTGGACCCATGACCCTTTTTATACATCAAAATGATCGTTGTTATCAATACCTACAACTTTCTCATATACATGCTTATACAAAAAGTTAAATGTTTTCAAGATAATGAACCATTTCATTATTTTTCGCATCTGTGACCTTGACCTTTGAACCAATGACCTAAATCTATATATCAAAATGATTGTTACATCAATACCAACAATATTCCAATATACATGCCTATACAAAAAGTTAATAGTTTTCGAGATAATTAACCTTTTTGGTATTGTTTTGAAACCGTGACCTTGACCTTTAGACCCATGACCTTTTTTCTATACATCAAAATGATCGTTGTATCAATACCTACACCAATCTAATATACATGCTTATACAAAAAGTTAAATGTTTTCAAGATAATAAACCATTTCATTATTCTTTCGCATCTGTGACCTTGACCTTTGAACCAATGACCTAAATCTATATCAAAATGATTGTTACATCAATACCAACAATATTCCAATATACAGCCTATACAAAAAGTTTATAGTTTTAGAGATAATTAACCTTTTTGGTATTGTTTTGCTACTGTGACCATGACCTTTTTTATACATCAAAATGATCGTTGTATGAATACCTTCAACATTCTAATATACAAGCCTATACAAAAAGTTAATAGTTTTCAAGATAATGAACCATTTCAGTATTCTTTCGCATCTGTGACCTTGACCCTTGAACCCATGACCTTAATCTATATATCAAAATAATCGTTACATGAATACCAACAATATTCTAATATACATGCTTATATAAAAAGTTTATAGTTTTCGAGATAATAAATAATATAAGAAAGGTAAAAGTTAGGTCATGACCTTCATAATTGACCTTGACATCATTTTGAAGATAATTACAAGAATATGTCAAAACTGAAAACCCCATGCCATTATCTGGTCATATAGTCAAGTTATAACAATTTAAAAAAATATTTTACGATTTTTGCAAAATTAAACTCAAAAAACGCGTAACCTATTTTTAAAACCAAATTTCATGAAATGAACAACTTAAAGGTTAAGACTATGTAGAATCCAAATATCACCCAGTTTTTTGCCTCGAATGAGTGGTTCAAGAGAAGAAGATTTTTTTAGGTTTTGTTATTTTTTAGTAACAGCGGCCATCTTGGATATTCGATCGCCATGATTTGAACAAACTATAGTTAGACTCTGTCAAGGACCTTCCATGGCAAATTTGGCTTCAGTTGGCCCAGTAGTTTCGGAGGAGAAGATTAAAGTTTACTGACGCACGCACGCACGCACGCCTCGCCATGCCATAAGCTCACATGGCCTTTGGCCAGGTGAGCTAATAAAATGAATGAACACAACAAAGGAATAAAACACAAGATAAACACATAATAAAATGAATGAAGACAACAAAGGAATAAAAACACAAGATAAACACATAAGAAATGAATGAACACAACAAAGGAATAAACACAAGATAAACACATAATAAAATGAATGAACACAACAAAGAAATAAAAACACAAGATAAACACATAAGAAAATGAATGAACACAACAAGGAATATTTCAGTCAGAGACGAAGCTTGCGAGTTTCTGAACAGGAATGTTCAACCGTGAGAATCCCGATTCTTATCATTACTTAAGTTTAAAATTTAAAATTGATAGATAATTAATAACCTGTAAATGTCATGGTGATTCCTCTGACCAACGCCACTTCCTCTTTCAGACAAGTCCAGAGTAAGAAATGACCTAGACAAACTAAATACTGCATTCACATTTTCTTTATTTATGAATAGTGACTGAACCTCATCTTTATGAATCCAGAAGTCTGTCATATGAGTTATAACATTGAGGTCTGGGTTGACAAGTTTGTGGGGTTACCAAAAACCAAAATTCAGCGTTACTACCTGCGAAATAAAAACATTACATTACATTATCGGTTTAACTACCAAACACTACTACACCAAAACGGATTAAAATCCTTTAAACAAGAGGGCCATGAGGCCCTGGCGCTCACCTGAGAATAAATTGAATTCTACACATTTTCCCAATGTCATGAATAGAGGGTTAAAGAATTTATTATAAGTTAATATGAACTTGACCTAGCTTTTGTCCTGAACATTGTTCTTGACAAATTATACGAAGATTGGACAGAAAACATGGACACTAAAGTGTAAGCAAGGTTTTTCTATGATTTGACCTAGTGACCTACTTATTGATCCAACATGACCCATATACAAACTTTACTTAGCTTTTGTCATGAACATCGTTCTGGACAAATTATATGAAGATTGGACAAAAAATATGGACTCCAGAGTGTTAAAAAGGTTTTTCTATGATTTGACCTAGTGACCTACTTATTGACCCAACATTAACGATATATAACCTTACTTTGCTTTGGTCATGAACATCGTTCTGGACATATTTATGAACATTGGACAAAAAATATGGACTCTACAGTGTTAACAAGGTTTTTCTTTGATTTGACCTTGTGACCTAATTATTGACCCAACATGACCCATATACAAACTTGACCTTGCTTTAGTCATGAACATCATTCTGGACAACTTATATGAAGATTGGACAAAAAATATGGACTCTAGAGCGTTAAAAAGGTTTATCTATAATTTGACCTAGTGACCTACTTATTGACCCAACATTATTGATATATGAACCTGACCTTGCATTGGTCATGCACATTGTTCTGGACAATTTATATGAAGATTGGACAAAAAATATGGACTCCAGAGTGTTAACAAGGTTTTTCTTTAAATTGACCTAGTGACCTAATTATTGACCCACCATGACCAATATCGAACTTGACCTTGCTTTGGTCATGAACACTGTTTTGGACAAATTATATGAAGATTGGACAAAAAATATGGACTCTAGAGCGTTAAAAAGGTTTATCTATAATTTGACCTAGTGACCTACTTATTGACCCAACATTATTGATATATGAACCTGACCTTGCTTTGGTCATGTACATCATTCTGGACAAATTATATGAAGATTGGACAAAAAGTATGGACTCCAGAGTGTTAAAAAGGTTTTTCTTTAAATTGACCTAGTGATCTAATTATTGACCCACCATGACCAATATACAAACTTGTCCTTGCTTTGGTCATGAACATAGTTCTGGACAAATTATATGAAGATGATTGGACAAACAAATATGGACTCTAGAGCGTTAAAAAGGTTTATCTATAATTTGACCTAGTGACCTACTTATTGACCCAACATTATTGATATATGAACCTGGCCTTGCTTTGGTCATGAACATTGTTCTAGAGAAGTTATATGAAAATTGGACAAAAAATATAGACTCCAGAGTGTTCACAAGGTTTTTCTTTGATTTGACCTAGTGACCTACTTATTGACCCAACATTATCGATATATGAACCTGACCTTGCTTTGGTCATGTACATCATTCTGGACAAATTATATGAAGATTGGACAAAAAGTATGGACTCCAGAGTGTTAAAAAGGTTTTTCTTTAAATTGACCTAGTGACCTAATTATTGACCCACCATGACCAATATCGAACTTGACCTTGCTTTGGTCATGAACACTGTTTTGGACAAATTATATGAAGATTGGACAAAAAATATGGACTCTAGAGCGTTTTTAAAAAGGTTATCTATAATTTGACCTAGTGACCTACTTATTGACCAACATATTGATATATGAACCTGACCTTGCTTTGGTCATGTACATCATTCTGGACAAATTATATGAAGATTGGACAAAAAATATGGACTCCAGAGTGTTAACAAGGTTTTTCTTTAAATTGACCTAGTGACCTAATTATTGACCCACCATGACCAATATACAAACATGATCTTGCTTTGGTCATGAACACTGTTCTGGACAAATTATATGAAGATTGGACAAAAAGTATGGACTCCAGAGTGTTAAAAAGGTTTTTCTTTAAATTGACCTAGTGATCTAATTATTGACCCACCATGACCAATATACAAACTTGTCCTTGCTTTGGTCATGAACATAGTTCTGGACAAATTATATGAAGATTGGACAAACAAATATGGACTCTAGAGCGTTAAAAAGGTTTATCTATAATTTGACCTAGTGACCTACTTATTGACCCAACATTATTGATATATGAACCTGACCTTGCTTTGGTCATGAACATTGTTCTAGAGAAGTTATATGAAAATTGGACAAAAAATATGGACTCCAGAGTGTTAACAAGGTTTTTCTTTGATTTGACCTAGTGACCTACTTATTGACCCAACATGACCCATATACAAACTTGACCTTGCTTTGGTCATGATCATCATTCTGGACAAATTATATGAAGATTGGACAAAAAATATGGACTCTAGCGCGTTAAAAAAGTTTGGTTTTTTTTTTATAATTTGACCTAGTGACCTACTTATTGACCCAACATTATTTGGTATATGAACCTGACCTTGCTTTGGTCATGAACATTGTTCTGGACAAATTATATGAAGATTGGACAAAAAATATGGACTCCAGAGTGTTAACAAGGTTTGTCTTTGATTTGACCTAGTGACCTACTTATTGACCCAACATCACCCATATACAAACATGACATTGCTTTGGTCATTAACATCATTCTGGACAAATTATATGAAGATTAAACGAAAAATGTGGACTCTAGAGGTTAACAAGGTGTTTTATGATTTGGCTTAGTGACCTATTATTGATCCAACATGACCCATATAAACATGACCTTGCTTTGGTCATGAACATTGTTCTGGACAAATTATATGAAGATTGGACAAAAAATATGGAATCTAGAGTGTTAACAAGGTTTTTCTATGATTTGACCTAGTGACCTACTTATTGACCCAACATTATCGATATATGAACTTTACTTTTCTTTGGTCATGTACACATTCTGGACAAATTATATGAAGATTGGACAAAAAATATGGACTCCAGAGTGTTAACAAGGTTTTTCTTTAAATTGACCTAGTGACCTAATTATTGACCCACCATGACCAATATACAAACATGATCTTGCTTTGGTCATGAACACTGTTCTGGACAAATTATATGAAGATTGGACAAAAATTATGGACTCTAGAGCGTTAAAAAGGTTTATCTTTTATTTGACCTAATGACCTACTTATGACCCAACTGACCCATATACGAACATGACATTGCTTTGGTCATGAACATTGTTCTGGAGAAATTATATGAAGATTGGACAAAAAATATGGAATTTAGAGTGTTTACAAGGTTTTTCTATGTTTTGACCTGGTGACCTACTTATTGACCCAACATTATCGATATATGAATTTGACTTTGCTATGGTCAAGATCATTGTTCTGGACAAATTATATGAAGATTGGACAAAAAAATGTGGACTCCAGAGTGTTAACAAGGTTTGTCTTTGATTTGACCTAGTGACCTACTTATTGACCCAACATTATCGATATATGACCTTTACTTTTTTTTGGTCATGTACATCATTCTGGACAAATTATATGAAGATTGAACGAAAAATGTGGATTTTACAGTGTTAACAAGGTTTTTATAATGTGGCCTAGTGACCTACTTACGATCCAACATGACTCATATACATGGCCTTGCTTTGGTCATGAACATTGTTCTGGACAAATTTTATGAAGATTGGACAAAAACTATGGACTCTAGAGTGTTAACAAGATGTTTTCTTTGTTTTGACCTAGTGACCTACTTATTGACCCAACATGACCCATATACAAACTTGACCTTGCTTTGGTCATGATCATCATTCTGGACAAATTATATGAAGATTGGACAAAAAATATGGACTCTAGCGCGTTAAAAAAGTTTTTTTTTTTTTATAATTTGACCTAGTGACCTACTTATTGACCCAACATTATTGATATATGAACCTGACCTTGCTTTGGTCATGAACATTGTTCTGGACAAATTATATGAAGATTGGACAAAAAATATGGACTCCAGAGTGTTAACAAGGTTTGTCTTTGATTTGACCTAGTGACCTACTTATTGACCCAACATCACCCATATAAGAACCTGACCTTGCTTTGGTCATTAACATCATTCTGGACAAATTATATGAAGATTAAACGAAAAATGTGGACTCTAGAGGGTTAACAATGTGTTTTTATGATTTGGCTTAGTGACCTATTTATTGATCCAACATGACCCATATATGAACATGGCCTTGCTTTGGTCATGAACATTGTTCTGGACAAATTATATGAAGATTGGACAAAAAATATGGAATCTAGAGTGTTAACAAGGTTTTTCTATGATTTGACCTAGTGACCTACTTATTGACCCAACATTATCGATATATGACCTTTACTTTTCTTTGGTCATGTACATCATTCTGGACAAATTATATGAAGATTGGGCAAAAAGTATGGACTCCAGAGTGTTAACAAGGTTTTTCTTTAAATTGACCTAGTGACCTACTTATTGACCCACCATGACCAATATACAAACTTGTCCTTGCTTTGGTCATGAACACTGTTCTGGACAAATTATATGAAGATTGGACAAAAAATTTGGACTCTAGAGCGTTAAAATGTTTATCTATTATTTGACCTAGTGACCTACTTATTGACCCAACATGATAGAATATGAACTTGACTTTGCTATGGTCCAGATCATTGTTCTGGACTGGAAATTATATGAAGATTAGACAAAAAATTAGACTCTAGAGCGTTAAAAAGATTTATCTATTATTTGACCTAGTGACGTACTTATTGACCCAACATGATCAATATATGAAATTGACTTTGCTATGGTCAAGATCATCATTCTGGACAAATTATATGAAGATTGGACAAAAAATATGGACTCTAGAGTGTTAACAAGGTTTTTCTTTGATTTGACCTGGTGACCTACTTATTGACCCAACATGACCCATATACAAACTTGTCCTTGCTTTGGTCATGAACACTGTTCTGGGCAAATTATATGAAGATTGGACAAAAAATTTGGACTCTAGAGCGTTAAAAATGTTTATCTATTATTTGACCTAGTGACCTACTTATTGACCCAACATGATAGATATATGAACTTGACTTTGCTATGGTCCAGATCATTGTTCTGGACAAATTATATGATTAGACAAAAAATTTAGACTCTAGAGCGTTAAAAAGATTTATCTATTATTTGACCTAGTGACGTACTTATTGACCCAACATGATCAATATATGAAATTGACTTTGCTATGGTCAAGATCATCATTCTGGACAAATTATATGAAGATTGGACAAAAAATATGGACTCTAGAGTGTTAACAAGGTTTTTCTTTGATTTGACCTGGTGACCTACTTATTGGCCCAACATGACCCATATACAAACTTGACCTTGCTTTGGTCATAAACATCATTCTGGACAAATTATATGAAGATTGGACAAAATATATGGACTCTATAGAGTGTTAACAAGGTTTTTCTTTGATTTGACCTAGTGACCTACTTATTGACCCAACATCACCCATATACGCATTTGATCTTGCTTTGGTCATGAACATAGTTCTGAACAAATTATATGAAGATTGGACAAAAAATGTGGACTCTGAAGTGTTAACAAGGTTTTTCTATGAATTGACCTAGTGACCTACTTATTGACTCAACATAACCCATATACGAACTTGACCTTGCTTTGGTCATGAACATCGTTCTGGACAAATTATATGAACATTGGACAAAAATTATGGACTCTAGAGTGTTAACAAGGTTTTTTTATGATTTGGCCTAGTGACCTACTTATTAATCCAACATAACCCATATACGAACTTGACCTTGCTTTGGTCATGAACATTATTCTGGACAAATTATATGAAGATTGGACAAAAAAATATGGACTCTAGAGTGTTAACAAGGGTTTTCTTTGATTTGACCTAGTGACCTACTTATTGATCCAACAAATTCCTTATACGAACTTGACTTAGCTTTTGATCTGAACATTGTTCTGGACAAGTTTGATGAAGATATAACAAAAACTGTGGCCTCTAGAGTGTTAACAATGAAAAGTTGACGCACGACGGACAAAGACTGATCACAATAGCTCACTTGAGCACTTTGTGCTCGTGAGCTAAAAAAACGAACCCCCCCCCCCCCCCAAAAAAAAAAACAACAAAAAACAACAACAACAACAAAAAACAAAACAGATCACTTAGTCACCTGCAATACATGTTTCGGCTCTACAAAATGGTCCTATGCCTTTTTCATAACTACAAGAGTAGTACAAGAACCTTTGGTAAAATTCAAGAACTTTTGATACAACTAATTCTTTGTGTCATAGACTGTGATGTCTGTAAAGCGTAATGTAAATAAAAAAAATAACACTATCTACCCGGATCCATTCCCCGAAAATACAAAGCTATTAACTGTCATTAACATGGCAGGCTTTAATTCATTGACAACACCTACTAGACAATAACGGATTATTGTTAGACTAGAACTATACGACTAACCGTGTAATACACATAATCTTGGCATCTTCAACCTTATTGTTCACCTAATCCACAATAACTAATATGTATAGTTATTATAATTAATCAAAAGAGAAAATACAGAAAAAACGACCAAGAAGACAATGGATCTTCAAAAATGTCAATATTTTGCATATGGCTAAATAGATTGACCTTATCATATGCCCATATTTGCAATGCAATGACACATTTTGAGCAATTGTGTAATAGATAATAATTGACGTCATCATGTTAATACGTCATTTACTCCAATCAAAGCGTTTGAATACACTACAATCACAAAGTACATTCTGACGTTCCGTTCTGTTTTTGTCTTTTTAAATACAACAAAGGGATTTATTATGTGCAACAGTCGATGTATTTTTGATTTTAACATGAAATTGTGACTTTGTAAATGTAGTATAAATAAAAAAAAACTTATGGTGAGTGAAAGAACTACTTCTGTCATCGTTTATTCATGTGGACGCTGCCATTTTTTGCCGGTTTACTAGGATTATGTATTAAAATATACAAATGCCGATTAAACAATATTATTTATCTTTCTTTTGATACACACGTGGGAAAAACTAGCGGGCTAATCCTAGTGAACCGACCTAAACGTAACTATCGCTTAGTCTGTACCGACCTAAACGATTTCTCGATTAGGTAGTATGTCCGGGGTGTACACACGACGGTGGAAAATATATTGTAATAACACAGACAAGGCATGTAGACAGATAATAACAAGGTAAAATAAAACTGATAATAAAGTTAAGGTCTGGACAGGCATAGGAAACAATGGCAATATGGTGTACACTTGTTAAAATGTAACAGTCGTTTATTTACTGTTGGTTTTGGAGGGACTTATTTTGCAACCAGTGCTCCAAAATAGGTACAATTAACAATACCTTTAATTAATTTTGACTGGTCTTCCACTGGTATGTTACAAGCTCCAGGCAGTGATTTCATGAAATCAATCATATTTCTTAAGAATCTCTCTGACCAGTTAGCTATACAATTCATAATGTAGTTTCGATCATCCAGATCTATTCCGGTTTCTCGGTATATTTCATCATACATTTCTTTTGCAAGTACTGGAACGCCGCTGAATGTTTCTTCTTTTTCCTTGTATTCATTCTAAATAAAAGTGTAAAATGAAATGCGACATCATTACTATCTTCCCAAAACGAATGAACACTCTTTTCAACTAACACATCTTTATTTATAACGTTGTATCTCGAGACTAATGCTGCCACTGTAACACTAAATCATCAGACTAATGGTGCCACTGTAACACTACATCATAAAACTAATGTTGCCACTGTAACACTACATCATAAAACTAATGTTGACACTGTAACACTACATCATAAGACTAATGGTGCCACTGTAACACTACATCATAACACTAATGGTACCACTGTAACACTACATCATAAGACTAATGGTGCCACTGTAACACTACATCATAAAACTAATGTTGCCACTGTAACACTACATCATAAACTAATGTTGACACTGTAACACTACATCATAAGACTAATGGTGACACTGTAACACTACATCAAACACTAATGGTTACCACTGTAACACTACATCATAAGACTAATGGTGCCACTGTAACACTACATCATAACACTAATGGTGCCACTGTAACACTAAATCATCAGACTAATGGTGCCACTGTAACACTACATCATAAAACTAATGTTGACACTGTAACACTAAATCATCAGACTAATGGTACCACTGTAACACTACATCATAAAACTAATGTTGACACTGTAACACTACATCATAAGACTAATGGTGCCACTGTAACACTACATCATAACACTAATGGTGCCACTGTAACACTACATCATAAAACTAATGTTGACACTGTAACACTACATCATCAGACTAAT
Organism: Anadara kagoshimensis; assembly: GCA_021292105.1. Taxonomy (NCBI): domain Eukaryota; kingdom Metazoa; phylum Mollusca; class Bivalvia; order Arcoida; family Arcidae; genus Anadara; species Anadara kagoshimensis. The sequence goes on from CM037864.1 coordinate 22,175,305, forward strand.
GGTGCCACTGTAACACTACATCATAACACTAATGGTGCCACTGTAACACTACATCATAAAACTAATGTTGACACTGTAACACTACATCATCAGACTAATGGTACCACTGTAACACTACATCATAAGACTAATGGTGCCACTGTAACACTACATCATAACACTAATGGTGCCACTGTAACACTAAATCATCAGACTAATGGTGCCACTGTAACACTACATCATAAAACTAATGTTGACACTGTAACACTACATCATCAGACTAATGGTACCACTGTAACACTACATCATAAGACTAATGGTGCCACTGTAACACTAAATCATCAGACTTATGGTGCCACTGTAACACTAAATCATCAGACTAATGGTGCCATTGTAACACTACATCATAAGACTAATGGTGACACTGTAACACTACATCATAAAACTAATGGTACCACTGTAACACTACATCATCAGACTAATGTTGCCACTGTAACACTACATCATAAAACTAATGGTACCACTGTAACACTACATCATAAAACTAATGTTGACACTGTATCACTACATCATAAAACTAATGGTGCCACTGTAACACTACATCATAAAACTAATGGTGCCACTGTAACACTACATCATCAGACTAATGGTGCCACTGTATCACTACATCATAAAACTAACGGTGCCACTGTAACACTACATCATCAGACTAATGGTGCCACTGTATCACTACATCATAAAACTAACGGTGCCATTGTAACACTACATCATCAGACTAATGGTACCACTGTAACACTACATCATAAGACTAATGGTGCCATTGTAACACTACATCATCAGACTAATGGTGCCACTGTAACACTACATCATAAGACTAATGGTGCCACTGTAACACTACATCATAAGACTAATGGTGCCACTGTAACACTAAATCATCAGACTAATGATGCCACTGTAACACTACATCATCAGACTAATGTTGCCACTGTAACACTACATCATCAGACTAATGGTACCACTGTAACACTACATCATAAGACTAATGGTGCCACTGTAACACTAAATCATCAGACTAATGGTGCCACTGTAACACTACATCATCAGACTAATGGTGCCACTGTAACACTAAATCATCAGACTTATGGTGACACTGTATCACTACATCATCAGACTAATGGTGCCACTGTAACACTAAATCATCAGACTTATGGTGACACTGTATCACTACATCATCAGACTAATGGTGCCACTGTAACACTACATCATCAGACTAATGTTGCCACTGTAACACTACATCATCAGACTAATGGTACCACTGTAACACTACATCATAAGACTAATGGTGCCACTGTAACACTAAATCATCAGACTAATGGTGCCACTGTAACACTACATCATAAAACTAATGTTGCCACTGTAACACTAAATCATAAGACTAATGTTGCCACTGTAACACTAAATCATCAGACTAATGTTGCCTCTGTAACACTACATCATCAGACTAATGGTACCACTGTAACACTACATCATCAGACTTATGGTGCCACTGTAACACTACATCATCAGACTTATGGTGCCACTGTAACACTACATCATAAAACCAATGTTGCCACTGTAACACTAAATCATCAGACTTATGGTGCCTCTGTAACACTAAATCATCAGACTTATGGTGACACTGTATCACTACATCATAAAACTAATGGTGACATTGTAACACTACATCACCAGACTCATGGTGCCACTGTAACACTACATCATAAAACTAATGTTGCCACTGTAACACTACATCATCAGACTAATGGTGCCACTGTAACACTAAATCATCAGACTAATGGTGCTACTGTAACACTACATCATAAGACTAATGGTGACATTGTAACACTACATCATAAAACTAATGTTGCCACTGTAACACTAAATCATCAGACTAATGGTACCACTGTAACACTACATCATAAAACTAATGTTGCCACTGTAACACTAAATCATCAGACTAATGGTACCACTGTAACACTACATCATCAGACTAATGGTGCCACTGTAACACTACATCATAAAACTAATGTTGCCACTGTAACACTAAATCATCAGACTAATGGTACCACTGTAACACTACATCATCAGACTAATGGTGCCATTGTAACACTACATCATAAGACTAATGGTGACACTGTAACACTACATCATAAAACTAATGTTGCCACTGTAACACTAAATCATCAGACTAATGGTACCACTGTAACACTACATCATCAGACTAATGGTACCACTGTAACACTACATCATAAAACTAATGTTGCCACTGTAACACTAAATCATCCGACTAATGGTACCACTGTAACACTACATCATCAGACTAATGGTGCCACTGTAACACTACATCATAAAACTAATGTTGCCACTGTAACACTAAATCATCAGACTAATGTTACCACTGTAACACTACATCATCAGACTAATGGTGCCATTGTAACACTACATCATAAGACTAATGGTGACACTGTAACACTACATCATAAAACTAATGTTGCCACTGTAACACTAAATCATCAGACTAATGGTACCACTGTAACACTACATCATCAGACTAATGGTGCCATTGTAACACTACATCATAAGACTAATGGTGACACTGTAACACTACATCATAAAACTAATGGTACCACTGTAACACTACATCATCAGACTAATGGTGCCACTGTAACACTACATCATAAAACTAATGTTGCCACTGTAACACTAAATCATCAGACTAATGGTACCACTGTAACACTACATCATCAGACTAATGGTGCCATTGTAACACTACATCATAAGACTAATGGTGACACTGTAACACTACATCATAAAACTAATGGTACCACTGTAACACTACATCATCAGACTAATGGTGCCACTGTAACACTACATCAAAAACTAATGTTGCCACTGTAACACTACATCATAAAACTAATGTTGCCACTGTAACACTAAATCATCAGACTAATGGTACCACTGTAACACTACATCATCAGACTAATGGTACCACTGTAACACTAAATCATCAGACTAATGGTGCCACTGTAACACTACATCATAAGACTTATGGTGCCACTGTAACACTACATCATAACACTAATGGTACCACTGTAACACTAAATCATCAGACTAATGGTACCACTGTAATACTACATCATCAGACTAATGTTGCCACTGTAACACTACATCATAAGACTTATAGTGCCACTGTAACACTACATCATAAAACTAATGTTGCCACTGTAACACTAAATCATCAGACTAATGGTGCCACTGTAACACTACATCATAAGACTAATGGTACCACTGTAACACTAAATCATCAGACTAATGGTACCACTGTAATACTACATCATCAGACTAATGGTGCCTCTGTAACACTACATCATAACACTAATGGTACCACTGTAACACTACATCATAAGACTAATGTTGCCACTGTAACACTAAATCATCAGACTAATGGTGCCACTGTAACACTACATCATAAGACTAATGGTACCACTGTAACACTAAATCATCAGACTAATGGTACCACTGTAATACTACATCATCAGACTAATGGTGCCACTGTAACACTAACATCATAACACTAATAGTACCACTGTAAACTACATCATAAGACTAATGTTGCCACTGTAACACTACACATAAAACTAATGTTGCCACTGTAACACTAAATCATCAGACTAATGGTGCACTGTAACACTACATCATCAGACTAATGGTGCCACTGTAACACTACATCATAAAACTAATGTTGCCACTGTAACACTAAATCATCAGACTAATGGTGCCATTGTAACACTACATCATCAGACTTATGGTGCCATTGTAACACTACATCATAAGACTAATTGTGACACTGTAACACTACATCATAAGACTAATGTTGCCTCTGTAACAATCCATCATCAGATAATGGTGCCACTGTAACACTACATCATAAAACTAATGTTGCCACTGTAACACTAAATCATCAGACTAATGGTGGCCACTGTAACACTACATCATCAGACTAATGGTGCCATTGTAACACTACATCATAAGACTAATTGTGACACTGTAACACTACATCATAACACTAATGTTGCCTCTGTAACATTACATCATAAGACTAATGGTGCCTCTGTAACACTACATCATAAAACTAATGGTGACACTGTAACAATACATCATAAGACATATGGTGACACTGTAACACTACATCATAAAACTAATGTTGCCACTGTAACACTAATCATCAGACTAATGGTACCACTGTAACACTACATCATCAGACTAATGGTGCCATTGTAACACTACATCATAAGACTAATGGTGACACTGTAACACTACATCATAAGACTAATGGTGCCATTGTAACACTACATCATAAAACTAATGGTGACACTGTAACACTACATCATAAAAACTAATGGTGCCATTGTAACACTACATCATAAGACTAATGGTGCCATTGTAACACTACATCATAAAACTAATGGTGACACTGTAACACTACATCATAAAACTAATGGTATCGCTGTAACACAACATCATCAGACTAATGGTGCCACTGTAACACTACATCATAAAACTAATGTTGCCACTGTAACAATAAATCATTAGACTAATGGTACCACTGAACACTACATCATCAGACTAATGGTTGCCATTGTAACACTACATCATAAGACTAATGGTGACACTGTAACACTACATCATAAGACTAATGGTGCCATTGTAACCACTACATCATAAAACTAATGGTGACACTGTAACAATACATCATAAGACTTATGGTGACACTGTAACATACATCATAACACTAATGGTGACACTGTAACAATACATCATAACACTATGGTGCCATTGTAACACTACATCATAAAACTAATGGTGACACTATAACAATACATCATAAGACTTATGGTGACACTGTAACACTACATCATAACACTAATGTTGCCTCTGTAACACTACATCATAACACTAATGGTGACACTGTAACACTACATCATAAAACTAATGGTGACATTGTAACAATACATCATCAGACTAATGGTAACACTGTAACACTACATCATAACACTAATGTTGCCACTGTAACACTACATCATAAGACTAATGTTGCCACTGTAACACTACATCATCAGACTAATGGTGCCATTGTAACACTACATCATCAGACTAATGGTGCCATTGTAACACTACATCATAACACTTATGTTGCCTCTGTAACAATACATCATAAGACTATTGGTGACACTGTAACAATACATCATAAGACTTATGGTGCCACTGTAACACTACATCATAAGACAAATGGTGCCAATGTAACACTACATCATCAGACTAATGTTGCCACTGTGACACTACATCATAAAACTAATGGTTCCATTGTAACACTACATCATAAGAATAATGTTGCCAGTGTAACACTACATCATAAGACTGATGGTGCCACTGTAACACTACATCATCAGACTAATGGTGCCACTGTAACACTACATCATAAGACTAATGGTACCACTGTAGCACTACATCATCAGACTAATGGTGCCACTGTAACACTACATCATCAGACTAATGGTGCTACTGTAACACTACATCATCAGACTAATGGTGCCACTGTAACACTTCATCATAAAACTAATGTTGCCACTGTAACACTAAATCATCAGACTAATGGTGCCACTGTAACACTACATCATCAGACTAATGGTGCCACTGTAACACTACATCATAAAACTAATGTTGCCACTGTAACACTACATCATAAGACTAATGGTGCCATTGTAACACTACATCATGAAACTAATGGTGACACTGTAACAATACATCATAAGACTTATGGTGACACTGTATCACTACATCATAAGACTAATGGTGTCATTGTAACACTACATCATAAGACTAATGGTGACACTGTAACACTACATCATAAGACTTATGGTGACACTGTAACAATACATCATAATACTAATGGTGACACTGTAACAATATATCATAACACTAATGGTGCCATTGTAACACTACTCATCAGACTAATGGTGCCACTGTAACACTACACATCATAAACTAATGTTGCCACTGTAACACTACATCATAAGACTAATGGTGCCATTGTAACACTAATCATGAAAACTAATGGTGACACTGTAACAATACATCATAAGACTTATGGTGACACTGTATCACTACATCATAAGACTAATGGTGTCATTGTACACTACATCATAAGACTAATGGTGACACTGTAACACTACATCATAAGACTTATGGTGACACTGTAACATACATCATAACACTAATGGTGACACTGTCAACAATACATCATAACACTAATGGTGCCATTGTAACACTACATCATAAGACTGATGGTGCCACTGTAACACTACATCATCAGACTAATGGTGCCACTGTAACACTACATCATAAACTAATGGTGCCTCTGTAACACTACATCATAAGACTAACGGTGCCATTGTAACACTACATCATAACACTATTGGTGACACTGGAACACTACATCATAACACTAGTGGTGACACTGTAACAATACATCGAAGACTAACGGTGCCATTGTAACACTACATCATAACACTATTGGTGACACTGGAAACACTACATCATAACAATAATGGTGACACTGTAACAATACATCATAAGACTAACGGTGCCATTGTAACACTACATCATGAGAATAATGTTGCCATTGTAACACTACATCATAAAACTAATGTTGCCACTGTAACACTACATCATAACACTTATGTTGCCTCTGTAACAATACATAATAAGATTTATGATGCCATTGTAACACTACATCATAAAATCAAACTAATGGTGACTCTGTAACAATACATCATAAGACTTATGGTGCCACTGTAACAATACATCATCAGACGTATGGTGACACTGTATCACTACATCATAAGACTAATGGTGTCATTGTAACACTACATCATAAGACTAATGGTGACACTGTAACACTACATCATAAGACTTATGGTGACACTGTAACACTACATCATAACACTAATGGTGACACTGTAACAATACATCATAACACTAATGGTGCCATTGTAACACTACATCATAAAACTAACGGTGACACTGTAACAATACATCATAAGACTTATGGTGACACTGTAACACTACATCATAACACTAATGTTGCCTCTGTAACACTACATCATAAGACTAATGGTGCCATTGTAACACTACATCATAAAACTAATGGTGACACTGTAACAATACATCATAAGACTAATGGTAACACTGTAACAATACATCATAAGACTTATGTTGCCACTGTAACACTACATCATAAGACTAATGGTGCCTCTGTAACACTACATCATAAGACGTATGGTGTCACTGTAACACTACGTCATAAGACTTATGGTGCCATTGTAACACTTTATCATAAGACTAACGATGCCATTGTAACACTACATCATAAGAGTAATAGTGCATCTGTAACACTACATCATAAGACTGATGGTGACACTGTAACACTACATCATAACACTAATGGTACAACTGTAACACTACATCATAAGACTAATGGTACCACTGTAACACTAAATCATCAGACTAATGGTACCACTGTAATACTACATCATCAGACTAATGGTGCCTCTGTAACACTACATCATAACACTAATGGTACCACTGTAACACTACATCATAAGACTAATGTTGCCACTGTAACACTAAATCATCAGACTAATGGTGCCACTGTAACACTACATCATAAGACTAATGGTACCACTGTAACACTAAATCATCAGACTAATGGTACCACTGTAATACTACATCATCAGACTAATGGTGCCACTGTAACACTACATCATAACACTAATAGTACCACTGTAACACTACATCATAAGACTAATGTTGCCACTGTAACACTACATCATAAAACTAATGTTGCCACTGTAACACTAAATCATCAGACTAATGGTGCACTGTAACACTACATCATCAGACTAATGGTGCCACTGTAACACTACATCATAAAACTAATGTTGCCACTGTAACACTAAATCATCAGACTAATGGTGCCATTGTAACACTACATCATCAGACTTATGGTGCCATTGTAACACTACATCATAAGACTAATTGTGACACTGTAACACTACATCATAAGACTAATGTTGCCTCTGTAACAATCCATCATCAGACTAATGGTGCCACTGTAACACTACATCATAAAACTAATGTTGCCACTGTAACACTAAATCATCAGACTAATGGTGCCACTGTAACACTACATCATCAGACTAATGGTGCCATTGTAACACTACATCATAAGACTAATTGTGACACTGTAACACTACATCATAACACTAATGTTGCCTCTGTAACATTACATCATAAGACTAATGGTGCCTCTGTAACACTACATCATAAAACTAATGGTGACACTGTAACAATACATCATAAGACATATGGTGACACTGTAACACTACATCATAAAACTAATGTTGCCACTGTAACACTAAATCATCAGACTAATGGTACCACTGTAACACTACATCATCAGACTAATGGTGCCATTGTAACACTACATCATAAGACTAATGGTGACACTGTAACACTACATCATAAGACTAATGGTGCCATTGTAACACTACATCATAAAACTAATGGTGACACTGTAACACTACATCATAAAACTAATGGTGCCATTGTAACACTACATCATAAGACTAATGGTGCCATTGTAACACTACATCATAAAACTAATGGTGACACTGTAACACTACATCATAAAACTAATGGTATCGCTGTAACACAACATCATCAGACTAATGGTGCCACTGTAACACTACATCATAAAACTAATGTTGCCACTGTAACAATAAATCATTAGACTAATGGTACCACTGTAACACTACATCATCAGACTAATGGTGCCATTGTAACACTACATCATAAGACTAATGGTGACACTGTAACACTACATCATAAGACTAATGGTGCCATTGTAACACTACATCATAAAACTAATGGTGACACTGTAACAATACATCATAAGACTTATGGTGACACTGTAACACTACATCATAACACTAATGGTGACACTGTAACAATACATCATAACACTAATGGTGCCATTGTAACACTACATCATAAAACTAATGGTGACACTATAACAATACATCATAAGACTTATGGTGACACTGTAACACTACATCATAACACTAATGTTGCCTCTGTAACACTACATCATAACACTAATGGTGACACTGTAACACTACATCATAAAACTAATGGTGACATTGTAACAATACATCATCAGACTAATGGTAACACTGTAACACTACATCATAACACTAATGTTGCCACTGTAACACTACATCATAAGACTAATGTTGCCACTGTAACACTACATCATCAGACTAATGGTGCCATTGTAACACTACATCATCAGACTAATGGTGCCATTGTAACACTACATCATAACACTTATGTTGCCTCTGTAACAATACATCATAAGACTATTGGTGACACTGTAACAATACATCATAAGACTTATGGTGCCACTGTAACACTACATCATAAGACAAATGGTGCCAATGACACTAACATCATCAGACTAATGTTGCCACTGTGACACTACATCATAAAAACTAATGGTTCCATTGTAACACTACATCATAAGAATAATGTTGCCAGTGTAACACTACATCATAAGACTGATGGTGCCACTGTAACACTACATCATCAGACTAATGGTGCCACTGTAACACTACATCATAAGACTAATGGTACCACTGTAGCACTACATCATCAGACTAATGGTGCCACTGTAACACTACATCATCAGACTAATGGTGCTACTGTAACACTACATCATCAGACTAATGGTGCCACTGTAACACTTCATCATAAAACTAATGTGCCACTGTACACTAAATCATCAGACTAATGGTGCCACTGTAACACTACATCATCAGACTAATGGTGCCACTGTAACACTACATCATAAAACTAATGTTGCCACTGTAACACTACATCATAAGACTAATGGTGCCATTGTAACACTACATCATGAAACTAATGGTGACACTGTAACAATACATCATAAGACTTATGGTGACACTGTATCACTACATCATAAGACTAATGGTGTCATTGTAACACTACATCATAAGACTAATGGTGACACTGTAACACTACATCATAAGACTTATGGTGACACTGTAACAATACATCATAATACTAATGGTGACACTGTAACAATATATCATAACACTAATGGTGCCATTGTAACACTACATCATCAGACTAATGGTGCCACTGTAACACTACATCATAAAACTAATGTTGCCACTGTAACACTACATCATAAGACTAATGGTGCCATTGTAACACTACATCATGAAACTAATGGTGACACTGTAACAATACATCATAAGACTTATGGTGACACTGTATCACTACATCATAAGACTAATGGTGTCATTGTAACACTACATCATAAGACTAATGGTGACACTGTAACACTACATCATAAGACTTATGGTGACACTGTAACAATACATCATAACACTAATGGTGACACTGTAACAATACATCATAACACTAATGGTGCCATTGTAACACTACATCATAAGACTGATGGTGCCACTGTAACACTACATCATCAGACTAATGGTGCCACTGTAACACTACATCATAAAACTAATGGTGCCTCTGTAACACTACATCATAAGACTAACGGTGCCATTGTAACACTACATCATAACACTATTGGTGACACTGGAACACTACATCATAACACTAGTGGTGACACTGTAACAATACATCAGAAGACTAACGGTGCCATTGTAACACTACATCATAACACTATTGGTGACACTGGAACACTACATCATAACAATAATGGTGACACTGTAACAATACATCATAAGACTAACGGTGCCATTGTAACACTACATCATGAGAATAATGTTGCCATTGTAACACTACATCATAAAACTAATGTTGCCACTGTAACACTACATCATAACACTTATGTTGCCTCTGTAACAATACATAATAAGATTTATGATGCCATTGTAACACTACATCATAAAATCAAACTAATGGTGACTCTGTAACAATACATCATAAGACTTATGGTGCCACTGTAACAATACATCATCAGACGTATGGTGACACTGTATCACTACATCATAAGACTAATGGTGTCATTGTAAACACTACATCATAAGACTAATGGTGACACTGTAACACTACATCATAAGACTTATGGTGACACTGTAACACTACATCATAACACTAATGGTGACCACGTAACAATACATCATAACCTAATGGTGGCCATTGTAACCACTACATCATAAAACTAACGGTGCACTGTAACAATACATCATAAGACTTATGGTGACACTGTAACACTACATCATAACTAATGTTGCTCTGTAACACTACATCTAAGACTAATGTGCCATTGTAACATACATCATAAACTAATGGTGACACTGTAACAATACATCATAAGACTAATGTACACTGTAACACTACATCATAAGACTTATGTTGCCACTTAACACTACATCATAAGACTAATGGTGCCTCTGTAACACTACATCTAAGACGTATGGTGTCACTGTAACACTACGTCATAAGACTATGTGCCATTGTAACACTTTATCTCATAGCACTAACGATGCCATTGTAACACTACATCATAAGAGTAATAGTGCATCTGTAACACTACATCATAAGACTGATGGTGACACTGTAACACTACATCATAACACTAATGGTACAACTGTAACACTACATCATCAGACTAATGGTGCCATTGTAACACTACATCATAAGACTGATGGTGCCACTGTAACACTACATCATAAGACTGATGGTGACACTGTAACACTACATCATAAAACTAATGGTGCCTATGTAAGACTACATCTCGAGACTATGACAATGTTACACTACATCTCGAGACTATGACAATGTTACACTACATCTCGAGACTATGACATTGTTACACTACATCTCGAGACTATGACAATGTTACACTACATCTCGATACCATGACAATGTTACAGTACATCTCGAGACTATGACATTGTTACACTACATTTCGAGACTATTACAATGTTATACTACATCTCGAGACTATGACATTGTTACACTACATCTCGAGACTATGACATTGTTACACTACATCTCGAGACTATGACATTGTTACACTACATCTCGAGACTATGACATTGTTACACTACATCTCGAGACAATGACAATGTTACACTACATCTCGAGACTATGACATTTTTACACTACATTGGAGACTATGACAATGTTACACTACATCTCGAGACTATGACAATGTTACACTACATCTCGAGACTATGACATTTATACACTACATTTGAGACTATGACAATGTTACAAAACATCTCGAGATTGTGACATTTTTACACTACATCTTGAGACCATGACAATGTTGCACTAAATCTTGAGACTATGACAATGTTACATTTGATCTAGAGACTATGACAATGTTTCACTACATCTCAAGATATGACATTGTTACACAACATCTCGAGACTATGACATTGTTACACTACATCTCGAGACTATGACAATGTTACACTACATCTCGAGTCTATGACAATGTTACACTACATCTCGAGACTATGACAATGTTACACTACATTTCGAGACTATGTCAATGTTACACTGTATCTCGAGACTATGACAATGTAACACTTCATCTCGAGACTATGACATGTTACACTACATCTCCAGACTATGACATTGTTACACTACATCTCGACTATGAAATGTTCACTACATCTCGAGACTATGACAATGTAACACTGCATCTCGAGACTATGACATGTTACACTACATCTCGAGACTATGACAATGTTACACTACATCTCGAGCCATGACAATGTTACACTACATTTCGAGACTATGTCAATGTTACACTATATCTCGAGACTATGACAATGTAAACCTTCATCTCGAGGACTATGACAATGTTACACTACATCTCGAGACTATGACATTGTTCACTACATCTCGAACTATGACAATGTTACACTACATCTCGAGACTATGACAATGTTACACTACATCTCGAGGACTATGACATTGTTACACTACATTTCGAGACTATGACATTGTTACACTACATCTCGAGACTATGACAATGTTACACTACATCTCGAGACTATAACATTGTTACACTACATTTCGAGAGTATGACATTGTTACACTACATCTCGAGACTATGACATTGTTACACTACATTGGAGACTAGGTCATTGTTACACTACATTCGAGACTATGACAATGTTACACTACATCTCGAGACTATGACATGTTACACTACATTGAGACTATGACATTGTTACACTATATTGGAGACTATGACATTGTTACACTACATCTTGAGACTATTACAATGTTATACTACATCTCGAGACTATGACATTTTACACTACATTTGAGACTATGACATTGTTACACTACATCGCGAACTATGACAATGTTACACTACATCTCGAGACTATAACATTGTTACACTACATTTCGAGAGTATGACATTGTTACACTACATCTCGAGACTATGACATTGTTACACTACATTGGAGACTATGAAATTGTTACACTACATTGGAGACTAGGTCATTGTTACACTACATTTCGAGACTATGACAATGTTACACTACATCTCGAGACTATGACATTGTTACACTACATTGGAGACTATGACATTGTTACACTATATTGGAGACTATGACATTGTTACACTACATCTTGAGACTATTACAATGTTATACTACATCTCGAGACTATGACATTTTTACACTACATTTGAGACTATGACAATGTTACACTACATCTCGAGACTATGACAATGTTACACTTCATCTCGAGACTATGACAATGTTACACTACATCTCGAGACTATGACAATGTTACACTACATCTCGAGACTATGACAATGTTACACTACATTTCGAGACTATGTCAATGTTACACTATATCTCGAGACTATGACAATGTAACACTTCATCTCGAGACTATGACAATGTTACACTACATCTCGAGACTATGACATTGTTACACTACATCTCGAGACTATGACAATGTTACACTACATCTCGAGACTATGACATTGTTACACTACATCTCGAGACTATGACAATGTTACACTACATCTCGAGACTATGACATTGTTACACTACATCTCGAGACTATGACAATGTTACACTACATCTCGAGACCATGACATGTTACACTACATCTCGAGACTATGACAATTTACACTACATCTCGAGACTATGACATTGTTACACTACATCTCGAGACTATGACAATGTTACACTACATCTCGAGACTATGACAATGTTACACTACATTTCGAGACTATGACAATGTTACACTACATCTCGAGACTATGACAATGTTACACTACATCTCAAGAGTATGACATTCTTACACGTCATCTCAATACTATGACAATGTTACACTACATCTCGAGACTATGACAATGTTACACTACATCTCAAGAGTATGACATTCTTACACGTCATCTCAATACTATGACATTGTTACACTACATCTCGAGACTATGACAATGTTACACTACATCTCGAGACTATAACATTGTTACACTACATTTCGAGAGTATGACATTGTTACACTACATCTCGAGACTATGACATTGTTACACTACATTGGAGACTATGAAATTGTTACACTACATTGGAGACTAGGTCATTGTTACACTACATTTCGAGACTATGACAATGTTACACTACATCTCGAGACTATGACATTGTTACACTACATTGGAGACTATGACATTGTTACACTATATTGGAGACTATGACATTGTTACACTACATCTTGAGACTATTACAATGTTATACTACATCTCGAGACTATGACATTTTTACACTACATTTGAGACTATGACAATGTTACACTACATCTCGAGACTATGACAATGTTACACTTCATCTCGAGACTATGACATTTTTACACTACATCTTGAGACCATGACAATCTTGCACTAAATCTTGAGACTATGACAATGTTACATTTTATCTAGAGACTATGACAATGTTACACTACATCTCAAGACTATGACATTGTTACACAACATCTCGAGACTATGACAATGTTACACTACATTTCGAGACTATGACATTTTACACTACATCTCGAGACTATGACAATTTAACACTTCATCTCGAGACTATGACAATGTAACACTGCATCTCGAGACTATGACAATGTTAGACTACATTTCGAGACTATGACAATGTTACACTACATCTCGAGATTATGACAACGTTACACTACATCTCGAGACTATGACAATGTTACACTACATTTCGAGACTATGGCATTGTTACCCTACATCTCGAGACTATAACATTGTTACACCTCATCTCGAGACTATGACAATGTTACTTTATATTTCGAGACTATGACATTGTTACACTAATGCTCGAGACTATGACAATATTACACTACATTTCGAGACTATGACAATGTTACACTACATTTCGAGACTATGACAATGTTACACTATATCTCGAGACTATGACAATGTAACACTTCATCTCGAGACTATGACAATGTTTCATTACATCTCGAGACAATGACAATGTTACACTACATTTTGAGACTATGACAATGTTACACTACATCTCAAAACTATGACAATGTTACACTACATCTCGAGACTATCACAATGTAACACTGCATTTTGAGACTATGACATTTTTACACTACATCTCGAGACTATGACATTGTTACACTACATCTCGAGACTATGATAATGTTACACGATATTTCGAGACTATGACATTGTTACACTACATCTCGAGACTATGACAATGTTACACTACATTTCGAGACTATGACAATGTTACACTGCATTTTGAAACTATGACATTTTTACACTACATCTCGAGAATATGACATTGTTACACTACATCTCGAGACTATGACAATGTTACACTACATCTCAAGACTATGACAATGTTACACTGCATCTCGAGACTATGATAATGTTACACTGCATCTCGAGACTATGATAATGTTACACTACATCTCGAGACTATGACAATGTTACACTACATCTCAAGACTATGATAATGTTACACTACATCTCGAGACTAGGTCATTGTTACACTACATTGGAGACTATGACATTGTTACACTGCATCTCGAGACTATGACATTGTTACACTGCATCTCGAGACTATGACATTGTTACACTACATCTTGAGACTATGACAATGTTACACTACATTTGGAGACTATGACAATGTTACACTGCATCTTGAGACTATGACAATGTTACACTACATCTTGAGACTATGACAATGTTACACTACATTTCGAGACTATGACAATGTTACACTACATCTTGAGACTATGACAATTTACACTACATCTTGAGACTATGACATTGTTACACTACATTTCGAGACTATGACAATGTTACACTACATTTCGAGACTATGACAATGTTACACTACATCTTGAGACTATGACATTGTTACACTACATTTCGAGACTATGACAATGTTACACTACATTTCGAGACTATGACAATGTTACACTACACTTCGAGACTATGACATTGTTACACTACATTTCGAGACTATGACAATGTTACACTACATTTCGAGACTATGACAATGTTACACTACATCTTAAGACTATGAGAATGTTACACTACATTTCGAGACTATGACAATGTTACACTATATCTTGAGACTATGACAATGTTACACTACATTTCGAGACTATGACAATGTTACACTACATTTCGAGACTATGACAATGTTACACTACATCTTGAGACTATGACAATGTTACACTACATTTCGAGACTATGACAATGTAACACTACATCTTGAGACTATGACAATGTTACACTACATCTTGAGACTATGATAATGTTACACTACATCTCGAGACTATGACAATGTTACACTACATTTCGAGACTATGACAATGTTACACTACATCTTGAGACTATGACAATATTACACTATATTTCGAGACTATGACAATGTTACACTACATCTTGAGACTATGACATTGTTACACTACATTTCGAGACTATGACAATGTTACACTACATCTTGAGACTATGACAATGTTACACTACATCTTAAGACTATGACAAGGTTACACTACATCTTGAGACTATGACATTGTTACACTACATTTCGAGACTATGACAATGTTACACTACATCTTGAGACTATGACAATGTTACACTACATCTTGAGACTATGACAATGTTACACTGCATCTCGATACTATGACATTGTTACACTACATCTCGAGACTATGACAATGTTACACTACATTTCGAGACTATGACAATGTTACACTACATTTCGAGGCTATGATAATGTTACATTACATCTTGAGACTATGACATTTTTACACTACATCTCGACACTATGACATTGTTACACTACATTTCGAGACTATGACAATGTTACACTACATTTCGAGACTATGACAATGTTACACTACATCTTGAGACTATGACAATGTTACACTACATTTCGAGACTATGCCAATGTTACACTACATCTTGAGACTATGACAATGTTACACTACATCTTGAGACTATGACAATGTTACACTATATTTCGAGACTATGACAATGTTACACTACATCTTGAGACTATGACAATGTTACACTACATCTTGAGACTATGATAATGTTACACTACATCTCGAGACTATGACAATGTTACACTACATTTCGAGACTATGACAATGTTACACTACATCTTGAGACTATGACAATGTTACACTATATTTCGAGACTATGACAATGTTACACTACATCTTGAGACTATGACATTGTTACACTACATTTCGAGACTATGACAATGTTACACTACATCTTGAGACTATGACAATGTTACACTACATCTTAAGACTATGACAAGGTTACACTACATCTTGAGACTATGACATTGTTACACTACATTTCGAGACTATGACAATGTTACACTACATCTTGAGACTATGACAATGTTACACTACATCTTGAGACTATGACAATGTTACACTGCATCTCGAGACTATGACATTGTTACACTACATCTCGAGACTATGACAATGTTACACTACATTTCGAGACTATGACAATGTTACACTACATTTCGAGACTATGATAATGTTACATTACATCTCGAGACTATGACATTTTTACACTACATCTCGACACTATGACATTGTTACACTACATCTCGAGACTATGACATTGTTACACTACATCTCGAGAGTATGACATTGTTGCACCTCATCTCGAGACTATGACAATGTTACACTACATTTCGAGACTATGACAATGTTACACTACATCTCAAAACTATGACAATGTAACACTACATCTCGAGACTATGACATTGTTACATTACATGTCAAGACTATGACATTTTCACACTACATCTCGTGACTATGAAATTTTTACACTACATCTCGAGACTATGACATTGTTACACTACATCTCGAGACTATGACAATGTTACACTACATTTCGAGACTATGACATTGTTACACTACATTTCGAGACTATGACAATGTTACACTACATCTCGAGACTATGACATTTTTACACTACATTTCGAAACTATGACAATGTTACACTACATCTCGAGATTATGACATTGTTACACTACATTTCGAGACTATGACAATGTTACACTACATCTCGAGACTATGACATTTTTACACTACATTTCGAAACTATGACAATGTTACACTACATCTCGAGACTATGACATTGTTACACTACATTTCGAGACTATGACAATGTTACACTACATCTCGAGACTATGACATTGTTACACTACATTTCGAGACTATGATAATGTTGCACTACATTTCGAGACTATGACAATGTTACCCTACATTTCGAGACTATGATAATGTTGCACTACATTTCGAGACTATGACAATGTTACACTACATTTCGAGACTATGATAATGTTGCACTACATTTCGGACTATGACAATGTTACACTACATCTTGAGACTATGACATTGTTACATTACATCTCGAGACTATGACATTGTTACACTACATCTTGAGACTATGACAATCTTACATTACATCTCGAGACTATGACATTGTTACATTACATCTCGAGACTATGACATTGTTACACTACATCTTGAGACTATGACAATGTTACACTACATCTTGAGACTATGACATTGTTACACTACATTGGAAACTATGACAATGTTACACTACATTTCGAGACTATGACAATGTTACACTACATCTCGAGACTATGACAATGTTACACTACATCTCGAGACTATGACAATGTTACACTGCATTTTGAGACTATGACATTTTTACACTACATCTCGAGACTATGACATTGTTACACTACATCTCGAGACTATGATAATGTTACACTACATTTCGAGACTATGACATTGTTACACTACATCTCGAGACTATGATAATGTTACACTACATTTCGAGACTATGACATTGTTACACTACATCTCGAGACTATGACAATGTTACACTACATTTCGAGACTATGACAATGTTACACTGCATTTTGAGACTATGACATTTTTACACTACATCTCGAGAATATGACATTGTTACACTACATCTCGAGACTATGACAATGTTACACTACATCTCAAGACTATGACAATGTTACACTGCATCTTGAGACTATGACAATTTACACTACATCTTGAGACTATGACATTGTTACACTACATTTCGAGACTATGACAATGTTACACTACATTTCGAGACTATGACAATGTTACACTACATCTTGAGACTATGAGAATGTTACACTACATTTCGAGACTATGACAATGTTACACTACATCTTGAGACTATGACAATGTTACACTACATTTCGAGACTATGACAATGTTACACTACATTTCGAGACTATGACAATGTTACACTACATCTTGAGACTATGACAATGTTACACTACATTTTGAGACTATGACAATGTTACACTACATCTTGAGACTATGACAATGTTACACTACATCTCGAGACTATGACAATGTTACACTACATTTCGAGACTATGACAATGTTACACTACATCTTGAGACTATGACAATGTTACACTATATTTCGAGACTATGACAATGTTACACTACATCTTGAGACTATGACATTGTTACACTACATTTCGAGACTATGACAATGTTACACTACATCTTGAGACTATGACAATGTTACACTACATCTTAAGACTATGACAAGGTTACACTACATCTTGAGACTATGACATTGTTACACTACATTTCGAGACTATGACAATGTTACACTACATTTCGAGACTATGACAATGTTACACTACATCTTGGGACTATGACAATGTTACACTACATCTTGAGACTATGACAATGTTACACTACATCTTGAGACTATGACAATGTTACACTACATCTTAAGACTATGACAAGGTTACACTACATCTTGAGACTATGACATTGTTACACTACATTTCGAGACTATGACAATGTTACACTACATTTCGAGACTATGACAATGTTACACTACATCTTGGGACTATGACAATGTTACACTACATCTTGAGACTATGACAATGTTACACTACATCTTGAGACTATGACAATGTTACACTATCTCTTAATGATACTAAAACGGTGGGTTTGTGATTGATTGTCTGAATCAATGATGCTATTAAAATACAAATACTTACATAGGCACGTTCCTGTTTTTCTGTTATTAATTTTTTGTCAAATATTTTCGGGAAATCCGGATGTATTTTCCTCTGAGTACCAACAAGTCTGGATATAATCAATTTCATTTCGTTTTCTGTGGTCTTATGTCCCATAGCCTTCATTTTTTCAATGCCTTGTAATTTTCGTACTTCGTTCGTATCTCTCGTTCTTTTTTCGTATGTATAACGTCCTGTTTTGATTGCTACAGATAAAAGTAGAATCATTCTGTACTCATGGTACTAAGTGTCTATTAACTTCAGATGAATTTTAGCATATGTCTAATAAACACAAATAAGTTTAACTGGAATTGTAATTGTGGCAAGCACAATGACTAAAGTCTTCCATTATCCTAAAGCCACTGCGGTACCTCAGATGGTAGAGTGTACGAACCCCGCCCGGGTCTAACCCAAGACTTGAAAGTGGGTAGTGCCTGTGGCACTGGGCATTTAAGAAATGACATTCTGATCATGGTATTTCAAGGGTTAACTAAAGATAGTGTGGCGCGAGCCAAATTCGATGAAGGGCGAAGCCCTTCATTTTGAATTTAGCACGCGCTACACTATCTTTCATTCTGATCATGGTATTTCAAGGGGTAATGAAAGATAGTGTGGCGCGAGCCAAATTCGATGAAGGGCGAAGCCCTTCATTTTGAATTTGGCACGCGCCACACTATCTTTCATTACCCCTTGAAATACCATGAGCAGAAATGTCATTTCTTATATTTACAATTCTTTCTTTTAATAAATATTTTGTACCTTGGCGCTATTCATTCCATATCTGCTCGTATAAGGTTTTTAGCCATGCGAGATCGGCGTATTTCACATGATCACCTGCCCCCCTGTGCGGAACATGACGTACTGTGAGGAAAATTGATACACATCAAGGGTCATGACCCCTATTGTCTTTCAACGGATATTGAAATATGTTTCATCGAAGAGAGATACAGTCATATTGTAAATATAACAAAATGAAAATCGCATTTCTTTCTGATAGTAACTTTAAATAAACGAGGTCTCGTTTCTTATCTATACCCAAACAAAACACAAGGTATTTATCTTTACGCTATCCAAAACGTTGACCACCTTGGTTTTTCTTTGTTTTTGACGTAATGCTGGGGACTTCAAAAACAAAAATTGGAATTTTCATACCGCACCGAATTACGATAAACGTTCTGATTGGCTAAAAGGTAAAACACAATTTCCTGTTATTTTTATGTTGAGTAATGGTGTTTAACGTCCCAGTAAAAAAATTCACTTAAATATCGAGACGTTTTATGGCGAAGAAGATTAGCCTATCAGAACGTTTATTGTAATTCGGTGCGGGATGAAAATTACAAGGTGATTGTGGCCATGTCAGAAAGTGCAACGGTCGAATAAAATTAAGTCACGTTACACGGTTTAGACACGACATTATACATTATTCTTTAGCGGAATATATGTAGAAAAGAATGACATATGTTGTGTTTTTGAATTCCCAAGCATTGCATAATAAACAAAGAAAAACTAGAGGGGGGGGGGTTCAAAGTTTCGGATAGCTTGAAGATAATACCTTGTGTTTTGATTGGGAAAATAGTTTTTTTTTAAATATCAGAAACAAGAGCCTGTTGCTCAGTCTGTTTCATTCGCTTTTAGTTGTAAGCGTTCTTTGTGGCGACCCTAGGTGGCCTACTCTTTTTCAAACTCTACAGCGGTGCCTTAAGCGTGCACCGAGACACGAAACCTCGGTTTTGAGTCTCATTCGAAATACTTTTCTGGTTATAAGCTTTTTACCGGTCTAGTGTGGGCATGAGATGGAAATCATCTCAGAAAATTCCCAATTCCTGAGTGAGTTTCGAAACCACAACCCTTCGAAAATCAGTGAAAGTACCACTCGGCCATGTCCGCACATAAATGACTTTTTTCCGTTGTAAAAATTATGACAACTAAAATACTTCTGCTAAAAATGTATATGAGGTGATCACTGAGGATATTTTATATAATCCATCAATTATTCATTTGCGCGGTATTACAATATTACATGTATTAAGTTAACCATTTTTTCTATTAAATACCACACTCTCGGCAAACTTAAACAAGAGGCCCAATGGCTAGATGGATTATTTTTTTAAAAAACCATAAAAACTGAAAACAAAATGTCAAATCTTTACAAAACAGTGAATATTAAAATCTTTTGCATCTATAAACTTGACCTCTGAACACATGACCATTATCTATATACCCAAATGATTGTTGTATCATTCCCTACTATATTTTAATAGGTATGCCTGTACAAAATGTTTATAGTTTTCCAGGTAATAAACTATTTCAGTATTCTTTTGCATCTATGACCTTGACCTCTGAATTAATGGCCTTGATCTTTATATAAAAATGATCGTTGTGTCAATATCTACAATATTTTAATATACATGCCTATACAAAAAGTTCATAGTTTTCCAGATAATCAACCCTTTCAGTATTCTTTCAGTATCTGTGACCTTGACCTTTGAATTCATGACCTTCATCTATACATCAAAATGATCGTTCTATCAATGGCTACATATCGTAAAAATCGTGCTTATAAAAATTACAGTTTTCCAGATAATTCACAAATTCAAATTCTTTTGCATCTATAGCCTTTGAACCCATGACCTTCATTTATAAATCAAAATGGTCTTTGTATCAGTGCTACAAAATTTCAATATATATGCCTATACAAAAGGTTTATTGTTTTCCATATAATTAACCGTTTCAATATTCCTTCGCATCTGTGACCTTGACCTTTGACCCATGACCTTCATCTTTACGTCAAAATCATTGTTGTATCAATTGCTACATGCCTGTAAAAAGTGTATAGTTTCCAGATAATTAAACATTTCTATATTCTTTCTCATCTGTGACCTTTAAACCATTGACCTTGATCTATAAATTATCGTTACAATAATCTAATATACATGCCTAAACAAAAAGTTTATAGTTTTTCAGATAAAACAAGAGGCCCATGGGCCTTAACGCTCACCTGTGACCTTGACCTTTGAACCCATAACCCTCATTCATATATCAAAATGATCATTAGGCCAATACCTACAATATTCTAGCATACATGCCTATACAAAATAGTTATAGTTTTCAAGATAATTAACCAATTCAGTATTAATTTGCATCTGTGAACTTGACCTTTGAACTCACGACCTTTATTCATATATCAAAATTATCATTATACCAATACCTACAATATTCCAATATATATGCCTATACAAAGAGTTTATAGTTTTTGAGATAATCAACCATTTCAGTACTTGCTTGCATTTGTGACCTTGACTTTTGAACCCATAACCTTCATTCATATATCAAAATGACTGTTAGGTCAATACCTACAATATTCTAATATGTACAGTTTATATTTTTTTGATAATTTACCATTTCAGTACCTTTATTAATATATCAAAATGACCATTGTACCATTACCTACAATATTCTAATATGTATGACTATACAAAAAGTTAATAGTTTTGCAGATAATCAACTATAACGGTAATAGTTGTGCATCTTTGCCCTTGACCTTTGAACTCATGACCTTGATCTATGTATCAAGATGATCGTCATGTCAATACCTACAATTAACTGAAAATCCCATGCCATTATCACCTGAAATGTTTAAAAATTGCATTTTTTATCAAAGGTCAAAAACAGGGACATGACCTTGACCTTGACATCTTTTGGAAGAAAATAGCAAGACAAGATCAACAGTGAAAACTCCATACAATTATCTTCAGCCGTTATTGAGTTATAACAATAAATGTCTCATTTTCAAAATTACACAATTTTACGCAAAAAACGTGTAACCTATTTTTCGTTCAATTTTCATGAAAAACACAATTTTAATGTTCCCAGGTATGCTGAATCCAAATATCCAATAAAAATTTGCCTGCACTTTTGGTTTCAGAGAAGAAGATTTTTTTGTCTTTTTGCTATTTTTAGTAACGGCGGCCATCTTGTTGGGAGTGGCCAAAGCCCGAACATAATTTTAAAAGGCTGTTACCTAGGCATGATAATCACCAAGTTTCATCAAATTCGGCCCAGTAGTTTTGGAGGAGAAGATTAAAATGTAAAGTTTACGCACGACGAACGACGGACGGTGATAGATTGCAATAGCTCATCTGAGCCTTTGTCTCAGGTGAGCTAAAATTAAAATCAAAAAGGTAAAATATGAGGTCATGACCTTGATCCCATTTTTGAAGCTAATTACAAAACTGAAAACCCCAAGTCATTATCTGATCAAATAGTCAAGTTATAGCTATTTGAAATTATTTTACGAGTTTTCAAAAATAAACGCAAAAACGCGTAACCTATTGTACAAATTTCACAAAATGAACGAAATATTGGCTTAAGACCATAGAGAAGGTGTGGGACCCCTATATGTAGTAACTACCACAAATGTAGTAACGGTCACAAATGTAATAAAATTGTGTCATATATGTAGTAACGAACCACAAATGTAGTAAGGTTTGTCACATATGTAGTAAATGTTGGTCACAAATGTAGCAAAATTTTACCACAAATGTAGCAACAAAATTTTACCACAAATGTAACAACTTAATTTTACCACAAATGTAGTAAAATTTAAAAAATGATAAAATATATTTTCTTTTCAATATGGGTAATATCTTGGCTAGTGTTAATTAATGACAGCCACTGAGGTTTCTCTGTCAGGTAATATAAGGTATATCTGTCGGGTAATTTAAGGAATGAAACCCCAAACCCATATTATGCCTCGGTTTCAATCATGTTTAGCCAGAGTCAAATGCAAGTAGATTTTTCAGTTCTAAGCTACTCATAACGATGTGGAATGTCACGGTTCATGTTCATGTAAACAGTCATTTTCAGCTCTGACAAGGCTACTACAAGAAGTCCCGAGATGAATTTCAGGTCCCCAGTACATTTATTAGTCGCCGCTTCGAAGAGATTTTTTTTGGTCACACCCTCATCTTTGATGGGTTGAGTTCTATTTATTTGTTATGGTTTGTTTATTATTCCACTTCACTTCCAGGAAGGTTCGTGGGTTCGCAACCCGGGCAGGGTCTGACCAAGACTTCAAAATGGTATTTTAAAATGAAAGTCATTATGGTAATTTGGAAAAGACCCTAAAACCAGGTGTGACGCGTTAAAGAACCCTAGCGCATTCCATTGCACTCCATGGGTCAAACTTTCTGCCACTTCGCATATAGCTGGTGAAGTCTTGATATAAGTGAAACATTCGTTCAATGGGGTTCGCCGACGTACCACGTGATCAATACCTCTTAACGTTTGTGCGGAACATTTTGGAAAACGTCAACGTTACAAATTCCCGGAATAACGTCGTTGTCACCAGTGACATTGTTATATTTTTTTAATAATTTTATCGTGTCTACTTTTTTATAATGTGCTGTTCGCCACCGTGAATAATTGAGTGTACCCAGTGTTTTGATTGGTGATTGGGTCCGGAAGTTATTCAAGGTGTGGTTTGTTCATGAACGTGTTGGTTCAGCCATAAGAAATTTATTAGAAATTTTAACTAACAAAGTCTTAGGAATATCTCGAGGGTGAGTACACTCAATTATTATGTATTTTGTAGTCTTATATATATCGTTAGTCCACTTTAAAAGCTCGCCGCAGTTTGCATGCGTGATTTTTGTGACATTATATGTATACATGCTACGTAAATACAAAACTTTATATTGCGGACTAAATTAGTAAATACTGAACCTGCTTGATAATTCTTTGAATGCATGGCTATTTTAACATTTATTCTGTGTCTTTTAATGAATTTACTTTGTAATTATGCTGTAAATAGTTTTGTTATATTTGTGTAAATATACCTGTAATTACCGTAAACAATCCAAAAGTTCGTACACTTTGTATTGATCGTACACCGGATGTTGCTACTTATATATATATATAGGTGAAATGGGTTAGTAATATAATGTTTTAGTGCCTTAATACTCAGACATAACTTGTTTCATACATTGTAGTCATTGGTAATGGTTATAGTACCGACCACAGGAATATATAATTGCTGAGTTTCGAAATATGTTGCGTGTTTCTTGCAACAGAGTGTTAATAAACTTGTAATTTAATCTGCCGATGGAATGTGCAGATGCTATAGGTGCTACCAATGGATTGTGTAATACCTGTTTAGCCGCCGATGGACTGTGCGGTTGATCACCGAAGGACTGTGTGATACTACAAGTTTGTTTTATCTGTTTTGAAGAAAGTGTTGATTTTGTGTAAAAGCTGTGTTATACTGTGTTATGATGTGAACAATAACATTAAATGTTTCATGTGATGAAGATGTTGTTAAAATTGTTTGTTGCTTGAAAGAACTGTCATCCAAAATATTCAGTGAAAATACCTATTTTCTGTCCTGATATGATAAAAACAGAAACTATAACCGGAACTGAAAGCACCGATATATACTTATTGACTAGATGTCCAGGTATCGGCCTCTCGGGTTCGTTACAGTCGTTTTTACGGGAAAGCGTCATATTGTGCGATTCCATGTCCATTGGAAACAAGCGTTTCACAGACACGTTAGAAGGTATCACGTGGTACAGCGGCGAACCCCATTAACGGATCGTTACTCTTGCAAATTACACATGACGTCGAATCTATATTCATCAAAAATCTTAAAAACGTGTAATCTTTGTACAAATCAAAATTGACAGTTTGCAGTGCTTCAATTACAGTGATCAGATGCGCGCGTGTTGGTGGGGGTGAAGTGGGGGGGGGGGGGTAGATGCGTACATTACCAGACAATAACAAAATAAAAAATTCTGATAATGGCTAAAGTATGAGAATCATCACTTAAAACCTTAAATAAGTACCACACTATGATCTGTTTCTAGCGGATTGGGTACGCAACTAGCCTGTGAGAAGTACACTTTAACACTAAGCAGGGTACAAGAGTTGAGAGTTGAGTAATGGTGTTTAACATCCCAGTCAAGAATATTTCACTGATATCGATACGTCGCCAGATATAGGCGAAGGTGCAGAAATTTGCATGTGTGTTGCGCTAATGGCATTATACAGCAGGGTTCTTTAGCGTGCCATGCCCACCGTGACACGGGACCTCGTTTTTTTTAAGTTCCCATCCGAAAGAACTGTGACTTTCATTTGGTTATGCCGAGTGCTTGACGAAGGAACAAGATACACCATATATGATTACAGACGTTCTATTTTACAGACTAACACATCTTATAAAATGCAGTTCATATACTTCAATAAAGATATTTACGAAGTATTGTAAATGCAACAGAGAGAGAGAGAGAGAGAGAGATAATAAAAATCAGCAAATATTACAAAACCCTTTGTGAGGTTGCTCCCACACATTGGACCAAATCAAGTGTAGTCATCGTAAAAACGTAAATTTCAGCGAAGCAAAATGAAACGTGAACTTGATCTGTAACACATTGTGGTAGACCTACATGCCAAATCAGTTCAATATGTGCAAGCTTTTACAAAAAACTGAAGAAAACTGTTATTCCAATCAAATCATCAAAGACAATTGCAAAGGATCGGATTCGTAGCAAAACAAAACGTTAACTTGATCTGCAACTCATTCAAAAACTCAGCCTAGTACGTATCTGAAAGTGTTTTGGAAACAATGCGGAAAACTTATAATTGACTGATGGACGGGCGGAGGGACGGACCAACAGCGTTATACTTCCTACATCTTAAGTTTCGTGGAGTATAATAATAAATACATGTACCCTACTAAAATCTGCCAAAATACAGAAAACCCAGAAACTTAAATTTAAAAACTGAATTTCACATGTACTTTACAAACCGAAGTATAATGAAAATAAGAGGCCAATTGGCATTATCGCTCATCGCACAATACATAAAATACGTACAAGGGTAACACCCCTACAAGGATTATCAGATACTAGTAGTTATTTATTACATCTATATCTGAATTACTATTAGATGTTATTTTAATCATTTTGTAATGTGCCGATTTATGTGACACTAATAGTTTTCAAGTAAATAGAAAAAAACCAGCAAAATGAACAATTTATACATACATTTTTCTTTGGTAGTTTGGTATTTAATAAAGTCACTTATATAGGAAACAGGACCACTTCTATCGGGATAGAATTCCCTTCTATCGGGTTAAAAGTCACTTCTAACGCGTTAAAAGTCACTTCTATCGGAACAACAGTCGCTTCTATCGAACGCACCTTAAATGTTGGTTCCTAACATCCAGATTTCAAAATTTTCGTTACTACATATAGCGATTTTCATTTACTACATTTGTGGTAACAAAAATTGTTACTACATTTGTGGTAACGGTCGTTCCTACATTTGTGGTTCGTTACTACATATGTGACACAATTTTATTACATTTGTGACCGTTACTACATTTGTGGTAGTTACTACATATAGGGGTCCCACAGAAGGCAAATATAACATCAGATTTTTTCTCCAATCGTCGGTTTTTAAGATTTTGTACCCCTAGATCCCCTTGGCCTAGTAGTGGTAGCCATGGCAACGCCACGAACAAATTTGAATTGCACCGCCCCATATATACTTCTGACCATCTGTCAGGCAGTTTCTATGTGTTAGCACTGCACGCATACACGCACTAACGCACATTGGCACTAAAATTATGGTCAGGTGAGCTAAAAACTTAGTAGCCACCTATTTTGAATCCCGGATATAATGAATTATAAGAAATAAACTTGTATTTTTTTCATTTCAAGATTTAATTTTAAATTTGAACATTGATTAGTCAATTACCAGTATTCAAATTGCCAGTGAACTGTGAGGGATGCAGCACACCAGTTAGATAGATAATGGTATATTGGGTAAAGACATATATTAGGTTTTAACTGAAAAATCTGTCAATAAAAACGTAACACCTATTTTGAATCCTTGTTTTAACCAAAATATAGAAATACGCTTGTGATATTTTTTACTTCAAGATTTATTTAAAATATGATGAATGTTGAGAAATCCGTCAATAGCGATTATGATCAGCGTCTCGAGATGCACAAACTGATATCACAGAATTTAATGGGTGGTGTCAGGGAAAGGTGATGATGGGCGGGGCTTTGCAGAAACTTTCAAACAGCTGAGATTCCCATTCCAAAAATATTTTCTGGTTCTATATAAAAAATAGTACATCCAAACACATGGGGTCATTCCAGAGGGAGGGTGGGGTTGGACGGGAAATACATTTTAAATGGTCGAGATCCCCATCACTTAATTTTTCTTTTTTTTCTTTAATTCACAGAAAAAAAGCTTGTGCTGAAAAATACTTACCATTTTTCGACATACCGACTGCAAGGCATTTTTTATATCGACAGGCAGAACAAACATTACGTTGACCTGGTGATACAGAGCAGCGTCCTCGATATGAACATTTGTATTCCCCTTGATTGCGTTCCATTTTCACTATACATCTTCTGAAAAAACCCTTTTGATATAAAAAATAATAATGACGCACATGAAAATCCAAGTCGGTAAACTGTTGAAATCTAGGCTTGCAGACCGCATACAGTGTCTTTCAACACAAAGCTACCCCTCCGTTTTTATTGGAGTATTAAAATTCTATTTGGACAAACTTTAAAAAGTGATAAATGTCGGTAAATAAAAAAGTTGACAAAATGCGCAGTTTTGATAATTCAATCGATTACACGTTTTAAAACGTGCCCTGTTCTTGTTCTTCAACTTCCTGCATTAGATAGTTATTCGATAAAAAACCAAACAATTTTATAATAAATTCCAAAATGTCCGGGAATTATATAATAAATAAACAAGAGGCCCAAGGGCCTTAACTCTCACCTTAAGGTATTTACATATCCCGTGCAGTTTAAATGTCCATATTGTCAGCAGTTAGGGCCAAAATGTCAGGATTTTTTGCAAAATAATTATAAGTTGTCCCAAGAATGCTCCATCTTAAACATTTATAGTCTAGCTGCAGTACAGTACCGTAACTACCTATGAGGCAACCGAGGCATCTGTCTCGGTAAAAAATTTTAAACAAAAGTAATATTTTGAGAGAGAGAGAGAGAGAGAGAGAGAGAGAGAGAGAGAGAGAGAGAGCTCCGACGGTCATCACTATTTTTTTCGGATTGTAGTTAGGTTGCGATATGACGGCATTATATGGTTCCTATCTCATTTCTGCTAATGTT
The DNA here is from genome assembly GCA_021292105.1 of Anadara kagoshimensis. Classification (NCBI taxonomy): domain Eukaryota; kingdom Metazoa; phylum Mollusca; class Bivalvia; order Arcoida; family Arcidae; genus Anadara; species Anadara kagoshimensis. Next base: position 22,206,226 of record CM037864.1, read on the forward strand.
AGTAAATAAAATGCTGATACAATTGCCGACATAAAGCAAGAGTTCCAAGACGAATTACCAGATTTGGGATCATTTGAGACCAGGAATTACAAAAATAGCCAAAGTTTTGTAAGGACCATAATAATGTTGATGACTTAAAGAAAGTCTTGGTTTGGTTAGGAAAGAGTATTTCCCGAACGTCACAATGATTATTGAGTTTTGCCTGTTGGATCGTGCAGCAACGAACGATCCTTTTCAACACTACGCAAACATGACAGAAAAACAGTATGTCAGATAGCAAACTTCTGACCTTGGGATGATATATATATATCCACAGAGATGATGACGCCGGACAGATTAAACCACTAGACATCTTAAAGCGATGGGCTGGTCCGGGAAATCGGACCAGGAGAATTGAACCGACGTTCCAAGACTTCCATCCCAGAGTGAGACTCCAGCAACTCTAAACGATTTAATCATGTGATTGTCACATTAAACGTGTGCATTATTATCTATTTTGTCTTTTTGGTTACTAGCTGTATTGCAGTGCTGTCTGATTACGACATTTAGCGTCTTGTCATGTGTAAATGTATCAAGTGATCTTGCTTATGAAAACGCATAAATATTCTGAAAAAGTCCAAGTTAAATGATAGACCTATTTTCGCCTGATACCCGTCCACATACTTTTATACTATCTTCTAACCTGGATTACGATGTTTAGTGGTGTGGTTAAACTAGTTTTCGTGGCACAAAACCATCCCACTTATTTTACAACAGCCAGTCTAGTTTATTCTGCGTGATAATACCTTCCTTACATGTGAAAAATGTATAAAATTGAAACTCTGTTTGTACTGTATGTTGTTATATATATATATATATATATATATATATATATATATATATATATATATATATATATATATATAATATATATATATATATTGATCTTCAATTCTTGCCTCGGTTTATTTAAGGGCCTAGTTACGGTACTGCAGTACATTTATAAAAGCTAAAATGCTAAAATAGTAAAAACAAAAGTAAACCCTTAATAAGAGGCCCATGGGCCTTAACGCTCACCTGAGGCTGAGTACATATCTCATGTAGAGGTTCAATGGTCAATGACATTAAGAGAATGTCCGAATTTTCAGCAGTAAGAGGCTAATTATATGCAAGGATGTTTGCAAATTAATTATAACTTGTCCTAAGAATGCTACATATAACATATCTAAAGTCTAGCTACACCATATTATTTATAAACAGCTAAAACATCTATATATCAAAATTTCATTAGGCCAATACCTGCAACATTCCAATATACATGCCTATACAAAAAGTTAATAGATAATGAACTATTACATGCCTATACAAAAAGTTAATAGATAATGAACTATTTCAGTATTCGTTTGCATCTATAGGTTTGACCTTTGAACCTATGACCTTCATTCATATATCAAAATGATCGTTCTGCAAATGCCTACATTATTCTAATATACATGCCTATACAAAAAGTTGATAGTTTTTGAGATAATTCAGCATGTAAGTATTCGTTCGCATCTATGACGTTGACCTTTGAACCTATGACCTTTATTCATATATCAAAATGATTGTTAAGCCAATGCCTACAATCTTCCAATATACATGCCTATACAAAAGGTTTATAGTTTTTGAGATAATTAACCATTTCAGTATTCGGTTGCATCTGTGACCTTTACCTTTGGACTTATGACAATCATTGCTATATCGAAATGACCGTTAGGCCAATACCTACAATATTCATATATATATGCCTATACAAAAAGTTTATAGTTTTTGAGATAATGAACCATTTCAGTATTCGTTCACATCAATGACCTTGATCTTTAAACCTATGACCTTCATTCATATATCAAAATGATAGTTAGGCCATCCTACAATATTCCAATATACATGCCTATACAAAAAGTTTATAGTTTTTGAGATAATCAACCATTTCAGTATCCACTTGCACCTGTGACCTTGATTTTTAACCCATGGCCTTCATTCATATATAAAAATGACCATTAGGTCAGTGCCTACAATATTCTTATATTGTTACATGCCTTTACAAAAAGTTTATAGTTTTTGAGAAAATGTACTATTTCTGTATTTGTTTGCATCTGTCACCTTGAGTTTTTAACCCATGATTTTCATCAATATCAAAATGACCATTACATCAATGTCAACAATATTCAAATATACATGCATATACAAAAAGTTTTTTTTAGTATAATTAACCAATTCAGTATTCATTTGCATCTTTTACCTTGACCTTTGAACCCATGACCTTCGTTCATATGCCAAAATGACCGTTAGGCTAATAACTTCAATATTCTAGATTACATGCCTATACAAAACGTTAACGTTTATAGTTTTTTGAAATAATTAACCATTTCAGTATTTGTTTGCGTCTGTGATACTGACCTTTGAACCAATGACTTTCATTCATATATCAAAATGAATGTTAGGCCCATACCTACACTATGCTTATATACATGTCTATATAGTTTTCCAGATATTTTGACAAATACACTAATTTTTATCCTTTAAGTACTTTTTCCTCATTTTGGCCTCTACAACTACGATTTGTGCAAATCTGAAAATAGGCGCCCTAAGTATGGTTTACATGAAATATCTAAGCTATATCTCTTGTATGTTCAGAGGAGGTGAATTTTAAAGATTTTCACAATTTCTCCCTATATGGGGTACCAAAGGGACATAAATCCTTCATTTGTGGAAATCAGAAAGCAATTTACCCAGACATATTACCCAATTTGGGCCAGTAGTTTTGGAGGAGTTGATTGAAATGTGAAAAGTTTTTACACGAAAGACGACGAACAAAGATACATGGCAATAGCTCATCTGAGCCTTCTGGCGAGAGAGAAAGAGAGAAAGAACAAACTAAGCATTGGCTCATTGAGGTCTACAATGAAGGAACATTGGAAGGGCATTAGAGCGCATAGTTGGTATCTCCAGGTCGTTCTCAAACAATCTACATAAGAATAAGATGAAAGGACGTAAAAGTCTTTATTTACGTACGAGATTTTCAGCATCTAAATAATCCACTGCATTATCTCTGTCTCTAAACACTATTTCGATGATTGATCGGATTGTGTTGTCTCAAGTGTAAATAAACGGCTCCTTTTTTTCTTTGGGATATTAAAAACAGGTGGTGTTTTAGTCCCATATTGCTATATGTTTTGCCATTTGAACAAAATGTAAAGCAAAGACACTGGCATAAATCAATCATGATTGTTTTCATATACACATTTAATAGTTCCGAGATTATTTAATAAACCAACCCATTTTAATTTGGTTGCATTTTATTTTTAGTCTGTCACAATCCAATATTTCTAGTAGAGAGAAATAAAAGAATATCCAGAGTATATAAAAATCGTTGTTTTTGTTTTTTACCTGATGTTAAATAAACTTTTTTCAACTTTTCACCATTCCCTTATCACTTTTAGCATAAAGTTTTTAAGAAAAAAAAGTTAATTATTTTTACATTCCATTACAAAACTGTCTCAAATGATTCATTATTAGTCTATGTATAAATTTTTATCCGATTTCTAGGTTGTTCTTCATATAGTAGCAGAGAATACTTGATTTTTGTAAATCCACGTCAAAGGGAACAAAAACTAACATACAGTATATAAATGTTTATTTAACTTATAAAAATAAACATTAACTAATTATATTGCCGTATATTCACACACTCGTTCACTCACCTATACATCTCAAATGAACATACTTGTACATACAACATTCTGAACAACCTGAGAATATCAGACCATACGCCTGTCTGAATATGCCGTCAGCATTTGTTCCCATGACTGCTAAGTTTTGAAAATTTCTGTGTAGGTTCACAGAACAAAGTTATCCCCCATTTCTGTAGAAAATGTTATTGGCAAAAGAGCAAAATTGCACTGAATTAAAGAAATGTTATTAAACGTAATTTCCTAAATATTTCCCGCATTCGAAATTCGACCATCATGATGTTACAGTTTAATATGTCGTCAAAGACAGGGAATCATTCAAGTTTGCGTCAAAGCTCAAACAATTATGTCCGATATGTCCGTCAAGAGAACACAAAACAAACAGCAAAACAATGTCAAATTAATTATCATACTCAGAAAAGACCCTGTGCACAATGTTTGATGTGGGCTGTGGAAATAACTAAAGTACTTCTTGATTTTTTCAAAATGTTTGAAATTTCTCATAGTGAAGATATGATAATCTATTCACCAAAACATACCATCTTTCCCTCAGAATTCACCCACTGGGAATATGACTTATTAGTGAACAAATCTTCTCACTAAAGAGTAATAAATATATATCACTCCATATAATGTTCACATTACTTAAGAGTTTTCCGTTACTTTAGAATCAGAATTCTAAAGTAGCACAAGTCAAGTACATTAAGTGCATACCTTACATGGCTCACACGTATTTGCGCCATAATGAAATCCAGAAGCCTTTTCTCCACATACCCGACAAGGTGGAAGGAGTGCAGTGGGGTTTTTTATTGTTGGTGTTGTGGACTCTGGGCTAAGAGCAGACGGTTTTCTGATGTCATCAATAGGCTTGCTTTCCAAGACAATGGCGTTTCTGATTTTTTCTTGATTATGCTGCGGTGAACTATCGTTCAAATTTGAGTCTGTATCAGTAGTTGTGGATGATATCGACGTATATGATATGTTTTGTAATGGAATGGAACCCGAAGTTATGGTTGTTGGCAGAGTGAAACCATCTGAGTCTAATAATCCATCAATATCAGTAAGTACAGGTTCAGTGGTTGTAGATGACGAGAAGGACGCTATATCACTCCCTTCGCTTATTACTGGTAATCCTTCATCGGTCCCCATGTTTGCTCCAATAAATATGTCCAATATATCATTGTCCAGTATAGGAAAGGTTTCCTCCATAATGTTTATGTTAAACTACAAAACGAAACCACGAGTATTAATTATACTAAATTTATATAAAATGAGACGGCTATACTTATATTATTGATCACGTGTCTGTTGAAATCATCTCAGTGACAAGATAAGTAAAAGTTTAACGAAGTCTATGTCGTTGTTTAAACATGCTGATAGGTTATGTTACTGCCACTTCTGAATATGTGAGTGTTCATTTTCAGAATTAGTCGATTTATTCAATATTTTAAAAATCACACAGTAATTGTAAAGAAAATATATTCACATTCAAAAAGCTTATTTGGACGATATATTTAACGATTCAAAATAAATGCGCATTAACCTGGGTGAGATAAAGTTGTTTACCTGACCAACTCTTTATAAAAGATAACCGATTATATCATATTATTGATTATAATTTAGTGAAATAACGTGATCTTGTATGCAGTGTAATAAAACGTTAGAGCAGATATCTTAACTAATACATAAATATAATACGTCACAAACGGAAACACATGCACTGATGATGTTGGAGTTATATACATGTACTGATGATGTTGGAGTTATATACATGGACTGATGATGTTGGAGTTATATACATGTACTGATGTTGGAGTTATATACATGGACTGATACTGGTCGAGGTATATACATGTACTGATGATGTTGGAGTTATATACATGGACTGATGTTGTTGGAGTTATATACATGGACTGATGATGTTAGAGTTATATACATGGACTGATGATGTGAGAGTTATATACATGTACTGATGTTGGAGTTATATACATGTATTGATACTGGTCGAGGTATATACATGTACTGATGATGTTGGAGTTATATACATGGACTGATATTGGTCGAGGTATATACATGTACTGATGATGTTGGAGTTATATACATGGACTGATGTTGTTGGAGTTATATACATGGACTGATGATGTTAGAGTTATATACATGGACTGATGATGTTGGAGTTATATACATGTACTGATGTTGGAGTTATATACATGTACTGATACTGGTCGAGGTATATACATGTACTGATGATGTTGGAGTTATATACATGGACTGATGTTGTTGGAGTTATATACATGGACTGATGATGTTAGAGTTATATACATGGACTGATGATGTTGGAGTTATATACATGTACTGATGTTGGAGTTATATACATGGACTGATGATCTTGGAGGTATATACATGAACTGATGATGTTGATGTTATATACATGTACTGATGTTGGAGTTATATACATGAACTGATGATGTTGGAGTTATATACATGGACTGATGAAGTTGGAGTTATATACATGGACTGATGATGTTGGAGTTATATACCTGGACTGATGTTGTTGGAGATATATACATGTACTGATGATGTTGGAGTTATATACATGGACTGATGATGTTGGGGTTATATACATGGACTGTTGATGTTGGAGTTAGATACATGTACTGATGATGTTGGAGTTATATACATGGACTGTTGATGTTGGAGTTAGATACATGTACTGATGCTGTTGGAGTTATATACATGTACTGATACTAGTCGAGGTATATACAGGTACTGATGATGTTGGGGTTATATACATGGACTGTTGATGTTGGAGTTAGATACATGTACTGATGCTGTTGGAGTTATATACATGTACTGATGATGTTGGAGTTATATACATGTACTGATACTGGTCGAGGTATATACAGGTACTGATGATGTTGGAGTTATATACATGGACTGATACTGGTCGAGGTATATACATGTACTGATGATGTTGGAGTTATATACATGGACTGATGTTGTTGGAGTTATATACATGTACTGATGCTGTTGGAGTTACATACATGGACTGATGATGTTGGAGCTATATACCTGCACTAATGATGTTGGAGCTATATACATGCACTGATGATGTTGGAGTTATATACATGCACTGTTGATGCTGAAGTTATAGACATGGATTGATGTTGTTGAAGTTATATACATGGACTGATGATGTTGGAGTTATATACATGCACTAATGATGTTGGAGTTATATACATGTACTGATTATGTTGGAGTTATATACAAGGACTGATGTTGTTGGAGTTTTATACATGTACTGATGTTGTTGGACTTATATACATGTACTGATGATGTTAGAGTTTTATACATGGACTGATGATGTTAGAGTTATATACATGGACTGATGATGTTGGAGTTATATACGTGGACTGATGTTGTTGGAGTTATATACATGTACTGATGATGTTGGAGTTAGATACATGTACTGATGATGTTGGAGTTATATACAAGGACTGATGTTGTTGAAGTTTTATAGATGTACTGATGCTGTTGGAGTTATATACATGGACTGATGATGTTGGAGATATATACCTGCACTAATGATGTTGGAGCTATATACATGCACTGATCATGTTGGAGTTATATACATGCACTAATGATGTTGGAGTTATATACATGTACTGATGATGTTGGAGTTATATACATGGACTGATGATGTTGGAGATATATACCTGCACTAAATGATGTTGGAGCTATATACATGCACTGATGTTGTTGGAGTTTTATACATGTACTGATGATGTTGGAGTTATATACATGTACTGATATTGTTGGATTTATAAACATGGACTGATGCTGTTGGAGTTATATACATCGACTGATGTTGTTGGAGTTTTATACATGTACTGATGATGTTGGGGTTATATACATGGACTGATGATGTTGGAGTTATATACATGTACTGATGTTGTTGGAGTTATATACATCGACTGATGCTGTTGGAGTTATATACATAGACTGATGTTGTTGGAGTTATATACATGGACTGATGTTGTTGGAGTTATATACATGTACTGATACTGGTCGAGTTATATACATGTTCTGATGTTGTTGGAGTTATATACATGGACTGATGATGTTGAAGTTATATACATGGACTGATGCTGTTGGAGTGATACTGATCGAGTTATATACATGTACTGATACTGGTCGAGTTATATACATGTACTGATGATGTTGGAGTTATATACATAGACTGATGACGTTGGCGTTATATACATGGACTGATGTTGTATTTATATACATGGACTGATGTTGTTGGAGTTATATACATGCACTGATGATGTTGGAGTTATATACGTGGACTGATGTTGGAATTATATACATGCACTGATGATGTTTGAGTTATATACATGGACTGATGATGTTGGGGTTATATACATGGACTGATGATGTTGGAGTTATATACATGGACTGATGATGTTAGGGTTATATACATGGACTGATGATGTTGGAGTTATATACGTGGACTGATGTTGGAGTTATACACATGCACTGATGTTCTTGGGGATATATACATGGACTGATGATGTTGGAGTTATATACGTGGACTGATGTTGGAGTTATATACATTGACTGATGTTGTTGGAGTTATATACATGCACTGATGATGTTGGAGTTATTTACGTGGACTGATGTTGGAGTTATATACATGGACTCATGTTGTTGGAGTTATATACATGCACTTATGATGTTGGAGTTATATACGTGGACTGATGTTGGAATTATATACATGGACTGATGATGTTGGAGTTATATAGATGCACTGATGACGTTGGAATTATATACATGCACTGATGTTGTTGGAGTTATATTGTTGGAGTTATATACATGTACTGATGATGTTGGAGTTATATACATGCACTGATAATGTTGAAGTTATAGACATGGACTGATGTTGTTGAAGCTATATACATGGACTGATGATGTTGAAGTTATATACATGCACTAATGATGTTGGAGTTATATACATGTACTGATGATGTTGGAGTTATATACATGGACTGATGTTGTTGGAGTTTTATACATGTACTGATGTTGTTGGAGTTATATACATGTACTGATGTTGTTGGAGTTATATACATGGACTGATGATGTTGCAGTTATATACATGGACTGATGTTGTTGGAGTTTTATACATGGACTGATGCTGTTGGAGTTATATACATGGCCTGATGTTGTTGAAGTTTTATAAATGTACTGATGATGTTGGAGTTATATACATGGACTGATGATGTTGGAGTTATATACATGGACTGATGCTGTTGGAGTTTTATACATGTACTGATGTTGTTGGAGTTATATACATCGACTGATGCTGTTGGAGTTACATACATAGACTGATGTTGTTGGAGTTATATACATGGACTGATGATGTTGGAGTTATATACATGGACTGATGCTGTTGGAGTTATATATATGTACTGATACTGGTCGAGTTATATACATGTACTGATGATGTTGGAGTTATATACATGGACTGATGATGTTGAAGTTATATACATGGACTGATGCTGTTGGAGTTATATACATGTACTGATACTGGTCGATTCATATACATGTACTGATGATGTTGGAGTTTTATACATAGACTGATGACGTTGGAGTTATATACGTGGACTGATGTTGGAATTATATACATGGACTGATAACGTTGGAGTTATATCCATGGACTGATGATGTTGGAGCTATATACGTTGATTGATGATGGAGTTATATACATGTACTGATGATGGTCGAGTTATATACATTGACTGATGATGTTGGAGTTATATACATGGACTGATGTTGTAGTTATATACATGGACTGATGATGTTGGAGTTATATACATGCACTGATGATGTTGGAGTTATATACGTGGACTGATGTTGGAATTATATACATGGACTGATGTTGTAGTTTTATACATGTACTGATGATGTTGGAGTTATATACATGCACTGATGATGTTGGAGTTATATACATGTACTGATGATGTTGGAGTTATATACATTGACTGATGATGTTGGAGTTATATACATGGACTGATGTTGTAGTTATATACATGGACTGATGTTGTTGGAGTTATATACATGCACTGGTGATGTTGGAGTTATATACGTGGACTGATGTTGGAATTATATACTTGGACTGATGATGTTGGAGTTATATACATGCACTGATGTTGTTGGAGTTATATACATTGACTGATGTTGTTGGAGTTATATACATGGACTGATGATGTTGGAGTTATATACATTGACTGATGATGTTGGAGTTATATACATGGACAGATGTTGTAGTTATATACATGGACTGATGTTGTTGGAGTTATATACATGCACTGGTGATGTTGGAGTTATATACGTGGACTGATGTTGGAATTATATACATGGACTGATGATGTTGGAGTTATATACATTGACTGATGTTGTTGGAGTTATATACATGGACTGATGATGTTGGAGTTATATACATGCACTGATGATGTTGGAGTTATATACATGCACTGATGTTGTTGGAGTTATATACATTGACTGATGTTGTTGGAGTTATATACATGGACTGATGATGTTGGGGTTATATACATGCACTGATGTTGTTGGAGTTATATACATGGACTGATGATGTTGGAGTTATATACATGCACTGATGATGTTGGAGTTATATAATGCACTAATGATGTTGGAGTTATATACATGGACTGATGTTGTTGGAGTTTTATACATGTACTGATGTTGATGGAGTTATATACATGTACTGATGTTGTTGGAGTTATATACATGGACTGATGCTGTTGCAGTTATATACATGGACTGATGATGTTGGGGTTATATACATGCACTGATGTTGTTGGAGTTATATACATGGACTGATGTTGTTGGAGTTTTATACATGGGCTGATGCTATTGGAGTTATATACATGGCCTTATGTTGTTGGAGTTTTATACATGTACTGATGATGTTGGAGTTTTATACATGTACTGATGATGTTGGAGTTATATACATGTAATGATGTTGTTGGAGTTATAAACATGGACTGATGCTGTTGGAGTTATATACATGGACTGATGTTGTTGGTGTTTATACATGTACTGATGATGTTGGAGTTATATACATGGACTGATGATGTTGGAGTTATATACATGTACTGATGTTGTTGGGTTATATACATGGACTGATGCTGTTGGAGTTATATACATGGACTGATGTTGTTGGAGTTATATACATGGACTGATGATGTTGGAGTTATATACATAGACTGATGCTGTTGGAGTTATATACATCTACTGATACTGGTCGAGTTATATACATGTACTGATGATGTTGGAGTTATATACATGGACTGATGATGTTTGAGTTATATACGTGAATTGATGGAGTTATATACATGGACTGATGTTGGAGTTATATACATGTACTGATGATGTTGGAGTAATATATATGCACTGATGATGTTGGAGTTATATACGTGGACTGATGTTGGATTATATACATGGACTGATGATGTTGGAGTTATATACATGCACTATGATGTTGGAGTTATATACGTGCACTGAGGTTGTTGGAGTTATATACATTGACTGATGATGTTGGAGTTATATACATAGATGATGATGTTGGAGTTATATACATGCACTGATGATGTTGGAGTTCTATACATGCACTGATGTTGTTGGAGTTATATACATTGACTGATGATGTTGGAGTTATATACATGGACTGATGTTGTTGGAGTTATATACATGAACTGATGATGTTGGAGTTATATACGTGGACTTATGTTGGATTATATACATGGACTGATGTTGTTGGAGTTATATACATGACTGATGATGTTGGAGTTATATACGTGGACTTATGTTGGAATTATATACATGGACTGATGATGTTGGAGTTATATACATGCACTGATGATGTTGGAGTTATATACATGGACTAATGTTGTTGGAGTTATATACATTGACTGATGTTGTTAGAGTTATATACATGTACTGATGATGTTGGAGTTATATACATGGAGTGGTGTTGTAGTTATATACATGGACTGATGATGTTGGAGTTATATACATGGACTGATGATGTTGGAGTTATATACATTGACTGATGTTGTTGGAGTTATATACATGTACTGATGTTGTTGGAGTTATATACATGGACTGATGTTGTTGGAGTTCTATACATGCACTGATGATGTTGGAGTTCTATACATGCACTGATGTTGTTGGAGTTATATACATTGACTGATGATGTTGGAGTTATATACATGGACTGAGGTTGTTGGAGTTATATACATGAACTGATGATGTTGGAGTTATATACGTGGACTGATGTTGGAATTATATACATGGACTGATGATGTTGGAGTTATATACATGCACTGATGATGTTGGAGTTATATACATGGACTAATGTTGTTGGAGTTATATACATGTACTGATGATGTTGGAGTTATATACATGCACTGATATTGTTGGAGTTATATACATTGACTGATGATGTTGGAGGTATATACATGGACTGATGTTGTTGGAGTTATATACATGCACTGATGATGTTGGAGTTATATACATGGACTGATGAAGTTGGGGTTATATACATGGACTGATGATGTTGGAGTTATATACATGGACTGATGATGTTGGAGTTATATACATGGAGTGGTGTTGTAGTTATATACATGGACTGATGATGTTGGAGTTATATACATGCACTGATGATGTTGGAGTTATATACATTGACTGATGTTGTTGGAGTTATATACATGCACTGATGTTGTTGGAGTTATATACATTGACTGATGTTGTTGGAGTTATATACATGGACTGATGTTGTTGGAGTTATATACATGTACTGATGATGTTGGAGTTATATACATGGACTGATGATGATGAAGTTATATATATGGATTGATGATGTTGGAGTTATATACTTGGACTGATGTTGTTGGAGTTATATACACAGACTGATGACGTTGGAATTATATACATGGACTGATGTTTTTTTACGTATGTAAGCAAAAGTATATTTTGCTTTGCGTTCACACATAATTTATGTACCATATGTTAATTTGAAGTTTTCAACCAATTTTGGACAATTTTCATTCTGAACATTGAACAGTTTAGACTTTTTTAACATATAACGTTTCTTTACGATTTAAGCACTGGTTTGATACTGATCTATTATAATGACAGAGGAGCAGTTCTACTTGGTGATCCAGCATATCCGTCATATATCAGTTTTTTAATTTAGTCATAAAATACGTTAAAAAATGTTATGTGGCATATCCTTTAAATACTTTTTTCTCCAGCCTTATATAAACAAATAAAAGCTTACACAAGTGCAGAGCACATTTATATGCCGTCTAATTAGAGTAGAACGACACTGGATCTTCGATATCTTTGGGTTGCTTGAAATGCCCATTGTGATGTTTGCATTGGATTGATGTCCATGTCGTGTTTGCTTGTTCTGTAAAAGGAGCTTGTGTTGTTCCTCATAAGATATATCAGATATTTAGATTAGCCCATGTCTCCTAAAACCCAGTCTGGGCCCAAAAATGTTTACACATTTTAGCTATTTATTACATTAAAATTTCTTTTTTAATTGAGCTGGACCTGGACTGATGATGTTGGAGTTATATACATTGACTGATGTTGTTGGAGTTATATACATGGACTGATGATGTTGGAGTTATATACATGCACTGATGATGTTGGAGTTATATACATGCACTGATGTTGTTGGAGTTATATACATTGACTGATGTTGTTGGAGTTATATACATGGACTGATGATGTTGGGGTTATATACATGCACTGATGTTGTTGGAGTTATATACATGGACTGATGATGTTGGAGTTATATACATGCACTGATGATGTTGGAGTTATATACATGCACTGATGTTGTTGGAGTTATATACATGTACTGATGATGTTGGAGTTATATACATGCACTGATGATGTTGAAGTTATAGATATGGACTGATGTTGTTGAAGTTATATACATGGACTGATGATGTTGGAGTTATATAATGCACTAATGATGTTGGAGTTATATACATGGACTGATGTTGTTGGAGTTTTATACATGTACTGATGTTGATGGAGTTATATACATGTACTGATGTTGTTGGAGTTATATACATGGACTGATGCTGTTGCAGTTATATACATGGACTGATGTTGTTGGAGTTTTATACATGGGCTGATGCTATTGGAGTTATATACATGGCCTGATGTTGTTGGAGTTTTATACATGTACTGATGATGTTGGAGTTTTATACATGTACTGATGATGTTGGAGTTATATACATGTAATGATGTTGTTGGAGTTATAAACATGGACTGATGCTGTTGGAGTTATATACATGGACTGATGTTGTTGGTGTTTTATACATGTACTGATGATGTTGGAGTTATATACATGGACTGATGATGTTGGAGTTATATACATGTACTGATGTTGTTGGGTTATATACATGGACTGATGCTGTTGGAGTTATATACATGGACTGATGTTGTTGGAGTTATATACATGGACTGATGATGTTGGAGTTATATACATAGACTGATGCTGTTGGAGTTATATACATCTACTGATACTGGTCGAGTTATATACATGTACTGATGATGTTGGAGTTATATACATGGACTGATGATGTTGGAGTTATATACGTGAATTGATGATGGAGTTATATACATGGACTGATGTTGGAGTTATATACATGTACTGATGATGTTGGAGTAATATATATGCACTGATGATGTTGGAGTTATATACGTGGACTGATGTTGGAATTATATACATGGACTGATGATGTTGGAGTTATATACATGCACTGATGATGTTGGAGTTATATACGTGCACTGAGGTTGTTGGAGTTATATACATTGACTGATGATGTTGGAGTTATATACATAGACTGATGATGTTGGAGTTATATACATGCACTGATGATGTTGGAGTTCTATACATGCACTGATGTTGTTGGAGTTATATACATTGACTGATGATGTTGGAGTTATATACATGGACTGATGTTGTTGGAGTTATATACATGAACTGATGATGTTGGAGTTATATACGTGGACTTATGTTGGAATTATATACATGGACTGATGATGTTGGAGTTATATACATGCACTGATGATGTTGGAGTTATATACATGGACTAATGTTGTTGGAGTTATATACATTGACTGATGTTGTTAGAGTTATATACATGTACTGATGTACAATTTGCATTGGATTGATGTCCATGTCGTGTTTGCTTGTTCTGTAAAAGGAGCTTGTGTTGTTCCTCATAAGATATATCAGATATTTAGATTAGCCCATGTCTCCTAAAACCCAGTCTGGGCCCAAAAATGTTTACACATTTTAGCTATTTATTACATTAAAATTTCTTTTTTAATTGAGCTGGACCACGAACTTAAATTAGTTAAGCTTCATCCCTGTATATAAAGCTGCAAATTAATTCTTTAGGGATCGGTCGAATGTTTTTATTGAACTTGATGGTGAAAATTATTTTAGTGATGTTGAAGATGATGATGCTTGTAATATTTGTTCTCCAAAACAATTCGTGGCGACATTGTCAAATTTGTAAAATTTGGAAAAGTAAATTTTCTTTACATTCTGTGGTTGGCTTTTGTTGCTCAAGCACGTTCTCTTTGAAAACTAATAAAACGTCAAATTTTGGTGACCCTTTGTCACGGCTACTAGTTTTTGTGCTTTTGTCAAATAAATCTATTTAAATTACAACTTTTGATCTTTGTTGGATAATTATTACAAATCAATGAGGGCAGTGGTGGTTAATAGTGGTTGGCTTCTTTACCCGCTATGAGTTAGATCCCCGATTGTAAGTAACACCATATGTGGTGAGTGGGTTTCCCTTACAATTGGCACCTGTTGGTTAGCTGATGTCAATACAATGGGATGTATATAATGTTTATCTGTGACATTGTATATCAGTGGACAACACTATTAAACATTTTTTTTCTGGTACAAGGCAGATTACAAGCACCCATATTCACTCCTGCACCATGTGGACGTGAATGAACAAATAACCTGGCATAAGCCCATGTGTTTAAAATTATGTGAGTAAATATTACTGTGCGTTCATACGACACTGTAACAAAATTTGCATACCTTAATATAAAATACTCACATACTATAGCAAATTTGCACTTGGTCCCTACTAGGTGCAAAGGATGATACCCAAAACGCCGAGCTATCTGCCTTTTAAAAGTATGTTGAATACATATTGATAGTGAAAAAAACCCAAAGCTACTATCATTATGTAAAAATTTATATGGTAAAAAGTTCAGTAAAACATTGCATTATATGTTTAACTCATGTAATCCATTAGGTTTGTCTCCGTAGAACTCAATACAAACATGGAACAAGTCAGTGAAAATCTACACGTATTTTAATAAATACATATAGAGCGCATGCCTCTCCATTAAAGATATTTTAAATATAAAAACTATATTATTTTACTGTTAGATATGCAAAGTATGGTTAATGGAGAGATATGCGCTGATGCTGAATTTTGTAAAAAATCAATGTTTTGAGAGTTACCCCAATATAACCTCTTAATATACTGTACTATACTCGTACTTGATATTAATAAACCTTATTGTCAACCATTACCTTCGTGGTGTAGTGGGTATACGTAGTTACCAGTAAATCTTACGTTGTTGGTTCGAATACCAAAGTTACAATTTTATTTTTCAACTTTATTTTATTTTAATAAAATGTATATTTTACGGCTTTATTTCTTTTTTTATCTTACTTTGTGTTAGAATTTAAATGCAATATTATTTTTTATGCCACAAATAACATAACAGAAAGAAAGACATGCACGCATATTTGTTTTATACATACAATATATATAACGACATTACAATTCAGTTTAAGGCCACTTGTCATTTCCCGCGTGTTTCGTGTGTGTTGAACACATACTAGTAAATAAAATTCGAAAAACTTTTCTAAGTGCATTCGTCGCACGAAGAAAGGTCATAGACGAAAAGTCGGGGTAGGTTTCATATATGATGACTATTATACATTGATTGGACGTAATGTTATATCAGTAAGTCCACAGCACTAAGTCTAAAAGCTTTGCGTTAGGACTGCTCTTGTCAAAGCTTCAAACTGGTCTTTATCATGAACTCTTAGCGACACTATTTTGTCTGAAAAAATGCTCCACGGGTGTCAAGCATGCTCTCTGAAGCATGGGTGGCTCTAACTTGAGTTTCTTGAATGCCTTCTATCACTGATTTCATCTAAATACAAGTATGATGCCTAAATCAAAGTATTCTGCTATGAAATCACACTGACATGCCGTCAATAGACACAACGTATACGCATTATGACGCAAAATAAAACAAGTCATTGTGACACCTGAGTTTTTAGCTCACCTGAGCTTAAAGCTCAGATGAGCTATTGCAATGGTTCCCCGTCCGTCGTGCGTGGTGCGTTGTGCGTTAACTTTGTACATTTTAATCATCTCCTCTAAAACTACCAAGCCAAATTTGATGAAACTCAGTGATTATGATGCCTAGGTAAAGGCCTTTCAGATTTCCACAAATGAAAGGATTATGTCCCCTTGGGGCCCCATAAAGGGAGAAATTGTGAAAATCTTTAAAAATCATCTCCTCTGAACTTACAAGAGATATAGCTTAGATATTTCATGTGAAACATACTTAGGGCACCTAGTTTAAGATTTGCACAAATCGTAATTGTTGAGGCCAAAATGGGGAAATGGCAAGGTACTTAAGGGGAAAATCTCTAAAATTAATGTATTTGTCAATATATCTTGAAAAATATAAACTTTTTGTATAGGCATGTATATCGGAATATTGTAGGTATTTGCCTAACGATCATTTTGATATATGAATGAAGGTCATAGGTTCAAAGGTCAAGGTCATAGCTGCGAATGAATATTTAAATGGTTAATTATCTCAAAAACTATCAACTTTTTGTATAGGCATGTATATTAGAATATTGTAGGCATTTGCACAACGGTCATTTTGATATATAAATGAAGGTCATAGGTTCAAAGGTCAAGGTCATAGATGCAAACGAATACTTAAATGATTAATTATCTCAAAAACTATAAACTTTTTGTATAGGCATGTATATTGGAATACTTTAGGTATTGGCCTAACGATCATTTTGATATATGAATAAAGGTCATAGGTTCAAAGGTCAAGGTCATAGACACGAACAAATACTTAAATGGTTAATTATCTAAAAAACTATAAACTTTTTGTATAGGCATGTATATTGGAATATTGTAGGTATTGGCCTAACGATCATTTTACTATTTGAATGAAGGTCATAGGTTCAAAGGTCAAGGTCATAGATGCAAACGAATACTTAAATGATTAATAATCTCAAAAACTATAAACTTTTTGTATAGGCATGTATATCGGAATATTGTAGGTATTGGCCTAACGATCATTTTGATATATGAAAGAAGGTCATAGGTTCAAAGGTCAAGGTCATATCTGCGAATGAATATTTAAATGGTTAATTATCTCAAAAACTATCAACTTTTTGTATAGGCATGTATATTAGAATATTGTAGGCATTTGCACAACGGTCATTTTGATATATGAATGAAGGTCATAGGTTCAAAGGTCAAGGTCATAGATGCAAACGAATACTTAAATGATTAATTATCTCAAAAACTATAAACTTTTTGTATAGGCATGTATATTGGAATATTTTAGGTATTGGCCTAACGATCATTTTGATATATGAATGAAGGTCATAGGTTCAAAGGTCAAGGTCATAGATGCAAAGGAATACTTAAATGGTTAATTATTTCAAAAACTATAAACTCTTTGTATAGGCATGTATTTTGGAATATTGTAGGTATTTGCCTAACGATCATTTTGATATATGAATAAAAGTCATAGGTTCAAAGGTCAAGGTCATAGATGCAAACCAATATTTAAATGGTTAATTATCTCAAAAACTATAAACTTTTTGTATAGGCATGTATATTGGAATATTGTAGGCATTTGCACAACAATCATTTTGATATATGAATGAAGGTCATAGGTTCAAAGGTCAAGGTCATAGATGCAAACGAATACTTAAATGGTTAATTATCTCAAAAACTATCAATTTTTTGTATAGGCATGTATATTGGAATATTGTAGGTATTGGCCTAACGGTCATTTTGATATATGAATGAAGGTCATAAGTTCAAAGGCCAAGGTCATAGAATTTAACGAATACTTAAATGGTTAATTATCTCAAAAACTATAAACTTTTTGTATAGGCATGTATATTGGAATATTGTAGGCATTTGCACAACAATCATTTTGATATATGATTGAAGGTCATAGGTTCAAAGGTCAAGGTCACAGATGCGAACGAATACTTAAATGGTTAATTATCTCAAAAACTATAAACTCTTTGTATAGGCATGTATATTGGCATATTGTAGGTATTGGCCTAATGCATATTTTAATATACAGATGTTTTAGCTGTTTATAAATAATTTATTGTAGCTAGACTTTAGATATGGTATATATAGTATACTTATATAATAATTATTAGAATTAATTTGCCAAAATACTTGCATATTATTGGCCCTTACTGCTGAAAATTTTGATATACTCTTTTATTAATGTCATTGACCATTGAACCTCTGCGTAAGATATGTACTCTGCCACAGGTGAGCGTTAAGGCCCATGGGCCTCTTGTTGTTTTTGTGCTAGCAAAGTAATGGCAATGACAGTAGCGCGACACTTTGGTACACAATAACAAACATTTAAATTATATAGACAGCTAACTACCCAGTAAAGTCAGCTTCCACACACGTCCATATAAAAAAGGAAAATGTTATTCATATGCAACGTATATATTTACACAGAGATTTATTTGTACTTGGCCTCGAAGTAGTGACGGGTATAGAGGCCTAAAAAGGATGTAACCTAGTTTCTTGCGTATATATTCCTATAGGCGGATAGCTCGGCGTTTTGGGAATCATTCTTTACTTACATGAGTAAAATTTGCGTATATGCAAAGTTGTTCATATGACACAATTTGCATTTTTGATTAAATTTACATATGAGTAAAATACTTAGGTGTGCAATTCTCGCCGTATAACGAAATGACCAATCAACGATCAATCAGAGGAGACATATTTCACATAATATATACAATATTGATTAAACCAACCATGCTTAATATTGCCAAATCTTAATAGTTTTTATCAAACCTTCTGAAATCAATTACAAAATTATAAGCGATCTATAGTGTAAATCAGGTTTGGGTTCTTACCAATTCTCTCGTTTAGGGTAAGAGTCCCAACCTGTAAATTGTAACATTACAATGATACACTTGTGAACGATACTAGTTATTAAACAAAACGTCTTATAAATACGCGACTTGAAATATTAAAGACAGTTGTATATCGAAATCAAAATGAAGGCAGACTGATAACGGAAAACCATTATTGTTGCCGACATGGTAACCAGGACAGTTCTGTTGTGTCACTGGAATCAATATACCAACAGAACATAGTAAATTTGGTCATCAGATAATCGGTATATGAACAGGTGAAACATAACTGATCTTACCTTTATCCTGTCAAATATAATTTAATCCAAATAGGAGAGACTAAACAACACAAACATAGACGTCATACGACCTATATAGTAACCCCTTACCAACCAATTCATAAAGGTGTGACGATAACATTTAGATGATTTAAGTTGAAAAACTAGAATGTGAGGGAAAATCAGGGAGTGTATTATATAGTTCGATCACTTATTCAGTGAGAATCTAATGCAGGTCTGTCATAATGGATTAATAACTTTAAACTTCATTAATGTAATATTTAGATCTGTTATTTTTTTGCACGTGTTAAAGTATTTTTCTTTTTTCTCATATTAAGTCTAAAAATTATATAAAACCATTTTTACCAGACGCGCATTGAAATAAATGAGGTGACTGGTGTCGTGGCACGATAAAGAGCCCTGCTGTGCAACGCAGAGGCAAAATTTCTGCACCTTTGCCAATAGCTGTCGACACCTTGATATCAGTGAAATTATGGATACCTGAAGTACGTTACTTATTCAACATTGCAGC
Organism: Anadara kagoshimensis; assembly: GCA_021292105.1. Taxonomy (NCBI): domain Eukaryota; kingdom Metazoa; phylum Mollusca; class Bivalvia; order Arcoida; family Arcidae; genus Anadara; species Anadara kagoshimensis. Next base: position 22,227,070 of record CM037864.1, read on the forward strand.
GTTCAACATTGAATAAGTAAACAGTTACTTATTCAACATTCGAAAATATTTTCGTTTGATTTATAAAACATTCAAGTATAACAAATTTTATGACATTTCACGATAAAATGTCACTACCAACTATGGTTACCCTCAGTGCCTCGGAACACATTGGCTTAAAGCTTCAATGTAAGCCCATACCATTATACAGTGTATTTCATAAAGACGGAAAATAAAGTGCCTGAGCAAAGTGAAGCTTTCAATGTGCTGGGGATTTCGAAATATCATTTTGTACCACTATGCTTAGGCAATGTCACTACCAAGTATGGTTACCCCCAGTGCCTCGGAACACATTGGCTTAAAGGTTCAATGTAAGCCCATACCATTATACAGTGTATTTTATATAGACGGGAAATAAAGTGCCTGAGCAAAGTGAAGCTTTCACTGTGCTGGGGATTTCGAAATAACATTTTGTACCACTATGCTTAGGCAATGTCACTTCCAAGTATGGTTACCCCCAGTGCCTCGGAACACATTGCCTTAAACCTTCAATGTAAGCCCATACCATTGTACAGTGTATTTCATATAGACGAAAAGTAAAGTGCCTGAGGAAAGTGAAGCTTTCACTGTGCTGGGGATTTCGAAATAATATTTTGTACAACTATGCATAGGCAATGTCACTACCAAGTATGGTTACCCCCAGTGCCTCGGAACACATTGCCTTAAACCTTCAATATAAGCCCATACCATTATACAATATATTTCACATAGACGGAAAGTAAAGTGTCTGAGCAAAGTGAAGCTTTCACTGTGCTGGGAATTTCGAAATATCATTTTGTACTGCTATGCTTAGGCAATGTCATTACCTAGTATGGTAACCCCCAGTGCTTCGGAACACATTGGCTTAAAGCTTCAATATAACCCCATACCATTATACAATATATTTCACATAGACGGAAAGTAAAGTGCCTGAGGAAAGTGAAGCTTTCACTGTGCTGGGAATTTCGAAATATCATTTTGTACTGCTATGCTTAGGCAATGTCATTACCTAGTATGGTAACCCCCAGTGCTTCGGAACACATTGGCTTAAAGCTTCAATATAAGCCCATACCATTATACAATATTTTTCACATAGACGGAAAATAAAGTGTCTGAGCAAAGTGAAGCTTTCACTGTGCTGGGAATTTCGAAATACCATTTTGTACTACTATGCTTAGGCAATGTCACTTCCAAGTATGGTTACCCCCAGTGCCTCGGAACACATTGCCTTAAACCTTCAATGTAAGCCCATACCATTGTACAGTGTATTTCATATAGACGAAAAGTAAAGTGCCTGAGGAAAGTGAAGCTTTCACTGTGCTGGGGATTTCGAAATAATATTTTGTACAACTATGCATAGGCAATGTCACTACCAAGTATGGTTACCCCCAGTGCTCGGAACACATTGGCTTAAAGCTTCAATATAAGCCCATACCATTATACAATATATTTCACATAGACGGAAAGTAAAGTGCCTGAGCAAAGTGAAGCTTTCACTGTGCTGGGAATTTCAAAACATTTTGTACTACTATGCTTAGGCAATGTCACTACCAAGTATGGTAACCCCCAGTGCTTCGGAACACATTGGCTTAAAGCTTCAATATAAGCCCGTACCATTATATAATATATTTCACATAGACGGAAAGTAAAGTGTCTGAGGAAAGTGTAGCTTTCACTGTGCTTGGAATTTCGAAATAACATTTTGTACCACTATGCTTATGCAATGCCACTACTAAGTATGGTTACCCCCAGTGCCTCGGAACACATTAGCTTAAAGTTTGAATGTGAATCCATGCCCTTATATAGTATATTTCATAAAGACGGAAAGTAAAACGCCTGAACAATGTGAAGCTTCACTACCAAGTATTGTAATGAATGTCTCGGAACACAATTGGTAAAAAATTCAATAGATGTACCGTATATTTCATTTAGTCGTTAAGTAAAGTGTTCGAGCATAGTTAGGCTTATATTGTGGTAAACGGTTGATAACATCGTGTTGATATACCATTCTGATACTATGTCACTACTAAGTACTGTTTTCTGTAGTGCTTTGGGACATTTTGACCTAAAGCATCAATCTTGGCAAATGTCATCACACAATAAATTATACATATGTGGAAAGTAAAGGTTCTGGCATGGTGAAGCTTTCATTTTATTGACTATTATAAATTTAAGTTAATATATAAAGTATAAACAATGTCACTACCAATTATGGTTATCTGCAGTACAGTGCTTTGGATCTCATCGATCTAAGCCCTTGGAATATGCATAAAGTAAAATGTTCGGGCAAAATGAAACTTTCACTGTTTGGTAATTTTTGAAATGACGTATTGTAACACCTCATATGGGCATTGTCACTATAGAATAGAAACTGATCTCGAGAACACATTTTAGAAAATCAACGAAATAGAACTGAGACCCTCAGAACATATATTCCGAAAGTAACAAATCAAAATTTGATATAATCGAAAGGCGAGGGCTCTGGGCAGTCAAACTTAAACTTTCATTGTGCATTTTTTGCTTTCTTTAAAACAGTTTTTTTAAATTATTTTTATAACACTAAAAATGGGCAATGTTACTACAGAGAATCAAAGACAAATAATAGGCACAATTGTTCCGAAAGTAATTAAATACATTGATATCAGAATACGGGTTTTTCATAAAACAAAAGAAAAATTGACGCAGCAAATTGAAAGTTCCATTAAGTTAAGAATAAATATTTGTATTTTTGTCTATAGTTTCGTATTTTTGTCACAAGTTCGTATTTTTGTCCACAAGTTCGTACATTTGTCCACAGTTTCGGATTTTCGTCCAGGGTCTAACGACAAAATTACTTAACAATAATGTCCATGACAACTAACATGGGGCTATCACTGTCATCATTTGTATTTTAAAGACATGCTTCTTAAATACAATAAAACAATATCTTAAATGTAGCAAAACATTGCAGATTCGACTATCACTTTTCAATAAACATGATAAATACAAAACTAAATGAACATTTCCGCGGTCGATTTAAAAACTCAAAACTGATTATATTGAAGCTTTAAGCCAATGTGTTCCGAGGCACTGGGGGTAACCATACTTGGTAGTGACATTGCCTAGGCATAGTAGTACAAAATGGTATTTCGAAATTCCGAGCACAGTGAAAGCTTCACTTTGCTCAGGCTTTTTACTTTCCGTCTATATGAAATACACTGTATAATGGTATGGGCTTACATTGAAGCTTTAAGCCAATGTGTTCCGAGGCACTGGGGGTAACCATACTTGGTAGTGACATTGCCTAAGCATAGTAGTACAAAATGGTATTCCGAAATTCCGAGCACAGTGAAAGCTTCACTTTGCTCAGGCACTTTACTTTCCATCTTTATGAAATACACTATATAATGGTATGGGCTTACATTCAAGCTTTAAGCCAATGTGTTCCGAGGCATTGGGGGTAACCATACTTGGTAGTGACATTGCCTAAGCATAGTAGTACAAAATGGTATTCCGAAATTCCGAGCACAGTGAAAGCTTCACTTTGCTCAGGCACTTTACTTTCCGTCTTTATGAAATACACTGTATAATGGTATGGGCTTACATTGAAGCTTTAAGCCAATGTGTTCCGAGGCACTGGGGTTAACCATACTTGGTAGTGACATTGCATAAGCATAGTAGTAAAAATGATGTTCTGAAATTCCGAGCACAGTGAAAGCTTCACTTTGCTTAGACACTTTACTTTCCGTCTTTATGAAATACACTGTTTAATGGTATGGGCTTACATTGAAGCTTTAAGCCAATGTGTTCCGAGGCACTGGGGGGTAACCATACTTGGTAGTGACATTGTCTAAGCATAGTAGTACAAAATGATATTGCGAAATTCCGAGCACAGTGAAAGCTTCACTTTGCTCAGGCACTTTACTTTCCGTCTTTATGAATTACACTATATAATGGTATGGGCTTACATTGAAGCTTTAAGCCAATGTGTTCCGAGGCACTGGAGGTAACCATACTGGTGACACTTAATCGTGAAATGTGATAAAATTTGTTTTATTTGATGTTTTATGAATGAAACAAAAATATTTGCTAATGTTGAATAAGTAACTGTTTACTTATTCAATGTTGAACGCTGCAATGTTTAATAAGTAACGTACTTCAGGTATCCATGGAACATATTTTTAGTAAGTAAATGCTCAAAAATCTTATTCATAATACATAGGCTATTCTTTGTTGTTTTGGTTATAAATATATATGTTGTAGCATTTTATTAAGCCACTTGAAACAATGTGTTTTTAGTCAAGTAATGTTGTTGTTGTTTGTTAAATGGTACCTAATGTTGCATCAACAATTTTTCAGCTACTCGTGAGAAACTCAATTTTATTAATCTCTAAGGATTAATATACAAGCAATTTTTGTGTACAGTATTCTAGAGATGTGTGGATGTCTTTTCTAGTATATTTCTTTGTGAAATCATGTTTAATAAAAAATGAATAACTGCTTTTTTCATTTGTAAATGGATGGTTACGCTTTAAGATATGAAAAATAATGACATAATTCAATGGTTACACATGGGATAAAGTGCTATAATTTAAGATTAACTGATTGAAGTCATTGTAAACATAAGATAATGATTTGAACAAACTTGGAAACTATATTCAACATACCTGTAACAAATTTCATTTTGTTTGTACCTTGTTTTTCACAAATACTTATATTTATTGGTACTGAAAATAATTTGTACATAATTAGCAAACGTTTGTTGTTCTGGTGTTGAACACTGAATGAAGTAAAGGGTAACATAACTTAGAGATATATATGTTTTCCTTTGAATGAATGCTACTTAGAATGCTATTATCTTCATCAATGAGTAAATGTACATATGAAGTATCCTGCCTTTTTTCAATAGTTGTTCAAAAGTTTTAATTACCAAATGATTATTTTGACCATTGTGATGCAAGATCAGGTTATCATTTTAACAAACTTTGATACCATTTTGATATATATACCTGAATGTTATTTACAATGCTATATGCATGTAAGAGTAAAAAGAATGTAAGTTTCATGGCTTTTAGAGGGTTTTTTTTTAGGGTTTTACTATATGATCATTGTCATACAGGATCAGATAACGATTTGAACATATTTTAAACCATATTCATGTATATGAATCAAGTGTCATTTGTATTAAGTTTTCATCGGCAGTATTTTGAATTAGATCAATCAAATAAACATATTTAGTTGATACAAGCACTCTGCAAAGATTTTTTTGAAAAAATTACTTGGATGTGATATATGTATTAATACTTTTACTTCCAATAAAAGTTATTTAAATATGTTCCAACAGGTGAGAAGGCATTAATCTTCATCAAAGAGATCTTATGTAAAGAATAAGAATCAAAACAAATGATCACTTATAGAAACTTTTATTGAATATTCATATAAAGAACATATACAGAATAAATTAAACCCCAAAAATCGAAAGTTGCAGTTTACCAAAAATGATTGATATAGTACGATACAGAATGCAAGTAAAATATACAAAAAAAGTAAAATATGAAGTTGAAAAATGGAAGTATCTTGCTTCTGAAAGTAACTTCTGAACTTAGTACAATTCTTGCACTGTTATTATGAAGTAATGAATTGCAGTTTTTGTTAAATACGTGTTACCATCTTGATGAATTCCTTAACCAAACGCCACAAGCTTCAACTTGTTAACAGTAGCCTAAAGTTGATTAGGAAATCCATATGAATATAACATTCCTTAACCACAAGCCAAACATTATTTTTTGGCTAGGGCCTAAAGTTGATAATCTTTAATGGTTCAAACAATAATGATACATGTATACAATAATATAACATTAATAGAAAGTAATTAACACATTTAATAAATACAAGTTCCATGGATTAACTATTTTTTTTATAATTGCCATGTGATATAATAATAGATTTTTTAAATTATAACATGTGAAAATTATGCAAATAATATAAACAAGCATTTATGAAAGATATATAAACTTAAATAAACAAGAAAAGTTGGCTAAAGCAAATTAATTTTTTTAGCGGCCATATTGGATATTGGTCGGTAATGCCAGATACAATTTTTAATCCTTATCCAGCAAGGACCTCTCACACCGAATTTGGTTTAAATTCGTTAAGTAGTTTCAGAGGAGAAAATTTTTTTAAAAAAAGCTTAAAATCCATCTATTTGCATATTACGCTAATATTGAGTAAACGAAAAATTTGACAGCAAATTTCGTATCATATGCTAAATGGCTATCTATCTAGTTTCTGTGTACCAAATTTAAACAAAATCGGCCAATAAATAAATACAACTAATAATGGGGTTTTGATATGTTTAGTAACAGCGACCATATTGGATATTGGTCGGTAATGCCAGATACAATTTTTAATCCCTATCCATCCAGGACCTCTCACACCAAATTTCGTTCAAATTGGTTCAGTAGTTTCAGAGGAGAAGATTTTTTTTAAGAAAAAGGCTTAAAACCCATCTATTTGCATATTACGCTAATATTGTGTAAACGAAAAATTTGACAGCAAATCCCGTATCATATGTTAAATGGCTATCTATCTAGTTTCTGTGTACCAAATTTGAACAAAATCGGCCAATAAATAAATACAACTAATAATGGGGTTTTGATATGTTTAGTAACAGCGACCATATTGGATATTGGTCGGTAATGCCAGATACAATTTTTAATCCCTATCCATCCAGGACCTCTCACACCAAATTTCGTTCAAATTGGTTCAGTAGTTTCAGAGGAGAAGATTTTTTTTAAGAAAAAGGCTTAAAACCCATCTATTTGCATATTACGCTAATATTGTGTAAACGAAAAATTTGACAGCAAATCCCGTATCATATGTTAAATGGCTATCTATCTAGTTTCTGTGTACCAAATTTGAACAAAATCGGCCCATAAATAAATCCACATTGACTAATAATAAGTTTTTGCTATTTTTAGTAACAGCGGCTATACTGGATATTTGTCGGTAATCCCGGACACTATTTTTATCTTTATTCAGCAAGGATCTCTCACACCAAATTTCGTTTAAATTGGTTCAGTAGTTTCAGAGGAGAAGATTATTTAAGAAAAAGGCTTAAAATGCATTTAATTTGCATATTACGCTAATATTGCCCAGACGAAAATTTTGACAGCAAACCCCATTATATATGTTAAATGGCTATCTATCTAGTTTCTGTGTACCAAATTTGAACAAAATCGGCCCATAAATAAAACCACATTGACTAATAATAGGTTTTTGGTATTTTTAGTAACAGCGGCCATATTGGATATTGGTCGATTATGCCGGACACACTGTTTAATCTTTTTCCAGCAAGAACCTCTCACACCAAATTTGCTTTAAATTGGTTTAGTAGTTTCAGAGGAGAAGATCCAAATTTACGCAAGGACGGACGCACGCACGGACGCACGCTTTGCCATACCATAAGCTCACATGGCTTCGCCAGGTGAACTAAAAATGCAAATGTAAACAAGAGGCACAAATGGGCCTGTAATGCTCAACAGGCAAAATTTGACATAATTTACATAATTTGTTTAAATTAGGTTACTAAAAACCCTTTACATTTGTTATATGGCTAGGAATCTACTTTCTATATTTCAAATTTGAAGAAAATTGGTGGCAAGTTGAATGCACAATGGTCATTTCAGTGATTTTGCTATTTATAGTAACGGCGGCCATCTTAGATTTTTACGAGGTTGGCTTGTTAAAACTTTTAGCCACCTAGGGACCTTCCACACCAAATTTCGTTCAATTGGCCCCATAGTTTCAGAGAAAAACAAACTTAAAGCAAGTACGCATGCACACTTAACTATGCCATAAGCTCAGCTGGCAGCTGAGCTAAAAATTAATAGTTTTCGAAATAATTTACCATTTGAGTATTGTTTTGCATCTTTGACCTTGACCCTTGAACCAATGACATTTTTCTACACATCAAAATGGTCATTGGATCAATATCTTCAACTTGTTTTTATATATATGCCTATAGAAAAAGCTAATAGTTTTTAAAATAATTAGCGATTTCAGCATTATTTTACATCTGTGACCTTGACCTTGAAACCAATGACCTAAATCAATATATCAAAATGATCGTTGCATCAATACCAACAATATTCTAAAATACGTGCCTATACAAAAAGTTTATAGTTTTCAAGATAATTAACCATTTTGGTATTGTTTTGCTAACGTGACCTAGACCTTTGGACCCCTGACCTTTTTTATACATCAAAACGATCGTTGTATCAATACCTACAACATTCTAATACACATGCCTATACAAAAGGTTACTAGTTTTCGAGATAATAAATAACATCAGAAAGGTCAAAATTTAGGTCATTACCTTTACAATTGACCTTGACCCCATTTTGAACGTAACTACAAGGTTATGTCAAAACTCTAAACCCCATGTCATTACCTAATGAAATTTGAAGCAATTTAACGATTTTTTAAGATTAAACGCAAAAACGCGTAACCCATTTTTTGTCCGAATTTCACGAAATGAACATTTTATAGGTATAAGACCCTAGAGAAGCCAAATATCACATCAATTTTTTCCTCCAATCATTGGTTTCAGAGAAGATTTTTTTAAGATTTTTGCCCCTAGGTCATCTTGACCTAGTTTTGGTAGCTATGGCAACCCCACAAACCAATCTGAAGTGTACCGACCCATTTATACTTCTTACCAAGTTTCATTGAAATCTGTCCAGTGGTTTGAGAGGAGAAGTCGAAAATGTAAAAGTTTACGCCGCCTACGACGACGCCGACGACTACAGACAAACTTTGATCTTCGGTTCAGGCGAGCTTAAAAAACGAAGCGTTTGTTTTTCATGGTTTGGTCTAAATAATAGAACGCGAAATCCTCAGATGTTTATAAATAAATCGTTACGTCATTCATCCGTTCAAGCAGGGGGCAATGTAAAAAGCGTCTATCAAACCCGCCTTACCTCTTTCACTAAATTATTGATATCTGTTTTTTACTTCCAAATATAATTCGGCCTAGGTTGTCAGAATGTGGCTACAGCTATGTCCGGGAGATATATTACTGTTAATGAGATAGTTGAAACGGTTACTGTCCCACCAGTCTACTTACCACACTGTGGGTGATGCGTCATGGCCTTGGCGGATTTCAAACACAAAGGCCTTACATCTGGAGTTTTTGCAACTGAATAACTGTATTAAACCGTGCAAGCCATTTGAGTAATCAAACCCTCGAGTCGAACTATTTAACTTTAGCCTGTATAGTCATTTGTAGACGAATGTTTCCTTCCGAATTAGATCAAAATCAGGGGGATATAAGTTGGCCAATAAAATCACAAATGTTTCCAATTTCAAGAACCCTTTTTGATACAAAACTTATAGCGTGATGTACAACCCCCCCCCCCCCCCCCCCCATATTCCATAACACAATGACACAAGAGTCATCATGTAAATATATTTTATTACAATATGATTTCTATTTAGTATACATTTGTAATTTAAACATATAGAAAAAGGGTGCTACAACAATCCACATCAAAATATCTTCAAAATGTAGGTTAAAGACCCTGGAGAAGACGATTTGCTTTCATGCATTGGTATCGGTAAAGATTTTTTTTAGCCTATGTGACTTTACAGTTGACACTTTGAAACTATAAAAGTAATCTTAACCAAGATTTTGTGACAATGTATCCAAATGCAAAGCAATTAATTGTAACTGTTAAAGTTATCATTCGGAAACCACTTCGCCTGTCAAGCGACTTTCGGTATCTAGGAGCACTTCGCCAGTCCAGCGACTTTCGGTATGTAGGAGTTCAGATTCTTCAAGTTTCTCATCTTAGTTTTTGGTTTAAAATCTGTTGCAAAAAAAGAATTATTATTATGACACTTTACTGCAATTACGGCGCAAAAATTACAGCGCCTACGACAAAATCAATAGTGAACATTATCAACAATTACCTTGCGCCCGAATGTCCGTCTTACGGTTTACCCATTATCCCAAGCACTATTTCTTTTTGAATTTTCTGGTAAAGTCGAATCCATTAACATTATGAACTTTTTAGGCCCATAGCACGTACATTTAAGGGGTATCCATGAAGTTACTACAGAGTAGCAGCTACCAAAAAGTTACTACATATAGCGTGTCCTTACTACATATAGGGTGTCCTTACTACATATAGCGTGTCCTTACTACATATAGGGTGTCCTTACTACATATAGCGTGTCCTTACTACATATAGGGTGTCCTTACTACATATCTCGTCCTTACAACATATGGCGTGTCCTAACCACATATAGGGTGTCCTTACTACATATGGCGTGTCCTTACTACATATAGGGTGTCCTTACTACATATAGCGTGTCCTTACTACATATAGTGTGTACTTACTACATATAGCGTCCTTACTACATATAGCGTGTCCTTACTACATATAGCATGTCCCCCTTACTACATATAACGTGTCCTTACTACATATAGTGTGTCCTTACTACATATGGCGTGTCCTTACTACATATAGTGTGTCCTTACTACATATAGTGTGTACTTACTACATATGGCGTGTCCTTACTACATATAGTGTGTCCTTACTACATATGGCGTGTCCTTACTACATATGGCGTGTCCTTACTACATATAACGTGTCCTTACTACATATAACGTGTCCTTACTACATATGGCGTGTCCTTACTACATATGGCGTGTCCTTACTACATATAGTGTGTCCTTACTACATATGGCGTGTCCTTACTACATATAGCGTATAGCGTGTCCTTACTACATATAGCATGTCCCCCTTACTACATATAACGTGTCCTTACTACATATAGTGTGTCCTTACTACATATAACGTGTCCTTACTACATATGGCGTGTCCTTACTACATAAAGTGTGTCCTTACTACATATGGCGTGTCCTTACTACATATAGCGTATAGCGTGTCCTTACTACATATAGTGGAATATCTACTACATAATACATTTACTACTGTTGAATGATTATTTATTATGTCTTATGTATTTATCGAGATTGTATATGTACATGTACTTATGCTAATTTCGATAACATGTACATATGTGTTAAGCAATAAATTGCATTTGAATTTTAATTTTATAGCGTTGTTATTACAGATAGGGGTTCGACACCCCGATGAGTGGAACAGATTTCGGTGTCTAGCCATCAGCTAAGGCACTGAACATGTATAAAGTGTGACGCTACACATAGTATAAAAATAAAATTTAATTGACTGACTGTTAATCTCCAACCAAAATGTGTCACTATCATCACACATTATCAACATTATCAAACATATGAAATGAATGCAAACTAATATGAAATATGCATCTCTCTCTCTCTCTCTCCCTCTGTGGTGTGTGTGTGTGTGTGTGTGTGTGTGTCAAAGCACGGGAAAACTAAAACCAAAATAGTATTTATGAGACAGCAGAATTTTAATTCCGTGACATAAATTCCACGAGAACAGGATATTTTTGTATTTCTGGCCATGATAACTCCTCCTTAGTTAAATTCTCATAAACAACTGCCAGACTCCGAAGTAGGATCAATCTGTCTAATATCTTATAAAATCTCTGTTCTGGGTTTTTTGTCGTTTTGATCAATAGCCAGCGTAAACACTCTGTTAATTTTAGTTGAATTTCCTGGACTATTTCTGGATGCTGCAAGTCGCACCGATCTGAAAACAAGAGTATATGTTATTAATTACTTGTAATTATAAAGAAATAATATGCAGCAAAGACTCTGTTGGTAACCACACACACACACACATATATATATATATATTACAATGCTTTGCTTGGGTAAAAGGTCGGTAGATTTGCGAGTCCATGTTGTGAAAGTTGTTAAACAATATACATCTATAGATAACAGTTGTATAATATCTATCAAAAACAAACATACTAATCCATGTCCAAATCACAATCCCAAAGCTTTGTGTTAAAAGTTTGAAACTGACAAATTAGGTTAAACACATGAACTTTCACCAGGCAAGTGAGATCAGGTGCTCTGGAAGGGTAAGTGACTCCTGTTTTGCTTGCTACACCCACCACGTGTGTAAAAATAAACAAATAAATCATAAAAAATTAGAAGTACTATACCTGTAGAAGTGACAGCGATACCTCTGACGATACCGACTTCTTCTTCTGTAAGTTCCAGTCTTTGAAAGGGCCGAACCATGTCAAACATTTCGTCGATATATTCCTGTTTTTTGTACCACTGTTGAAATTCCTCTTTATGCATACTTAAATCTTCGGGACCATCAAAGTCATTAATCACAAGTAAATCAGGATTCATCATTTTATGATCGGCCAAAAACCAGTAATCCGGAGCACTTTCTGAACAAATAAAATGAAAAACAGAAATTCTAAACCGATCGTAGAAAAATTGTAGACCATATGTTTCATTTGCCTTCGTGTGGTGTCCAAATAAAACGTTTTAACTATGTAAACTGCTTGGCCTTCAACATATTTTTGGTCAAACTAGGAAAAATGTATTAGAACTAAATCCATCATACTGACCATGTTGTCCAGAGTGAATTAGACATGACAATAAAAGTGAAAACCTTAACATGGTAAACTGGTATAAAAATCATGTTTTTGGTCTGACACAAACAAGGCTTAAATGACCGGAAACACTCAATGGTTTTCTGTAAAAGATGGGGTTTAAATGACCGGAAACACTCAATCGTTTTCTGTAAAAGATGGGGGTTTAAATGACCGGAAATACTCAATGGTTTTCTGTAAAAGATGGGGGTTTAAATGACCGAAAACACTCAATGGTTTTCTGTAAAAGATTGGGGGTTTAAATGACCGGAAACACTCAATGGTTTTCTGTAAAATATGGGGTTTCAAGAGTAAATAAGTGGTGCAAAATCAGAAAACATGTTCATTTCATAAGTTTTATTGAATATAGTATACATTCTCTAGATAAATCATATGAAGTTAATAAGTAACATCTAAACTTTTAAAGCTCAGGGGGAAAAGACATTTAAAATTACAGTCCAGCCTGTTTTAAAAGGCACCTCCATATAAGGGCCACCTGCTTATAAAGGACAGTAGAATTGTATCCAAACTGTTCTATGATATTATTTAAACCTGTATATAAAGGGCATCTGTCGATAAAGGCCACTTTTACTGGTTCCCTAAGGTTGCTCTGACTGTATATATTAAAAAGCAGTTGGCGGAAGTTTTATCTTAGTTTTTATTGGTAAAGCAATTACAGCCCTTATACTTACCTTTCAGAAGAGTCTTTTGGTCCTCGAAAGATATACTGTTAATACCTGGTATTGATTTTAAAAATTCCACCATGTTTTCAATTAATAGTATACCTTTCCTAGCATAAACATCAAAAATAAACTCCCTGTTATCAAGATCTACGCCTGTTTCGATGTAAATCTCTGCGTACAAATCGCTAGAGAGAAGATTTAACTCTGAACTCGTTTTCTTCTTCTTTATGTACTGTTCCTGTAAGTGTAATTGTAATAAATGGAATGTCATTGAACAGTTACCAAGATCACAATAGTGAAACCCATCTCAATTATTTGTCAACTGATAAGTGCCTCATAATCCGAAAGATCCTCGGGAGGGGGTTACTTATTTCAACCACCATATACTGTATTAACGGATTAACAATGCTCAAGTAGTGTATACTCATCATGTCTTTATTACTGTCATGCATTAACTATTGCATACTTTATTTCGAATACAATTAAATAATAATAAAAAGTTTGACCAAGATACTTTAATTAAATTACTACTTACATAGACCTGATTTTGCTTCCGTAGACTGAATGCTTTGTCGAATATTTTAGAGAAAGATGGATCTATTTTCCTTTGTGTTATCACAAGTCTTGATATAATGTACTGACATTCCATATCTGATAAATTACAGATACTTGTCAAAGACGCGCCAATCGCCACAGCTTTCAACTTCTTCACTTCTTTTATATTTTGAGTTTTCTTCTGAACTGTGTATCGTCCTGTTTTTATTGCTGTAAAATTTTACATAAAATCCTGATTTAATACAATTTTTATCTTTGTAAACAGACGACAGGAATATGTCCTCCCATTTTCAGTATTCCGTAGGAGAAAAGATCTCGAACAAAAATCGTCATTTATTATTTTGTTGTAAAAACAATTAAAATGTATCAACATATCTTCAAACGTTGGAAAGATAATTCAAAATATTACTTTATCGACAGAATTAAATAGGCAAGTCATACAATTAAATCATCTTTGCCTTATGTCTGATCCAATGTGTACTACACAATTTCCTGTTGTAAGTGTTTTGGTTTAACTAACAGTAATAGTCCAAGAGATCATGACTAAAAACCGGGTGAACGAGGCCAAAATGTTTGAAGGTTGATTCTTGTAGGAAAATGTCCCTAGTTACTGAAAACCAATTTCTTACGCGTCAAATCGTTTCCGATTTTTCAATCAGAAACAGTTTTTGAAGAAAAGTCTCTGCAAATGTTAAATTTTTGGAAAAACTAAAAATTCCAGATTGTGAAGCATTCTGTGACAAAAACAACACAAAAGTGCTCATTCTATCTTACATCTTTCGTCTGTTCCCAACATATTTATAAAACAATAATATGTAGAGTGATTGGTGATCTAATATGAAAAATTGCACAATAAGCAATAAAATCAGTGCTGAAAAATGCAATTTTATCATATCTACCGTCTTTCGATTCTTGTAAATTTGTTGCTAATGCATTAAATATGACAAACTATATATTTTTATAAAGCCTTGGTAGTCCTGTAGATAAAAATGTCACGCAAGTTTGGAAATATGAAACCTTAATACCGTAGCAAATAAATATGTCTCCCCTACCCCAAAAATACGAAAATGTCAAAAATGCATTATTTTAGCCCATACTTGCCAATAAGTGTCTAAAACAAAACATAATTGTTTGTTACATCTTTCGTCTGTTCCCAACATATTTATAAAACAATAATATGTAGAGTGATTGGTGATCTAATATGAAAAATTGCACAATAAGCAATAAAATCAGTGCTGAAAAATGCAATTTTATCATATCTACCGTCTTTCGATTCTTGTAAATTTGTTGCTAATGCATTAAATCTGACAAACTATATATTTTTATAAAGCCTTGGTAGTCCTGTAGATAAAAATGTCACGCAAGTTTGGAAATATGAAACTTTAATACCGTAGCAAATAAATATGTCTCCCCTACCCCCAAAAATACGAAAATGTCAAAAATGCATTATTTTAGCCCATACTTGCCAATAAGTGTCTAAAACAAAACATAATTGTTTGTTACATCTTTCGTCTGTTCCCAACATATTTATAAAACAATAATATGTAGAGTGATTGGTGATCTAATATGAAAAATTGCACAATAAGCAATAAAATCAGTGCTGAAAAATGCAATTTTATCATATCTACCGTCTTTCGATTCTTGTAAATTTGTTGCTAATGCATTAAATCTGACAAACTATATATTTTTATAAAGCCTTGGTAGTCCTGTAGATAAAAATGTCACGCAAGTTTGGAAATATGAAACCTTAATACCGTAGCAAATAAATATGTCTCCCCTACCCCAAAAATACGAAAATGTCAAAAATGCATTATTTTAGCCCATACTTGCCAATAAGTGTCTAAAACAAAGCATAATTGTTTGTTACATCTTTCGTCTGTTCCCAACATATTTATAAAACAATAATATGTAGAGTGATTGGTGATCTAATATGAAAAATTGCACAATAAGCAATAAAATCAGTGCTGAAAAATGCAATTTTATCATATCTACCGTCTTTCGATTCTTGTAATTTGTTGCTAATGCATTAAATCTGACAAACTATATATTTTATAAAGCCTTGGTAGTCCTGTAGATAAAATGTCACGCAAGTTTGGAAATATGAAACTTAATACCGTAGCAAATAAATATGTCTCCCCTACCCCCAAAATACGAAAATGTCAAAAATGCATTATTTTAGCCCATACTTGCCAATAAGTGTCTAAAACAAAACATAATTGTTTGTTACATCTTTCGTCTGTTCCCAACATATTTATAAAACAATAATATGTAGAGTGATTGGTGATCTAATATGAAAAATTGCACAATAAGCAATAAATCAGTGCTGAAAAATGCAATTTTATCATATCTACCGTCTTTCGATTCTTGTAAATTTGTTGCTAATGCATTAAATCTGACAAACTATATGTTTTTATAAAGCCTTGGTAGTCCTGTAGATAAAAATGTCACGCAAGTTTGGAAATATGAAACTTTAATACCGTAGCAAATAAATATGTCTCCCCTACCCCCAAAAATACGAAAATGTCAAAAATGCATTATTTTAGCCCATACTTGCCAATAAGTGTCTAAAACAAAACATAATTGTTTGTTACATCTTTCGTCTGTTCCCAACATATTTATAAAACAATAATATGTAGAGTGATTGGTGATCTAATATGAAAAATTGCACAATAAGCAATAAAATCAGTGCTGAAAAATGCAATTTTATCATATCTACCGTCTTTCGATTCTTGTAAATTTGTTGCTAATGCATTAAATCTGACAACTATATATTTTTATAAAGCCTTGGTAGTCCTGTAGATAAAATGTCACGCAAGTTTGGAAATATGAAACCTTAATACCGTAGCAAATAAATATGTCTCCCCTACCCCAAAAATACGAAAATGTCAAAAATGCATTATTTTAGCCCATACTTGCTAATAAGTGTCTAAAACAAAACATAATTGTTTGTTACATCTTTCGTCTGTTCCCAACATATTTATAAAACAATAATATGTAGAGTGATTGGTGATCTAATATGAAAAATTGCACTTTGCATAAAACAATAGTGTGGGATGCGCGTTTTCATGAAATCGCTTGTGCTCTACTTCTTGTAATTTTGTTATATAGGCATTTATATGTTGCTGTAATGCCATGCCATATTTGAGTCTGACAACATATAAAACTATCGGAAATACCGAAGTTTATAGATGAAACGGATAAATTTATTTCCCCTACCCCAAAATTGAAAAGCATGTGAAAATCCATTTTTTAGCAGTATATGCCGATTTGTATTTCTAATGAAGATTTCAAGCAAAAGTACCAGCAACAATGATAAAACATGCTTCAACGATTTAAAATATTTGTAAAATGCTTTAGCTTAAGGACAAATAGGTCTAACTATCATGATAAAATTGCTTATTTTATTCATTTATATGTAAATTGCTATAAGAAAAAAGGAGCTTCGCCTCTTGTAATTTTGTTATTTAGGCATTGAATCTCGACTGTTATATATTGGCGTTATTCCCTGACATATGAGTTTCTAATAACACCAAAACCTGTCAGAAATAGCAAAGCTTGTAGATGAGACGAATAGATTTATTTCCCCTACCCCAAAATTATAAAAACCCTTTTTAGCCCATGTGTGCATATTTATGCTTTTAATGAAAGTTTTAACCAGATGTCTATGAAACAATTATGTTTTTATGATTCAAAGTAATAGCAAAATGTATTTAGGAAACATTCATATTTAAAATTGAAATCAAAAACAAACATATCAATCCTTTTCCAAATCATAATCCCCCAAAGATTGAAACTAGCAAATTAGACCGGGTGCTCCTGAAGCATAAACACCTCATGTTTATAGCAATTACAATCGCTACGTTTGAAAAAACAGAAATACGCACAATTTTACGAACAACCTGGTATTATGAAATAATAAATACAAATAAAGTCATTTCTAGTTAAACATAATGTTAAAATGGTAAGACTGAGTGTAATAGACTATAAGGCATTTCTGGTTATGGTTTGATATAAAACTATTGGGTTTTATCAGACATACATGTATCTCCATTAGATAAAGTTTAATCAGATCCATTAGTTTTCTAAACCGTATTCGTTATTACTAAAACCCGTTTATCAAAGATTGTAGCCTCATTTTATAAAACTTTGCAATTTATTCTTGTGGAATCATTTCATTAAGAAGTGACCTAATGTATATAATTTCAGTCTCCACTAAAAATCTTATTTTAAAAAGTCTGCACACTCTGTAAAGTTTTCAATTTCACTTCTAACTGACAAAATTTCTGTGTCCAACAACTCCACCTTTGTATCCTTTAAAAGAATGATTGATAGCTATTGCATCTCAAATTGCCTGGTCATATTATAATGATAAAAAGTGGTATTGGACACCTTTCAACCTTAAGCCTGTGACCAGTTTCCTTGTGCCACGTTCTATTTTGAGCACTGTACATTAGGTCACTTCCTAATAAAATGATGCCACTAGTAAAATGCAGTTTTGTTAAATGTGACCACAATCTTTGATAAACGGGGTTTAGTAATAATAAATATGGTTTAGTAAACTTCTTTTACCATATAATCACGAATAATAGGTAAACGCGCAATATAATCGCGGTCATAGAAAAACAGAAAAAGCAAAAAGGAGAATCACGGATATTAGAAATGCTTTAAGATTTAGATGGACCTGTAGATACTTATATTTTAGCTAAAATAAGCTAGATATGGACAGCAAAGGTCGGTTCGAAAAAGTGAAATTGCTAACATTATCAGAGTGGCAAAGGTCGATGAAACGATGAGTAAAGTGTTCAACTGACAATGGAAAGAGATAAATTTTATTAAAACATATTGAATTGAGGCAATAGAGTACCAATTAAATGCGTTATGTAAATCGTCAAACATAAACTCAAACATTATGATATTATCACAATAGCAAAAGCAAAGTTAAAAAAATGACAAAGTTAAACACGTAAAAATCTGGCAGGGAAAAAAGTTCGGGTGCTCGGGAAGGGTAGTCGTTTCCTTTCACTACTTCTGAAATAAAAATTGAGAATGAAAGTAGTAACAAGAAAAAGACTTATTTCAATTCAGAGTTTGGAAGGAAATTAAACAAAACTAAACCAGATCTAAAGCAATTTATTGCTAGAAATTGTTGAATCATATTTCAGTTACTTTTTTTACAGAAACCAAAGAAGAGATGATCAGAGTAACCACTCTCTGTCAACGTGTACTATTCGACAAACAGAAGTCTATCGCCTTAATGTACCTTAAATAAGTTTAAGAGGAAGGATGTAGATTTATATGCATGTCCAAGTAAATGGTTTGTAATTTTGAAGATGATTTTGAGGATCTGTCTCAAGACTGACTGACACTGCCTTGCAAATGACCAAATATTGATTGTGTTACATGTTAAGAGTGTGTAACAATTACACAATTATTTTTGCGCATTGTCTAATTTGCAAATATTTTGGATTTCTATCAGATGACTTTCAGTCGTTTGATTGACGTTCAAGTCGTTGCTTTAATGGTTACATATTTTCATGTTTTAGCGATTTTAGTGTAAGTGCATTGACTAAATATATGTTATTCGAAATTCAATGTCTATGTTACAAAAATACAAACAGCGAAGCTTCTATTTTGCCAAAGCACATTGAATTGAAAATAAATAAAGTAGGCATTTTGCTATGAAAAATTAGACCAATCTGCCATTAAAATAATTAACATAATGCATTTTGTAAAATATTTTATATCCTTGATGCTTCTTTTACTATTGTTACAGGAAGATTTGATTGAAACTTCCATTAGAAATACTATTTGTCACACATTGGCTAAAACAGGGTTTTCACATTTGTTTTCAATTTTGGGGTAGGGGAAATACATTTGTTTGCATCATCTACAAGTTTTGCTATTTCCGACAGTTTTTGGTGTAATTAGAAACTTATACGTCAGGGAATAACGCCAATATACAACAGTCTAGATTCAATGCCTAAATAACAAAATTACAAAAGGCGAAGCTCCTTTTTTCTTATAGCAATTTACATATAAATGAATAAAATAAGCAATTTTATCATGATAGTTAGACCTATTTGTCCTTAAGCTAAAGCATTTTACAAATATTTTAAATCGTTGAAGCATGTTTTATCATTGTTGCTGGTACTTTTGCTTGAAATCTTCATTAGAAACACAAATCGGAATATATTACTCAAAAATGGATTTTCACATGCTTTTCAATTTTGGGGTAGGGGAAATTAATTTATCCGTTTCATCTATAAACTTCGGTATTTCCGATAGTTTTATATGTTGCCAGACTCGAATATGCTATGGCATTACAGCAACATATAAATCTCGAAATTCAATGCCTATATAACAAAATTACAAGAAGTAGAGCACAAGAGATTTCACGAAAACGCGGTTCCCACACTATTGTTTTATGCAAAGTGCAATTTTTCATATTAGATCACCAATTACTCTACATATTATTGTTTTATAATAATAATTATAAATTTTATATAATTTTATATTGTTGGGAACAGACCAAAGATGTAACAAACAATTATGTTTGTTTTAGACACTTATTGGCAAGTATGGGCCAAAATAATGAATTTTGACATTTTCGTATTTTTGGGGTAGGGGAGACATATTTATTTGCTACGGTATTAAGGTTTCATATTTCCAAACTTGTGTGACATTTTTATCTACAGGACTACCAAGGCTTTATAAAAATATATAGTTTGTAAGATTTAATGCATTAGCAACAAATTTTTATAAGAATCGAAAGACGGTAGATATGATAAAATTGCATTTTTCAGCACTGATTTTATTGCTTATTTTAAAATTTTGACACAAAATCGGAAAACTGTCAGGATGTTTTGCATTTTAATCTATCATGTGTCCACAATGAAAGATAGAATGAGCACTTTTGTGTTGTTTTTGTCACAGAATGCTTCACAATCTGGAATTTTTAGTTTTTCCAAAAATTTAACATTTGCAGAGACTTTTCTTCAAAAACTGTTTCTGATTGAAAAATCGGAAACGATTTGACGCGTAAGAAATTGGTTTTCAGTAACTAGGGACATTTTCCTACAAGAATCAACCTTCAAACCGTTTGGCCTCGTTCACCCGGTTTTTAGTCTCTTGGACTATAATTCTTGAGCATTTATAAACTGGTTAGACATATTCTAATATGGATTGTACGATAGTTACCGTTCTTGGACATTTCAGACAATTTATCTACTGGATTGTACTACGATAGTTACCGTTCTTGGAAATTTCAGACAATTTATCTACTGGATTGTTCTACGATAGTTACCGTTCTTGGACATTTCAGACAATTTATCTACTGGATTGTACTACGATAGTTACCGTTCTTGGACATTTCAGACAATTTATCTACTGATTGTACAACGATAGTTACCGTTCTTGGACATTTCAGACAATTTATCTACTGGATTGTTCTACGATAATTACCGATCTTGTACATTTCCGACAATTTATCTACTGCATTGTTCTACGATAGTTACCGTTCTTGGACATTTCAGACAATTTATCTACTGGATTGTACAACGATAGTTACCGTTCTTGGACATTCCAGACAATTTATCTACTGGATTGTTCTACGATAGTTACCGTTCTTGGACATTTCAGACAAT
Source organism: Anadara kagoshimensis (assembly GCA_021292105.1). Taxonomy (NCBI): domain Eukaryota; kingdom Metazoa; phylum Mollusca; class Bivalvia; order Arcoida; family Arcidae; genus Anadara; species Anadara kagoshimensis. Next base: position 22,248,515 of record CM037864.1, read on the forward strand.
TTATATTCTGGATTGTTCTACGATAGTTACCGTTCTTGGACATTTCAGACAATTTATCTACTGGATTGTACTACGATAGTTACCGTTCTTGGACATTCCAGACAATTTATCTACTGGATTGTACTACGATAGTTACCGTTCTTGGACATCCCAGACAATTTATATTCTGGATTGTACTACGATACTTACCGTTCTTGGACATTTCATACAATTTATCTACTGGATTGTACTACGATAGTTACCGTTTTTGGACATTTCATACAATTTATCTACTGGATTGTACTACGATAGTTACCGTTCTTGGACATTTCAGACGATTTATCTACTGGATTATACTACGATAATTACCGTTCTTGGACATTTCAGACAATTTATCTACTGGATTATACTACGATACTTACCGTTCTTGGACATTTCAGACAATTTATCTACTGGATTGTACTACGATACTTACCGTTCTTGGACATTTCAGACAATTTATCTACTGGATTGTACGACGAAAGTTACCGTTCTTGGACATTCCAGACAATTTATCTACTGGATTGTACTACGATAGTTACCGTTCTTGGACATTCCAGACAATTTATATACTATGATAGTTACCGTTCTTGGACATTCCAGACAATTTATATACTATGATAGTTACCGTTCTTGGACATTTCAGACAATTTATCTACTGGATTGTACAACGATAGTTACCGTTCTTGGACATTTCAGACAATTTATCTACTGGATTGTTCTACGATAATTACCGATCTTGTACATTTCCGACAATTTATCTACTGGATTGTTCTACGATAGTTACCGTTCTTGGACATTTCAGACAATTTATCTACTGGATTGTACAACGATAGTTACCGTTCTTGGACATTCTAGACAATTTATCTACTGGATTGTTCTACGATAGTTACCGTTCTTGGATATTCAGACAATTATATTCTGGATTGTACTACGATAGTTACCGTTCTTGGACATTTCAGACAATTTATATTCTGGATTGTACAACGATAGTTACCGTTCTTGGACATTTCAGACAATTTATCTACTGGATTGTTCTACGATAGTTACCGTTCTTGGACATTTCAGACAATTTATATTCTGGATTGTACTACGATAGTTACCGTTCTTGGACATTCCAGACAATTTATCTACTGGATTGTTCTACGATAGTTACCGTTCTTGGACATTTCAGACAATTTATCTACTGGATTGTACTACGATAGTTACCGTTCTTTGACATTTCAGACAATTTATCTACTGGATTGTACTACGATAGTTACCGTTCTTGGACATTCCAGACAATTTATCTACTGGATTGTACTACGATAGTTACCGTTCTTGGACATTTCAGACAATTTATATTCTGGATTGTACTACGATACTTACCGTTCTTGGACATTCCAGACAATTTATATACTATGATAGTTACCGTTCTTGGACATTCCAGACAATTTATATACTATGATAGTTACCGTTCTTGGACATTCCAGACAATTTATCTACTGGATTTTTTAACGATAGTTACCGTTCTTGGACATTCCAGACAATTTATCTACTGGATTGTACTACGATAGTTACCGTTCTTGGACATTTCAGACAATTTATCTACTGATTGTACAACGATAGTTACCGTTCTTGGACATTTCAGACAATTTATCTACTGGATTGTTCTACGATAGTTACCGTTCTTGGACATTTCAGACAATTTATCTACTGGATTGTACTACGATAGTTACCGTTCTTTGACATTTCAGACAATTTATCTACTGGATTGTACTACGATAGTTACCGTTCTTGGACATTCCAGACAATTTATCTACTGGATTGTACTACGATAGTTACCGTTCTTGGACATTTCAGACAATTTATATTCTGGATTGTACTACGATACTTACCGTTCTTGGACATTCCAGACAATTTATATACTATGATAGTTACCGTTCTTGGACATTCCAGACAATTTATATACTATGATAGTTACCGTTCTTGGACATTCCAGACAATTTATCTACTGGATTTTTTAACGATAGTTACCGTTCTTGGACATTCCAGACAATTTATCTACTGGATTGTACTACGATAGTTACCGTTCTTGGAAATTTCAGACAATTTATCTACTGGATTGTACTACGATAGTTACCGATCTTGTACATTTCAGACAATTTATCTACTGGATTATACTACGATAATTACCGTTCTTGGACATTTCAGACAATTTATCTACTGGATTGTACTACGATAGTTACCGTTCTTGGACATTTCAGACAATTTATCTACTGGATTATACTACGATAATTACCGTTCTTGTACATTTCAGACAATTTATCTACTGGATTATACTACGATAATTACCGTTCTTGTACATTTCAGACAATTTATCTACTGGATTATACTACGATAATTACCGTTCTTGGACATTTCAGACAATTTATCTACTGGATTGTACTACGATAGTTACCGTTCTTGGAAATTTCAGACAATTTATCTACTGGATTGTACTACGATAGTTACCGATCTTGTACATTTCAGACAATTTATCTACTGGATTATACTACGATAATTACCGTTCTTGGACATTTCAGACAATTTATCTACTGGATTGTACTACGATAGTTACCGTTCTTGGACATTTCAGACAATTTATCAACTGGATTATACTACGATAATTACCGTTCTTGTACATTTCAGACAATTTATCTACTGGATTATACTACGATAATTACCGTTTTTGGACATTTCAGACAATTTATCTACTGGATTATACTACGATAATTACCGTTCTTGTACATTTCAGACAATTTATCTACTGGATTATACTACGATAATTACCGTTCTTGGACATTTCAGACAATTTATCTACTGGATTGTTCTACGATAATTACCGATCTTGTACATTTCAGACAATTTATCTACTGGATTGTACTACGATAGTTACCATTCTTGGACATTTCAGACAATTTATCTACTGGATTATACTACGATAATTACCGTTCTTGTACATTTCAGACAATTTATCTACTGGATTATACTACGATAATTACCGTTCTTGGACATTCCAGACAATTTATCTACTGGATTATACTACGATAGTTACCGTTCTTGGACATTCCAGACAATTTATCTACTGGATTATACTACGATAATTACCGTTATTGGACATTTCAGACAATTTATCTACTGGATTATACTACGATAATTACCGTTCTTGGACATTTCAGACAATTTATCTACTGGATTATACTACGATAATTACCGTTCTTGGACATTTCAGACAATTTATCTACTGGATTATACTACGATAATTACCGTTCTTGGACATTCCAGACAATTTATCTACTGGATTATACTACGATAGTTACCGTTCTTGGACATTCCAGACAATTTATCTACTGGATTATACTACGATAATTACCGTTATTGGACATTTCAGACAATTTATCTACTGGAGTATACTACGATAATTACCGTTCTTGTACATTTCAGACAATTTATCAACTGGATTATACTACGATAATTACCGTTCTTGGACATTTCAGACAATTTATCTACTGGATTGTTCTACGATAATTACCGATCTTGTACATTTCAGACAATTTATCTACTGGATTGTACTACGATAGTTACCGTTCTTGGACATTTCAGACAATTTATCTACTGGATTATACTACGATAATTACCGTTCTTGTACATTTCAGACAATTTATCTACTGGATTATACTACGATAATTACCGTTCTTGGACATTCCAGACAATTTATCTACTGGATTATACTACGATAGTTACCGTTCTTGGACATTCTAGACAATTTATCTACTGGATTGTACTACGATAGTTACCGTTCTTGGACATTCTAGACAATTTATATACTATGATAGTTACCGTTCTTGGACATTCCAGACAATTTATATACTATGATAGTTACCGTTCTTGGACATTCCAGACAATTTATCTACTGCATTTTTTTAACGATAGTTACCGTTCTTGGACATTCCAGACAATTTATCTACTGGATTGTACTACGATAGTTACCGTTCTTGGAAATTTCAGACAATTTATCTACTGGATTGTACTACGATAGTTACCGATCTTGTACATTTCAGACAATTTATCTACTGGATTATACTACGATAATTACCGTTCTTGGACATTTCAGACAATTTATCTACTGGATTGTACTACGATAGTTACCGTTCTTGGACATTTCAGACAATTTATCTACTGGATTATACTACGATAATTACCGTTCTTGTACATTTCAGACAATTTATCTACTGGATTATACTACGATAATTACCGTTCTTGTACATTTCAGACAATTTATCTACTGGATTATACTACGATAATTACCGTTCTTGGACATTTCAGACAATTTATCTACTGGATTGTACTACGATAGTTACCGTTCTTGGAAATTTCAGACAATTTATCTACTGGATTGTACTACGATAGTTACCGATCTTGTACATTTCAGACAATTTATCTACTGGATTATACTACGATAATTACCGTTCTTGGACATTTCAGACAATTTATCTACTGGATTGTACTACGATAGTTACCGTTCTTGGACATTTCAGACAATTTATCTACTGGATTATACTACGATAATTACCGTTCTTGTACATTTCAGACAATTTATCTACTGGATTATACTACGATAATTACCGTTCTTGGAAATTTCAGACAATTTATCTACTGGATTATACTACGATAATTACCGTTCTTGTACATTTCAGACAATTTATCTACTGGATTATACTACGATAATTACCGTTCTTGGACATTTCAGACAATTTATTTACTGGATTGTTCTACGATAATTACCGATCTTGTACATTTCAGACAATTTATCTACTGGATTGTACTACGATAGTTACCGTTCTTGGACATTTCAGACAATTTATCTACTGGATTATACTACGATAATTACCGTTCTTGTACATTTCAGACAATTTATCTACTGGATTATACTACGATAATTACCGTTCTTGGACATTCCAGACAATTTATCTACTGGATTATACTACGATAGTTACCGTTCTTGGACATTCCAGACAATTTATCTACTGGATTATACTACGATAATTACCGTTATTGGACATTTCAGACAATTTATCTACTGGATTATACTACGATAATTACCGTTCTTGGACATTTCAGACAATTTATCTACTGGATTATACTACGATAATTACCGTTCTTGGACATTTCAGACAATTTATCTACTGGATTATACTACGATAATTACCGTTCTTGGACATTTCAGACAATTTATCTACTGGAGTATACTACGATAATTACCGTTCTTGTACATTTCAGACAATTTATCAACTGGATTATACTACGATAATTACCGTTCTTGGACATTTCAGACAATTTATCTACTGGATTGTTCTACGATAATTACCGATCTTGTACATTTCAGACAATTTATCTACTGGATTGTACTACGATAGTTACCGTTCTTGGACATTTCAGACAATTTATCTACTGGATTATACTACGATAATTACCGTTCTTGTACGTTTCAGACAATTTATCTACTGGATTATACTACGATAATTACCGTTCTTGGACATTCCAGACAATTTATCTACTGGATTATACTACGATAGTTACCGTTCTTGGACATTCTAGACAATTTATCTACTGGATTGTACTACGATAGTTACCGTTCTTGGACATTCTAGACAATTTATCTACTGGATTGTACTACGATAGTTACCGTTCTTGGACATTTCAGACAATTTATCTACTGGATTATACTACGATAATTACCGTTCTTGTACATTTCAGACAATTTATCTACTGGATTATACTACGATAATTACCGTTCTTGGACATTCCAGACAATTTATCTACTGGATTATACTACGATAATTACCGTTCTTGGACATTCCAGACAATTTATCTACTGGATTATACTACGATAGTTACCGTTCTTGGACATTCTAGACAATTTATCTACTGGATTGTACTACGATAGTTACCGTTCTTGGACATTCTAGACAATTTATATACTATGATAGTTACCGTTCTTGGACATTCCAGACAATTTATATACTATGATAGTTACCGTTCTTGGACATTCCAGACAATTTATCTACTGCATTTTTTTAACGATAGTTACCGTTCTTGGACATTTCAGACAATTTATCTACTGGATTATACTACGATAATTACCGTTCTTGTACATTTCAGACAATTTATCTACTGGATTATACTACGATAATTACCGTTCTTGGACATTTCAGACAATTTATCTACTGGATTGTTCTACGATAATTACCGATCTTGTACATTTCAGACAATTTATCTACTGGATTGTACTACGATAGTTACCGTTCTTGGACATTTCAGACAATTTATCTACTGGATTATACTACGATAATTACCGTTCTTGTACATTTCAGACAATTTATCTACTGGATTATACTACGATAATTACCGTTCTTGGACATTCAGACAATTTATCTACTGGATTATACTACGATAGTTACCGTTCTTGGACATTCCAGACAATTTATCTACTGGATTATACTACGATAATTACCGTTATTGGACATTTCAGACAATTTATCTACTGGATTATACTACGATAATTACCGTTCTTGGACATTTCAGACAATTTATCTACTGGATTATACTACGATAATTACCGTTCTTGGACATTCAGACAATTTATCTACTGGATTATACTACGATAATTACCGTTCTTGGACATTTCAGACAATTTATCTACTGGAGTATACTACGATAATTACCGTTCTTATACATTTCAGACAATTTATCAACTGGATTATACTACGATAATTACCGTTCTTGGACATTTCAGACAATTTATCTACTGGATTGTTCTACGATAATTACCGATCTTGTACATTTCAGACAATTTATCTACTGGATTGTACTACGATAGTTACCGTTCTTGGACATTTCAGACAATTTATCTACTGGATTATACTACGATAATTACCGTTCTTGTACGTTTCAGACAATTTATCTACTGGATTATACTACGATAATTACCGTTCTTGGACATTCCAGACAATTTATCTACTGGATTATACTACGATAGTTACCGTTCTTGGACATTCTAGACAATTTATCTACTGGATTGTACTACGATAGTTACCGTTCTTGGACATTCTAGACAATTTATCTACTGGATTGTACTACGATAGTTACCGTTCTTGGACATTTCAGACAATTTATCTACTGGATTATACTACGATAATTACCGTTCTTGGACATTCCAGACAATTTATCTACTGGATTGTACTACGATGGTTACCGATCTTGTACATTTCAGACAATTTATCTACTGGATTGTACTACGATCGTTACCGATCTTGTACATTTCAGACAATTTATCTACTGGATTGTACTACGATGGTTACCGATCTTGTACATTTGAGACAATTTATCTACTGGATTATACTACGATAATTACCGTTCTTGTACATTTCAGACAATTTATCTACTGGATTATACTACGATAATTACCGTTCTTGGACATTTCAGACAATTTATCTACTGGATTGTTCTACGATAATTACCGATCTTGTACATTTCAGACAATTTATCTACTGGATTGTACTACGATAGTTACCGTTCTTGGACATTTCAGACAATTTATCTACTGGATTATACTACGATAATTACCGTTCTTGTACATTTCAGACAATTTATCTACTGGATTATACTACGATGATTACCGTTCTTGGACATTCCAGACAATTTATCTACTGGATTATACTACGATAATTACCGTTCTTGGACATTCCTAAGGACAACATTTTTTGTAACGACATGCTGAACAGGACTTTCTTTTACCAAATACTATTTCACAGTTACCATAACCATTACATTTGTAACCATCTTCATTTTTCTGCATTTTCACAAGTGATCTCCGAAAAAAACCCTATAATAATAATAATAATAATAATAATAATAATTAATTAGAATTGTAATAGTGGCAAGCGCAATGACCAAAGTTTTCCATCACAACAACATTTGTAGCGCAGAAGTTAATAATTCACCATAAAAACATTATTATTATATATATATATATATTTTTTTTGAAATATATTTTATTTAACCCTTTTTCCTGAGATCACTATGGACCACTATGGTAATAAACTAAATCTATAATGTATGATCAAACACTGCGGAGGAACCCAATGAATTTTTCCATTGTAATTATGACAACCAAAATTCTACTGATAAAACATAATATGTTATGTGATCACTTAGCATAATTTACATAATTCATCGCTTATTCATTAAGATGGCATTGCATATCACATGTATATAGTCAACCCTTTTTCCTATCAAATACCAGTTTTCAGAAGTCCTTGAAACGGATGCAGTTGTGCTACTAAATTGTGATCAAATTTTTGAATGTCCCTGTGTGATTGTACTTGGATTATAATCCTGTAAGCTTGCCAAGAGACTAAAGGAATGGATATGCAATCTGCTTTATAGATAGTGGTTTTTGACATAATAAAATTGGTTAGAAATGAGATTGTGGTTCTTTTTTATATCGCGTTATTTAACTTTTCACACAGAGCCTAAAAAATTGGAGTCTAGGGGCGGGGATATCAACACTTAAAAAGTTAGTATCCAGTCCCCAACCTCCTTTTGGAATGACCAAATGGGTTCTTCTTTAATATCACGTTATTCAACTTTTTATATAGAACAAGAAAATATATAGTTTAGGGATAAGGATCTGAACCGTTTAAAAGTTAGTACCCAGCCTTGTCCGTCCCACACTTCATTTTTAATGACCTCATGGGTTTTTTCTTTAGTATCATTTAATTCAACTTTTCATACTGAATCAGGAAATTTTGTGATGACGATGTGTGCATCTCGAGTTGTTGATCATGAATATATGGTTTTCTAGTACACAATAAAATACCAATTGCAAAATTGGTGATTATTGTTTTTAAAGACCCCGCCGCCCTCTTATCCCTCTCCTGGTGAACCCACTGGGAGTTTAATATCCGATTGTTACGCCGAGTTGTGTAATAAATGCCGAGTAATGTAATATTCATCTTGTAGTGTCATAATTTTATTCGTGTGATGTAATAACACTTTTTTGTAATAAAAATCGTCACGTAAGTTTGTAAAACAAGGTTTTGCGTAATGTAAAAAATGTCCATGTAATTTAAAAATGAAATTAGGCAAATTCAGGGCCAACGATTTTGTTACAACCACTGACCTTGACCATGACCTTGAACCTACTTTGTCAAGGGCAAAGGATAAGTGTAGACTAATTTTGACCGCAGTTGAATGTCATTACCATTTAACATAATCTATAATTTAATGACATGGACCAGGAGGGGCTCTAGACCTAGCCCTGTCAGTATATATAGAAAACGTTGGTTTTTTTTTAAATATTTTAAAAAATTACAAAAAGTCCTTGGCGTAAAGTAAAGGTAACGAGATAATAGCAATATTAACTCTTTGCTGAATGATTCCTGCCAGGTGAAATTTGGAAACGCCACTTGATATTTAAAGACAATGTAATAATGGGTCAGTAATGACGTAATGTCATTTTTCTTGATGTTAAGTCTTTAATACCTAGATCCCTCTTTGTCCATGCCATTAAAAGACATACTATATTAAGTGACAGTGACCTTCAATTGCGGTCAAGATTAGTCTACACAATATCCTTTGCCGTTGACAAAGTCGCCTCAATGTTAACGTCAAGGTCAGTGGTTGGGACAAAATCGTTTACATATAATTTATACATTTCACGTAGATTTTATTACATAACCCGAAACCTTGTTTTATAACATTTCACGTCGGTTTTTTTATTACATACAAGGTGTGATTACATTACACGAATAAAATTATTACACTCCAAGGTGGGTATTACATTACTGGGCATTTATTACATAACCCGGCGTAACACCCGATAACAAATGAGGCTTTCCTGAATATTTGAATGAGATTGATTAGTGCATCTGAATGGAAAACACAGTATAAAAAGTGGACAAAATATTAATAATATTGGAGAACCGGAAACGGAAGAAAAGCAGTAAGCCTTCCAACAAGTATACTAAGTGTACAACTTAATAATATATATAGTTATAGCACACAGAATATAAAATGAAATACCTTCTAACAGGCACTGTACATATAGTAGTAGCTTTAATTTACCTTGCAAGCCTCGCATGAATTAACTCCATAATGAAATCCTGAAGCTTTATCATCACAGACACGGCATGGTGGCAGTAGATCATTCACTTGGCTTGATTTGTTTCCTGCTTTGGAACGTGGTGGTTGATTTTTTGATTCTTTTAATGGACGATCAATGTCTTCTTGCTTCAGCGATGTGTCTGGGCTTGGCGTGGTACTATGTCTTGAAGATTCTTGGCGTGGTGTGGTACTTCTTGAAGAGCTGCGGCTTGATGACGACATGTCCGTGTTTAGTAAGGCATTTCCTGAAAAGCTATTCCTTGAAGTGTCTAGAATTGTTCCATTTTTATTTGTCATTGTCATAGAGCAGTGGGGTCTGTTTGATGTTGGTCCAAGGTTTGGTGCAGCTACAGTTTTCTGTATTTCTGATTCACTTTGTGGTAAGTTATGTTCAATTTCTCGATTGGCTAAAGTATCCACTTTTAATGTTGCATTCCTCACAGGAAGCTCATGATTGTTAAAGAAACTATCTGAGATTAACGGGATACTTAATTTAGAAGGTACACCCTGGTTTAAGAATTTATCGGAACATGTGGAATGGCCATAACTTCATTCCTTAAGGATGCAAATTGATTTTGGATAAGCGAATCGTCTATTAATAGTTCGACATTCCTCGTTGAGGCCACACATTGATTTTGGTTTAAGATGCCGTCAAGATTTGACGTAGATGGTTCGAATTGGTTATTTTGTGATGAACATCCTAAGTCATATACTATTGGTGATGTACATTGGTTAAATACAGAGCTACTTCCTGTTGATGTGATATTATCATTCAGAATATTGTCTATGCATTCTGTTACGTACGATGATATTGTAGATCCATGTTGATCCAAATTATTCTCGTTAAGAATCAATCCAGTTGTAGAGTCCCATTGGTACAGAGAGTCTGCGTTTGTGACCTCCTTGTTAGTTCCAAGCATCAGATCTAGGATGTCGTCATCAATATTGGGAAAACAGTCAACCATTTTTCTAAAAAAAGAGAAATAGACTAGTCACAAACGAATAAAATGTTACAAAGACTATTGCTAAAGTCATTTAAAGCCACGTTTTCTTTAGTGCGTCTGAGGACACTCTATCCGTTACAGTGACTATTGCTAAAGTCATCTAAAATCACGTTTTCTTTAGTGCGTCTGAGGACACTCTATCCGTTACAATGACTATTGCTAAAGTCATCTAAAATCACGTTTTCTTTAGTGCGTCTGAGGACACTCTATCCGTTACAATGGCTATTGCTAAAGTCATCTAAAATCACGTTTTCTTTAGTGCGTCTGAGGACATTCTATCCGTTACAATGACTATTGCTAAAGTCATTTAAAGTCACGTTTTCTTTAGTGCGTCTGAGGACACTCTATCCGTTACAATGGCTATTGCTAAAGTCATCTAAAATCACGTTTTCTTTAGTGCGTCTGAGGACATTCTATCCGTTACAATGACTATTGCTAAAGTCATTTAAAGTCACGTTTTCTTTAGTGCGTCTGAGGACATTCTATCCGTTACAATGACTATTGCTAAAGTCATTAAAGTCACGTTTTCTTTAGTGCGTCTGAGGACATTCTATCCGTTACAATGACTATTGCTAAAGTCATCTAAAATCACGTTTTGTTTAGTGCGTCTGAGGACACTCTATCCATTTGATTTTTATTAAACAAGTTGTGCTTATTCAATCTTCGATAATTATGTTTCATTGTGAATTCTGAATTCACGAAGTTATGCTATACTCGCTACATAGATTCTTGGATAAAATTACAAAACACAAGCTGTTCACCTAAGAATACTTAAACCTACCTCAATTATCTAAGGAAGGTAAACAGGGTTCTTCAATATTTTGAACCGATGACCTACTAATAGACCAAGCTTATTTCAAAAAGATTGATCTAAAATTAATGTTAACAAAATTGTCTATGGTTTGACCTAGCGTCCATATACATTGACCCATTATAACTCATACACTTACTTGACCTGGCATTTGCCAAAATGATCATTCTGAGTAAGTTTTGACCTAGTGAAGTACCTGACCCATAAACGAACTTGACCTAGCTTTTGTCCAGATGACCATTGAGCAAACCTGATGAAGTTTAGATAAAAACTGGCCTCAAGAGTGTTGACCTAGTGACGAATGAATTGACCAAACAAGGCTTTAATAACTAATTTGACACTCCTTTTGTATGAATGTCAGAGGGATTACTAGTATTCTATGCAAGTTTGGTGAAGTTTGGGCTAAATTGTGACTTTCATAATGTTAACAAGGTTTTTCTGCGGTTTAACTTAGTAACCTATATATTGACCCATATACGAATTCCCAAGACGATTATTTTAACCAAGTTTAATTGACTAAAACTTACCTCTAGAGTTTTAACATGGTTTTCCTATGAGTTACCAGATAGGTAAAGTTGACTATTAGTAACTGGCTAAGTAGGTAGTAATACGTTGCTTATATAGATGATACTTTTTCAAAGTAACCCGCTGCTTTTCTAACAAGTAACTGGCTACTAGTAGCTTACTTTTCTCCCACAAGTAACTGGCTACTAGTAGCTAGTAACTAGTAGTCAAAAACAAACATACTAATCCATGTCCGAATCACAATCCAGAAGCAAAGTAAAAACTTTGGAACTGACAAGTTAGGTTAGACACGTGAACTTCCACCAGGGAAGTGAGACCGGGTGCTCCGGAAGGGTAAGCACCTCCTGTTTAGCTAGCTACACCCGCCACGTGTGTAATCAAAATTGTGTGAAAGGAACATGGAACTATGAGACGTCAAATATATCCAGGGCAATCCTGGACACAGAGACATCAAACTTATCTACAATACTGTGACGTCGGCCATAAACACTTTTGAGGGCCTTGATAAGCCTAGGCTTGAAATATCCCGGAGTCAACAATTTATTTGCAAGCAGTCTACTTCGTTGTACAAAGTCCCCGTAATGTGAACAAGCTCTACCATAGCGTATTAATTGGGAAACAAATACACAATAAGCAGGAGAAGCAGGTATATTGCTCCATAAAAAAGGAAAGTTGACAATAGAAAAATTGAAGTCATCACGTTTGTCATAAAGTTTAAAATGTAGCCTTTCGTGTGCGTCATAATTTACTTTACCTATCTGTCAAAATTATCCCTTCTGTACCTTTGTACTCGGGACAACTTTAAAGGTGATGTAATAATTGAAATATTCTTGTTGATAACACCTGAAAAAAACCCGAACAATGACCTACCTGGCCCTGATGTAACTTTGAAAAGGCCCGATTAGTATATTTACTTTAACAAATTTCCAAAATTTTCCCAGAATTTCTCTATGTTGTACAGGAGAAATATATAAATATGTTTTCATTAAAAATATAATTTGGTTAAGCAGGGAATGTTGTATTCCCATTGGTTTTATTGATAGTTAAGGGTCATCTAAGTAGGAAAATTCAAGTGAAAACCATTTGGTTGAAAAGCATAAAAGAGGGGTATAATTATGAAATTACCTACACAAGTGTGAAGATTTATAAATAAAAATAAAATAGGAATTGATAATTTAAGAGTTTATGAAATATTTGTTGCATTTTTTAAAAAAAAATGTGCAAAAAACACGTGTTGGGGAAAAAAAGCTTACACCTTGTATAACGAATTAATTTTAAAAAATGAAAAGATATTAAGATGGTCAACGTCTTAGAGCAGTGCAAAGGGGCCAGAGTTTGTTAAAGATATACGAGGTTTTTGAAAACTCGACAATTTACGGTTGAGGTTATCTACGATTTATTTTCCTTTTAAAAATGCGTGTACCAGGCGTAATATTTATATTCTAAGGCCACTTATAATCCAAAATAAAACAAGTCACTAAAAGTGCACGGTCACACAATACTGTTCTATTTGAATTGAGGTGAATTTTGTTTGGTTTCAACAATAGTGAACTATATAAAGCCGAATATGCCTCAACAATAATCAAGTAATATACAAGCTTAGCTTTTATAATCTTCCCTTGGATCGTGGGTAGCCTTAGAATATGAACTATCACGCCTGGTACACGCATTTTTGAAAGGAAAACAAATCATAGAAAACCTCCATCGTAAATTGTCGAGTTTTCAAAAACTTCGTATTTCTTTAACAAACGTTGACTATCTTAATATCTTTTCATTTTTAGAAATTAATTCGTTATACAAGGTGTAAGCTTTTTTCCCCCAACACGTGTATTTTTGTACAATTTTCTTTAAAAAATGCAAGAAATATTTTATAAACTCTTAAATTATCAATTCCTATTTTACTTTTATTTATAAATCTTCACACTTGTGTAGGTAATTTCATAATTATACCCCTCTTTCACGCTTTTCAACCAAATGGTTTTCACTTGAATTTTCCTACTTAAATGACCCTTGAATGGAATCATTTTCAATTGAAAGAAATAAATAATAAAAACCATGTGCACTGCAGTATATAGTATATACTTATTGTTCCGGATGTGCGGATACGACAAAAATTAGAGAACACCTGTAATTTTATAGACATACATAATATCAAGTTTGGACAGGCAAAATATGCATATATGGTGGACACGGCTCGATAGGTCGTTGGGTACCTCAGTTGGTTCTAGAACGTCTCGCTAGTAGTGGGAAGGTCTCGGGTTTTGCCGTTACATTTTCCCTTTCCTTTAACACAGACTAGTGTTTTTAATTATCAGTATGTTCAATTTCATCATTTAAATGAAATCACATTATAGTGATAACTTGGAAAGATCCTAGTTTACGACTTGGTGTACTACGTACAGTACATGTAAACTCAATATAGGTACATAAACAAGATTAATATTATATAACTTACCTTAATTAACAACCAAACTCTGAAGAAAAGGACAAATGTATATTACAAGATCCTTTAAAACAATTTCAACATCCGGGCGAGACAACGATCTTAAATACATACTTTAAATAGACATGACAAACAATCAGGTTGTGACGTTTTAGTATAGTGGGTAAAGTTTGACCTGACTGTTTGATCTTTAATTGAATTTATCCATTGTATATTTAAGGGGCTATATAAAGTTGATATATAAGGCTAGATGGTAGTAATACTGGGTACCGGGTGTTTATGTTAACGAAACACGCTGTACAACCTAAACCACACGGTATATTGATACAATCTAATATTCAATTTAAATGCCAAACAGCCAGGTCAAACTTGACGCATTAACAGCCATGTGATCAATGGTTTTAAACACATTTAATCAAAGCACCGATGGTGCTGACCGAACAGGGAAATTGGATCTCGATCTTACTATAAATAATTAAACTGCATTGTCTGCAATTTCAACGTATTCAATCAAAGAAAGGCAATTCAATTTTATCATGAGTCTAAGATGTTGTAATTTCTTCTCCAAGTGCTTCTCAAAGACCAAAATAACAAACTTTTATAAATTTTAAACATGTGAATATAGATTATAAAGTTATTGATTTTAATAGACATCTCCAACATACCTGTATACACTGACTATGACCTTGAACTAAATGAGGGGTTATTTCAAAACTTGGTTTTTCAAATAATAAAATACGATCAATTTCAAAAAGCTCCGTCTTTTCTTATATTACCTTTGTAATTCAAGATCCTGGACAACTTTTAGAGACCTATAATTCCCCTTAAAAAGAAAATTAAAAAATAAAATTAGACTGGTTTTACAAGTTTGGTTTTCATTTACAAACGAAAGAGGCGTTTACACCGGACAGAAAGTGCT
Source organism: Anadara kagoshimensis (assembly GCA_021292105.1). Taxonomy (NCBI): domain Eukaryota; kingdom Metazoa; phylum Mollusca; class Bivalvia; order Arcoida; family Arcidae; genus Anadara; species Anadara kagoshimensis. Next base: position 22,264,423 of record CM037864.1, read on the forward strand.
GAAAATGTCAACAACAGTCGAAATTTCACGTCTCCGCAATCTCCAAAGTGTTCCAACAGTCGTGTTGGATTGCATGTTCAACTTGCACTCAATATTACTTATAACTGCGTTAAACTTTTCACATTTTGAGTTTTTCTATTTATTTGATGTCTTTTGTAAAGGGTTACTAAAGAATACATATACTTTGAAAACTCTTAGCTGCTAGAATCAAACATTTGGCAAGGTATTGAAGCTCAGAATTACGTTCTATGTTTGGTAAACTTGTAACGAAAACTTTGGGCGTCATTCTCAAGGCCACGAAATCACTTCCAACAAAACGCAGAATACCGCAATTATCAACAATAACCAGTGTATTTATATAGTGAGCCTGTCTCTGTCCACTGTAATATAATTGTTGAGGTTCTATACCAGACTTTTAAAAGACACTAGAAGTTCCATCTTTTGCAGCAACAGCAACAATTATTTTTTCCAGTTTTCTTTCATGACTCTCTACTGTTTCATAATATTACTACTACTATAGGCAAACAACTTTGATCTGCCCGCTTGACCTTTCATTTAAATACGTACATCTGTGTATAGGGAACACAGGTAATTATTTTGTATACATCGTGAGATATTCTCACATCATAGAGTACACTTGTGCACCTTGTATGTATTTACTTGGATTTTAACACTACCCATTTATTGGGTGGACTCTCCTGTATGAATATTCCTAATGGAAGGTCAAACGAACAGGTCAATGTTGTTTACCTATACCACTAACAATAATAATAAACAACTCCTTGAATGGTAAACAACATTGACCTGTCCGATTGAACTTTAACTTATCAGTTCGTTTATGTGTAGGGAACGTAGAAGTTCATAAAGTCTACTACATCACGAGTGATATTCAACTCATAAAGGACACTGTGTATGTATTATCTTGAATCTTAATACTACCAATTTATTGGGTGGATATTCCTATATGAATGTTCCCAATAAAAAGTCAAGCGAACAGGTCAATGTTGTCTGTCTATATAGGTCATCCACGATCTGATGAAATCTATTTTAATATTAGGGTAATTGTAACGAATAAAGCGGGTGTCGGCGTGATTATACTCGTACGTTGATACGTTATTTACACGTGTATGCGGTATTTAAGCCGTCCGTGTTTATAACCACTGTGCCATCAAATCGTGGTTGGACTAGAATATAATATATGTATGAACATGTAGATGTATTCAATATATTATATTTACTAGTATAATGCAAAGTGGAATTTTGAAAGCGCCCCCGTGTTTAGTTCACATTCACGGTCATAGTCAGCGTAAACAGGTAGGTTGGAGATGTCTAATGAGATAACATGAACTGTCACTGTTGAATCAGACCAGTGTTGCAGCCAGGATTTCAAAAGGATAAGGTGCTGTTGTAACAATGGTCACCTGAGATTAAGATTAACCAGCTTTGAAAACTTGGTAGAGCTTGAAGGTAGGTCAAGGTCAATTAGCTTCCCAAACTTTGTAGACCTTCATGTCCTAATATCAAGTTTGAAGCCTTTATGGTTTTTAGTAAATGAAAAAACATGTTTTTAAAGTTTTACTACTTAAGATCACTGCAACCTTGAATGTTTCCAAAACTTGGTAGAACTTTTTGTTCTGATGCCATATGAAGTTTCAAGCTCCAAGACCTTTTGGTTGATGACAAGATGTTTTAATGTTTCACTTCATTAGATCACTGTGACCTTGAATGTAGGTCAAGGCAATTAACTTCACAAACTTGGTAGAGGTTCATGTCCTGACGCTATATGTGAAGTTTCACGCAACAAGGCATTTTAATTTATGACAAAAAGATGTTTCAAGTTTTAACTTTTGGTCACTGTGACCTTCAAAGTAGGTCAAGGTCAGCCAGCTTTGCAAATTTAGGAAAGCTTTATGTTCTGATTCTATATATGAAGTTTTTCGATCCTAGTCCTTTTTGTTCGTGACAAAGTTTTAGGTTTAACTACTTAAGGTTACCATGAATTTGCAAATAGGCCAAGATTCAAGATAAACCAGCTTCCCATACTTGGTAGACCTTTTTGTCTAGATGCTATATATGGAGTTTCAGCTAGGCTTTTGGGCTCATGAAAAGAAGACGTATTAAGGTTTTACTACTTTAGGTCACTGTGACCTTGAATGTAGGTAAACATCAATCAGCTCTGCAGCCTACTAGAGCTTCTTGTTCTGATACCATATATGCAGTTTCAAGCCAAGACCTTTCAATTCATGACAATAAGATGCTTTAAGGTTTTACTACTTAGGTATCTATGACCTTAAATATAGGTCAACAAGGTCAACACGGAGATGTTTTAAAGTTTTACTGCTTTAGGTCAATGTGACCTTAAATGTAGGTCAAGGTCAACCAATTTTGCAAACTTGGTAGACCTTTTTTCTGATGCAATGTATGAAGTTTCAAGCTCATATTTCTTTTGGTTCATGACAAAAAAAAAACGTTTAAAGGTTTTGTTACTTTAGGTCACTGTGACCTTGGATGTAGGTCAAGGTTTACCAATTTTCGAAAACTTGAAATGGCTTTTCTCAAGAAAACTCCTCGTCTACTTTCACTATCAATGAGTAACTGGTTCTAAAAGAAGTTGAAAATGTTAATGATGCAGGCAACACAGCAACAGACAAATAACGATCACTATAAGTCACCTCAGCTCAGGTGACCTAAAAGGGAACTTTTAGTATGGAACTGCTGTAAAGGACACCGTTCCCATAGGTAGAAGGGGTTATGTTTAAGATTTAAAATAAAGTTGCAAAATTGTTTGTTACATTTTATATTTTATTTTTACCATTTCAAATAAACCGTGTTTATTGTTACCAACTTACTAATAGTTATAATATTTTAATTGTTCCAAAAATTTAAAATCATAATAAAAGAAAGAATATTAATGTAAAAGAAATATAAATCAATATGACGCACTGTTTTCAAAGTGTATTTTATCTTACATTCACCAAATAAAAAGAAATCATGTTCAAACATTTGCAAATAAAATGGGTAAATAGTTACTTCCCTTTAAGGCGTTTATATATCAACTGTCTAATAGAAATACAATTTTTCATTGTTTACTTATGAATATTTAGTCACTTTATTAAAACAATGTCAATAAAATATCTGAGTGTCAGCATTGTTCTACTACAAATATTATAGAAATTATATTATAGAAAATATATAAATTTACATCGGCCTATACCAACGAGGACCCCTTTTATCACTTGAACACTAACTCTGTGGTACATCGTACACGGGATATTACAGCATAAAGTGAGCCAAACAGCCCATGTAAACAACACCAGCGTAAGTGAAAAGCCGTTTTTGACTTATCTGTTCATTTTAACATGTGATGGTGTATTGGTTCATCAATCGGACACAAATGATTGTATTAAAATAGTTAACTGCATCTGATACACTGTTTAAACATTGTAACAAATTGATGAAGCACAAGTGCTCACCTGTAGTTTTGATGTCGCTGGGAGTTTCTTTCCAATATTTCAATTTTCACTTGATAATTAAAAATTCTGAAGCGTACAATTCCTCTAGGATGTTCAGAACTACAAGTCCGCTAAATTTCAGCTCAATGTATTGCGATATAAAGGAGCAGGAGACGTTGAAAGATCGACGTGGTGTATTGGGAATTGATTCTCGTCATCGATTTAGTGTACGGGAATTGAAAAATACGGTTACCGGGAATCGTGTATTATATTATTTTTAAGTCCTAATTTTTAAAGAAATTGGGGATTGCGAATATATGATAAAGTTTGTACACATGGTGCATACAATAATAAAAAAGTTCCACTGTGCAAGTTCATATTAGAGATTCATAGTAGAGGCTCTAACCTTGATTTCAAAATTGAATTAAGTAGATCGCCAATATTAAGAAAAATACTAGTATTATATATAGTGATTCAATATTTTCATAAGTTAAGGATATCCAAACTAATATGGTATCCACACTAAGAAAATATGACCTCCAAGTCTAAAGTAAAAACGTGGGTGGTGGGATTTAAACGCAACAGAAAGACCCTTGTTCTAGAAGGCCTGTCTTTGAGACAATTCCAGAAAAGGTAAATAAATTATATAATATTGTTATGTAGCCAGTTGGAATTTCACAGGAAATATTACATTAATTATGACAGAAGATGTTGCAATGAGAAATCCTTTAAGTTGGGTACCAACTTACCAAGGCATCTGAGAACGGTCAGAAGCACATCAAGCGCACTTTGTCATAAGCTCACTTTTTTCAGAGTTTGGTTACTATGGATGGAACGTGCGTTCATCATTTCACCCCAGTGGCCAAAGTTTACACTTGATCATCCTGCCAAAGAAGACGAAGACTGTTACATCAGCTGGAGAGGGTATGACCTCGGTTTCCGGTAATGTTGATGATATTCTGACGGTAGGCCAAAAGGGACAAACCATCAATGGCACATACTATTCATACTTATGGGGTAGTTACGGGAAATGAATCAACTCAAAATGGGGAAAAACTCAGTAAAACTGTACATGTGCTGTTCCAGCAAAAGTAGCCTATTTAAATTCAGACAAATCTTAAGAAATGATTGTGAAACTGCAGCCAGTTGGCGCTTGGTATATGTATGATTCTTTATTATTATGATCAGAACTTGTTCTTGTCTATAGAAATGATTACAAATTGCCAATTCAAGGTAAGCATATCACGTTTTAAAAAGCGCCACCGGGGCGGAATTATGTCATTGACCTCAGCTGTATCCCGTTTTGAGACATCGACTGATGTCATATGTAGCGAAAATATGAAAGCTAGATTATTATTTCTAATAATTGAATATTTTTTAAAAATCTGAATGTGTTTCAACTCCTTATTAATACCTTAAGCTAGATTAGCCGTATATCTTGTAGACTAAGAACCATAACTCTACTTTGCTTCAATATCAGGTAGCTTTCTCAAGGCTAAATTAAGTACTTGGCCAAGGTGTCCAACGTATTTGCTTAGAGAAATAATATAACTGTATTTCCACAAATTCAGTGCATATGAAAAATGCAAGAATAAAGTCGTATTGTCCAACAAACACACAAAAAATGTCAAAATATACTGACCTAATAGGAAAAAATATTTTTTCATTCATGAAAAAGCGAACTTAATTCTGTACAAAGTGCAATTTTTGAACTTTTTAAAAAAAGCAACAAATATCACTATGTCAAAATTATCCCTTCTGTACCTTCTCACTTGGAACAACTATAAACGTGATGTCATAATTGGAATATTCATGATCATCACACCTGGAAAAATACCAAACAACAATGACCTACCTGACCCTAAATGCCCTGATGTAACTTTGAATGAGGCCAAATTGGTGTACAAACTTGATCAAATTTCCAAAATTTTCGCAAAATTTCTCTATGAACATTAATGTTTTTAATTAAAAATATAATTTGGTTAGGTCAGCTCATTTTAAATGCATTTTATTGATAGTTGAATAGAAATATTTTCAATTAAATAAATAATAAAAACCATGTGCACTAAATTTATGGAAATATATTTTATTTTCTTTTATAGTCAGATTCGGTGATGAATACCGATTTGGCCTTAAAAAGATCGTGGATTACTTACCTCAAATTTCATTAATGCTATATGTAGATCTGTTATTTTTATAACATGTGTTGAAACAATTTGGGGTTAATTTAAGTCTAAAAATCAAATAAAACCAGTTTTATCATTCAGATGATGCGCATCACGTAGTAAAATGCTTCATGGCCAATAACAAAAATTTCAGTTTTGTTAGATGACCTTGAATGTTTGGTAGTTTTGAAACATTAAATTTAAAAAAAAAATGTGTTGCTCTTGGCCAAATATGTGTTTTATTATGAATTTTATTCTTTATTTAATGTGTGTGATGTTTTACCTTTTGTTCATTCATAAACAAGTACAACGGGCTAGTACGTGACGTATATACGTTAGGAATAGAAACACCTGTATAAACCCGTATCGCGTGAATACGTATTAGCCAACCAGAACTCAGTTGTGAATGACTTATATGAATAAAGCTGTCGAATATGCCATATCAAAATATCAAAGGGACAACAGCTACCTTTTAACTTCCAAAAACTCAACAACTACAGTCTGAAAATGACATTGAACTTTATCGAGAAGTAATGGGTCATATATATATACTATATATAGCCAATATATATTTACAGATAATGTTATGTACTCTTCTGTTGTGAATATTATACCAGAAGGTGATATTAGCAGTACATCTGACCACCTGCCTGTAGTTGCTTTGTTTAAGCATGAGGTATATGCACACACACTCGTACAATGGGATACAAAATGGCCAGCATGGAATAAACTTACCGGTGAAAATATCTTATCTTACCAGAACCAACTTCATACAGATCTGTTCAATCTTATGCAGCAAGATATGAACGACATCAACGAAATCAATACTGCATGTAATGAACTATCCAAAATATTACTCACAGCTTCAACTGCACATGTGGCTACTTCTAAATTCAACAGACACACGAAACATTCTCTGATATAGATTCTGCAGCAGGTTGTGATATCAGGCTCTTTTGAAAGCTCACTAAGAGACAAAAGCCTAGCAAACTGAATTTCTACGCAGAGATCGCCCACAAAGATACCCTTAACAACACCCCAGAACGTGTTTCTAATGCATTTTCAGACTATTCTGAAGACGTTTACGCACACGAAATGCTACATTTGAAACTTTATGACAAACGTGATGACTTCAATTTTTCTATTGTCAACTTTCCTTTTTTTAAGCAGCAATATACCTGCTTCTCCTGCTTATGGTGTATTTGTTTCCCAATTAATACGCTATGGTAGAGCTTGTTCCCACTACGGGGACTTTGTACAACGAAGTAGGCTGCTTGCAAATAAATTGTTGACTCAGTGATATTGCAAGCCTAGGCTTATCAAGGCCCTAAAAAAGTTTTATGGCCGTCATCACAGTATTCTTAATAAGTTTGATGTCTCTGTGTCCAGGATGACCATGGAAATATTTGGCGTCTCCTAGTTCCATGTTCCTTTCACACAACTTTGTGTAGCTAGCTAAACAGGAGGTGCTTACCCTTCCGGAGCACCCGGTCTCACTTCCCTGGTGGAAGTTCACGTGTCTAACCTAACTTGTCAGTTCCAAAGTTTTTACTTTGCTTCTGGATTGTGATTCGGACATGGATTAGTATGTACACCAAAGGTCAATTGCGAATTTGACTGTGCATTCTCCCAAAACACTGAGTTACAGTACGACAGTATTAGTTTGTCACTGAATAACTGCAATGGACATATACCAGGAGGAATTGTAACCGATGACGAAATAGCTAAACTCATCCAATCTCTAAAACGCCAAAAAGCTCCTGTATATGATCGTTTTCAGGTGTCTCGACAAAAATCTACACATCGCCTTAAATGGACACTTAGTGCGGTATGACGGGTAATTCCGTTCGATTGTTTTGCTAAAATTGATTTGTTTTGTTTAATTGAACTAAGTGAAGGGCAAATAATAAGAAAATGGTGGGGTTCAAATTTTTCGACCCCCTGGTTCCTTTTTAGCGTGGAGGGGGATTAGGCCTTACCCATGTGTAATCTTAAATAAAAACTTGTGTTTAGCTCTTACAAGTAATATATTCTTTTCATGTTGGAATATAAATAGTAGTTACTGTCTGCTTCCGGTTATGTGAAATGGGTTTTGTTTTCTACTTTTTAGGTTAACTTAAAGTTTTGCTTTATACTATTTTGTATTTCATTTTAATATTGTTTTGTTTTGTTAGTTTCGGTCTGTTTCTGGTCCACTTTAATTTGTTATCTTTGATCCTTTTGTGAGGCGGAGGTTGGTGGGGGCAAATAATGGAATGTTTTTATAAATAAACAACCATTTTGGTTTAAATATTTCTTTTTTGAAATCAAACATGATGTTTACTCTTTTCTTAATTTAAATATACCGGAATCTGGTGTATGACTTATGATATACGTAATACTCCAGTAACAGAGCGCATCTTGTGCTTCCGGTTAGTTAGGAAAATCTCATAGGAGTAATATGATGCTGTTAAAACCTTCCTTTTATAATCGTTGCTCGAGTCACTGCTCTCGGTTTGAAACTAAAAATCTGAACGTCTACATAGCTATGGTATTTTTAATATATTAAACAATTAAAGTGCCTCATGGAGATTGTTCAAATCACAAATTGTTTCATGGATAGAAGGAAGACTTCCGGGAGATTTTTTGGATATATTGACATGCATCGGCTTTCATCAGGCATGTTTGCGCTGGAATTTATATTCATACAAGCTGTATTCATCTTTTATCGCCTCATTTGTAGTTAAACCTACCTCGCCAATACGTTTGAATGATTTCTAGTTTTTTGCCAATGTAGTGTTTGTTCACAAGTAATGCTTCTCTTATTTGTATTCCTCTATCTACTGCACTTCCCAGTGTACAGACTGACTCGCTCTGGTATTCTTTATTCTTTAAGAGATTGATCAAATATCTCAAACAATGAAGTCATCAAGTCATCGCCTATGAAGGTATTTACCACCAGTTTCTTAAATAGTTGATAGCAATACAAATCCTCCTATAGAAAGACGGCTGCTTTCCTCTGCAAGCCATGTTTTGAAATCAAGTCCTTAAAGAAGCCTCCCCATTCTTGAATTCTAGTCATTTACGCCATGTAGAACACGGTCTCTGAGTAATTCACTTTAGAGAGGTCGTTGAAGAATGTTAAGGAACGGTTTAACAAATTTTAACAAGGTTGTGACCATCAAATAGAACCTATTGTTATCTGTTGGTAAGGAAATCCCTTATCCACACCTAATACCAAAACACTGGTCGATAGAATCACTTCTGTGTCAGTTTATCCATCATCTTACAATAATTCTCATTTGTCTACAAGGCCTGTTTCCCGACTTTCATGCTATATAAGATATAAACTCTTTTTTGGATATCTGACACTATCTTTAAAAGGTGAATTGTAATGACTTGTTATGATGGTCAGATAACCTTTAGAGGATCATTAGAATTCATTTCAATGTATACTGCAGTTTCAGTAAAAAAAAAGGTGTCCAATAATGTTGCAGTGTCTTCTTTTTGAAGAAAATCAATAGCATGAAATTTCTTAAACATATTGTAACATATCATTCGTAGGAATAGTAAACAATTATTGTAAAGATGAAGAATACAGGGACAACACGTTGTTGTACTACAGTGTCATAGAATAATTGTAGGTGTGGATAAGGGAATTCTTACCAACAGATACTAATTTGTAGCATTGTTATGATCACATCCTTGACAGAATTTATCATCAAAACCCTTTTTCTAATATTTTAGTATCCTCCGTTCAATGCGCGTCATTGGATGGTCAAATCGTCAGAATTTGACCATCAAGAATATTCTCATATCTCTTAAAGGATCTTCTTGTAATAAATTAAGATTTTATGAGAACTCATCCTTACAACTTGGTCGGCATATTAATAACAATTGGCTTTATATTTGAAAATTGTATCAATGCTAAAAGAAACTGACCTTCTAGTACATGTATAGATGTTACCTTTGGTTAGAACGTCAAGGAAAATAAACCCTTAGAGGAAAATAAATTGTCATGTACTACTTTTGAATTAAATTATTTCATACAACTTCAAAAGTAGCACATGACAGAACTAGTAAGTCAACTTTGGGATATACAGTAGATAGAGAAAGCGCAAAAAAAGAGGAACACTTCACTTGCATAGAGATATGGGAAATCATTCATAGTAACGATTTGGGATTAGAGCAACCTCCATGAAACAATATAAATTTTTATATAATTTATGGAAAATATCAAAGAACCGCTGAAACGGTTGAGATCCCAACCCCTAAACTATATATATTCTTGTTCTGTATTAGAAGTTGAAAAGAGTGATACTAAAAAAATCCCATGGGGTCATTCCTGATGGAGGAGGACGGGCGATGCTTGGTCCTAGCTGTTCAATGGTTAATATCCCCACCCTGAAACTGTATATTTTCTGGTTCTGTTTAAAAAGTTGAATAGAGTGATATTGCAGAAATACCAATAACGTTATTCCAGAGGAGGGTGGGGACAGGCGGGGCTGGGTACTAACTTTTGATCAGTTGAGATCCCCACCCTAACATACTAGTATATATTTTCTTATTCTTAATGAAAAGTTAAATAGATTGATACTAAAGTAAACCCATATGGTCATTCCAAGAGGAGGGTGGGACATGTAGGTCTAGGTACTAACTTTGAGATCTCCACCCTCAAACTATAGTTTTCTTCATGGGATGGTTGATATCATTTTGTTTAAGAATTAAAACAATATGCATGGATTTTGATTGTCAAGGATATTTCAGTAATCACCGATCCCTGTCTAAAACCTCTCAAGCTAAATCTTTTTTGTAAGCAACACTAATGGTCAGTTATCCCTGGGGCATGATTTATTATTCAATTCGATAGAGTGATACTGCAGAAATGCCAATGACGTTATAGCATGTCCAAAATGGCCGCCGTTACTATAAATAGCAAAAACTTATAAATGACCATTACAGCCTTATTTATGTACCGATTTTGTTGAAATTTTAAGCATCGAAAATAAAACTCAGGTCATTAAATATTTTAACAGGTTTTCTGTAAAGTTTGCAAAATATAGTGTATTTAAGATGACCACTGCTACTATAAATAGCAAAACTGATAATTGTCCATTGCAGCCTTATTTATGTACCAATTTTAAACATATGAAATAAAACTGTGGTTATTAAACATATGTAATAGGTTTTTCCGTTAATTTTTTAGTTTGTCTAATATTTATGAAATATGCAAATTAGTTGTATTTATAGTCTAATTATTTAATCTTTGTTGTGGTTTTCAATCTATTAAATGACCAAACCACCACACTTATTTAACAACCAGTGTTCCATACAGCATATTCCACCTTGTATGGAATTCACTGATGTTCACCTTTGCGGGGGCGGGGGTGGGTGGGGGCTGTGTTCTATGGTATTGGTGCGGTAAGATTATCCTTCAGGTTATCATGAAACTAGTGTCTTCCCACTTAGCCAATATTGTTATTTAAGATTTCACATAGAAAGTTTTTGCTATAGTCTTTTTAAGAAAATTTAATTTGTGGTGCAGGATATTTTGTAATACATTTATATAATTCTGTGAAACTTAATTATTCTATTATATTTCAATGTTGAAAATTTGAATTTAATTCAAAGAATTAAAAAGACATTTGAAATATAAATAAATAGATAAATAAATAATAAATAGATAAATAAATAAATAAATAAATAAATAAATAATAAATAAATAAATATGTATTTGTGTGTTTGTGTTACTAAAGTATAATCAGAAATGGATTACACTCAGTTTTATGGATTTTTCTCAAAAACCAGTTGAGGATGAGCTGTTTATAAAACAAGACTCGGCCTAATTTATCATAGGCTAATGGTTTGAGTTTTTATCGCTTGAGACTTCGCCTCTGTATAGTGTAAATTTAGACTGGACAACAGCTTGATGACACCAAAAATGAGGCCAAAGGAAAATAAACACCTGTGTATAAGGTTATGGAGAGAGTAACATAGATCCAACAACTGTCAAGTAAATTGCAAAATGACTTGCATTTGAAGTGAATGCAATTTTTACATGTTTATTTTTAACTGTTTACAAAAGCATTTAAGCGTATCACTAATTGTTTTTAATCGGGTAAAAAGGTCATGAGTATTAGGTTTGAGATGTACATATATAAATTTATCTGAGAATTAAAAAATGAATTCCAGACACAGGGGCGTAGCTGAGCATGTTGGTAAATTACGCACTGTAAACGTGAAAAATGCGCCGTTTTTCTAGGGGGTATGGGGGCATGCTCCCCCAGGAAATTTTGAAAAAATACGACCCTTATCTGCAATTTTTTTCGACTAAACTTCAAGACCTCTGAATTGTACATTAATTTAGAGACATATATATATGTATGTCTCTGATTAATTCATATGCATAAATAGTCTTGTTCATTATAATAGTTTCAGTTTCGAGGGTTAAATTTTGTATTGCTTTCAAAATATAGCTGTCATATAATAATTTTTAACATTTTTAAATATGATATTTGACTGACAAAAATAACTTACGCACGGTCATATGTGCGTATGCTCAGCTACGCCTTTGAGATACATAGCTCGTATAAGCATGTTCCCATCTGAATCATAGCGGAAATTTCTTTAGAATGCATTATGGTAAAATAACATTAAACAGAACTTGATTTGGTTTGGCCTTAATACAGGACAGAGGACATGGTTGATTAGTCTTCCTTGCATAATAAACTGGTTATATGATGAAAAACGGTCATGAATTATCATTATGCCTTACATGGGAAAAGGGCGGAGTAAATAGACTGTTAATTTTTCATCATTGCAGAAATTGTGAATTTTTTCTCAGTAAAGCTGGCAAACTATACATTATGGAAGCCTAAAGTGCATATTAGGCCGGTTGATTATAAATATATTTTATTAAGAAAAAATAAAATATTTTCAGTAATAAATTTTTAGAGACAAATAACTGAGTGTAATCAATTTCTGTTTATACTTTTTTAACTACTCTGATTTATTTTAGATACCCCCTTTTGTAACCTCGCTCTTTTAACCGCAATCGTTTGTTTGTAATCATTGCCACGTGCATAAGCGCAATATCCTTAATTTAATTTTTTTCATTAAAGTCCGTTTTGTTTATGGATAAACGCAAACATACCTTTAATAAACAACTTCCTCCCCCCCTTTTTTTATTACACTGCGCTGCTGTTTCATGATCAATTCATTGATGAAAGAACATCAATGGACGAATCGTGTTTACATCCAAAACGTCATCTCATTATGCGGATAAATATCATAAAGGCCTAGTTTCTTTAAATCAATGAATTTGTGTGTTTTTTTTCAAAATCAACTTTATATCATTTGGGAAATTATAGTACATAAGGGGCATTAAAAAATCTGGTAATGATCCGATAAAAATTGAATGAAATAACTACGCACTACTTGATTGTGCGGATCAATATTAAATAAAAGTGTAGTACAGTTTTTTTTTCAGTATCTTCAGACCGCTCGGGTCTAACATGGGACCTCATGTGTGGAGAAGGTGGCCCTTAAATCTGATTTTCGTATTAATTCATTGCAGTACAAATATAGGTAATTTCAATATAATTTAACAGCGTTTGATAAACGCAGGATTTCCATAAAAGACAATAAGTTCATTTTTTGTTTTGTAGGTTTTCAACATGGCGCTTCTGTTGCTGCTGCTGAAAAACCCGTTTCGGTGGATTTTGACAGTGAAGGAATTGCTTCGAAGGTGTTATTTGTTGGACGGACCATTTTTGCACCAATAATGTGGGCAAAGAATAATGTCAAAGTTTCACAAGACACTGGGCCATTTTTATTACAGAACATTAAAAATAATTTCGTTGATAATGGATGGAAAGAAAAGAAGAAAAAGAAACGACACAAGCGGTCTTACAGAGTTAACCAGAGACATGGGTACCATGAAGATAATTTCCAGCTCTCATCATCAATACCTGCGGATTTTATATTGGTAGTGGTAGGTGTACAAGAAACTAAATTCCTACTTCAATTCATTGATAGAGAGAAAGCATATGTATGTATGTATTATAGAGGAGTTGGGGTTTAATATGAAATTTATTAAACAAGTTTAATAATTATATATGCCACAAGCCTTGATGAGTGGCATATTTAATTATTAAACTTGTTTAATAAATTTCATATTAAACTCACGAGTCTAAGATTCTATATACCATAAGTTAAATTATCAGACACAACAGCAGGTAAATGTTGTCATATACACCTATCAACACTTTGCACTAAATGGTAAGCAGTCCTCGCGAGGTCATAGGTCAGTCGGATTAAAATCTGATACAGCCGTATCATGGGTAAACAATATGGCTGCTGTTGTTGGTTTGAAGAATTTAAGTGAGAGTGTTATTATATTACTTGTATAACTTTTCTACAATGTTATTAAAACATCGATTTAAGTTTTGATACTAAGATATTTTACCATAATTATATGAATGTTGATGAAGATATCTCATTTGACCAGTTGTCTTTGTGGTAAGTAGACACGCTATGACAGTTTTTGTTTAGAAGAGAGATTTGTCAACAGACGGTAGTAAGGCAGAGTTGACTGCTTTGTGTTATGCTGTAGCTAAAATGAAAATTGGCGTTAAGACTTCTGATGAAGACTATATTAATCAAAATGAGAAGGATTACATGAAATTGCTCACTATAGATAGTTTATTATGCCAGAACCATTGAAACTGTAATGGTTGGGTAGATGAGACGGATAGGATATCGGCGTGGCCACCAGTTTTTTAATGTCTGACATTGCCAACTTCTTGACGTCGAACAGTTAATCTACCACCACAAAATATTATTTAGATGATTATAAAGTTGGGAAAGCAGCCCTCAAAGTGGGTTTAAAAACAAAGTGGCCAGCTTGCCACCAATTTAAATTTTCAGGTGGCCATTGGAAATTCCAAGTGGCCAGGCAAGCTATTCTTCCAAATGAAGGAAAATTAAGGCATCTTTTAGGTATGGAGAACAAAAATGCACCTTTTTAAAACTGACTTGCAATCACTTGCTTACATCAGTGTTATTTATAACAATAATGATGATGTATTGCCCGTTGTTTTGTCTGAACTGGTGACAATATCATGAAAATTTTGTAACACAGAAATAATACATGTTCTCTGGTCACAAAAGTTTACAAAATGTTAAGTTGCCAGACACAATTCCAAGTCAATTTGGCCACCATTTTAGTAGACAAAATTGAGGGCTGGAAAGCTTATGCTATGTTTCCATTCCTGGTAGCCAAAATCGCCATTGGCTACTAATTTCTGAGGAATTCTTTCAAAAAATAACCCATTTTAACAAATTTATGGAAAAATACTTTAAAAAGGACTATATTTTCACAAATTTTGAAAATTTGGCTACTAATTATTTTAAATTTATGGAAACCTAGCTTATGAGTATTAGCTCAAGATGGATTAAGGTGGTGTTTTATCATAAAATTTCCAATGTTTCCTTAGAGCCAAATGTACACCATCTCAATGTTTGAATGAAGAAGACTATACAGTTTTGACATGTGTCAATAAAGACCCTGGTGTCATTATATCTGCCTACTGCTCATGTACAGCTGGGTATGAATATTGTTAAAGTTTATATTTAAAATTCAATTATAAAACTTTGCAATTCTATATAATAATACACATAATTATTTTTTCAAATGGCCAGTGCCTGACTATAGAACAGTAGGGTACTTATTTCAAATCTTTGGTCAGACCTGGCTGTGGTTCGAACCCTGATCTCCAACATAACGAACCAGTACTCTACCGTAAACTGAGCTACTGTAGTGGTGTAAATAGCAGAAAGAATATACTAGATGTCCTATTAACAAAGGTCCTTTTGAGACAATATAAAGTGTAGTAATACAGAGAAGTTAGTTCTTTTAAATCACCTAACACAAATTCTTATAATCCAGTGAAGAGGAATTCAAATTGTGTGATGACTTTAATATGTGGTTTTCTATTTTCTCACACTTGTGACATGGAAATCCCAGGTTTGTACCCATGTCGGATTTCCTTGTCTCACCCTGGGGTTGAGACAGGCTACACGCCGAATTTCCCACCTAGTTATACCTGCTCTGGCTTTATCGTTGAAATGACTTAATAAGCTGAGAAAAGTTCCGAAGCCAACCAACAATTTTTCAACGTCACAATCTTAATTGATGACGTCACAATCATTTTAGGTGAAAATGTCAACAAAAATCGATTACGTCATTTTCAGCAGGCATGGATGGTGACATGAAACTTAACATTTTATGCAATATTTTGTTTACAAGTCATGTTTTATGTTGCAAATGTGTGAGAAAAAGAATCCTACACCAGTAACAGGGTACGAAAGAGATATCTCAAATGAGGATGAATATTTTCAATGTCCAGAACTTGCTAAAGCTCGTTCTGGACAAGAAAATTTTCATCCTCATTTGAGATATCTCTGTCTTACCCTGTTACCGGTGTAAGATTCTATTATTCTCACATGTCAACTAGGCATTTTGCTGACTTAACCTCTGACTTGTCATTTAATTTTACATGTACATGTATTTAGAAAAGCATTCATAAGATGGTCCGATTAATGTGATTACATGGAGGTAAAGCTGGATAAAATTTTCATTCCTTGTCCTAAGAAGTTAGAAGAGAACTTAGGACATTTGTCTGTACAACCATGTTTTGAGTTTTGTGTCTAGAATTCATAAGGTTGTTTTGCTTTGGTGCTACAACATTATGAAATAGGGATGGGGACCAAATTTGAAATTGAAAAATATGTAATTGGCAACAGGGATAGGGAACAAATTTGAAATTGAAAAATATGTAATTGGCAACAGTCAGTATAACCATGAACATGGCACAATAAAAATAAATATACGAAATGGCCAAACACATATTAGGACTACTGATTATAAAACTCTGGACTGTCACTATGTATAGTCTCTGGATTAGTGTAGTGGTATGGTTATAGAACTATTAGATGTTCATTAACAATCCCACTTAATTTGCAATCAGTAATATATGTACTTAATTAAAAATACACACAACATATTAAAGTAATTAATAAGGTTTATGTTAAGAAACAATCAACCAACAACACCTACATTTATATGTAGTCAAGAAACTTTATATATATATTTTATAAAAGAAATTTTCTATTCTGTAAATTGAATATAGATCATTGTGGCCCACAATTGATACTTCTATTACTTTTATCAAGTTAATAAAAGCTTTTTCTCCAACAGATTATGTTGGCTATTATTACTCTGATAAAGATTGTACATGTATATGGTTTTCTTACTTTATTGACAAGTTATGTTTCATTGCATGTGCTCTTATAGACTGGTCAGTTTAATGAGAGTTAACCTAGATCTGTAAACATAATTTGTCATGATTTGTACTGGTAAATATCATAACTTCAGTATTTAATGTGTGAAAGAGAGAGAGAGAGTGTGTGTGACAGTTATATTGACTGCTTGAGAAACAGCATAGATCTTTGGTAGCACTTTTAATCATTTTCCAAAATGGCCGGACCAATATGAATTTCCTTAATTAAAGTCAGTAAACACCCCTACGATTTTGTTCAATTTCTTTATTAAAGCCCCAATATAAATGAAAATTCTTATAATATATGTAAAATATACAGATGATAACACGTTTATAGAAAAAATGACATTTTGTATTTTTAGAGAAATGGCGATTAGAAAATGTTAAAAAATGCTACCAAAACGGCTGGACTACGATATATTTCCACAACTAAAGTCGGTAAACACCCCTATGATTTCGTCCAATTTCTTTGTTAAAACTGCCATAATAACAAGACTTCTTATAATCTATGTAAAATAGACATGTATATAATATCACGTTTCTATAAAATATAAGTAAAATATTCATTACTTCAGGTGAAATCGATGTATAAAAATGGTACACAAATGCTACACAAATTCATGACCACCATCGTACATTGCCGTGTGCAAACTAACATGAAATACAAATGTGGATTTTAAATAATTTACTGATTTGGAAGTAAAATTAACTTGAAAGCAGAATATTGTGAGTGATAATCAGCAGTTTATTAAAACCCAGACTTAACAGCAAATGACCAGTTACATATAAACGCTAAAATGAACACCCTCATAGGGACAGTTAGGTCTGCAAAAACTCTACTTTCTCTCTATCCGAAATGACAAACAGCAATCAGGTACAATTTATAAAACTTTAGTAAATTTTAATTACGTCTTTTAGGATCGTTTTTAGCTCACCTGACCAAAGGTCATGTGAGCTTATGGTATGGTGTGTGCGTGCGTCGTTAACATACATTTTCGACTTCTCCTCTGAAAGTACTTGGCAGATTTCAACGAGACATGGTCAGAAGCATGTTTGGGTCGGTGCAATTTAGATTTGTTCATGGCGTTGCCATGAATACCAAAACTAGGTCACAGTGACCTAGGGGTGCAAAAATCTTGAAAAACCTTCTTCTCCGAAAGAATTGATTGGAGAAAAAATCTGATGTGATATTTGGCTTCTCTAGGGTCTTAAGCCTATAGTTTGTTCATTTTGTGAAATTTGGACAAAAAATAGGTTGCGCGTTTTTGCGTTTAATTTTGAAAAAATCGTAAAATAGCTTTAAAGGGATACTGAAGTCTAGCCAATTTGACCAAAATATGATAATTTATGGTAAATTATTATAATATTGAAAATTTCACAATTTTATTCGCCGAAATAGAAAAGATATTGAAGTTTAAAAAATCAAAATTCGTAAACTTGGGCCATTTTGGAACTCTTCAATCGGGAGGTACGAAAACAGGCTGTGACGTCATGTGTGAACAAACAAACTTCAGAACTACTGCTTATAATATAAGTTATATATACGGAAGTGTCGCATTATATACCCTGTACTTACGAATTACCTGTAATAAAGCCCTTAATTGATTGACTAGTTATATGTCGGAGTGTTTAATTAACTAACATGTATATTGACGCTTCCTGTATATCAAGCAACCCTATTACTGCTTCAGTGGTTGTGTATTTTATACACACCTTGTTTTATGAAGCTGATAGTCTCATAATTTATAAATATTTATTGAATCATTTTTAGAGAATTTTCAAAAACATTATTTTTTCACAATAACTAATTCAGACTTTTACTTTTATTTATTTATTAATTTATAATAAATAATTAATAATTTATTTAATTTAAATAAATAGATAAATAGGTCCATCCAGAAAATGGTGTTAATATGCATTAAAATGATATTAATAATAATAATAATTATATGAAAAAATAATAACAAGCATTTATAAATCGGAAGAGGGGATACTGTAAACCGCTTTATATTGGCGCATACTTATTTTAGCGATTGATGACTGGTAAACATATTAGCGCAGTTTAATTTTAGCGTAATCAATTCCAGTCTGAACTGTTTAATACCTCTTTATATTACCGTATTTTCTTGCCTAAAACCCACAACTTTTAGCCAAAAAAATAAAATTTAAGAAGGGGATGCCAGGTTACAAGAAAAAATAAAAATAACTATGTAATGTTTGACTTTTACTGACTCGGAGAAAATCTCCGTAACTGACCCAGGAAGTCACTAGACTGAGAGATGTCTGCAGGGCGCTTTCATCATAATCTGGCCCTCTCTTCGATTAGACATTTTACTGAATAAATATTTAAATCAATAATAACATATTTTATTTTTATTCATTTAAATACCAACTGCTTTTTTAATACAAATGTTTCGACACACTGTCGATGTATCCCCGATAACAGCCGCTTAGATCATTAAAGAGGTCGATAATTAGGATTTATATTATGTTGCCGACACCACAGAAAAAAATAAACAATTTTCGCATAACAGGTCTAATTTATTGATATAATTGTTGATATTTTAAGGATTGAAGCCAACTATTGGTAAATTAAAATTAATTACCTGAAAAGGAGACTTGTCAGATTGTACCTATTACATACAATGGCCAGTAATTAACAGCTATGCCAGTGTTCCCTAATTTATCCGTTTGTCGGTGGTCAGTCTACCGGGTCTGGGTAATTAATCCCTAATTACTTATCATATGTGGGTATATTGATGGAAGCCATACCAGTGTCATTCAGAACTATTATTATTTTAACACTAACTATATAACCATTTAACGTGCGTCCATACATATTCATAGTCACAGCCGTGATGTACAGTACTGACCTTTTTTTGTTGTAATTTTAGCGGCAGTTTTATTTTAGCGCTGACACTCTTATCGCCAATTGCGCTAAAATAAAACTGCCGCTAAAAAAACACGGTTTACAGTAGTTACTTTTTATGTACTAACAGGAAAGGGTAAATGCAGCTGCTAAACCGGGACCCGAATCCGAGAGCATTGTAATACTAGCTGGACGCTCTACCCGGTCTGCCACATTCCTCTTATCGTTTTTTTTTCTATTAGTCTCGCTTGAATCGAAACCACCAGGTTCCAATCCCTTGGACCAACTTGTCGGTCAGCCAATGCCCATGGTCGGACGATCCCCCAAATGTAACAGGAAAGGGAAAAATGCAGCAAAGAATATAATTTCACTTTTAAATTTTTAATTTCAATGCGTTTCATCGTCAGATCACCTACTGGTTACACAATAAACAGAAGATCTAGAGCCATTCCATCCAGTGTATAGTTTGGAAAATAAAAGACGTGCCCCTTTCAGAAGATGGGAACTATGTTGGGTTTTAAGGATAACAGTCAGACTTGTAATCAATAATTGTGCAGAAACAAGCAAAATGAGAAATTTTAAATTTTTCCTTATTTCTTTATATGTACTATTGAAAGGAAATAAGCTGTATTTTTAAAACTATTGAAAAGTTGACAATACATTCTCTTTAGTTTATACATGTATTAATTATTTGTACTTAAGTTATTGCTACAAACATCTTCACATCTCACAATAATTTCACTTATATCAAAATGTCATATCGGTCATGCCAATAAATATTACTTGGATTGTATTATATGCATCAAGATTATTTCATTTATATCAAGATGTCACTAGCTATAATTATTTCTTGAATTGTATAATCCATGTCTTTGATGATTTCATTTATATCAAGATGTTATAACTTGTGAGACAAAATCGTAGTCAAGATAATTCTATTTATATCAAGATGTGAAACCGACGAAGTAGCAGAAATTATGAATAATACGGTGAACACGAACAGCATAGTAAATGATACAAATGCACTAACATTTACCGTGGATATTATTCTTTATTTTAGTTTTTCAGCAATTTTCATGAAATTTGTAGTCAATTCTAATTGAAAACGTTATCATATGGATAGAATGATTTAAAAATAAAAATTAATTTAAAAGTTAATTTATACAATTTTATTTAAAAGTTTAATAATTTAAATCATTTTAATTTCATACCGCCAGTCAGTCGATCCATCAATTCATACATTCGAACATCAATCTTTTGAAGTATTTAAATAATTTTTAACGCATCTTTCCAAAATTCCAAAAAAAGGACACTTACATTTAATATGGGATATCATGAAGACTTTAGATCACTTAATTTATTAACACCTATCAATCTACAGATCTATGTTGTATATTGTAAGGTAGATCTACCTCTTGATTACCGGCGATGGAATGTCTAATAAACAGGATCTAAAGGTACTGTAGGTTACTGATAATCCCTTAATTACCTGTATGCGAGAAAGGGATGTTAATTCTATTTTTAATAAATTGAGATCTAATCGATTTATCGTGAAAAATAAAAAAAAATAAATTATAATTTGCATAGATCCCTGTGTTATTTTGCCGATATTGGTCATTATTCAATTTAAAATAGGTCTAAATAGATACAAGTTCTAAGTTATTATAATTTTTTAATTATATAAATTTACAACCAACGGTCGCACACAAAACCATACTTAAACAATAATTTTAACAACTTTTACACTATACTGTAACCACACTATTGATAGCATGGCGAGGTTTGTTCACACAAGACGTCACAGGGTGTTCTTCTTACCTCCAACACAAAAGAGCTGCAGCGATGATTTTCGGCAATTTCAAATAGCAAAATATATATCTTAATGGAATAATTTTTTTATTTTTTTTTTATTTTATTATTAATATTGTACTTATAACTATCGATTTTTGTCATAATCCGCCAGACTTCAGTATCCCTTTAAATTGTTATAACTTGACTATTTGACCAGATAATGACATGGGGTTTTCAGTTTTGACATCTTCTTGTTAGTGTCTTTAAATTGAGGTCAAGGTCAATTGTGAAGGTCGTGACCTAATTTGTTTTACCTCTGATTATAATTATTATCTCAAAAACTATAAACTTGATGTATAGAAAAAGGTCATGGGTTCAAAGGTCAAGGTCACAGATGCGAAACAATACCGAAATGGTTAATTATCTCGAAAACTATAAACTTTTTGTATAGGCATGTAGATAAGAATGTTGTAGGTATTGATACAGCGATCATTTTGATGTATAGAAAAAGGTCATGGATTCAAAGGTCAAGGTCACAGATGCGAAGCAATACCGAAATGGTTAATTATCTCGAAAACTATAAACTTTTTGTATAGGCATTTATATTAGAATGTTGTAGGTATTGATACAACGATCATTTTGATGTATAGAAAAAGGTCATTGGTTCAAAGGTCAAGGTCACAGATGCGAAACAATACCGAAATGGTTAATTATCTCGAAAACTATAAACTTTTTGTATAGGCATGTATATAAAAATGCTGTAGGTATTGATACAACGATCATTTTGATGTATAGAAAAAGGTCATGGGTTCAAAGGTCAAGGTCACAGATGCGAAACAATACCGAAATGGTTAATTATCTCAAAAACTATAATTTTTTTGTATAGGCATGTATATTAGAATGTTGTAGGTATTGATACAACGGTCATTATGATGTAAAGAAAAAAGTCATTGGGGTTTAGTATTTATGTTTTCTTTAAATCTATCAGCTAGCCATTAGTTATCAGGTGAGCGTATCAGGCCCATGGGCCTCTTGTTTCATATATTTATGGAATTATTATTTTCTTGCCGTTTTTTACTAAGGAAAACATGGTTTGGTACATTGTTTCGTTTTCAAATACACCATCCGTCGGACTATGCATCGATCAACTCCTCCCCCCGCAGGATTTTCGGTTATATTCATAGTCTTGCCCCAACACCATTTTCCCAAATACGCCATACAGAAGCACAGCAGTGCTATGTTTCATAATATACAGTTCTCAATAATTATGAGGATCAATGCTACACTGTCCTCCATAAATAACTTTACAAATGTATATTTGCCATATATTGCATTATACTCATCATATTTAATTTTGTTCATAGAATTGAAATATTGAAGCTTTTCCTATATTTGAAAGTGATAATATCTAAACTTAATGGTCTAAATGTATGTAGTAAAGTTGCTTTTCTTGAAAATAAATTTTCTTGGAATTTTTTGAAATTTTGAAGGAAAATACATTTTTAGCTCACCTCATAGGCTTAGATGAGCTATTGTCATCTATCTGTCCATCCTGTGTCGTGTATAAAAAATTTTCACATTTTAATCAACTCCTCAAAAACTACCAATCCAAAAATGGGGAAAAAGGGGGAAATTGCTAATATTAATGTATTTGTGAATAGATCTTGAAAACTATAAACTTTTTGTATAGGCATGTATATTAGAATATTGTAGGAATTTGCACAACGCTCATTTTGATATATGAATGAAGTCATAGGTTTGAAGGTCAAGTTCATAGATGCAAACGAATACTGAAATGATTAATTTTCTCAAAATCTATAAACGTTTTGTATAGGCATGTATATTAGAATATTGGAGGCATTTGCTCAACAATCATTTTGATATATGAATGAAGATCATAGGTTCAACTTTTTGTATAGGCATGTATATTGGAATATTGTAGGCATTGTCCTTACGGTCATTTTGATATATGAATGAAGGTCATAGGTTCAAAGGTCAAAGTCATAGATGCGAACAAATACTGAAATGGTTCATTATCTCAAAAACTATTGATCTATTATGGACCTCTCCCGAGGGAACAGTTCTCTTATAGTGTTGTCTGGAGAGGTATAGTGACCGAGCCGATATAGATTTAGTACATCACATGTCTTTGTTTTCAAAGATGGAGAGAGAATTAATTCTCAGATGAATTGTTTACTTTATTCAACATTTGGAATAAATTTCTCTCTCCTTGGGTCGGACATTTGTATAAAAATCGCACAAAATATTGTTGATTTGATCGATCTCCATAGATCCAAACTCACCATTAATTTTCCTGGCTCTCAGAAATTCATTTAAAATATTAACTGAATACTTTGTGGCCTCGATCCTTTGTTTTTTGCTCGTAAATTCGTAAATCACACGTCGTCGGATGCCATTTTGTATCCGACGACAACAATAAACAGCGCCACCTAGAGAAAGGGAAGTAACTAGCTTTTGCTTTGCGGGGGGTCACGCGAGGGACTATACTTGAATGTCGGGGGACTATACCTAGCAAGTACAGGCCAACACCGCTGCTATGCCAGGGATTTTTCTGACCTTTTTGGGAAAAGGACCTTGGGATGAAATTGGGAAAATGCTCAACAAAAATGTAATTTTGGGAAAAATCACAACAACATATTAGAAATTCTAGACCACTAGAATACTGGTAATTGAACAAATTATATCGGTGTTCACAGCAAAATAGCGCTGTCTCTTTTGTTTCTATATAAATCATCCAGCAAAATATGGGTTAATATAGATTGAAATCGTTATCAGAACGAGATATCCTCGGAATATGATGTGGATGATCTTGTGAATTTTTTTTTCTCAAAAAATTGATAAACATAGCCAATTGGAAATTTTTTACTACAGAATTGGGAAAAATGTATGTTTTTTTGCATTGGGAATGGGTCCCTTTACCGGACCCTGTGCATACTCAGAAAAATCCCTGTATGCGTTGTCAAGGACAGATGATTTCTACATGAAATAGTATTCATGTAGTTATCCAATGATTTTTACGAACAGAGAGTAATCTCTGGGAGTACTGTCATGGGAGCCGCCAGCAAAGGCGGACAGGCTGAACAACCGCTAAATGACAAACCTTGCGCAAACTATAATAATGTAGTGCGGGTATGTGAGCGTCATTTATGAGAACATTGGTATCAGTGTGCAAATAATCGATGTAGACATTATGCTGTATGGAATATGAAAATGAATATGCATCATTGTTTAAAACTATTTGGAACAAAGTTCGATGCAATGGCTACATTATAGTAGTTCTTACATTACTAGCGTATGAATTCTGAAAATACGCCATAACCGATTTATGAATGAGGTAACTCTTGATCATGTACCGGACACGTGTTATAAGCCGTTATTTGATTGGTTAAATATTTCGTTTTACTTTGCTGTAGTTTCCACCACTATGGGCGAACCGCCGTCACGAGGCGAATAAAATGAATTCTCTGTGGATAGCGTTAAAACTTAAAATAAAGTTACTAATTTAAAATCGCAATTAAAACTGGGTGAAATGTATCATGTTTCACGTGGTGATAGCGTACAGGGCCAACTACTGTGAATGAAGCAATGTTAGTTTTAAGTTGAAGATTATCAGACATAGGTGTAGTCATAGAGATGCCCGGATGCAAAGGAATATCGTTTTTTTTCATGCTCGTTTTCAGCCTTTTCATATGAAAATCGGCCCTGAAAAAAGCGACTTTTCAGGCGGCTTTAATCGTGCACCTGTACATAGACTTCATTCCGGCATATACACCAAAGTGCGAGAATACTTAGTGGTTTTGCACTGTACAGTACAGCTTAAGTGGATACGTGAATTTCCACCCGCCGCGGTGTTTTTTAATCTGTGACAGCAAAATTTTCGATGGATTCCGGTGGGAATTATCTGACCACCGCGATATGCGGTGGACGATTTTGCCGGTGGTAAAATATTGAAAGGACTAGTCCATCGGATCGTCCACCGGGGTCATCAGTTTTAAGGATTAAATAAGTGTTGCGCACGTGCGTGAACAAGGTATCACTGCTGGCAAACAGTATGGAAATTCACGTATCCACTTAAGCTGAAAGAAAGATGAGCAAATCTTTTCTGATTTGGCAGTGAACCGCCCCAATTAAGCGACTCTTCATTTTGGGTCTTGGTCGTGGTAGCGAACTCACTTATTGGTAAATCGCAAGACATTCTACTTTTCGATTTTCCCCAGAATGTTTCGGGTCCGGCTTGTCATTTTATTGCCGTTTTGTATAGTACTATCACTGTCTGCATTTCCTTTAATGAAAAAAGTGCCGATTTCTCACTTTTACAGGTGAGATTTACTTGAAATAAAGCGACATATCTTTATGAAACTCGATTAAAGATCAGGGAACTATACTGCACACTTCTGAGAATAATCTTATTGGGTTTTTACTAAGAAAAACTACCTAGTGTTGTATGATCAAGGTATAAAAATATAAAGTGTTTGAATGTTAAAAAAAGCGAAAAAACGTATTTTGAAAAAATTGTTGATCATGTATTCTGTGTTTTGTTGATCAAACGTCTATCAACTGAACAAATTCAAAAGGAGTTAAATAATATTGATAAAAATATATTTATTTGTCACTAAGGTCAATTTTAGAAGATTTTGTTTTATATCGGGAGAAACGGCTGGTGGGATGTCGTTGAGGCCCGGTAACATTCATAAGTATTCTTACTTTTTTAACATATGGTCTTAATTAGCTCACCTGGCCATAGGCCATGTGAGCTTTTATCATGACTGTATGTGCCTGTCGTTTGTCTGTAAACTTCTCAAACTGAAAATCTACACTGAAACTGATAAATAGAAAGTTGCTTGAAACTTTGTAGCATGTTTGCTACAAATACTCCTCATTTTGGAGTGATCCTACAGGAACAAGGACGTTTTTTTTGGCCGTGTTGCACGGAGTGCAAATCTGGTTTATAATATGGTGAATGGCGGGCGGGCGGGGAAAATAGGGTACCAACTTTGTGAACTCAACTCCATATACAGTTTTCAACCAAAAACCTTGAAACTTCACAGAATGTTTTTATACATATTGAGGATGTGCACTTGACTTTATAGAAATATTTCAAGATTTTTTCCCATTTTTCCAGACTTCAAAACTGAATCACTTTTTAACAAGTTTTTAAACGGGGGTACCTACTTTGTAAACTCAACTCCTCCTACAGTTTTCAACCAAAAGCCTTGACACTTCACAGAATGTTTTTATATATATTGAAGATGTGCACCTGACTTTATGGAAATATTTCAAGTCTTTTCCCCCATTTTTCCAGACTTTGAAACTTACGGTAGTCACTTTTTAGCAAGATTTTGAACAGGGGTACCTACTTTGTGAACTCAGCTTCTCTTACAGTTTTCAACCAAAAGCCTTGAAACTTCATAGAATGTTTCTATATATATTGAAGATGTGCACCTGACTTTATGGAAATATTTCAAGATTTTTACCCCTATTTTTCCAGACTTTGAAACTTGGTCACTTTTTAGCAAGTATTTGAACTGGGGGTACCTACTGGGTGAACTCAACTCCTCCTACAGTTTTCAATCAACAACCTTTAAACTTCACAGAATGTTTCTATAAATATTGAAGATACGCACCTGACGTTTTGGAAATATTTCAGGATTTTACCCCATTTTTCCAGACTTTGAAACTTCGTTACTTTGTACTGTATATATCAAAAGATTATCAAAGATGTGCACCTGACTTAATGGCACGACGCGGTGGCCTAATGGATAAGACGTCAGTCTTCAAATCCAGGGTCTCTCACCACTGTGAGTTCGAGTCCCGCTCGGACCACATGTGGGAAAGTGAATTTTCCTTACCGTTGGCCTTTACTGATTCACCTGGTATCAGTATAATGGACTGGGGGAGTGGTACGCTTGTCTGCGGCGTACTGACTCTGTGAGCTAGCACGGTAAAGTCGCCCTGATTGCGCGCTAGTACAAGGCAGACCATACAACACACTCGCACTTCACATGCATACACAAAATTGTTCATAGATTAATCCATAGAGATTAATTAAATAGTTCTCGTCGCGAATAAAAAAAAAAAAAGAAAAATTGCTGATGCGACGTTAAGCAACATTCAACCAACCAACCAATGACTTAATGGCAACCCGGCCCATCGAGTCTTTGACTCATTTTGTTTTTTTTTTTTTTTTTTTTTTTTTTTGAGCAACCATTTTCATGGTTATGAGAAACATGGTATGCCGAAATCAATTTGGCATGACGAAAAAATGAAATGAACGGCCATTTTCTGAAAGCCCACCCTTTCTCCACAAATTTTCAAGTTGCTCAAAATTCAAAAGTATTTAGTTTACATGAATAACATGGTATGCATAGTTAAGTGGCGCAGACACAAATTGGTTCCGGTTGGCCATTTGTGATATGGTCACCATTTCCCTGCGAAATTTATAAGTTGTTTCGATTTCAATGTTATATACAGATGGGAATATACAGATTTCAATGTCGATGACAAAATATTGTTCTGAGTGATGGCGGCCATTTTCCTGTCAATCGTGCCAGGTGAGCAATTTCGGCTCCTTTGAGTTCCCTTGTTATAAGACAACAGTGTATACAACTGGAATTTGTTTTCAATTGAGCTACCCTATGTTTGACATGTTTTTCTCAGGATTTGACATTTGCTACATTGGTAATAACAGCATTTTAAAATCAGAGCCTGTGAAAAAATCAATCTTCTCAAAAATGGAAAGTATTTATAAAAGTTAGCAGCTGAACAAAATGTACTTTGTAAAATCTTACGCAAGGCATATATTGTAAATATTGAATAAATTACAAGATGCACATCACATACACTAAAGCCAACCATTGAACAAAAATTGTAGAACGCTTATGCCAATTTCAAAATAGAACACTGAAGTTTTCAAGTGAATAAAACTTGTCTTGCCACAACCAAAGATAGAACTAAATACAGATGTACAGGAGACAAGAACATTGCATATATTATGTACGTCTAATTCTTAAGTTTTCAGCAGTGCAGAATATATGCCTACTTTGAAAACACTTCTGTAAAAAAACATGTGAAGAATAATACATATTGAAATAATGAGACTCGGTGCAATCTTGACTTGTACTTAAAAACTGACACAGTTATAACATCCGTCATGATGATAGGTAATTAGCAATTGTAAAAAATGCATGCAATTTGTTCTCGCTCTCTGTTCGCTGGGCACCTACGGTGCTTTGATTCAAGAAATTAACATGTGATGTACTAAAAACTTTTTGTGTAGGCATGTATATTGTAGGCATTGTCCTAACAATCATTTTGATATATGAAGGGAGGTCATAAGTTCAAAGGTGAAGGTCACAGATGCAAACAAATATTGAATGTTAATTATCTCAGAAACTATAAACTTTTTGTATAGGAATATATATTAGAATATTGAAGGTATTTGCTCAATGATCATTTTGATATATGAATGGAGGTCATAAGTTCAGATGTCAAGGTCACAGATGGAAACGAATACTGAAATGGTTCATTATCTCAAAAATTATCAATTTTTTATATAAACATGTATATTGGAATATTGTAGGCATCGGCCTGGCGATCATTTTGTTATATCGATGAAGGTCATGGGTTCTAAGGTAAAGGTCACAGGTGCAAACAAATACTTAAAAGGTTCATTATCTCTAAAACTATCAACTTTTTGTATAGGCATGTATATTAGAATATTGTAGGTATTGGCCTAATGAGCATCTTGATATATAGTTTATAAATAATATATTGTAACTAGACTTTAGTTATGTTATATGTAGCATTCTTAGGACAAGTTATAATTACCGGTAATTTGCAAAAATCCTTGCATATAATTGGCTCTTACTGCTGAAAATTTGGATATTCTCTTAATGTCATTGACCATTGAACCTCTGTATGAGATAGGTACTCAGCCTTGGGTGAGCGTTAAAGTCCATGGGCCTCTTGTTTTAAGATAAAAATTACTACTTTAGCTGAAAAACATTCAGCTTAGCATAATGATGTTTTCAACAATTTAATTTTTTGTACGGCGTTCACGACAGTGATAGTGTACATTGCTATCGCTTTCTGCCCAGATCAGGTTTCTTTACTATAAAATGGTATTAAATGAGTACGCATGAAAATAGTGCACCTGGTAAATGAACGTTAAAGAAATATATCTGTTGTATCGTGAGATATGTATTCTGAGACGGGTAATGCATTTGGTTACATATGCACATTTGGAATCAATTTTTGCAATATATTTCGAAATCTAGTAACATATTGCGAAGGGATGCATCCAATAATTTGTGCAATCTGGCGAACTGATCTCGTAAATACAATAAAAAGTAGTCCGGGAAGTTTGCATCCTTTGATGTAAAATCATAATTTTTTATGAAATAAACAGCAATGACCGGTGAATTTAAATAATTCTTTATAAAATCGGCGGTAATTTAAATTTGTTATGAAGGGTATAATAAAGTATTTTGTTGTTGATGCATTCTGTCACATTTTAAAACTGATTTATCGATTAGATAACACTTTTGTGAAAGGGAGATAAATCATATAGTGCCGTGTGCAAACTGAGCATGGAATACAAATGTGGATTTTAAATACTTCACTGATTTGGAAGTAAAATTAACATGAAATGGGAATATTATAAGTGATAATCAGCAGTTTATTAAAACCCAGACTTAACAGCAAATGATCCAGTTACATACAAATGCTAGAATGACCCCCTTCATAGCGACAGGGTCTGTTAAAATTCTACTTTCTCTTTATCCAAAATGACAAACAACGATCGATCCTGAAGGTACAATTGATAAAACTTCATTAAATTTTAATTACTGATCGTCTTTTTCATATATTTATGGAATTATTATTTTCTGTCGTTTTTTACTGAGCAATACATGGTTTGGTACATTTTTTGTCTGTTTCAAAAACACCATCCGTCTAAGTATGCATTGATTGACCCGGGATTTTCGGTTATATTCATAGTCCTACTCCAGCACCATTTTTCCAACTATGATGTACAGCAGCACGCCAGTGCTATGTTTGAAGATTTTGAGTCCGTTATGATAGGGCCAGTTTTAAACATGTATGATAATGTATGGAAGACAGTGTACATATAATTTACATAGAATAATTCCAGTATTATTTCTAATGGCTTAATTTCTTAATTTTAACAGGTACTTGGTAATCCAGTAAACAGAGCATCATTATTTTGGTTACAACATGCATTTGAGAAACAACTTAACCTTCCTTTAGATAATATTGGAATCTTTAGAACTTCAGTAAGTATAAGTCAAACCTGTGTATAAAGACCACCCAAGGAACCAGTAAAAGTGGCCTTTGTGGGAAGTTGACCTTTATATACAGGTTCAAATAATTTGAATAAAGAACAATTGGGATACAATTCTACTGGGTTTATAAGCAGGTGACCCGTATATAGAGGTGGCCTTTTAAGGCTGGTTGTACTGTGTATCAAATGTATTAATACTGGTAATAAATAACCTTGTCTGTTTGTAATCAGAACTATATTTTGACATTATTAATCTTGAAAATGGAGTATTTGGACTTTAAAGAGTACCTGTAACAGTTTTTGATTTTCACAAATTTTATTCCTTATACTTAACATGACTTATAACAAAAACTTCATATGAATTGATGTTGAAATAAGAAAGATATTGGTACTTTTCCAATACAGTGTTTTAACTCACTTGAACCAAATGATCAGATGAGCTATTGCAATCTCTTCATGTCTGTCATATCACTTGTGTAAACTTTTCACATTTTAATCAATTTTTCCAAAACTACAGGCTCAAATGGGATGATATTTTTGGCAGTAATGAAATCTAGGTCAAAGGGTTTCAAATTTGCTCAAATGAAGGGATTATGTCCTCTTTGGGCCCTATACAAGAGGAAGTTGTGAAAATCTTCAAAAATCATCTATTCTGAACATACATAACTTAGATATAACTTAGATATTTCATAAATAACATACTTGGGGTACCTACACATTTGTATACCGGTACATGTTTTTAAAAATATTTCACATTGGGGGGGGGGGGGGGGGGGGGGGGGGGGGGTTAAAAATCTGCATTTTGTGAGAAAACTTGAATTTTGAGAAAATACTGTAATCTGCATTTTGTGAGAAAACCTTTGAATTTTGAGAAAATACTGTAACAGACACATTTTTCAATGTTTCTTTTTGAAATTTTGAATATACATGTAGCTTCTTCCAAGATGAAACATATATTACAGGTTATATTTTACATGTCTGGGATAAAGTTGCATTTTTACTGAAAACCTAAAAATTATGAGAAAATGCCATAACATAAGTTATCAGTTCTTGCATATAATTGGCCCTTACTGATGAAAATTTGGACATTCTCTTTAATTAATGTCATGTTCATTGACCATTGAACTCTGCATGAGATATGTACTCAGCCTCAGGTAAGCGTTAAGGCCCATGGGCCTCTTGTGGTAGTAGACCTCAGTCGTGATAAGGCCAGATGTGGGACGGTCAAAAGTAGTGCATAAAACAAACCCAGATGCCTTTCCTTAGACCATGCTCATTTAAATTTGTTAATAGGTAGTACTTTGCAATATTGCCAAGGTGAGAGGTTCTTAGGTTTGCAAAAATTTAAACCTGAATTGATTGACTATAGCACTATATTTCCGGCGTAAGGACTTCCGCCATACACCATCCTATGGCAAGACCACATTTTGGGTGTAAACATTGCCATGTGCTTTTAGCATGGTTGGCACATTTCTCAAATTTCTGAAAAAATGAATCGGACAAGACCCTGGTTTTCCTTCACAAAGAAAAAGTGGAATATTTAAGGATTCAGGAAAAATGTGTGCCATTGTATGTAGTTCGAGGTTTGTTTACCATCTGATTCTATGAATATGGCCTATTTGGGGGTAATATTTTGCAATGTTTTGTGTGGTTGCCATGGAAACCAAATGTTTTCCAAAATTGTGAAGATTTGCACTTGGGTCATAAATGCAGTAAAGAAATATTGTTTTAATTCTCCTGAATTGAAAAAGTATCAACATTCATGTTGTTTCAGCAAAATTATTGAAATATGGGTGCATAACACTAAATGTGTTAAGGCCAAAATTGGCTAATTTTGAATGTCGAGTCACAACTGAGGTCTGTAACCTTGTTAGGAAATGCATTATTTATTAATTCAAAAATAATATAATGCAGAAAAGCATATCTGGTGTAATTAGTGTCTGTTGAAATTTTGTACATGTATAACATTTGATGACATTTAAATAAGATATATTTAAGAAGTTTTTCTTTTAAATTTTTGGTTTTTGGGCCATTTCATCTAAATCTTTGACATACAGGCATAAGAAACCTAGCTTGACCATGACCTGAGAACACAAATCAGTATTTTTTGTCTGTTGATACGAGGGGAGGTAAAAAAGTTCATAGAACGGGGTATATATTGCCGCAACAAACCATACATTTAATTATTATTTTTCAATATAGTCCCCATTTACCCCAATGCACTTAGCCCACTTTTCTTTCAGACTTCTATACCTTTGAAATAGAAGTCTTCGGTTTGGTCCTGAAACTATGCCTCTGTGGCAGCCTTAAGTCCATCATCATCAGGAAATCTGATTCCCCGTAAATGGGATTTCAAATTTCTAAATAGGAAATAATCACTGGGTCCCAAATCAGGACTGTAGGGTGGATGATTAAGTTGTTCGAACTTGTATTCACGAATTGATGCTTGTGCAATCCTTGACTTGTGCACAGTAGCATTGTCGTGAAGAAGCAATACCCCTCGGCTCAACTTTCCCCTCCTTTTTAATTTAATAGCAGCTTTCAGCTGCTTCATTGGATCAGGATAGTAAGCCCCAGTGATAGAGATTCCAGCAGGTTTATAATTGATTAACAGAACACCCTTAGAATCCCAAAACACAGTGGCCATGACTTTGCCAGCTGATGGTTGGGTTTTGAATTTCTTTGATGGGGGTGAGTCAGGGTGCTTCCATTGCATGGACTCTTTTTGTACGGCGTTCACAACAGTGAAAGCGTACATTGCTATCGCTTTCTGCTAAGAAGATAGGGCTTCTGTTCTATGAAATAAGTACGCATGGAAATAGTGCACCTGGTAAATGAACGTGAAAGAAATATATCTGTTTTATCGTGAGATATGTATTTTGAGAGGGGTAATGCATTTGGTTACATTGTACATATAGAATAAATTTTCGGAATATATTTCGAAATCTAGTAAAATATTGCAGCGGGATGCATCAAATAATTTGTGCAATCTTGCGAACTGATGTCGTGTTTACAATAAAAAGTAGTCGGGAAATTTGCATCCTACGATGTAAAATCATAATTTTTTATGAAATAAACAACAATGACAGGTTGATTTAACTAATTCTTTATGAAATCTACGGTAATTTTAATTTATTTGGAAGAGTATAATAAAGTATTTTGGTATTTTGCGGTATTCTGTCATATTTTAAAACTGATTTACCGATTACATTTTACTTCCGTGAAAGGGAGATAAATCGTACAGTGCCGTGTGCAAACTGAGCATGTGGATTTTAAATACTTTACCGATTTGGAAGTAAAATTAACATGAAATGGGAATATTGTGAATGATAATCAGCAGATTATTAAAAACCAGACTTAACAGCAAATGATCCAGTTACATACTAACACTAAAATGAACCCTATCATAGCAGCAGTCGGTCTGCTTTCTCTCTACCCAAATACACAAACAACGATCGATCAGGTACAATTTATAAAACTTTATTAAATTTTAATTACTGATTGTCTTTTTCATATATTTATGAAATTATTATGTTCTGTCATTTTTACTGAGTAATACATGGTTTGGTACATTGTTTTTTTTCAAAAACATCTGTCTAACTATGCATCGATCGACACCCCCCCCCCCCCCCACCCCCCCGCCACCCGTTTAGGTTGTATTTATAGTCCTACTACAGCACCATTTTCCCAAATACATCGTACAGCAGCAAGGGCAGTGCTATGTTTTTGTTCCTGGGTCCCAATGATGAATCCATGTTTCATCACCAGTTACTAAAGGTAAATGGAAGCTCTCCGGGTTATCATTATAAATGCCAAGAAGCTCCCGACTTGACTGAAGTCTCTAGAAGTGATCCGGTCTGGCCCGTCGGACATTTTATGTACAAGCAAAAAAAAAAAAAAAAAAAAAAAACTCGTTATGGCTTCCGTAATCAACACAGTTACAACCATGCACTTATTATTAAACAAACACACGTTTAAAGAAAGTTATTATGATTCGGACTGGGAAACAAAAGAAATAGACAGTAAGACACATGGCACGCGACTACTTAAGTCCATAGGTATTTACTGATAATAAACAATCACCTGATAATTAGATCGAGTTGTAGTTGACAGGTAAACACGTGGTAAGGACAATACACTTATTTAGTGAAGTCAGGTGGAGTTTAAAAGACCAACAGACAGACTAGCGGTAGTTTACTTTTGTCGGACCGAAAACTGATTTGTCCTGTTGTAAAATTGAAAATGTCCGAAAACACAAAAATGTCCGACTGGTGATTTTTCACGTCGGTCAAAATAAATTTTTGTCGGACATGTCCGGCAAATATGACTGTTTCCGGACCTCTGCTTTTGACATCCCAAGATGCTCATGGATAACCATGTACACACTTCTGTGTGAAATGTCACACTCCCTAGCTATGTCATCAATCCTAATTCGACGATCATTCATGATGAGGGTCTCCACAGATGTGACAATTTCCTTTGTGATGGCATCAACTGGCCGACCTGACCGTGGGTCATCCTTCAGTGAGGTGCGCCCACGTTTAAATTCAGCTGACCATTTTGCCACTGTGGAATAGGCAGGACCACTGTCACCGTACACCTCGGCCATTTGCCGGTGAATTTCTTTGGCATTTGATCCCTCTACTGTGAGGAACTTTATTACTGCCTAAACTCAACATTTTGATTTTCCATCTTTGCATCTCACTAACTTTGAATGCTTTTGAGAATTACACAAATATGTTGTGACAAATAAACTTGATATGTTTAAAATGGCGGAATGTTGTGTTGTCTAAATAAGTAAAGAAAATGTGTGTTACGCTTAGCTGAATACGATGTTCTATGAACTTTCTGACTTCCCCTTGTATAAGTATCACCATGAATGCCAAGAATGAAAAAAAGGACATTTTTGGCTATGACTTGAATGCCAATTGCCTCTGCTAATATCTTTTAAAGTATTTAGTTTATTGAGGCATAGATGTGAAAGGATACTGAAAAGGTTAATTATCTTCAAAACTATGAACTTTTTGAATAGGCATATATAAGAATATTGTCAATATTGGTACAATTATTTTGGACTCATACAACAGTTTCCATCTTGCTTTCACATGAAAAACCTGTACCTCAAGTTCCGTAGTTTATCACAGATTCATTATTGAAGTTAGAATATCCATTTTTTTTTATATCTACAGCTATATCTCTAAGATTTATTTTGCATATGTATATTACTCGTGGCGCCCCCTACATTGCGGGAAAAAACATTCAAAACATAAAAAAAGTTTGAAAAAATTTCCAATTTCCTCAAGTTTGAATAGATTTTTTTGAACCCTACATATAAATTTTTTTGGTGTTTCAGAAAGCTCGTTTAAAATACTACAAAATATGGGGAAAAAACACGAACCCTTAACAGCTCGTTTTCGAGATAAATGACGTAACGTCAGATGTACAAAAAATAGCACTATTAAAACGCTGCAATGAGACCAACCGGGGGTCAAGTTGAGCTGGCCATAGATTCGTACACACACAGCACAATTTAACGCAGTTTATATATATATTCAAGTACGATAACACCATATCTTCCTTACTAAAACATTTATTTCTAATTTTATCATCATTTTCCGGTTGTTACGGGCAACAATTCGTTTGCACAGCGATTTTCTCGATAATTTTAAAGTTTAGACCGTGGACGAAAATACGAAACTGTTGTATGAGACCTTTGATATACGGATGAAAATCTTGTTAAAATGTCAGGCCGCACCCTTGCGCCATTCATGCATGATTTTTACGAACAGAGAGTAATCTCTGGGAGTACTGCCACGGGAGCCGATGCGGACAGGCTGAACAACCGCTAAATGACAAACCTTGCGCAAACTATAATAATGTAGTGCGGATATGTGAGCGTCATTTATCAGTGTACAAATAATCGATGTATACATTATGTTGTATGGAATATGAAAATGAATGAGCATCATTGTTTAAACTATTTGGAACAAAGTTCGATGCAATGGTTATATTATAGTAGTTCTTACATTACTAGCGTATGAATTCTGAAAATACATCGTAACCGATTTATGAATGAGGCATTCATTCATAAACTCTTGATCATTAAACATAAGCGAGTACCGGACACATGTTATAAGCCGTTATTTGATTGGTTAAATATTTCGTTTTATTCTGCTATAGTTTCCACCACTATGGGCGAACCGCCGTCACGAGGCGAATAAAATGAATTCTCTATGGATAGCTTTAAAACTTAAAATAAAGTTACTAATTTAAAATCGCAACTAAAACTGGGTGAAATATATCGTGTTTCACGTGGCGATAGCGTACAGGGCGAAGCAATGTTAGTTTTAAGTTCAAGATTATCAGATGTAGGAATATCGTTGTTTTTTTTTTTCCATCAGTGCTCGTTTTCAGCCTTTTCATATGAAAATCGGCCCTGAAAAAAGACTTTTCAGGCGGCTTTAATCGTGCACCTTTACATAGACATCATTCTGTCATATACGCCAAAGTGCGAGAATACTTAGTGGTTTTTCACTGTACAGTACAACTTAAGTGGATACGTGAATTTCCACCTTAATCCGTGACAGCAAATTGCCGGTGGGAATTATCTGACCACCGCGATTTTTGCCGGTGGACACACACACACATGAACAAGGTATCACTGCTGGCAAACAGTGACAAAACGCAAGTTTCGCAATTATTCCTTCTTAAATTGGACATTTTCCCCAATAGCTGGATGTGTAAAGTAAATTAGTCGGATTTTATTTAAGGACAAGCTGAGCCAACAGCAAGTAAACTGACAAACTTCCCGTCGATTCGAACCTTGGCGGCGAAAGGTAGCTAGAGGATCACTTTGAAAAACTCGGCTCTGAGGCCCCAACAAGCAGAGTTGAGTTGAGTAACGGTGTTTAACGTTCCAGTCAAGAATATTTCACTTATATCGAGACGTTGCCAGCTATAGGCGAAGGTGCAGACATTTTGCCTGTGCGTTGCGCTGATGGCATTATACAGCAGGGTTCTTTAGCGTGCCTAGCCCACCGTGACACGGGACCTCGTTTATTTAAAGTTCCTATCCAAAATAACCGTGACTTTCATCTCAGTCGTTAATAATAATAATAACTTTATTAGCATAAAGCAAATTACATGCTTGAACCCTAACTATTTACAATATTGGACTGATGGTGACAGAATACAAATATGAAGACTATGAAGATGGAAAACTAAATATAAATATTTGTAATAAATGACATAAAAAACAAAAATAAGTATCACAGAGTAGAGTTATACTTATAATAAATATAGATGATAAGTATTTAATATAATAATAATAATTATTATTATTATTATTACCATCACTATAAAAAAGTAAACAACATTGACCTGTCCGTTTGACCCTTGATTTAGATATTCATTATGGACAGGTAAATTTATATAATTAAGTAATAGGGATCACGCGTGAATAGTCGTCTATTTGATGTGAACACTAATCATGGACAATGTGTATCTGTATTAACTGCGAATCCTAACGCTACCTATGTATTGGGTGGACCCTCCTATATGAATATTCTTAATGAAAGGTCGATGTTGTTTGACTATACCATTGTCATTAGTTTATCATTACTATTATTATTATAACGTAATAATAATAGTAACAACAACAACAATAATGACAACAATAATAATATTAAGTGGAGGATAGGATATTGGTTCTAATGTTCCAGGCTGCAATAAGATATGTCGATTGCAATAAGATATGTCGAGTGCTTGGCGAAAGAACAGTCACTACCCACTTTCAAGTCTTGGGTCAGACCCAGCCGGGGATCGAACCCACGGCCTTCCACTTACGGAGCGAGCACTCTACCAACTAAGCTACCGCAGTGGTCTCAACAAGCAGAGGTGATTGGTTGATTGAATGGGTTTGACGTTCAGTAAAGAATCTATCACATTTATCGAGACAAAACCAACTATAGGTGAAATGGCAGAATTATTTATCTTTGCAATGCGCTCGGTAATTACTGGGGTGTTTTTTTAGAGCGCTGCGCTTACCACGACACTGAGCATCAGTTTTTAATGTCGCTTTCAATGCAATTTACAAATAGCAAGTGTTTAATTACATGCGACATTTTGAAAAAAAAAACACACAAAAAACGAGATGTCTTTTACACAGTACATAGGGGTAAGAAAGTACATGTGTACTCATGATATGTAATACACAGACAAGTGTCAAGGACGCTTTAAATTAGATCAGATTATGATGGACCTGTTGCGGGGGTGGTTAATTGAAAGTATCTTTATTGTCCGTGCAACCGTCTACTCGTCTTTGTCGGCAAGCTTTGAACAAAAGTTTGAAGAGCTAATACACGTCACTTTGTTGGAATACCGCAGGATCGGTGTGCACGTGCTTAGGTTTCAGATTATGATGGACAAGTTGCGGGGGTGGTTAATTGAAAATGGTATTGTGCGTTCAATCGTCTTTGTCGGCAAGCTTTGGAAAAAAAGTTTTAAAAGAGCTTGGAAAGGCTAATACACGTCACTTTGTTGAATAGGCAGTATCGGTGTGCACGTGCTTAGGTTTCAGATTATGATGGACAAGTTGTGGGGGTGGTTTATTGAAAATGGTAGTGTGCGTTCAACCATCTAATCGTCTTTGTCGGCAAGCTTTGGAAAACAGTTTTAAAACGAGAGCTTGGAAGGGCTAGTACATGCCACTCTGTGTGAAATTACAATCAGTTACGCTTGGTTAATGAGGTGATGAAAACATATACGCCGAAAAAAATGTGCACACTGGTAATTTTTTAAAACTTCATATTGTGGAAAAAAAAAACAACTTTAATTTTTTTATTGGGGTGGGTGGTTTAGTATCATTAAAAAATATTTGGGTCTAGAATTCAGGTTCGAATAATCTGTGGTATTCGATTTTTTTTTAATTAATAAAAATTATAATGAATGACGGGAACTTCGAATAACCGTAGGCATTTGAAAAATCGAAGTTTGAATAAACTAAGTTAGACTGTACATGTACTTAGATAACGTGATAATCCATCAATGGTTAAAGTGTAATTCATTTTCAATAAACATCGCGGTGGAGATTTTTCCTGCCGGCGGACGATTTTACTGTCCACCGCAGCAGGAATATTTTTAATATTTTGATAAGTTTGATGTCTCTGTGTCCAGGATTGCCTTGGATATAATTGACGTCTCATAGTTCCATGTTCCTTTCACACAATTTTGATTACACACGTGGCGGGTGTAGCTAGCTAAACAGGAGGTGCTTACCCTTCCGGAGCACCCGGCCTCACTTCCCTGGTGGAAGTTCACGTGTCAGTTCCAAGGTTTTTACTTTGCTTCTGGATTGTGATTCGGAAATGGATTAGTATGTTTGTTTTTGATGGTTTAATCCGTTATTAGCTCACCTGACCGAAGGTCATGTGAGCTTATGGCATAGCGCAGCGTGTGTATGTGCGTGTGTGCGTCGTTAACACCTATTTTCGACTTCTCCTCTGAAACTACTGGACAGTTTTTAATGAAACTTTGTCAGAAGTATATATGGGCCGGTGCAATTCAGATTTGTTCGTGGCGTTGCTATGGCTACTATAACTAGGTCAAGGTGACCTAGGGGTGCAAAAATCTTAAAAAATCTTCTTCTCCGAAAGTACTGATTGGAGAAAAAATCTGATGTGATATTTGGCTTCTCTAGGGTCTTAAGCCTATAGTTTGTTCATTTTGTGAAATTCTGATAAAAAATAGGTTACGCGTTTTTGCGTTTAATTTTGAAAAAAATCGTAAAATAGCTTCAAATTGTTATAACTTAACTATTTGACCAGATAATGACATGGGGTTTTCAGTTTTGACATCTTCTTGTTAGTATCTTCAAAATGAGGTCAAGGTCAATTGTGAAGGTCGTGACCTAATTTTTTTTACCTCTGATTCTAATTACTATCTCAAAAACTATAAACTTTTTGTATAGGCATGTATATTAGAATGTTGTAGGTATTGATACAACAATCATTTTGATGTATAGAAAAAGGTCATGGGTTCAAAGGTCAAGGTCACAGATGTGAAACAATACCGAAATGGTTAATATCTCGAAAACTATAAACTTTTTGTATATGCATATATATTAGAATGTTGTAGGTATTGATACAACGATCATTTTGATGTATAGAAAAAGGTCAGGGGTTCAAAGGTCAAGGTCACAGATATGAAACAATACCGAAATGGTTAATTATCTCGAAATCTATAAACTTTTTGTATAGGCATATATATTAGAATGTTGTAGGTATTGATACAACGATCATTTTGATGTATAGAAAAAGGTCATGGGTTCAAAGGTCAAGGTCACAGATGCGAAACTATACCGAAATGGTTAATTATCTCGAAATCTATAAACTTTTTGTATAGGCATGTATATTAGAATGTTGTAGGTATTGATACAACGATCATTTTGATGTATAAAAAAGGTCATGGGTTCAAAGGTCAAGGTCACAGATGTGAAACAATACCGAAATGGTTAATTATCTTGAAAACTATAAACTTTTTGTATAGACATGTATATTAGAATGTTGTAGGTATTGATACAACGATCATTTTAATGTATAGAAAAAGGTCATTGGTTCAAATGTCAAGGTCACAGATGTGAAACAATACCAAAATGATTAATTATCTCTAAAACTATAAACTTTTGTATAGGCATGTATATTAGAATGTTGTAGGTATCAATACAACGATCATTTTGATGTATAGAAAAAGGTCATGGGTTCAAAGGTCAAGGTCACACATGCGAAACAATACCGAAATGGTTAATTATCTCGAAAACTATAAACTTTTTGTATAGGCTTATATATTAGAATGTTGTAGGTATTGATACAACGATCATTTTGATGTATAGAAAAAGGTCAGGGGTTCAAAGGTCAAGGTCACACATCCTAAACAATACTGAAATGGTTAATTATCTCGAAAACTATAAACTTTTTGTATAGGCTTATATATTAGAATGTTGTAGGTATTGATACAACGATCATTTTGATGTATAGAAAAAGGTCATGGGTTCAAAGGTCAAGGTCACAGATGTGAAACAATACCGAAATGGTTAATTATCTTGAAAACTATAAACTTTTTGTATAGGCATATATTAGAATGTTGTAGGTATTGATACAACGATCATTTTGATGTATAGAAAAAGGTCATGGGTTCAAAGGTCAAGGTCACAGATGCGAAACAATACAGAAATGGTTAATTATCTTGAAATCTATAAACTTTGTATAGGCATATATATTAGAATGTTGTAGGTATTGATACAACGATCATTTTGATGTATAGAAAAAGGTCATGGGTTCAAAGGTCAAGGTCACATATGTGAAACAATACTGAAATGGTTAATTATCTTGAAAACTATAAACTTTTTGTATAGGCATGTATATTAGAATATTGTAGGTATTGATACAATGGTTATCATGATGTATAGAAAAAGTCATTGGGGTTTAGTATTTATGTTTTCTTAAAATCTATCAGCTAGCCATTAGTTATCAGGTGAGCGTATCAGGCCTATGGGCCTCTTGTTTATTCAGTTGCGGTGAATGTCTATGGATCACGGTGGACCGAGGTGGAAAATTAATCCCTTTTGACACCGCGGCGGGTTGAAATTCACGTATCCACTTGAGCTGTACATGTAGTTGGAAAATCCTGAAGTTATTGGTTTGTTTTTGTTTTGTTTTTTTTAATATTAAAAACGAACCGTGAGTGATCGTTGTTTGATTTTCTTCAGTTGAGAAATGCTTCAAATCTTGGAATCTTGGAGAAATCTTGATAAATTGCTAGACTTTCACATTTGGTATCATCGACATGATACTTGTCAGATGCGTTTGATTGCCATCTTTTTTGTTAACGAATTGCAAATAATGAAAACTATCGTAACTGCCCAGAGTGACCTCATAAGTGATTTTCTAGATTTGAACTTTTAATTTGGTATTTGCAAGCTCATAATGTATAAAATTTGCTTTTTAAGCAGCAGCAATCATTAAAGCAATTTTCTTTGCAACTTTTCTTTTTTGTGTTAGCCGCGGTGTTGAATTGTCGCTTGCCTTGAAGGCTGCTCGTTGTCCATAATCAGAATGGTACCATACCAGAAGGCTTCGTGCTTATAATATAACTACATGTATATCGGTTTAAAACATTTATGTGAGGCTTTCTATTCCAGTCTCTCTGTTTTCCTAAAACTTTCATTTTGGTCTAATAGTGAATGTTTGGCTTGAAGGGTGATATGCGCCGCAATACGTTACTCTCACGCACAATACCGAAATCTTTGACAGCAGCCACATGTTAGGATAAAATGTATTCGTGGCAAAGCTTTTCTTGCGATAAATTGCTCTGCAGGATATAAAGAATAAACTCAACCCAACTGAAAAATTAATAATCTATGCAGTCTTGGTAGATAACTTCGTACGTCACTGAGTGTGTAAAACAGGGGGAGTGCCACTATATTCGTATTAAATGATCGAAGCTGAAAGAAAGATAGCAAATCTTAATGTTTGGCAGTGAACCGCCCCAATTAAGCGACCCTTCACACACTTAGTGGATTCTACTTTGCGATTTTCCCCGGAATTTTTCGGGTCCGGATTGTCTTTTTATTGCCGTTTTGTACAGTACTATTACTGTCGGCATTTCCGATAATGAAAAAAGGTGCCGATTTCTCACTTGTACAGGTGACATTTACTTGAAATAAAGTGGTATATCTTTATGAAACTCGATTAAAGATCAGGGAACTATACTCTACACTTCTGAGAATAATCTTATTGGGTTTTTACTAAGAAAAACGATCTAGTGTTGTATGACCAAGGTATGAAAATATAAAGTGTTTGAATGTTGAAAAAAGCGAAAAAAACATATTTTGAAAAAAAAATATTGTTGATCCTGTATTCTTGTTCAAGTGTTTTGTTGCCGTGATTAAGCGTCTATCAACTGAACAAATTCAAAAGGGGATAAATAATATTGACAATAAATATTTATATGCCACTAAGGTCTATTTCAGAAGACTTTGTTTTAAATCGGGAGAAATGAGGTGGGGGATGTCGTCGAGGCCGCTGTTTATATCGTGAGGGTTAGCATGTTCGCAGTGGTAACATTCATAGGTATTCTTACTTTTTGAACATATGGCCTTAATTAGCTCACCTGGCCATAGGCCATGCAAGCTTTTATCATGACTTTGTATGTGCCTGCCATTTGTCTGTAAACTTCTCAAAATCTCAAAAAATCTTCGCTGAAACTGATAAATGAAGTTGCTTGAAACTTCGTAGCATGTTTGCTACAAAGAATCCTCATTTTGGAGTGATCTGACAAGTTTTCAGCAGTGCAGAATATATGCCTACTTTGAAAACACTTCTGTGAAAAAAACTTGTGAAGAATAATACTAATTGGAAAAATGAGACTCAGTGCAATCTTGACTTTACTTAAAAACTGGCACAGTTATAACATCCTTCATGATGATAGGTAATTAGCAATTGTAAAAGATGCTTGCATGTTGTTCTCGCTCTCTGTTCGCTGGGCACCTTCGGTGCTTTGATTATAAAATTGTCATGTGCGGATTAAAGTGATTTTGAATTTTTATTAAAATAATGCATTCAAAGTCAGTACATTTGAATTATATTATTTTAGTAGCACATGCCAGCTCTATTTTTTTTTGCTCTAAAACTTTAGAGGAGACAGCATCTTTTTGCTAATGTAATAATTGAAATTGCTAAATAATGAAATGACACTATAATGTATTTTAAACCATAAACACATAGGTCTAAAATATTGCAAATTGTCCATTATAATCTTGATTCAACAGCCACAACTGAGCCAAGTCATTAAAGTCACTTTGCTTAATTAAGTTTGACAGATGTGTTTAGATGCCAGTTACAGACACATAGTCATACCATACCTGTCCATCAAAAACTTGACTTAAAAGCTAGAGTATCTCAAATTTAAGCTAACATGGC
Organism: Anadara kagoshimensis; assembly: GCA_021292105.1. Lineage (NCBI taxonomy): Eukaryota > Metazoa > Mollusca > Bivalvia > Arcoida > Arcidae > Anadara > Anadara kagoshimensis. The sequence goes on from CM037864.1 coordinate 22,309,319, forward strand.
CCATCATAAGTTGTCATTTAATTCAGATGATGAACAAGTATGGAACCAGAGAAAGATCGATCCCCATACTGATTATTTCAATATGAAAAATGATTTCACTTTTTGTGAAATTTGGACAGAAGTCCTGCAACTAGGGTGCATGATCAGTTGGCACATGCAATGTAAGGCACTTATTCAGCAACAAACACCTTATTTCACTTCTGGTATGTTATATTATTCCTTGCTGATTTTGTTTCAGTCCATGGATTTAACAAGTTTTCACTGATAACTCATGACTTGTGCATTTTTTCATTTATAATTATAATAAATCCCATTTTTTAGACTGGTAAAATTAGTATTAAAATTAAAACTATAAAATAAACTAAATTGGTGTGGAATTATAATAAGTTTTTGATGTAAATCTTATTTACACTTTCATTTGTGTAACATTCAACCTCAAATTAACCCTCATAAGTTGAAAATGATCAGGAAAGGATAAAATTTATGATTGAACACTGAAATTACACATTAAACAACTTAAATACATGTATATATATATATGAAATTTTATGATATGAAATATTGAAGCAATGTCTAAAGATGTTAATCCACAGCTAAGCTCAAAGCCTCAAACCCAAGTTAATGAATATTGTTTCACAAGCACTGCCTCAACATAATATAGTTTATGCTTTTTCCCTCATTAAAATGTCAAGTCCATGACTACTTCACATGTACAATTAATTTTAAAATTTAAAAAATGAGATTTATCTTTGGTTAGTTTTGATGCAGCATTCTAATTATTTAATGTATGCATTTCATTTTCAATTTATAAATATTTTATTGCACACCTGCATATTCTGGTGTTGGTTTGAAATAAGTCCAATATTGTGGTAGACTACTCATGTACATGTATATAACACATATGGCTTGTAATGGGTAAATCTGTTGCATAATCATGCAGTTTTAAAATTCCTCAAATCCTACCCTCCCATCACACACATGTTCTCTCTCTCTCTCTCTCACACACACACACACACATTAATGCTGATTATTTGGACCAGCAAGACATATTGCTTTGAGTGGAGGTCAACATCAGAGATCCTACCATTTCTATATTTTCCTACACAGTTAAACCTGTCTATAAAGGCCACCCAAAGGAACCAGTAAAAGTGGCCTTAATGGACAGGTGACCTTTGTATACAGGTTCAAATAATATGAATAAAGAACAATTAGGATACAATTATACTGGCCTTTATAGGCAGGTGACCATTATATAGATGTGGCCTTGAGGGCAGGTTGGACTGTATTTTCTATAATTTTTTTTACCCTTTTCTTATATTTTCCTATATTTTTGTTACTGGAATTCAGAATGGGGACATTTTCTTGCATTTAGTACATATATGAAACAACATTCATGTTTATGTATTTTTAAACCAGTAGGTATACATTGCAGTTGCCAATATTTTATGTTTGTTAGTAAAAGGGGGAACAGAAATGGCTGTAGGAGAGGCCATGGATGTATATTTTTGTGCAATTATTTAAAAATATTCCTGTAATTTTAGTGGAAACTCCTATAATTTTCTATAAAACTCCTATAATTTTCTATAAAACTCCTATAATTTTGATGCCACATTCCTATTTTTCCTATATTTTGGACCTCAAAATGGTAGGATCTCTGCAACATGTAACGATTAGAAGTCAGCGCAATATATAAACATGCTGGGCAGCTGACAGTGCATGTAGATAGAAAAATCGATAATGCATGCAACAGTCATGACTGTGTGATGAAGCGAAACACGATATTGACCTCACTACTTCAGATGTATGTACAATGTATGAGTACATTGAAGGTCACGGCCATATTTGTTTTCATTGACGACAAATGAAGGCTCTTGGTTTTTTGCTTTTTTTCAGATATTGACATCGCATGCACCAGGTATAATACTTTGTTAAAATAAATTACAATAATATTGTAACACTATGTCAAAATTTCAAAGAGAAAAGACCATGGTACAAAAAACGTACAAGTTTTAAAAATCGAGTCGAGTTTCATGCTGATTAGGCTACAGTGATTTTTAAGAGAAATCAGGTGCCGTCAGAAAATAGAGGTTTTTTTTTGTAAGTATGCGTGGCATCCAGAATTTTCATACATGCTAATTTGAAGTTCATAACAAATCTGCTGATAATGCGTTTACACCCATAAATGCAAATTTTACCGTTAAAATACGACACTGAATTTAGTGTACACTGAACCACTGGCCATATTTGTTTTCATTGACGACGAATAAAGGATCTTGGTTTTTTGCTTTTTAGCTCACCTGACCGAAAGGTCATGTGAGCTTATGGCATAGCACAGCGTGTGTATGTGCGTGCATGCGTGCGTCGTTAACACCTATTTTCGACATCTCTTCTGAAACTTACAAGACAGATTTCAATGAAACTTGGTGAGAAGTATATATGGGCCGGTGCAATTCAGATTTGTTTGTGACGTTGCCATGGCTACCATAACTAGGTCAAGGTGACCTAGGGGTGCAAAAATCTTAAAAAATCTTCTCCGAAAGTATTGATTGGAGAAAAAAATCTGATGTGATATTTGGCTTCTCTAGGGTCTTAAGGCTATAGTTTGTTCATTTTGTGAAATTCGGACAAAAAATAGGTTATTTAATTTAATTACTGTTGGGAGCATAGCATGTTCTTGTCATCAATAACTGATTTATATCCCAAACTGACCTAATGACTTCCATTAATTAGTGTCCTTGCACAATCAAAGACTTTCACAGAGAAATGGGTATAGTAGTACATGTACAGTAATTTTTCACCTGCTACTGGCACAAAATAAATCTATTACACCCTTTTCCCACCCACGCCATGTTATCACTGAAATTCGCAGCAATTACAGGTAGATTCGAGTGGTATTAAATGAACACTATGGTCATTTGCAGTTCTGTCCCCTTCTTGATGGGTCAGATGGAATTCATGCACATATGGTTTGCAGGTCAGTTGAAAGCTCTGCAATTACTTTGATAATTTACAAATTGATATTAGATGTTTGTATATATTTTTGTTTCTTTTTCAGTATAATATTGTTGAACTGTTTTTTATAAAGGATGACCCACCTGAGTCAGATAAATTTTTGGACAACTTGATTCCAGTAAAGGATATTATGAATGGCACTTTACTTCACAATATACAACAGAGAGCACCATTACTTAATGTCTCTGACATTCATCCACAGGTTTGTGACATAACACATTCTATACTCCATTAAGTATGTCCCCCAAACAAGGGGGGGGGGGGGTGATGGTGATGTTAATTCTATTTCTTATTATAAGGTTACATTAAAATGTTTTTAGCTCACCTGACCAAAGGTCATGTGAGCTTATGGAATAGAGCAGTGTGTGTGTGTGCATGTGTTGTTAACACCAATGTGTTACTTTTCCTCTGAAACTACCAGACAGACTTCACTGAAACATGGTCAGAAGTATATATGGGCTGGTGCAATTCAAATTTGTTTATGCGGTTGCCATGGCTACCATAACCATGTCAAGGTGACCTAGGGGTGCAAAAATCTTTAAAAAATCTTCTTCAAAACCAACCTTTGAAGAAAAAAACCTGATGTGACAGTGTTTTCTCCAGAGTGCGTTTCTTGTGTTTTTGGCGCGGATGTTTTAAGAATGACGCAACTTGATTTGGCTGGTGAGTTATTTTTGACGCAATCGTTTTTAAAAATTAAAATCAGTTACTTGGTATTTGAAAAAAGATAACAACAAAATACCAAGTGTTTATTTCCTATGAATTCTTTGATTCACTGCATGTTGCATGGTTCAGTCAACTATTGGTGGTTAAAATTTAAGAAGAGAAATGACTACAACTTCAACAATGTGGTTTGCTCTGTGTTATACAAACACTTGATACATGTAATCATCATGTGTACAAAGCACTGTGGTGACAATGACTTGCAATTCTAATACCCAGAAATGGAAAAGGATATGAACATAATCGGATCATCATACAAACTTTTTTCCAATAATTTGCCAATTTTACTGGCAGGTTTCAACAAGTTACTGATTTTACTGGCAGAAATATTCTATTTCCAAACCTTTTTCAAACTCAAAAGTGTTACAAGGCTCAAATCTCGATTCAATAGTGTTTTTTCAAGAGAAAATTTATTTTAAAGGTTTTTTTTTCAAAACCTGTGTGAACAATGATATTGTTTAAAGGCAAAATAAAAAAAAATTACAGACAATAAAAGGTGCTGTTAAACAAGAATTCAATAAAATGGGCTTATCAAATACCCACAGTTGTCTTATGGAACACCAAATATTTTCTTTATTGTCAAATTTAAATAAAAAATAAGATTTTTATGACCCTTAAAACTGAAAAATGACCCCCAGATTTCAGGGTAGGGGGTCACCAATGACCATTGGTGACCCCCTGTTTTTAACAATTAGAGAAAACAATGTGTGACATTTGGCTTCTCTAGGGTCCTAAGCCTATAGTTTGTTCATTTCTTGAAATTTGGAAAAAAATATGGTACAGCTCAAGTGGATATGTGAATTTTCACTCACCATGGTGTTTTTTTAATCCACGACACCAAAATTTTCGGTGGAAATATTCTGTCTACCACAATTTGCGGTTGATGATTTTGCCAATGGAAAACTATTGAAGGGATTAGTCCACCGTATCATCCACTGCGAACATCAGTTTTAAGGATTAAATGTGTGTATTGTAATTATTTGTGTTTTCCATTACCCTTATTATGGCTTATAGTTAAAGATTCACGACAAATAGAAAACATTGGTGTTTAAAACTTTCAAGTCGATGCCATTGTATGCTATTTGATTCAATGGTATATTAATGATGAATAAACCATCAAATCCAAATTATTTTGTTATTTTTAGCTCACCTGACCGAAAGGTCATGAGCTTATGGCATAGCGCAGCGTGTGTATGTGCATGCGTGTGTGCATGTGTGCGTGCGTGCATCGTTAACACCTATTTTCGACATCTCCTCTGAAACTACAAGACAGATTTCAATGAAACTTTGTGAGAAGTATATATGGGCCGGTGCAATTCAGATTTGTTCGTGGTGTTGCCATGGCTACTATAACTAGGTCAAGGTGACCTTGGGGTGCAAAAATCTTAAAAAATCTTCTTCTCCGAAAGTATTGATTAGAGAAAAAATCTGATTGATATTTGGCTTCTCTACGGTCTTAAGCTTATAGTTTGTTCATTTTGTGAAATTCGGACAAAAAATAGGTTACACGTTTTTGCGTTTAATTTTGAAAAAAATCGTAAAATAGCTTCAAATTGTTATAACTTGACTATTTGACCAGATAATGACATGGGGTTTTCAGTTTTTACATCTTCTTGTTACTGTCTTCAAAATGAGGTCAAGGTCAATTGTGCAGGTCGTGACCTAATTTTTTTTTTTACCTCTGATTATGATAATTATTTGGAAAACCATAAACTTTTTGTATAGGCATGTATATTAGAATGTTGTAGGTATTGATACACAATCATTTTGATGTATAGAAAAAGGTTATGGGTTCAAAGGTCAAGGTCACAGATGCGAAACAATACCCAAATGGTTAATTATCTCGAAAACTATAAACTTTTTGTATAGGCATGTATATTAGAATGTTGTAGGTATTGATACAACGATCATTTGATGTATAGAAAAAGGTCATGGGTTCAAAGGTCAAGGTCACAGATGCGAATCAATACTGAAATGGTTAATTATCTCAAAAACTATAAACTTTTTGTATAGGCATGTATATTAGAATGTTGTAGGTATTGATACAACGATCATTTTGATGTATAGAAAAAGGTCATGGGTTCAAAGGTCAAGGTCACAGATGAAACAACCGAAATGGTTAATTATCTCGAAAACTATAAACTTTTTGTATAGGCATGTATATAAGAATGTTGTAGTATTGATACAACGATCATTTTGATGTATAAAAAAGGTCATGGGTTCAAAGGTCAAGGTCACAGATGCGAAACAATACCCAAATGGTTAATTATCTCGAAACTATAAACTTTTTGTATAGGCATGTATATAGAATGTTGTAGATATTGATACGACGATCATTTTATGTATAAAAAAGGTCATGGGTTCAAAGGTCAAGGTCACGATGCGAAACAGTACCCAAATGGTTAATTATCTCGAAAACTATAAACTTTTTGTATAGGCATGTATATGAGAATGTTGTAGGTATTGATACGACGATCATTTTGATGTATAGAAAAAGGTCATGGGTTCAAAGGTCAAGGTCACAGATGCGAATCAATACTGAAATGGTTAATTATCTCGAAAACTATAAACTTTTTGTATAGGCATTTATATTAGTTTGTTGTAGACATTGATACAACGATCATTTCGATGTATAGAAAAAGGTCATGGGTTCAAAGGTCAAGGTCACAGATGCGAAACAACACCCAAATGGTTAATTATCTCGAAAACTATAAACTTTTTGTATAGGCATGTACATTAGAATGTTGTAGGTATTGATACAACGATCATTTTGATGTATAGAAAAAGGTCATGGGTTCAAAGGTCAAGGTCACAGATGCCAAACAACATCTAAATGGTTAATTATCTCGAAAACTATAAACTTTTTGTATAGGCATTTATATTAGTTTGTTGTAGACATTGATACAACGATCATTTTGATGTATAGAAAAAGGTCATGGGTTCAAAGGTCAAGGTCACAGATGCGAATCAATACTGAAATGGTTAATTATCTCGAAAACTATAAACTTTTTGTATAGGCATTTATATTAGTTTGTTGTAGACATTGATGCAACGATCATTTTGATGTATAGAAAAAGGTCATGGGTTCAAAGGTCAAGGTCACATATGCGAAACAACACCCAAATGGTTAATTATCTCGAAAACTATAACTTTTTGTATAGGCATGTATATTAGAATGTTGTAGGTATTGATACAACGATCATTTTGATGTATAGAAAAAGGTCATGGGTTCAAAGGTCAAGGTCACAGATGCGAAACAACATCTAAATGGTTAATTATCTCGAAAACTATAAACTTTTTGTATAGGCATGTATATTAGAATGTTGTAGGTATTGATACGACGATCATTTTGATGTATAGAAAAAGGTCATGGGTTCAAAGGTCAAGGTCACAGATGCGAATCAATACTGAAATGGTTAATTATCTCGAAAACTATAAACTTTTTGTATAGGCATTTATATAAGTTTGTTGTAGACATTGATACAACGATCATTTCGATGTATAGAAAAAGGTCATGGGTTCAAAGGTCAAGGTCACAGATGCGAAACAACACCCAAATGGTTAATTATCTCGAAAACTATAAACTTTTTGTATAGGCATGTTACATTAGAATGTTGTAGGTATTGATACAACGATCATTTTGATGTATAGAAAAAGGTCATGGGTTCAAAGGTCAAGGTCACAGATGCCAACACTCTAAATGGTTAATTATCTCGAAAACTATAAACTTTTTGTATAGGCATTTATATTAGTTTGTTGTAGACATTGATACAACGATCATTTTGATGTATAGAAAAAGGTCATGGGTTCAAAGGTCAAGGTCACAGATGCGAATCAATACTGAAATGGTTAATTATCTCGAAAACTATAAACTTTTTGTATAGGCATTTATATTAGTTTGTTGTAGACATTGATGCAACGATCATTTTGATGTATAGAAAAAGGTCATGGGTTCAAAGGTCAAGGTCACAGATGCGAATCAATACTGAAATTGTTAATTATCTTGAAAATTATAAACTTTTTGTATAGGCATTTATATTAGTTTGTTGTAGACATTGATACAACGATCATTTTGATGTATAGAAAAAGGTCATGGGTTCAAAGGTCAAGGTCACATATGCGAAACAACACCCAAATGGTTAATTATCTCGAAAACTATAAACTTTTTGTATAGGCATGTATATTAGAATGTTGTAGGTATTGATACAACGATCATTTTGATGTATAGAAAAAGGTCATGGGTTCAAAGGTCAAGGTCACAGATACGAAACAACATCTAAATGGTTAATTATTTCGAAAACTATAAACTTTTTGTATAGGCATGTATATTAGAATGTTGTAGGTATTGATACGTCGATCATTTTGATGTATAGAAAAAGGTCATGGGTTCAAAGGTCAAGGTCACAGATGCGAAACAATACTGAAATGGTTAATTATCTCGAAAACTATAAACTTTTTGTATAGGCATGTATATTAGTATGTTGTAGATATTGATACAACAATCATTTTGATGTATAGAAAAAGGTCATGGGTTCAAAGGTTTAAGGTCACAGATGCGAAACAACACCCAAATGGTTAATTATCTCGAAAGCTATAAACTTTTTGTATAGGCATGTATATTAGAATGTTGTAGGTATTGATACAACGATTATTTTGATGTATAGAAAAAGGTCATGGGTTCAAAGGTCAAGGTCACAGATGCGAAACAACTCCTAAATGGTTAATTATCTCGAAAACTATAAACTTTTTGTATAGGCATGTATATTCGAATGTTGTAGGTATTGATACGTCGATCATTTTGATGTATAGAAAAAGGTCATGGGTTCAAAGGTCAAGGTCACAGATGCGAAACAATACCCAAATGGTTAATTATCTCGAAAACTATAAACTTTTTGTATAGGCATGTATATTAGAATGTTGTAGGTATTGATACAATGATCATTTGATGTCTAGAAAAAGGTCATGGGTTCAAAGGTCAAGGTCACAGATGCGAATCAATACTGAAATGGTTAATTATCTCAAAAACTATAAACTTTTTGTATAGGCATGTATATTAGAATGTTGTAAGTATTGATACAACGATCATTTTGATGTATAGAAAAAGGTCATGGGTTCAAAGGTCAAGGTCACAGATGCGAAACAATACCCAAATGGTTAATTATCTCGAAAACTATAAACTTTTTGTATAGGCATTTATATTAGAATGTTGTAGGTATTGATACAACAATCATTTGGATGTATAGAAAAAGGTCATGGGTTCAAAGGTCAAGGTCACAGATGCGAAACAATACCCAAATGGTTAATTATCTCGAAAGCTATAAACTTTTTGTATAGGCATGTATATTAGAATGTTGTAGGTATTGATACAACAATTATTTTGATGCATAGAAAAAGGTCATGGGTTCAAAGGTCAAGGTCACAGATGCGAAAAACAACACCGAAATTGTTAATTATCTTGAAAATTATAAACTTTTTGTATAGGCATGTATATTAGAATGTTGTAGGTATTGATACAATGATCATTTTGATGTAAAGAAAAAAGTCATTGGGGTTTAGTATTTATGTTTACTTTAAATCTATCAGCTAGCCATTAGTTATCAGGTGAGCGTATAAGGCCCATGGGCCTCTTGTTTCAGTTAAAATTAAATTACAACATGTACATCAGAATTAAAACAATGTTTCATGTAAATGGTATAAATGGTAGGAAGTATTACAGTTGAAAGTAGTGGTAGAACAACATGTACATGTACTGTCTGCTAAAAACATATATATAATTTATAAATAACTGGCATTTTTCTTATTTATTTCATTGAAAACATCCTCATTTTGAATTTAATGCCTATACTAAAAGGTATAATTTTATTAATAATTAGGAAAAACTCTTTTATTAGGAAAAGACAGGAAAAAATGTATAGTTTCTTATTCAGCTTGCACGCCTAATCCAGTAAAAGTCATGAATTTTTTTTATGAAAACTATTTAGCAAAATAAATATGAAATTAAGTATAAAACGCCTGTTTATAAATAGCACAATAGTTTTAGAATGGGTCTTGGTGGCAGAGTGGTCTAGGGTTTGAATCCCGTTTGGACAGATCCAAACATAGTCCAAGAGAGTATTTCTGCTCTTGCCATAGATGGTGATGTTCTCTTGGTAATCCTGTTCCCTCCACTATCTAAAAATGATGTAAGTTGTAGAATCTTGACGGAACATAAAACACTATTACTCCATTCCGATAACGGATATAATCTGAAGTTATAAATGTCCAACAAATATCCTCAGATAACATATGAAAAAGTGTGTGGTTTTTGTTTCAACGTACATAGTTGAATTCAAAAATAAAGAAATGAATGATTATAATATATATAATAATTAAAATTTATTTTATTCTACTTGGAAAATGAAATGATCTAAGAAACCACTGACAAGACGCTACTTTCACAATAATTCTTTCACCAAGATTTTTCTTAAATTTTACTTTTTTGATCCCTCAGAGCTGGATGTTTACAGTAAATTTGCAAGATTTGATTTAAGGAAAATCTTAGTTAAGGAATGATTATTAGCTGCCAACAGCAAGTTAACTGACAAACTTCCTGTCGATTCGAACCTTGGCAGTGAAAGGCAGATCACTTTAGAACACTCGGCCACTGAGGTCTCTGAGGTCTCGACAAGCAGAGGTTGGTTAATTGAATGGGGTTTTACGTTCAGAGTCAAGAATATTTCACATTTATCGAGACACCATCAACTATAGGTGAAATGTCAGAATTATTTATCTTTGCAATGCGCTCGGTTATTGCATGGTTGGTTCTTTAGTGTGCCATGCTTACCACAACATGGAGCATCAGGTTTTTAAGGTCTCTAACAAGGGAAATTCCAAACAGCGAGTGTTTAATCAGATGTAACATTTTACAAAAAAAAAAAAAAAAACAGATGGCTTAGGGATTAGATAATGATGATCCTGTTGGGGGGCCGGTTAACTGTATTGTTATTGTGTGTGCAACTGTCTAGTCATCTTTGTTGGCAAGTTTTAAAAGGCTTATACACATCACTCTGTTAGCATACCGCAGTACCAGTGTGCACATGCTTCAAGCTCAGATTTTGATGGACATATTGCAGGAATGGTTAATTGGAAGTTGTTTGTGCATGAACCATCTAGTCATTTGTTGGCAAGCTTTGAAATGAGAGCTTGGAAGGGCTAATACATGTCACTTTGTCGGCATACTGCTGTATCTGCGTGCACATGCTTGGAGCTCAGATTTTGGAGGACATGTTGTTGGGATGGTGAATTGGAAGTTGTATTGTCGGCATACCACAATATCGTCGTGTGCGTGCACACATACCATTCACAATGTCACCTGCGTTTGTTACAGTGGAAGGACATATTAAGATTATCAATGAATGACTATGACCACTAATAATAATTGTAATAAGCTTCCATAACAGTATACCTATTTGTGTGAAATTACTGTCAGTTACGCTGGGTGATTAAAACAAATGCGCCGGTATCACATGCAAAAGAATACTGAAATGGTTAATTATCAGGAAAAGTAAAAATTTTTTGTATAGGCTTGTTTTGTAGAGGACTGTAGATCTTTATACAATTATCATTTTGATGTTTAAATGAAGGTCATGGATTCAAAGGTCAAGGTAAAAGATTCAAAAGTATACTGAAATGGTTAATTACCTGAAAAAGCCTCAAATGGTTTATATATAAAAATATTTCGACATTAGGGTTACAGTATTTATGTTTTCTTGAAATGTATCAGCTAGCCACAATTTATCAGGTAATCATATCAGGCCTAATGGGCCACTTGGTTTTGGAGGGAAATGTCACCACAATGCAGTGTTTATATACTGTAAGTTATGCCCTTATAATTGACACATATAAACATCATATATATGCAAAAGGGTTTTTTGTTGGCAAGATTTGTAAATATGTAAATACATGTGTATTCATAGCAGCAGCATTTATGTTTTAAATATTTGCATAAGATATAAAATATTGAGGATGTGCATAGTGATTAGGGGTGTGCAGTATTACCGGAATACCGGTATATTGCGGTAAGGCAGGATCCATACAATGTGCAGAATTTTTTCAAATGCAAGTAATTCTTAATGCATGAAGATAAGATATATTATTACTATAATTATAAATCTTTGATCAGTGCATATAGTGACAAAGTATTACAATTTATATAATGTTGTAAGGAGTATAGTTTTGAGATTTAAAACGTAAAATTTTGAGGGAAAAAAAAAATTAGAGGTCATTGACTGAAGCCATAACATCAAAAGGTATAAATAGTCTTTGTTATTTATTGGTAGCATGTTTTCTACACCTAATGTGTTAAATAATATGTTACACTCTGCTTCTTAAGAAAACAAAGACAGTCGAGTGTATATTGAAGTGTATATTGATAGATAAATTGTTACCATGTAATCAGAGATACATTCCATTATAATTATAATACACCTTACAAATATTTTCTATAATTCTGAATAATCAATTAAAAAACTTTACTAAGATAATTTGAACAAATTTAACAAAAAAATACAATAGCAGGGTTCGTACAGGCCTAGAAAAATCCTTAAATTTTGATGTTTGCCCTAAATAGACCCTAAAAACAAGTCTGACATTAAAAAGCCTTTGAATTTATCCTGAAGGCCCTAAAAAGCCCTTGAATTTGGCCAGTTGGGTGTCTGTATTTCGATAATAATTGGTTGCAAATAGACTGATATAAATAAATAAGTAATTGATAAGTTACTTTGAAATGGACAATTCAAAGTACCTGGCCCAACCGAATGCCCAACTTCAATCTCCACTTCAAGTGTCTTAACTATGGACACGTAAATAATTGTTTTATTGATTTAATTCCCTTCGCACAAATATTCTTGTTGAAATTGTCCCTGTGATTAGACCTTAAATTTGCAAATAAGACCCTGAAAAGACCCTAAAAAGTCCTTAAATTTGGAGTCCAAATAAGTACTACATATTTTTCACCCATTTATAATACAGTATTCTGGTATCATCAGTATATATTCATAAACTTGTTCATAAGAGATGACTCTCTATATAAAGTCCACCTGTCTATAAGGTCCATTTTTAGCTCACCTGACTGAAAGGTCATGTGAGCTTATGGCATAGCGCAGTATGGGTGTGCTTGCATGTTTGCGTCATTAACACCTATTTTCCACTTCTCCTCTGAAACTACTGGACAGATTTCAATGAAACTTGGTCAGAAGTATATATGGGCTGGTGCAATTCAGATTTGTTCATGAAGTTGCCATGCTATAATAACTAGGTCAAGGTGACCTAGGGGTGCAGAAATCTTAAAAAAACTTCTTCTCTGAAACTGATGATTGGAGAAAAAATCTGATGTGATATTTGGCTTCTCTAGGGTCTTAAACCTATAGTTTGTTCATTTTGTGAAATTCAGACAAAAAATAGGTTACGCGTTTTTACGTTTAATTTTAAAAAAATCATAAAATAGGTTCAAATTGACTATTTGACTAGATAATGACATGGGGTTTTCAGTTTTGATATATAGATTAAGGTCATGGGTTCAAAAGTCAAGGTCACAGATGCAAAACAATACTGAAATGGTTAATTATCTCAAAAACCATAAACTTTTTGTTGAACATGTAAATTAGAATATTGTAGGAATTGATTTAATGATAATTTTGATATATAGATTAAGGTCATGGGTTCAAAGGTCAAGGTCACAGATGCAAAACAATATCGAAATGGTTAAATATCTCGAAAACTATAACTTTTTGTATAGTCATGTATTAAAATATTGTAGAAATTGATTTAACTATCATTTTAATATGTAGATTAAGGTCATGGGGTCAAAGGTCAAGGTCACAGATGCAAAACAATACTGAAATGGTTAATTATCTTGAAAACTATAAACTTTTTGTATAGACATGTATATTAGATTATTGTAGGAATTGATTTAACGATCATTTTGATATATAGATTAAGGTCATGGGTTCAAAGGTCAAGGTCACAGATGCAAAACAATACTGAAATGGTTAATTATCTCGAAAACTTTTAACTTTATGTATAGACATGTATATTAGAATATTGTAGGAATTAATTCAACAGTCATTTTAAAATATAGATGAAGGTTATAGTTTTGTTTTTACTTTTTTAGCTGTTTATAAATAATGTATTGTAGCTAGGCTTTAGATATATATATATATATATTATATGTAGCATTCTTGGGACAAGTTTTGATTAATTTGCAAAAATTCTTGCATATAATTCTCCCTTACTGCTGAAAATTAGAAATTGTCTTTAATAAATGTTATTGACCATTGAACCTCTGTATGAGATATGTACTTAGCCTCAGGTGAGCATTAAGGCCCATGTGCCTCTTGTTGCTCAGTCCCTTTGGTGGTCTTTATACACAGATTATACTGTAAACGATAATTGCAGTTGAAGTCAAACTTGTTAAAAACAAACTGACAAAGGCAAAAATATCAGTGCATTATAAATTTTGATAAATTGCAGGGACTATAAATGAAAATTCAACAAGGTGCACTGTGTATAATGCAGATGTTAAAATATGCTGGAGACACGAGTAATCTGACACTCGCTGCAGGTTGAACTTGTATGCCGGTTACATTTATAAATAAAAAATACACAATTTCTAATTGAGTTACTTGGCAGTATATTGCAATATGTATCGTAATATTTTAGATATATTGCAATATATTGCAATATGTTTTTCTTCCAAATACCCACCGCTAATAGGGATTCTCTGTTACAACTAGGCACAAAAAAATGAAACATACCAAACTTTATTTAAATTGTATGAAAATATTTTCATATTTAATGTCATAAACACACTAACTCCAATGAGTAGTGTACTCCAGTCCCAGCACACTTAAGTTCTGGCCTGACAAGAACACAAGACAGACAGACATGTGTATTATGAAAGCTAGATCAACCTTCAAGTAAATTTATGTAACTTTGACATACTGTAAATGTAAATTTTAGAGTGTTCACATTTGAGTGCAATTGATACTTTGGGGAAACTCACACATATATAAATAGACTCCTTTCACATTCAAATGCGCATGCCCTGTATCTACTGACGACAGCGAAATTTCTAGACTAAGTCTCGTGCGAATTTACAAAACCTCCCGGGATTTTGTTCCAGGGGGCAAGTGCGAGAGTGAGACATTGGCATAAAATGGGCTGCCAGGCAAACATTAAAAAAATGTCCTTCCTCGCAAAACGACTCGGTCTGTATTTTCAAGTACTATTTTCGACCACGTGATTCACACAAAAACAATAACAATAATGGCGGTGCCCATGTGTTTTGGCGAAAACAAGATGGGTGGGGACTAGGCCTACTAGTAGCTAGTAATCGCGATTAGAACTACGTTACAGACCTGTCGAAAGTTTAACACTGAGCTAACGAAGTTGATTCGACGCTAGAAAGAAAAAGCTGTTGAGATAAGCATAGCAGCTGCCCAAAATTGTCGAGATATATACAGCCGATATACAGATATATGTAAGAAACTACAGGAATTAGCCAGATTTGGGACCAATATTCGGTAACTTAGTGTTAAATTTTCGACAGGACTGTACTTATACACACGTGAACATTAACCGAACTAAAGTTCTTATGGCGTATCTTTATGATAATTGTCACATAACAACACTACCGCTAAATCTTGTTAGTGGAATAATTTTGGTTAGGTCATACTGAATCATGATTTAGGCAGAGACAAGTTATATTTTTCTGATTAAGGTAGATCTAGTAAAAATAAGATTTTTAAAGCATCAGCCATGCTGAATGCTTTATAGCGATCGTTGGATTTTTTCGTATTTAGCGCCGCTCTCATTTCACCTTGACAGCCAATCAAATCCTTCGTTTCGACTGAAATTACGGGAATTTCCATATACGGTATCCCAGGTATGTATAAACTCTAATCTGAGTGATTGGGTCTCCCGGAAAGTTACGAAAAGTTTTCATCATGTACACATGTGCCGATCTGAAATGTATTCATACGCGTATTAGTCCGTAATTGTTTTTGCTGGATATATATTTTAATTCTTCACTTTTGTAAAAAAACCATAAAAATCCATGAAGTATACGCCCCTCGGAAAGCCCAACAAAAATGACGATCTTGTCAGTTCGCGCCGACGTTCTTCTTTTTGACCTACAGTGCTGTACATGTGGTTGTTTTACAGTCGCCGCCATATTGGATTTTTTTAATTTACGCAAAGTGACATAGATAAATAAACACAAAGCATGCTCATTAAACAGTTTTTAAGTTAGATAACTCCAAACATGGATCACATTTGATGATAAATTATATATTTTTTTTTAAAAATTGATTGTCAATAATATTTCGTGTTTGGGATATCCCAACCTGGTTCATTAATATTCATCATAACGTCACGAGGATTTTCCCGCTTTCATTGGGTATTAAAATTCATTCCTGTCAGTTTGCCGGTAGCGAAATTATGCATAACAAAAAAGTAGAAATCAAAGATTATTCCCAAAAATGTGATACAAAACTGAAAGAAGAAGTTTATTTACAAGTTATTGGCTATGTTGATAAATCGTTTGTGACTCGTGAAGTTGTGTAGGATATCGATACCGTAGTTCGTATGCAAATTAGCCATGTGTTTGGGGGCATGGCATTTGACACCCGATGCCCCTGCTTAAATGTATTCACATAGCGTAGTGACTGACCTTTTTAGTCCAGTACACCCTTGCCCCTTTTAAAATGATCATGACACCCTGTCCTTTTCAGTTATCAGTTTAATATAAAAACGACATGCTTTATTCTCGAATCTCTGCTACATACTTCCGATCTTCCGCACACACTCCACTTCTCACCATATGTCTCCGAAGACAGACAATTTCATCATCAATGTTCATTTAAATACCCTTTCCAGTTGTTTATTTTGAAACAACAAAATAAATCGCAAGGAGGAACAACTTGAAATCAAAATCTAAACAAAACTGAAAAAAACGATGTTTTAAAATTTTCAGATAAAATTTATTTACCTTGTTACAAGTCCTTATTAGATCGTTTTACAGTGGATATCCGATTAAAGTTGTTGTCAGTAGTTTAATCCATGGTTTTTACAACCTTTAATTTCCTTTAATGAAGCCATATTACTTTATTTCACATAAAATGTGGCCACTGGACATGGAGGAAAACTGAAACAAAACAGTTATTGTGCTTTCTTAAGTTCTTCCGATTTCTAGAGCACCGTTGGTGAAGTAGAACAGAAACTAAGGGCGGGGAAAATATGGTACCAATCTTGTGAACTCAACTCCTCTTACAGTTTTCAACCAAAAACCTTGAAACTTCACAGAATGTTTCTATATATATTGAGGATGTGCACCTGACTTTATGGAAATATTTCAAGATTTTTTCCCCATTTTTCAAGACTTTGAAACTTAGTCACTTTTTAGCAAGTATTTGAATGGGGGTACCTACTTTGTGAACTCAACTCCTCTTACAGATTTCAACCAAAAACCTTGAAACTTCACAGAATGTTAATATATACATTGAGGATGTGACCTGACTTATGGAAATATTTCAAGATTTTTTTCCCCATTTTTCCAGACTTTAAAACTTAGTCACTTTTTAGCAAGTATTTGAATGGGGGTACCTACTTTGTGAACTCAACTCCTCTTACAGTTTTCAACCAAAAGCCTTGAAACTTCACAGAATGTTTATATATATATTGAAGATGTGCACCTGACTTTATGGAAATATTTCAAGATTTTTTTCTCCATTTTTCCAGACTTTGAAACTTAGTCACTTTTTAGCAAGTATTAGAATGGGGGTACCTACTTTGTGAACTCAACTCCTCTTACAGTTTCTCTTAAAATCAAAGTAATTTTATTGTAACATTTTAGTTGTCTAAATAATAATCAATTAATTTTCAATTAATCCTATTCAGAAATATTTCCCCCTTTTGTACTCAATTCTTGTCAACGAACTTTTTAGCTCACCTGAGCCAAAGGCTCAAGTGAGCTTTTCTGATCACAATTTGTCCGTTGTCTGTCGTCGTCGTCGTCGTCGTCGTCGTCGTCGTTGTCGTCGTAAACTTTTCACATATTCGACTTCTCCTCTGAAAGTACTTGGCAGATTTCAATGAGACTTGGTCAGAAGCATGTCTGGGTCGGTGCAATTCAGATTTGTTCGTGGCGTTGCCATGGCTACCATAACTAGGTCAAGGTGACCTAGGGTGCAAAAATCTTAAAAAATCTTCTTCTCCGAAAGTATTGTTTGGAGAAAAAATCTGATGAGATATTTGGCTTCTCTAGGGTCTTAAGCCTATAGTTTGTTCATTTTGTGAAATTCGGTCGAAAAATGGGTTACGCGTTTTGCGTTTAATTTTGAAAAAATCGTAAAATAGCTTCAAATTGTTATAACTTGACTACTTGACCAGATAATGACATGGGGTTTTCAGTTTTGACATCTTCTTGTTAGTATCTTCAAAATGAGGTCAAGGTCAATTGTGAAGGTCGTGACCTAATTTTTTTTTACCTCTGATTATAATTATTATCTCGAAAACTATGAACTTTTTGTATAGTCATGTATATTAGAATGTTGTAGGTATTGATACAACGATCATTTTGATGTATAGAAAAAGGTCATGGGTTCAAAGGTCAAGGTCACAGATGCGACACAATACCGAAATGGTTAATTATCTCGAAAACTATAAACTTTTTGCATAGGCATGTATATTAGAATGTTGTAGGTATTGATACAACGATCATTTTGATGTATAGAAAAAGGTTATGGGTTTAAAGGTCAAGGTCACAGATGCGAAACAATACCGAAATGTTTAATTATCTTGAAAACTATAAACTTTTTGTATAGACATGTATATTAGAATGTTGTAGGTATTGATACAACGATCATTTTGATGTATAGAAAAAGGTCATGGGTTCAAAGGTCAAGGTCACAGATGTGAAACAATACCGAAATGGTTAATTATCTCGAAAACTATAAACTTTTTGTATAGGCATGTATATTAGAATGTTGTAGGTATTGATACAATGATCATTTTGATGTAAAGAAAAAAGTCATTGGGGTTTAGTATTTACGTTTACTTTAAATCTATCAGCTAGCCATTAGTTATCAGGTGAGCGCATAAGGCCCATGGGCCTCTTGTTTTGAAAGAGACAGTTGCCTGGACAACTTCTGTAATTGGGAGGTACAGATTATTAGCTTATTGTGTCAGGATGGTTTATACCAATTCAGGCTTTTGAAGCTCACTTGGACAATTTATATATATTCAACAATAATTTTAAATACATTTAAATTATTTCTAAAACAAAGGTTTTATTTTTATTTTTATTTTTTTTCAAATTAATTGTGAATTCAATGAATAAAATTAATGACTTCAACAATGGTTAATCTGTCAGTTGCAAGTCAAGGGAAATAGCTGGTCATGGTGAAAGTTTTTTTTGTGATGATGACACTATGGCGATGATGATGTGGCATGATGATCTGGTGAAGATGATGACAATAATAATGATGATGATGACATTCAGTTCTGCTGCTGCCGATGATGATGATGATGTCACCATGATGATGATGATATGACATAAGGAGATATAATGATGATGATAATGATGATGATGATGATGATGATGTCACCATGATGATGATGTGACACGAGGAGATATGATAATGATGTTGATGATGGTGATGACATGAGTTCTGTTGATGCCGATGATGATAATGATTATCGTGATGAAGAAGATGATAGTGATGGTGGTGATGAAAATAAGCTCTGCTGCTATGAGTGATGATGGTGATGATGACGATGTGACTTGACGTACTATGATGATGATTATGATGGTGACATGAGTTCTGTTGCTACCGATGATGATGATGGTGGCAATGATGACATTCAGTACTGCTGAGCACTGCCCATAGTATGATGATGATGATGATGATGATGATGAAGATGGTGATGATGATGATGGTGGCAATGATGACATTCAGTACTGCTGAGCACTGCCCATAGTATGATGATGATGATGATGATGATGATGATGATGATGATGATGGTGGTGATGATGATGATGGTGGTGGTGATGACATTCAGTTCTGCTGCTGTCGATGATAATAATAATTCACGATGATGATGATGATGATGATAACAAAGCCAATGTGTTCATGCTGATGATGTGACATGATGATGACATTCAGTACTGCTGCTGCTGATAATAATGATGATTATGTGACACGAAGAGCTATGATGATGATGTGACCATATTAATGATGTAACATGAGGATTTCTGAAAATGATTAATATAATGGTGGTGGTGATTGTCATGGCATGGGTTCTACTGCTGCTGCTAATGACGACGATGATGATGATGATGATATCTTCATGTTGATGATCAAAATGTGATATGAGGAGTGATAATGATGATGATGGTGGTGATTATAGATCCAGTTTGGGTTTTCTTCCAGTCAACTGCGTTTTAGTGGAGTTATGCCCTTTTACTTTGTGAATTTTATCAAAATGATGGTTTCTCTGGACTTTTTTCCGTTACGCTTGAGATATTTCACTCAGATTTGGGGTCGGGTCTTTAGTAGCCTCTCTTGGTTTTTGAAAATTGAAAATTGTATTTATGCGAATTACTTAGTTTACTCAATTGATAAACATTGCGTGTCATGTCCATTTTGACCATTGTAACATATTTATACGTTAGAACCTAACAACTTGCATAAAAAGCAGACTTGTTGTTAGAAGCTTCCCGATCACAGTATCTATTATTTGCATGATTTTCATTTGTTACTGATTCATTAGACAAATCTCAGTTTCAAGTGCACATTTTTTTTATCAAATTGCTCAGTTTAGCTGATGCTTCAGTACCTTCAGTACTTTGATTTTAATTTTAAAGTTGAATTTATATTTGGAATCTTCCTTCCTTTTAAACAAAACTTATTTTTCCACTCCAAATCAGCAACATTTAGGTTAAAATTTTTATTCCTTCAGAGTATTGAATCAGTTCATCAGAACTCTATGTATACACAGAGTTAGGGCTGGGTACATGTAATGATACTTTGTTTCATTCTATTGCAAAAACAAAAACTGATGGACCATACATATTAATATTTAAAATAAGCACATTTTCCACAAAAAAAAAAAAAAAAAAAAAAAAAAATAATAAAATAAATAAAATTAAAATAGTGGGCTAAATCCAAATGACTGCCTGGTCATGTATCAAAGGATCACCTTCAAACTGCCAACAGTGGTTAGAACTTGAACCTATACAGACTCTGGGACAGTGCTGAGCTATCAGCTGAAATTTCCAAAACTGCAACAACCTTCTTTATTTTTAATATATCCACCTGCATATATACAATATATTGGTGCAAAGAGGAGTCTAGATTTGCATTCTCTGTCAAGTATTGTATTTTAATTATTTATGACTGAATAAAGCCATCTTACCAGTTGTATGGAGATAACCAAACCATCTTACCAGTTGTATGGAGATAATCAATCTATTATAAAGAATAAGCCTATATGGCACAAAGACAAAGTGGTAATCAGTTTGAATATAAAATAACAGTTTACACCACACTAATCAGTCTTCCTTGGTCACCCATTTCTGAATGAGGCATTATCATTGGCAGAAAATCAAATGCAAATTTGGTTTTATGTTTTTCAATGCAGCTCAACTGTTCAAGTGTATGTACAACAAAATGTGCAAAATAGCAAGAACCAAGCTGAAAATCAAGAAGATTGGGTTTCAAAATCAGTAGTGTTACATTACAAAGGAGTGCAAATAGAAGGGTTGTATCTAAATCTAAAATTCCCATCCATATTCACTAAAAGTTTGTTTTATTAACAAATTCAACATCTCAGTTATGCCAAACACAAAGGTACACAGAAAAGAGCTTTCATAAATAATTCTAAATTGACATTTTCTGTTTCCAAAATCAACAAACTTATAATCAGTCAAATCACTGAAACTAGTAAATCCCAACTGAATTTAAATGGACATGATTGTCATTTAATTTTAATTTAAGTGGGGATTCTTTAAAAGTATAGTGTTGGATTTACATATTTGATTCCAGTTTTACAATCATTTCTCAACTTAAAAGATTTTCCTTAATTGAAATCTGACAACTTTTGACAATAATTTTATACAAATAAAGTTTCAACAAAATTGGAATATAAATGTAAAAAACTTAAGAATGATCTTCTAAATGACAACTTAAATTTATGGATTTCTTGAATACTAAATAAAATATTCAGCTTTCAAATTTGCTAAATTCAAGTTGAGGAAAATCTCAAATAAGGAATGACTGGAACCAGCAGAATTTTCATATCTAGATGCAATAGTAACCACTTCCATTTCTCAGGTCTTGTATTCAAACACAAAAGCCATTTACAGAACAAATACTCTACCAAAAAAGCTTCTCTAGTTGTAATTTGATACAAAATACCACTATATGTATTTCACACAAATATTGTATATAAATACCATGAAGAGTAGGTATTTACAATCCACTGGTAAATAGATACATTACTGACTTGCCAATATAAGCTTACATAAATACTAAGAAGCATATATGGATCCTGACTGCCAGTACATGTATGGAATAATCTTTGTAAGGGCAGTGCAAGCATGCACACATCTTGGATGCAGTATAGCTTTGACTGGCCAGTATGTAAACAGTACAGCTTTGACAGACCAGTATGTTTACAGTTTAGCTTTGACAGGCCAGTATGTATACAGTATACCTTTGACGGGTCAGTATGTTTACAGTTTAGCTTTGACCGGCCAGTATGTATACAGTATAGCTTTGACGGGTCAGCAGGGCTCAAATTAGATTTTGAAACAGGGAGAAGTGACTTTCTCCCTCAGCCAAGACTAGGGAGAAGTTTTTCAAAACAGGGAGAAGTTTTTCCGTCGCGAGTGAAATTTACGTGGCGAGGCATGTTCCCAATATGTTTGACTTTAAATGGGAATATCCCTACAGAAGACTTGCATATTACATAAATTGTAATATTACTTATTGAATCCAAATAAATCATAATGTAAATTTCTTCATAATTATCTTCTTTTTTTTTTTTTTCTTTTCTTTTCTTTTTTTTTTTTTTTGCTATGTGCAGAATTATTATATGTATAAGCTTGGTGTAGCAATACTGAAAATAATTTAAAACAATTATTGAACTTAATTTTCCTTTTTTTTTTTTTTTTTTGTTATTTAAATGCTATTTAAATTATGCTCTTAATGCATTGATCATATCACATCACTAAATGTCTTAAGATTTCAACGTAAATGTGAAATACATGTACAATTTTCTTTAAAACATTATTTTTTAAAAAATGTAAAGATTAACAACATATTAAGAAGTAAAACTAATAAATGAAAAAAAAAAAAAAAATAAAAATATAAATAAATATATGCACCATTATTTTTGAGTTATCCCCCTTGTCAACCATATGTTGATGGCAACAAACATGGCTGCTGTGTCTGACTCCCAATTTCTAGAGATGATACTACTACTCATTTGCAATCATTCTATCAGAAAATGCTTTTATTTATGGATTCCATTGTGAAAAGGCAACATTCTGTGAGGGTCTGTTATTTTATTAAATTTTCATAAAAAAACGATCCACTATTTTGTTCAATACAAACCATTATTTTTGAGTTATCCCCCTTGTCAACCATATGTTGATGGCAACAAACATGGCTGCTGTGTCTGTTATGATAACGTATTTTGATGTTGAGGCAATTGTGTCATATTTTAAAATGTTTATCGATTAGATTTTACTTTCGTGAAAGGGAGATAATTCGTACAGCGTTGTGTGCAAATTTTTAAATACAGTTGTTTTACCAGTTCCGAACAGGGTTTTATATAAGCGCTGCTGCAGACGTCATCCACAAGCAGAGGAAATAAAATTTATGTGGTGTAATAATACAAATGTTTACTGATTCCAAAATATCGTCACCTGTCCTCAAAAACACGTGTTAGTATGTTTTCTTGAAAAAAGCATTTCCGTGATCATGATTTGTTTACATCGTTAAACTAGGTCACCAACAATCTGTCGATAGCATCTCTTAACAGAAAACTTTTAGCGGTTGAAGTTTATATTATTTAAACAATTAATGCCCATACATTCAAGTAGAAGCAAATTTAGAAAGTTATTTTGCGATTCCTTTAATTGAACGGGATTGAAATTTTAGATTATTCGGTAGTAAAAATTCGGAACTGGTAAAACAACTGTACTTCACCATTAACATGAAACGGGAATATTGTGAGTGATAATCAGCAGTTAATTAAAACCCAGATTAACAGCAAATGATCCAGTTCCATACAACCGCTAGAATGTACCCCCTCATAGCGACGGTAGGATCTGCAAAACTCTACTTTCTCTCTATCCGAAATGACAAAACGATCGGGCACAACTTTTTTAAATTTTATTTACCGATTGTCATATATTTATGAAATTATTATTTTCTACCATCTAATTCAGCAATACATGGTTTGGTACATTGTTTCTTTTTCCAAAAAAAAAAAAAAATAAAAAAAAATAAAAAACATCCGTCGGACTATGCATAGATCGCCCAACCCCTGTATACAGTACAGCTTTGACGGGTCAGTATGTTTACAGTTTAGCTTTGACCGGCCAGTGATTATACAGTATACCTTTGACGGGTCAGTATGTTTACAGTTTAGCTTTGACCGGCCAGTATGTATTAAGTATAGCTTTGATGGGTCAGTATGTTTACAGTTTAGCTTTGACGGGCTAGTATGTATACAGTATAGCTTTGACGGGCTAGTATGTTTACAGTTTAGCTTTGACGGGCTAGTATGTATACAGCATAGCTTTGACGGGCTAGTATGTTTACAGTTTAGCTTTGACGGGCTAGTATGTATACAGCATAGCTTAGACGGGCCAGTATGTTTACAGTATAGCTTTGACCAGCCATTATGTATACAGTACAGCCTTGACGGGTCAGTATGTTTACAGTATACCTTTGACGGGTCAGTATGTTTACAGTTTAGCTTTGACCGGCCAGTATGTATTAAGTATAGCTTTGACGGGTCAGTATGTTTACAGTTTAGCTTTGACGGGCTAGTATGTATACAGTATAGCTTTGACGGGCTAGTATGTTTACAGTTTAGCTTTGACGGGCTAGTATGTATACAGCATAGCTTTGACGGGCTAGTATGTTTACAGTTTAGCTTTGACGGGCTAGTATGTATACAGCATAGCTTAGACGGGCCAGTATGTTTACAGTATAGCTTTGACCAGCCATTATGTATACAGTACAGCCTTGACGGGTCAGTATGTTTACAGTTTAGCTTTGACCGGCCAGTATGAATACAGTATACCTTTGACGGGTCAGTATGTTTACAGTTTAGCTTTGACAGGCCAGTATTTAGACAGTATAGCCTTGACAGGCCAGTATGTTTACAGTATAGCTTTGACCAGCCATTAAGTATACAGTATCGCCTTGACAGGCTAGTATGTTTACAGTTTAGCTTTGACGGGGTAGTATGTATACAGCATAGCTTTGACGGGCTAGTATGTTTACAGTTTAGCTTTGACGGGCTAGTATGTATACAGCATAGCTTAGACGGGCCAGTATGTTTACAGTATAGCTTTGACGGGCCAGTATGTTTACAGTATAGCTTTGACCAGCCATTATGTATACAGTACAGCCTTGACAGGTCAGTATGTTTACAGTTTAGCTTTGACCGGCCAGTATGTATACAGTATACCTTTGACGGGTCAGTATGTTTACAGTTTAGCTTTGACCGGCCAGTATGTATACAGTATAGCTTTGACGGGTCAGTATGTTTACAGTTTAGCTTTGACCGGCCAGTATGTATACAGTATAGCTTTGACAGGCCAGTATTTGGACAGTATAGCCTTGACAGGTCAGTATGTTTACAGTTTAGCTTTGACGGGCTAGTATGTATACAGTATAGCTTTGACGGGCTAGTATGTTTACAGTTTAGCTTTGACGGGCTAGTATGTATACAGCATAGCTTTGACGGGCCAGTATGTTTACAGTATAGCTTTGACCAGCCATTATGTATACAGTACAGCCTTGACGGGTCAGTATGTTTACAGTTTAGCTTTGACCGGCCAGTATGTATACAGTATACCTTTGACGGGTCAGTATGTATACAGTATAGATTTGACGGGCTAGTATGTTTACAGTTTAGCTTTGACGGGCTAGTATGTATACAGCATAGCTTTGACGGGCCAGTATGTTTACAGTATAGCTTTGACCAGCCATTATGTATACAGTACAGCCTTGACGGGTCAGTATGTTTACAGTTTAGCTTTGACCGGCCAGTATGTATACAGTATAGCTTTGACGGGTCAGTATGTTTACAGTTTAGCTTTGATGGGCCAGTATGTATACAGTATACCTTTGACGGGTCAGTATGTATACAGTATAGATTTGACGGGCTAGTATGTTTACAGTTTAGCTTTGATGGGCTAGTATGTATACAGTATAGCTTTGACGGGCTAGTATGTTTACAGTATAGCTTTGACGGGCTAGTATGTATACAGCATAGCTTTGACGGGCCAGTATGTTTACAGTATAGCTTTGACCAGCCATTATGTATACAGTATACCTTTGACGAGTCAGTATGTTTACAGTTTAGCTTTGACCGGCCAGTATGTATACAGTATAGCTTTGACGGGTCAGTATGTTTACAGCTTAGCTTTGATGGGCCAGTATGTATACAGTATAGCTTTGACAGGCCAGTGTTTAGACAGTATAGCCTTGACAGGTCAGTATGTTTACAGTTTAGCTTTGACGGGCTAGTATGTATACAGTATAGCTTTGACGGGCTAGTATGTTTACAGTTTAGCTTTGACGGGCTAGTATGTATACAGCATAGCTTAGACGGGCCAGTATGTTTACAGTATAGCTTTGACCAGCCATTATGTATACAGTACAGCTTTGACGGGTCAGTATGTTTACAGTTTAGCTTTGACCGGCCAGTATGAATACAGTATACCTTTGACGGGTCAGTATGTTTACAGTTTAGCTTTGACCGGCCAGTATGTATTCAGTATAGCTTTGACAGGTCAGTATGTTTACAGTTTAGCTTTAACGGGCTAGTATGTATACAGTATAGCTTTGACGGGCCAGTATGTTTACAGTATAGCTTTGACCAGCCATTATGTATACAGTACAGCCTTGACGGGTCAGTATGTTTACAGTATAGCTTTGACCGGCCAGTGATTATACAGTATACCTTTGACGGGTCAGTATGTTTACAGTTTAGCTTTGACCGGCCAGTATGTATTCAGTATAGCTTTGACAGGTCAGTATGTTTACAGTTTAGCTTAACGGGCTAGTATGTATACAGTATAGCTTTGACGGGCCAGTATGTTTACAGTATAGCTTTGACCAGCCATTATGTATACAGTACAGCCTTGACGGGTCAGTATGTTTACAGTTTAGCTTTGACCGGCCAGTATGAATACAGTATACCTTTGACGGGTCAGTATGTTTACAGTTTAGCTTTGACCGGCCAGTATGTATTAAGTATAGCTTTGACGGGTCAGTATGTTTACAGTTTAGCTTTGACGGGCTAGTATGTATACAGTATAGCTTTGACGGGCTAGTATGTTTACAGTTTAGCTTTGACGGGCTAGTATGTATACAGCATAGCTTTGACGGGCTAGTATGTTTACAGTTTAGCTTTGACGGGCTAGTATGTATACAGCATAGCTTAGACGGGCCAGTATGTTTACAGTATAGCTTTGACCAGCCATTATGTATACAGTACAGCCTTGACGGGTCAGTATGTTTACAGTTTAGCTTTGACCGGCCAGTATGAATACAGTATACCTTTGACGGGTCAGTATGTTTACAGTTTAGCTTTGACAGGCCAGTATTTAGACAGTATAGCCTTGACAGGCCAGTATGTTTACAGTATAGCTTTGACCAGCCATTAAGTATACAGTATCGCCTTGACAGGCTAGTATGTTTACAGTTTAGCTTTGACGGGCTAGTATGTATACAGCATAGCTTTGACGGCTAGTATGTTTACAGTTTAGCTTTGACGGGCTAGTATGTATACAGCATAGCTTAGACGGGTCAGTATGTTTACAGTATAGTTTTGACGGGCCAGTATGTTTACAGTATAGCTTTGACCAGCCATTATGTATACAGTACAGCCTTGACAGGTCAGTATGTTTACAGTTTAGCTTTGACCGGCCAGTATGTATACAGTATACTTTTGACGGGTCAGTATGTTTACAGTTTAGCTTTGACCGGCCAGTATGTATACAGTATAGCTTTGACGGGTCAGTATGTTTACAGTTTAGCTTTGACCGGCCAGTATGTATACAGTATATCTTTGACAGGCCAGTATTTAGACAGTATAGCCTTGACAGGTCAGTATGTTTACAGTTTAGCTTTGACGGGCTAGTATGTAGACAGTATAGCTTTGACGGGCTAGTATGTTTACAGTTTAGCTTTGACGGGCTAGTATGTATACAGCATAGCTTTGACGGGCCAGTATGTTTACAGTATAGCTTTGACCAGCCATTATGTATACAGTACAGCCTTGACGGGTCAGTATGTTTACAGTTTAGCTTTGACCGGCCAGTATGTATACAGTATACCTTTGACGGGTCAGTATGTATACAGTATAGATTTGACGGGCTAGTATGTTTACAGTTTAGCTTTGATGGGCTAGTATGTATACAGTATAGCTTTGACGGGCTAGTATGTTTACAGTTTAGCTTTGACGGGCTAGTATGTATACAGCATAGCTTTGACGGGCCAGTATGTTTACAGTATAGCTTTGACCAGCCATTATGTATACAGTATACCTTTGACGGGTCAGTATGTTTACAGTTTAGCTTTGACCGGCCAGTATGTATACAGTATAGCTTTGATGGGTCAGTATGTTTACAGTTTAGCTTTGATGGGCCAGTATGTATACAGTATAGCTTTGACAGGCCAGTGTTTAGACAGTATAGCCTTGACAGGTCAGTATGTTTACAGTTTAGCTTTGACGGGCTAGTATGTATACAGTATAGCTTTGACGGGCTAGTATGTTTACAGTTTAGCTTTGACGGGCTAGTATGTATACAGCATAGCTTAGACGGGCCAGTATGTTTACAGTATAGCTTTGACCAGCCATTATGTATAAAGTACAGCCTTGACGGGTCAGTATGTTTACAGTTTAGCTTTGACCGGCCAGTGATTATACAGTATACCTTTGACGGGTCAGTATGTTTACAGTTTAGCTTTGACCGGCCAGTATGTATTCAGTATAGCTTTGACAGGTCAGTATGTTTACAGTTTAGCTTTAACGGGCTAGTATGTATACAGTATAGCTTTGACGGGCCAGTATGTTTACAGTATAGCTTTGACCAGCCATTATGTATACAGTACAGCCTTGACGGGTCAGTATGTTTACAGTATAGCTTTGACCGGCCAGTGATTATACAGTATACCTTTGACGGGTCAGTATGTTTACAGTTTAGCTTTGACCGGCCAGTATGTATTCAGTATAGCTTTGACAGGTCAGTATGTTTACAGTTTAGCTTTAACGGGCTAGTATGTATACAGTATAGCTTTGACGGGCCAGTATGTTTACAGTATAGCTTTGACCAGCCATTATGTATACAGTACAGCCTTGACGGGTCAGTATGTTTACAGTTTAGCTTTGACCGGCCAGTATGTATACAGTATACCTTTGACGGGTCAGTATGTATACAGTATAGATTTGACGGGCTAGTATGTTTACAGTTTAGCTTTGATGGGCTAGTATGTATACAGTATAGCTTTGACGGGCTAGTATGTTTACAGTATAGCTTTGACGGGCTAGTATGTATACAGCATAGCTTTGACGGGCCAGTATGTTTACAGTATGCTTTGACCAGCCATTATGTATACAGTATACCTTTGACGAGTCAGTATGTTTACAGTTTAGCTTTGACCGGCCAGTATGTATACAGTATAGCTTTGACGGTCAGTATGTTTTACAGTTTAGCTTTGATGGGCCAGTATGTATACAGTATAGATTTGACAGGCCAGTGTTTAGACAGTTTAGCCTTGACAGGTCAGTATGTTTACAGTTTAGCTTTGACGGGCTAGTATGTATACAGTATAGCTTTGACGGGCTAGTATGTTTTACAGTTTAGCTTTGACGGGCTAGTATGTATACAGCATAGCTTAGACGGGCCAGTATGTTTACAGTATAGCTTTGACCAGCCATTATGTATACAGTACAGCCTTGACGGGTCAGTATGTTTACAGTTTAGCTTTGACCAGCCAGTGATTATACGTATACCTTTGACGGGTCAGTATGTTTACAGTTTAGCTTTGACCGGCCAGTATGTATTCAGTATAGCTTTGACAGGTCAGTATGTTTACAGTTTAGCTTTAACGGCTAGTATGTATACAGTATAGCTTTGACGGGCCAGTATGTTTACAGTATAGCTTTGACCAGCCATTATGTATACAGTACAGCCTTGACGGGTCAGTATGTTTACAGTATAGCTTTGACCGGCCAGTGATTATACAGTATACCTTTGACGGGTCAGTATGTTTACAGTTTAGCTTTGACCGGCCAGTATGTATTCAGTATAGCTTTGACAGGTCAGTATGTTTACAGTTTAGCTTTAACGGGCTAGTATGTATACAGTATAGCTTTGACGGGCCAGTATGTTTACAGTATAGCTTTGACCAGCCATTATGTATACAGTACAGCCTTGACGGGCTAGTATGTTTACAGTTTAGCTTTGACGGGCTAGTATGTATACAGCATAGCTTAGACGGGCCAGTATGTTTACAGTATAGCTTTGACCAGCCATTATGTATACAGTACAGCCTTGACGGGTCAGTATGTTTACAGTTTAGCTTTGACCGGCCAGTATGAATACAGTATACCTTTGACGGGTCAGTATGTTTACAGTTTAGCTTTGACAGGCCAGTATTTAGACAGTATAGCCTTGACAGGCCAGTATGTTTACAGTATAGCTTTGACCAGCCATTAAGTATACAGTATCGCCTTGACAGGCTAGTATGTTTACAGTTTAGCTTTGACGGGCTGGTACGTATACAGCATAGCTTTGACGGGCTAGTATGTTTACAGTTTAGCTTTGACGGGCTAGTATGTATACAGCATAGCTTAGACGGGCCAGTATGTTTACAGTATAGCTTTTGACGGGCCAGTATGTTTACAGTATAGCTTTGACCAGCCATTATGTATACAGTACAGCCTTGACAGGTCAGTATGTTTACAGTTTAGCTTTGACCGGCCAGTATGTATACAGTATACCTTTGACGGGTCAGTATGTTTACAGTTTAGCTTTGACCGGCCAGTATGTATACAGTATAGCTTTGACGGGTCAGTATGTTTACAGTTTAGCTTTGACCGGCCAGTATGTATACAGTATAGCTTTGACAGGCCAGTATTTAGACAGTATAGCCTTGACAGGTCAGTATGTTTACAGTTTAGCTTTGACGGGCTAGTATGTATACAGTATAGCTTTGACGGGCTAGTATGTTTACAGTTTAGCTTTGACGGGCTAGTATGTATACAGCATAGCTTTGACGGGCCAGTATGTTTACAGTATAGCTTTGACCAGCCATTATGTATACAGTACAGCCTTGACGGGTCAGTATGTTTACAGTTTAGCTTTGACCGGCCAGTATGTATACAGTATACCTTTGACGGGTCAGCATGTATACAGTATAGATTTGACGGCTAGTATGTTTACAGTTTAGCTTTGACGGGCTAGTATGTATACAGCATAGCTTTGACGGGCCAGTATGTTGACAGTATAGCTTTGACCAGCCATTATGTATACAGTACAGCCTTGACGGGTCAGTATGTTTACAGTTTAGCTTTGACCGGCCAGTATGTATACAGTATACCTTTGACGGGTCAGTATGTATACAGTATAGATTTGACGGGCTAGTATGTTTACAGTTTAGCTTTGATGGGCTAGTATGTATACAGTATAGCTTTGACGGGCTAGTATGTTTACAGTTTAGCTTTGACGGGCTAGTATGTATACAGCATAGCTTTGACGGGCCAGTATGTTTACAGTATAGCTTTGACCAGCCATTATGTATACAGTATACCTTTGACGGGTCAGTATGTTTACAGTTTAGCTTTGACCGGCCAGTATGTATACAGTATAGCTTTGACGGGTCAGTATGTTTACAGTTTAGCTTTGATGGGCCAGTATGTATACAGTATAGCTTTGACAGGCCAGTGTTTAGACAGTATATAGCCTTGACAGGTCAGTATGTTTACAGTTTAGCTTTGACGGGCTAGTATGTATACAGTATAGCTTTGACGGGCTAGTATGTTTACAGTTTAGCTTTGACGGGCTAGTATGTATACAGCATAGCTTAGACGGGCCAGTATGTTTACAGTATAGCTTTGACCAGCCTTATGTATACAGTACAGCTTTGACGGGTCAGTATGTTTACAGTTTAGCTTTAACGGCTAGTATGTATACAGTATAGCTTTGACGGGCCAGTATGTTTATAGTATAGCTTTGACCAGCCATTATGTATACAGTACAGCCTTGACGGGTCAGTATGTTTACAGTATAGCTTTGACCGGCCAGTATGTATTCAGTATAGCTTTGACAGGTCAGTATGTTTACAGTTTAGCTTTAACGGGCTAGTATGTATACAGTATAGCTTTGACGGGCCAGTATGTTTACAGTATAGCTTTGACCAGCCATTATGTATACAGTACAGCCTTGACGGGTCAGTATGTTTACAGTATAGCTTTGACCGGCCAGTGATTATACAGTATACCTTTGACGGGTCAGTATGTTTACAGTTTAGCTTTGACCGGCCAGTATGTATTCAGTATAGCTTTGACAGGTCAGTATGTTTACAGTTTAGCTTTAACGGGCTAGTATGTATACAGTATAGCTTTGACGGGCCAGTATGTTTACAGTATAGCTTTGACCAGCCATTATGTATACAGTACAGCCTTGACGGGTCAGTATGTTTACAGTTTAGCTTTGACCGGCCAGTATGAATACAGTATACCTTTGACGGGTCAGTATGTTTACAGTTTAGCTTTGACCGGCCAGTATGTATTAAGTATAGCTTTGACGGGTCAGTATGTTTACAGTTTAGCTTTGACGGGCTAGTATGTATACAGTATAGCTTTGACGGGCTAGTATGTTTACAGTTTAGCTTTGACGGGCTAGTATGTATACAGCATAGCTTTGACGGGCTAGTATGTTTACAGTTTAGCTTTGACGGGCTAGTATGTATACAGCATAGCTTAGACGGGCCAGTATGTTTACAGTATAGCTTTGACCAGCCATTATGTATACAATACAGCCTTGACGGGTCAGTATGTTTACAGTTTAGATTTGACCGGCCAGTATGAATACAGTATACCTTTGACGGGTCAGTATGTTTACAGTTTAGCTTTGACAGGCCAGTATTTAGACAGTATAGCCTTGACAGGCCAGTATGTTTACAGTATAGCTTTGACCAGCCATTAAGTATACAGTATCGCCTTGACAGGCTAGTATGTTTACAGTTTAGCTTTGACGGGCTAGTATGTATACAGCATAGCTTTGACGGGCTAGTATGTTTACAGTTTAGCTTTGACGGGCTAGTATGTATACAGCATAGCTTAGACGGGCCAGTATGTTTACAGTATAGCTTTGACGGGCCAGTATGTTTACAGTATAGCTTTGACCAGCCATTATGTATACAGTACAGCCTTGAGAGGTCAGTATGTTTACAGTTTAGCTTTGACCGGCCAGTATGTATACAGTATACCTTTGACGGGTCAGTATGTTTACAGTTTAGCTTTGACCGGCCAGTATGTATACAGTATAGCTTTGACGGGTCAGTATGTTTACAGTTTAGCTTTGACCGGCCAGTATGTATACAGTATAGCTTTGACAGGCCAGTATTTAGACAGTATAGCCTTGACAGGTCAGTATGTTTACAGTTTAGCTTTGACGGGCTAGTATGTATACAGTATAGCTTTGACGGGCTAGTATGTTTACAGTTTAGCTTTGACGGGCTAGTATGTATACAGCATAGCTTTGACGGGCCAGTATGTTTACAGTATAGCTTTGACCAGCCATTATGTATACAGTACAGCCTTGACGGGTCAGTATGTTTACAGTTTAGCTTTGACCGGCCAGTATGTATACAGTATACCTTTGACGGGTCAGTATGTATACAGTTAGATTTGACGGGCTAGTATGTTTACAGTTTAGCTTTGACGGGCTAGTATGTATACAGCATAGCTTTGACGGGCCAGTATGTTTACAGTATAGCTTTGACCAGCCATTATGTATACAGTACAGCCTTGACGGGTCAGTATGTTTACAGTTTAGCTTTGACCGGCCAGTATGTATACAGTATACCTTTGACGGGTCAGTATGTATACAGTATAGATTTGACGGGCTAGTATGTTTACAGTTTAGCTTTGATGGGCTAGTATGTATACAGTATAGCTTTGACGGGCTAGTATGTTTACAGTTTAGCTTTGACGGGCTAGTATGTATACAGCATAGCTTTGACGGGCCAGTATGTTTACAGTATAGCTTTGACCAGCCATTATGTATACAGTATACCTTTGACGGGTCAGTATGTTTACAGTTTAGCTTTGACCGGCCAGTATGTATACAGTATAGCTTTGACAGGTCAGTATGTTTACAGTTTAGCTTTGATGGGCCAGTATGTATACAGTATAGCTTTGACAGGCCAGTGTTTAGACAGTATAGCCTTGACAGGTCAGTATGTTTACAGTTTAGCTTTGACGGGCTAGTATGTATACAGTATAGCTTTGACGGGCTAGTATGTTTACAGTTTAGCTTTGACGGGCTAGTATGTATAACATAGCTTAGACGGGCCAGTATGTTTACAGTATAGCTTTGACCAGCCATTATGTATACAGTACAGCTTTGACGGGTCAGTATGTTTACAGTTTAGCTTTGACCGGCCAGTGATTATACAGTATACCTTTGACGGGTCAGTATGTTTACAGTTTAGCTTTGACCGGCCAGTATGTATTCAGTATAGCTTTGACAGGTCAGTATGTTTACAGTTTAGCTTTAACGGGCTAGTATGTATACAGTATAGCTTTGACGGGCCAGTATGTTTACAGTATAGCTTTGACCAGCCATTATGTATACAGTACAGCCTTGACGGGTCAGTATGTTTACAGTATAGCTTTGACCGGCCAGTGATTATACAGTATACCTTTGACGGGTCAGTATGTTTACAGTTTAGCTTTGACCGGCCAGTATGTATTCAGTATACATGGTATAGCTTTGACAGGTCAGTATGTTTACAGTTTAGCTTTAACGGGCTAGTATGTATACAGTATAGCTTTGACGGGCCAGTATGTTTACAGTATAGCTTTGACTAGCCATTATGTATACAGTACAGCCTTGACGGGTCAGTATGTTTACAGTTTAGCTTTGACCGGCCAGTGATTATACAGTATACCTTTGACGGGTCAGTATGTTTACAGTTTAGCTTTGACCGGCCAGTATGTATTCAGTATAGCTTTGACAGGTCAGTATGTTTACAGTTTAGCTTTAACGGGCTAGTATGTATACAGTATAGCTTTGACGGGCCAGTATGTTTACAGTATAGCTTTGACCAGCCATTAAGTATACAGTATCGCCTTGACGGGTCAGTATGTTTACAGTTTAGCTTTGACCGGCCAGTATGTATACAGTATACCTTTGACGGGTCAGTATGTTTACAGTATAGATTTGACGGTCAGTATGTTTACAGTTTAGCTTTGACAGGCCAGTATTTAGACAGTATAGCCTTGACAGGTCAGTATGTTTACAGTTTAGCTTTGACCGGCCAGTATGTATACAGTACAGCTTTGACGGGTCAGTAACTACACAGTATAGCTTTGACCAGCCATTATGTACACAGTACAGCTATGGCTGGCCAGTGCAGTTGTGCATTAATCTTGACTGGCCAGTGTAAAACTCAGTAGATTTTGACAAAGAAGTGTAAGCATGGTTTAGCTCTTGGTATGTCAGTATAATATTATATTATATAGATACTGTCAGGCTATAGCTAGCGCAAGATTTAGTAAATCTTGGTTGGGCAGTGGAGTATGATAAACATATATCTTAGCAGCTAGAATAAGGCTACATGGATACTGCTAGGCCAGAATAGGCTGGTGTGGTGGGAGCAGCTATGTATGGTATAGCTTTTGACAGGCTAACATTGGTCCACATATAACATGTTAAGACACCAGTTATAAAAATCAAAACAATGGATATAATGAAATAAAAATTATTAAGTGATGTTTTAGTTTTGAAGGCACTTGTAACAAGTACTGTTCAGACAGTGGACTCCTTCACTGAAAGCTTCAGTGTTGAATCTTAGATTTTTCAGAATGGGTCATTTTCAAAACTTTTGTCTAAAACATCATGATATTAATTTTTTGCATTAATGTTTTATCAAATATGGCTACTAAGGTCTTAACAATAGTGCCATTTTGCAAAATAAGGGGGTCAATGTGCCTTCTAGAATGAACACCGCCCTTATGTTCTGTGATTCATTATTTAACAATGGATCAAATAATTTCTTTCTGTTCTACCAAATGACCACTTGTCGATACCAAGGGATAGGAAAAGACAGTCTCACCCCGTCGTGGTTAGTCTGTTACTGTCCCATCACAACTAAACCAATATCGGTGGAGGGGTATCCTAACTTGTCAGACGACACTATCTGGAATGGAAATAAATGAGTAATATAAGTTTTAATGGCTACCGCTTTTACAGGTGAACATAATCGTTCTTCTCGCTTTGGCTTTACGTCGATGGATAGCCAAATCGGCGACACATTTATGTTTAAACCAGTGAACATCAAACGTCCATGCTGTTTACTATGTAAACGAAAGTAGACTTGCCCCCTGAGCTGATAAAAGAGTTCCGATTTTAGGGGAGATAACCGCGTTTGGCAAAATTTAGCGCGTGCGCATTGGAATGTGAAAGGGGTCTATTACCGGTACTCTGAACATACTTATTAATTATTTTCAATTTAATTCTGTTTAGATTTCATTAACCATTTTGATAATCATTTTATTGATCTTTGAAATATTCTGTTTACAGCATCCACTAGTGATATCACATTATACAAGTATTTTCTGGATGGAGAGTTATTTCCCTTACTTAGCAGCTGCTGGCATTGTTGCATTTGTTTTACTTTTGACTGTAATGGTAAGTACCTTGGGTTTAACCATTAAGTGCATCGTGTATATCATTTACACATTAATTATATTATGTTTAAAAACAAGAATTGTTATACATGTACATTCTGCAAACTTAGTTGGGCAGTGTAAGTAAATGTATCTTTGTCCATGTAAAAGGATGTTTGTTTCATAAATTTTACTTTAAAGGAGGAATTTTGATCAAATATGGTAAAAATATATACCTACATGACACAATATGTTACATACCACATTTATGTTAGGTAAAAAGTTAAGATCACAAGGTAAAATCTAAGTTGAGTAGGGGTTATAAGATCATTGAGATGATCTATTGTCATCTATCTTTGTCCATAGTCTGTTGTGTGTTGCTTTTCGTCTGTCATGCTTCATGTGTAAACTTTTCACATTTTAATTATCTTCTCCTAAACTACTGGCTCAAATTGGATGATATTTACCAATAATAAAATCTAGGTAAAGGGCTTTCAGATGTGCACAAATGAAGGGGTTATGTATAGACATGTATATTAGAATATTGTAGGTATTGGCCTAACGATCATTTTGATATATAGATGAAGGTCATAAGTTCAAAGGTCAGGGTCACAGATGCAAATTAATACTTAAATGATTAATAATCTTGAAGACTATAAACATTTTGTATAGACATGTATATTAGAATATTGTAGGTATTGGCCTAACGATCATTCTAATATATTTATGATTGTCATGTTTCAAAGATCAAGATCACAGATGCAAAAAAAAGATTATTTATCTTAAAAACTATAAACTTTTTGTATAGGCATGTATATTAGAATATTGTTGATATTGGCCTAACGTTCATTTTGATATATGAATGAAGGTCATGAGTTCAAAGGTCAAGGTCAGATGCAAATGGATACTGAAATGATTAATAATCTTGAAGACTGTAAAGATTTTGTATAGGTATGTATATTAGAATATTATAGGTATTGGCCTAACGACCATTTTGATATATTAATAAAGGTGATAGGTTCAAAGGTCGAAATCATAATGACAAACAAATACCAAAATGGCTTTTTTTAAAAACATTTGTACTTGTTCTTACTATTTTAGCTGTTTTTTAAGTAATGTACTGCAGTAAGAATTTAGATATTTTGGATGTAGCATTCGTAGAACAAGTTATAATTAATTAGCAAAGATTTAGCATATTTGCCCCAACTGTTGAAAATTTAGACATTCTTTTTGATTAATGTAATTGACCATTGAGCCTCTGTATGAGATGTGTACACACCCTCAGGTGAGTGTTACGACCCATGGGCCTCTTGTAAGTATCATTGAATGACCATGGGGAACTTTTGATTTGGTGACCAAAATATTCGACCATGGCTAGTTAAATTTGGTATTGGCTAATAAAAATAATACATGGTACCCAGAAGGCTAGGGAAATCCATATCCTACTTAGAGCCCTGTGTTTAAAAATGCTCTCGGGGTCAATAAAAGACACCACCATGTTCTCAAAATTACATCCTGTAATCATTGTAAACTATCATAGATTTTGAAACTAAACAGCAGTAACTTGTGATAGTCAATGAATTTGTATTTTCCACTGTTTTTTAGAGTTTTTAAGACTAAGTAAAGAGATGTTCAGTAGACTATGTATATTTTATTTTTGTTCTTGTCTTCTAAAATTGTTTAAAGACTTTTAGAATAATATCCACAGGTTATACATTACACATGTTATATTTAGATTTACTGCTGCTGCAAGAGAAGACAGAAGATAATAATAACAGAGAAAGAACCACAACAAAAACAACAACAGCAACAACAACAGATATTTTATCCAACCATTGCACCGAACATGAAAGATCCCATGATGATACAACCAGAAGGGAGTCCTGTCTTTGTAACTAAAGGTTGTGTGACACAAGTGCAAACACAAACGACAAGAATTAAATCTAAGGGACTTCTAGAAAGGTATCTGTCAACTTCAAACCCTCAATAAACACAAAATTATTATCTGACCCTCAACAAACAAAAAATTAATTATCTGACCCTCAACAAACAAAAAATTAATTATCTGACCCTCAACAAAGACAAAATTAATTAGCTAACCCTCAACAAAATCAGAATTAGATATCTGACCCTCAACAAACACAAAATTAATTTTATCTGGCCCTTAACAAAATTAGAATTAAATATCTAACCCTCAACAAACACAAAATTAATTTTATCTGGCCCTTAATAAATGCAAAATTAATTATCTAACCCTCAACAAACACAAAATTATTTATCTAACCATTAACAAACATAAATAACACTGATAAGGTTTTGCAAACTAATGAAACCTTATTAAAATGTCAATTAAATCTTCATAGGGTAACAATATTAGATAGTAAATGATAGATTACGTAACTCCATAATTGGTATCCAAATGCTTTATTCTATACTACTGTTGCTGGTATATGAGTGTGGTGTACATGTTGGTGTGTGGTGCTGGAGATGTATGCTACATCCCTGCAGCTTCGGAGAATATGGACCACATCTTGTGGGACTCTTTTCTGTGTTCCATTTCCCCGCTTAAGTCTTGGTCTTGAGTCTTTATGTGCCAGTGAATGTGTGCAGGCAACCAGGTATGTGGACCTGAACGCCTTTTCTGGGCAGTACACAAGCGATTCTGAGAATTGTTTATTGGTCCAGCAATTATTTGATCGTTCATTGATGTACTGACTACATTCCATTCCTTAATTGGACAGTATGGCCGGGACTTGTTTATGCTTAAGCAGCATGGGGTAATTAACTAAAGGGCATCTGCAGCAGGAGATCATATCAATCAACAACATGTTATAAATAGACACACTGCCTTTAATGTATAGTACTTGATACATTAGTAGATAACATTTACAGCTAATTATATATAACTTTCTAACTTTTAAAATTTAACGGCATGTATATTGTTACAATAGTTTTTTGGATTACTCTTTACAAGCTATTTATCAAGCTTGCAAATAAGGTCAAGACCCTGAAGCTTTTATAAGAATGCTTACTGTGGCTTCACAGGCTGTTCAAGATTCTGCAGCTGTGACAACTGCACTTTTGGCTAACACTATGCTTATGCATAGGGATGTTATTATTCATACAGCAGGTCAAAATTTGTCAAAACTCATCTGTCCTCTCTTAAGTTGGCTTAATCAAACAAAATTCAAACTAAAAAAAAACAAGCACAAGTGATGGAAAAAATGTTCCAAGATTCAAGGTCTACATGTACTTACAAAAGACCTTATTCATCTAATAATAGATATAGACAATCTTCAAGCTTTCCATCATCATCTAGCTCAACAAACTCTAGAAGTTTTAAGGATGTTTCTTCTCAACAAAACCCTTTTTTCTCTTCCAAGCCTCCATTAAAGAGAAATGATTTGCAGCAAAATGTAATGAATGCTTGCAAGGTAAGAGCCTGACTTGCAATTTTTGCTCAAAGATGGCAAAGGATAAATATGGACAAAACTATTGTAAATATTGTAACAATTGGTTTAGATTTAAAGTTAGTAACATGTCCCTCTTTAACAAACACACCAGTGTTTACAACAATTCCAAAACACAAGATAAAGGCAGATCTTCTTTTGTCAGAAATTCAGGGACCAAGGTTTTGTTCATCTTGGACTTCAGTTCAACACTCTGAACTTTATTATCAGAATAAACGACAGACTATAAAAAATACTTCAAATAGTAAAGCTTTTCACAAGAAGAAAAACAGTCTAAGCAAGACAACATCTAATGCTGTTAGGTGTTCTGAATTCAGTGGCAGATTATGTTTATCTAGGCAGACTCCATCTGGGACCATTGTTATTCATTCTGATGTCTCAGTGGAAGCAGAACATTCACTCTCTGGAGTCCAGGGTCCTTTTAAATGACCAGCGTCATGTCTATCTTAAGTTCTGGTCAAATCACAGGTTCCTGGAAGAAGGACTTCCTACCAAGGAGAAAAACCCAGCAATGACTGTTCTATCAGATGCCAGTCTGGAGAATTTGGGAGCTCATTTTCATAATTTTGGTCCAAGCACTACTGATGAGGAATTGTATTCCGAAACGGCCGTCTAGTGCTGTAAAATTAAAACTGGTATAATATGTAATTACTTCCCTTCAATGATCTGTTTTAAAGGTCACCAGTCACCAAAAACCAGATTTTTTTTAGTACTATTTTCTGAAAGATTACACAATAAAGAGTCGATTTAGCCACAAATAACATTTTTTAATCATTAGCTCACCTGACCGAAAGGTCATGTGAGCTTATGGCACAGCGCAGCGTGTGTATGTACATGTGTGCTTGCGTGTGTGCGTGCGTCGTTAACACCTATTTTCGACATCTCCTCTGAAACTACAAGACAGATTTCAATGAAACTTGGCGAGAAGTATATATGGGCCGGTGCAATTCAGATTTGTTTGTGGCATTGCCATGGCTACCATAATT
This sequence comes from Anadara kagoshimensis, assembly GCA_021292105.1. Taxonomy (NCBI): domain Eukaryota; kingdom Metazoa; phylum Mollusca; class Bivalvia; order Arcoida; family Arcidae; genus Anadara; species Anadara kagoshimensis. Next base: position 22,350,699 of record CM037864.1, read on the forward strand.
AGGTCAAGGTGACCTAGGTGTGCAAAAATCTTAAAAAATCTTCTTCTCAGAAAGTATTGATTGGAGAAAAAATCTGATGTGATAATTGGCTTCTCTAGGGTCTTAAGCCTATATTTTGTTCATTTTGTGAAATTCGGACAAAAAATAGGTTACGCGTTTTTGCGTTTAATTTTGAAAAAAATCATGAAATAACTTCAAATTGTCAAGGTCAATTGTGTAGGTCGTGACCTTATTTTTTTTACCTTTGATTATAATTATTATTTGGAAAACCATAAACTTTTTGTATAGGCATGTATATTGGAATGTTGTAGGTATTGAAACAACGATCATTTTGATGTATAGAAAAAGGTCATTGGTTCAAAGGTCAAGGTCACATATGCGAAACAATACCAAAATAGTTCATATTTTGTTTATTTTGTGAAATTCGGACAAAAAATAGGTTTCGCGTTTTTGCGTTTAATTTTGAAAAAATCGTGAAATAGCTTCAAATTGTTTTAACTTGACTATTTGACCAGATAATGACATGGGGTTTTCAGTTTTGTCATCTTCTTGTTATTGTCTTCAAAATGAGGTCAAGGTCAATTGTGAAGGTCGTGACCTATTTTTTTTACCTCTGATTATAATTATTATTACCTCTGATTATAATTATTATTAGGAAAACCATAAAATTTTTGTATAGGCATGTATATTAGAATGTTGTAGGTATTGATACAACAATCATTTTGATGTATAGAAAAAGGTCATTGGTTCAAAGGTCAAGGTCACATGCGAAACAATATTATCTCGAAAACTATAACCTTTTTGTATAGGTATGTATATTAGAATGTTGTAGATATTGATACAACAATCATTTTGATGTATAGAAAAAGGTTATGGGTTCAAAGATCAAGGTCACAGATGCAAACAATACTGAAATGCTTAATTATCCCAAAAAATATAAACTTTTTGTATAGGCATGTATATTAGAATGTTGTAGGTATTGATACAACGATCATTTTGATGTATAGAAAAAGGTCTTGGGTTCAAAGGTCAAGGTCACAGATGCGATACAATACCGAAATGCTTAATTATCTTAAAAACTATAAACTTTTTGTATAGGCATATATATTAGAATGTTGTAGGTATTGATACAACGATCATTTTGATGTATAGAAAAAGGTCTTGGGTTCAAAGGTCAAGGTCACAAATGCGAAACAATACCGCCAACGCTTAGGGTACATAAATCTTTAACGGAGTACATGGAGCCATGTAACCTGCCAAAACCATATAAAACTTATAGTGTAGGTATACATGTACTGTGTATGTGGTATAGTGTAGTTTTACATGTACTATGTGTGGGATAGTGTAGTTTTACATGTACTGTGTATGGTATAGTGTAGTTTTACATGTAGTGTGTGTGGTATAGTGTAGTTTTACATGTACTGTGTATGGTATAGTGTAGTTTTACATGTAGTGTGTGTGGTATAGTGTAGTTTTACATGTACTGTGTATGGTATAGTGTAGTTTTACATGTTCTATGTGTGGTATAGTGTAGTTTTACATGTACTGTGTATGGTATAGTGTAGTTTTACATGTAGTGTGTGTGGTATAGTGTAGTTTTACATGTACTGTGTATGGTATAGTGTAGTTTTACATGTACTATGTGTGGTATAGTGTAGTTTTACATGTACTATGTGTGGTATAGTGTAGTTTTACATGTATTGTGTATGGTATAGTGTAGTTTTACATGTACTGTGTATGGTATAGTGTAGTTTTACATGTACTATGTGTGGTATAGTGTAGTTTTACATGTACTGTGTATGGTATAGTGTAGTTTTACATGTACTGTGTATGGTATAGTGTAGTTTTACATGTACTATGTGTGGTATAGTGTAGTTTTACATGTACTGTGTATGGTATAGTGTAGTTTTACATGTAGTGTGTGTGGTATAGTGTAGTTTTACATGTACTGTGTATGGTATATTGTAGTTTTACATGTACTCTGTGTGGTATAGTGTAGTTTTACATGTACTATGTGTGGTATAGTGTAGTTTTACATGTACTTTGTGTGGTATAGTGTAGTTTTGCATGTACTGTGTATGGTATAGTGTAGTTTTACATGTAGTGTGTGTGGTATAGTGTAGTTTTACATGTACTGTGTATGTTTTACATGTACTGTGTATGGTATAGTGTAGTTTTACATGTAGTGTGTATGGTATAGTGTAGTTTTACATGTACTGTGTATGGTATAGTGTAGTTTTACATGTACTATGTATGGTATAGTGTAGTTTTACATGTACTATGTATGGTATAGTGTAGTTTTACATGTACTGTGTATGGTATAGTGTAGTTTTACATGTACTATGTGTGGTATAGTGTAGTTTTACATATACTATGTGTGGTATAGTGTAGTTTTACATGTACTGTGTATGGTATAGTGTAGTTTTACATGTGCTATGTGTGGTATAGTGTAGTTTTACATGTACTATGTGTGGTATAGTGTAGTTTTACATGTACTGTGTATGGTATAGTGTAGTTTTACATGTACTATGTATGGTATAGTGTAGTTTTACATGTACTGTGTATGGTATAGTGTAGTTTTACATGTACTATGTGTGGTATAGTGTAGTTTTACATGTACTGTGTATGGTATAGTGTAGTTTTACATGTAGTGTGTGTGGTATAGTGTAGTTTTACATGTACTGTGTATGTTTTACATGTACTATGTGTGGTATAGTGTAGTTTTACATGTACTGTGTATGGTATAGTGTAGTTTTACATGTAGTGTGTGTGGTATAGTGTAGTTTTACATGTACTGTGTATGGTATAGTGTAGTTTTACATGTACTATGTGTGGTATAGTGTAGTTTTACATGTACTGTGCATGGTATAGTGTAGTTTTACATGTAGTGTGTGTGGTATAGTGTAGTTTTACATGTACTGTGTATGTTTTACATGTACTGTGTATGGTATAGTGTAGTTTTACATGTAGTGTGTGTGGTATAGTGTAGTTTTACATGTACTGTGTATGTTTTACATGTAGTGTGTGTGGTATAGTGTAGTTTTACATGTATTGTGTATGGTATAGTGTAGTTTTACATGTACTGTGTATGGTATAGTGTAGTTTTACATGTACTGTGTATGGTATAGTGTAGTTTTACATGTATTGTGTATGGTATAGTGTAGTTTTACATGTACTGTGTATGGTATAGTGTAGTTTTACATGTATTGTGTATGGTATAGTGTAGTTTTACATGTACTGTGTATGGTATAGTGTAGTTTTACATGTATTGTGTGTGGTATAGTGTAGTTTTACATGTACTGTATATGGTATAGTGTAGTGTTACATGTACTGTGTATGGTATAGTGTAGTTTTACATGTACTGTGTATGGTATAGTGTAGTTTTACATGTAGTGTGTGTGGTATAGTGTAGTTTTACATGTACTGTGTATGTTTTACATGTACTGTATATGGTATAGTGTAGTGTTACATGTACTATGTATGGTATAGTGTAGTTTTACATGTACTGTGTATGGTATAGTGTAGTTTTACATGTAGTGTGTGTGGTATAGTGTAGTTTTACATGTACTGTGTATGTTTTACATGTACTGTGTATGGTATAGTGTAGTTTTACATGTACTATGTATGGTATAGTGTAGTTTTACATGTACTGTGTATGGTATAGTGTAGTTTTACATGTAGTGTGTGTGGTATAGTGTAGTTTTACATGTACTGTGTATGTTTTACATGTACTGTGTATGGTATAGTGTAGTTTTACATGTAGTGTGTGTGGTATAGTGTAGTTTTACATGTACTGTGTATGGTATAGTGTAGTTTTACATGTACTGTATATGGTATAGTGTAGTTTTACATGTATTGTGTATGGTATAGTGTAGTTTTACATGTACTGTGTATGGTAAAGTGTAGTTTTACATGTATTGTGTATGGTATAGTGTAGTTTTACATGTATTGTGTATGGTATAGTGTAGTTTTACATGTACTGTGTATGGTATAGTGTAGTTTTACATGTAGTGTGTGTGGTATAGTGTAGTTTTACATGTACTGTATATGGTATAGTGTAGTTTTACATGTATTGTGTATGGTATAGTGTAGTTTTACATGTACTGTATATGGTATAGTGTAGTTTTACATGTATTGTGTATGGTATAGTGTAGTTTTACATGTACTGTGTATGGTATAGTGTAGTGTTACATGTACTGTGTATGGTATACATGTACTGTGTATGGTATATGTAAGTTTAGATTTACTTTCTGTTATCTTGAAGAAAGTTTAATATTTATGCTGATTAGTTAACATTTTTTCTGATTTTAAGTAGACGGGGATCAAGTGCCTCATTAACTCTTGATTTGAATGCGTCGCCAGAAATGAACAGATGGGATGGAGGAACACCACCTAAAGAAAGGTAAGATTTAAACTGTACTATCTATAAAGTTTTATTGAGCTGTATATGTAATAAGTCACATGAAGTCAGGTCAGAATATGTGATCATGTTAAAACTGTTTTAGATGTTTCTATCAATCTGACATAGTATGTGAATCACACACATATATATATATATATATATATATATATATATATTATATATATATATATATATATATATATATACAGGTCCCTCCAGAAAGTTTTGCACCCCTTCATATAACCTTTGTAAAACAGCAGTTTTGACGGTTTTAGTACATGATGTTTTGTTAACCTATATTTGTCGAAGGACTACTGTAAATCGGGATTTTTTGCTGTGGTTTTATTTTTGGTGATTTTGCGGATGAAAAAATTCGCAAAAATTAAACTTGTAAACATATTTATATTGCAAAAAAATAAAATTAATGCACCTAAAATTCCCAGAATTGTCAATCTCATATGTTCCAGGGGAAGTGGTTTTCATCTGATTTATTTCAGTATGATGCATTTTACATGTATTAATTAACTATGATTAGATTCTATTTATTTTTTATCAATTAAAAATTATGGAAAAAATTGTCCGTGATATTAAAAGATATTAATTTACAAAGCGTTTCTGTGTTGTTTATTTACGCTGTTTGCCGACATAGGAGCTTGTTCATTAATATGTATTAATATACATATTAAGATATAGTTGTATGTCATCTCAAGTCACAAGTAGATTTATCAATAAAAAAAATGAAAACTACTCACAGGTGTTGCAAATCAGTTTAATTATCAGTTAACATCAGCTCGGATGACGCTCTACTATCAGCCGACTATGTTTACTCAACCGACACAGGAAGTACTCTGACCATACAGAATATTTTTTTTTTAACTGAATTCTGATTGGTTAAGATTGTCTTCTTTGCCCAGATCGATGTGTTTTAGATGTTATTAGCAATAATTAAACATTTTAATGGTTTTAGTGAATTTTACTTAAAATCTTAATCCGCAAAAATTAAACACACAAAAAATAACATACATATTTTTTGAAAAATCTGCACCACGCAAAAATAACCCGATTTACGGTATGTGGATCATATATATATACAGTGAAAACTGAAAACCGGATGGTCTCCGGACCTTTAAAATAATCCAGTTTTTACAGGATCCGGTTTATCCAGGTTTGGAACAGAGTTAATTGCCCTTGATTATATTTTTATCCACCGGGAGGGGTGGCGATAGAGACGGGATGTATAATACAATTTGCTCGAAAATAAATAAAAATATTTAAAGCGAGGTTTTAATAAACAAAAAAATAAATAATTTATGGTAAGTAATGTGTATTCTATTTTTATTTATTTCAAAATAACTGTATCGTTTGAGGTCTTAGAAGATGTATTATCGGCAGATGACTTGGAATAGTGTCATTGGTATATATCTTATAAAAATAATATACTTAAATACAAAGTGTTTAAATAAAGTTTTCAGTGGTAAGTTATTTGTATTTTAAGTTATTATTTTGATAAGAATAAACCATGATACACACCGATCAATGGAATCAGTGACTGGATTTCATTTACATGTAACACCATTCCAATAGTGTCGTCTCGATGTATATCATTATGTTCGGTTGTGGAATTTTTCTTTTGAAGAATTAAGGAACCTATCGGCAATATTCTTGACTGAGAAATCGCAATTTAAACTATGTTATATTTTCTCGCATTTCATTTTAATTTTGTTTGGTCTAAATATACTTCAACCCGTTTGATATCGATAGAAGACTGTTTGCATACGATGAAATATACCCGAATGGTGTCCCTTTGAAAACTAAAAAAAAGGAGCCGAACACAAGCTGACCTCGATCTCGGTTGACTGATCTTGACAATATAGACATGACGTTTGAACAGGTGGCCAGGTATACTCGATATTGGTGATTACTTGTGATACTTGTTTATTTTACTATTATTGTAGTCGTGGATTAAATAAATACTCTTAACGATTGCAATAATCTTTATTAAACAAATCAAACATAAAATAACAACAGTCATAAGAGATAAGTTTATTGTGGCGACGCCGACAGATTATGACAATGATTGTACAAATGTAAAACAGATTTTGAATTACAATGTTATATTACAATTTGAAAAAATTAAAAAAAAAAAAAAAAATTCAATAACTTTAAGTAAATCTGAAGTCCGGTTTACACAGGTAATATTATATAGCTTTAATACGATCCGGACAGCAAAATCCGTCCGGTTTTCAGAATTCACAGGATCCGGTTTACAGAGGGTTTTCTAATAAGAAAATAAGAAGGAAATATTCGGGACTCGAAAATTTGTCCGGTTTTCACAGGAATCCGGTTTTCTCAGGATCCGGTTTTCACAGTTTTCACTGTATATGTATATTATATATATATATATATATATATATATATATATATATATATATATATATATACAGGTCCATCCAGAAAGTTTTGCACCCCCTTCATATTACCTTTGTAAAACAGCAGTTTTTACGGTTTCAGTACTTGGTGTTTTGTTAACTTAAATTTCTCAAAGGACTATTTTTATATACTACATAGAATGTTTGTTAAATGGCATAACTGATAAAAAGATCACATTTAGTTTTAGTGAACTGCGAGTGATAAGAAAAATGTCAAGATTTGGGGGAAAAAAATTTCTTCAAATTTGGAGTAATTTGATTGATTGAGTCATGTTTACCCTTGAAAGTCCTTGATAATTGCATGAAATTTAGTATTACAGCAATTTTCAGTATTTTTTATGAATTTAGTCCACATTTGAAGAAACTGGATTTTCCTAAAAATCTTTACATTTGTTTTATCACTCGCAGTTCACTAAAACTAAAATTGATTCTTTTATCAGTTATGCTATGTGAAAAACATTCTAGGTAGTATATAAAAATAGTCCTTCGACAAATACAAGTTAACAAAACATCAAGTACTATAACCATCAAAACTGCTGTTTTACAAAGGTTATATAAAGGGGGTGCAAAACTTTCTGTATATATATATATATATATTTTTTTTTTTTTCTTTTTTAGTGTCAGAGTTTGTTTAGATCTGGTATTGCATGAGGATCATGTATATATATGTCAAAATTTTCAAAATTGATATTTTTACATACATGTATTATGAAAGTCCATAATGCTTTATACATGTAAACAAATTTTTAAAGTAAAACACAAATCCTAAAATGTAAAAATGACGTTACAAAAACTTGGATGACATCACAATTTATTGATCAAGTGTTTATGAGTGCTTTTAATTTTTGCATTCTATTTTAAATTTATGAGACCCATTGTTGCAACCGCTATTGAAATAACGACCACTATTGAAATAATTATTTCAATAGTGGTTGAGAATGCTCTGAAATAACGACCACTATTGAAATAATTTCAATAGCGGTTGGGAATGCACTGAAATCACGACCACTATTGAAATTGGAATAATTATTTCAATAGCGGCTGTATCTGCACTGAAATAACGACCTCTATTGAAATAATTATTTCAATAGCGGTTGAGGATGCACTGAAATGACGACCACTATTGAAATATATATTTCAATAGCGGTTGAGAATGCACTGAAATAACGACCTCTATTGAAATAATTATTTCAATAGCGGTTGAGAATGCACTGAAATAACGACCTCTATTATTTCAATAGTGGTTGGGAATGCACTGAAATAACGACCACTATTGAAATTATTTCAATAGCGGTTGAGAATGCACTGAAATAACGACCACTATCGAAATTGGAATAATTATTTCAATAGCGGTTGTATCTGCACTAAAATAACGACCTATATTGAAATAATTATTAGTCCCCTATCGGTGAAACCGAAAGGGGATTATAGTGATAGTCGATGTCCGTCTGTCAGTCTGTCTGTCCGGGCTTGTATCCGCAACTCCTACCAAACTACTGAAGGGATATCACTCAAACTTTACAAAATTGATCATCAGGATGTCCTTTTATGCATATCCAAAGGGCGTTGTTGTCGGATGTGCGTCTGTCCGTTCAGCCGTCCGTCCGTCCGTTCAGAAAGCTTGTATCTTGCATATCTTGTGTATTGCAGTGCAATTTTGATGTATCATTGAAGAAGATTTTAAGTCCTGTACTTATGCATTGTATAATTTAGCTCAATGTTATTTTTTAACTTGGGTCTTATATATCAGATCTGAAATATCTTATCATTTTCTTCTCTGAAAAAATTTGCGGTTAATATGTATGGATTATAGTTCATTATGTTTATAAACTGAATGTTTTAGAAAAAACCCTTCTTAAAAATATTTAAACGGATATCTTAATAATAAAATCAAAGCACCTTAAATTCGAAAAATGCAGCTGTACATGCAAGGTTTTCGTAATGATTTTGACCAGTATATACTGTTTATAGGAAATGAGCTAATGTATAAACTTACCAGTACATACTATACATTAGAAAACAGAGGTAAATTACACTGTTCCTCAACAAATACCTCTTATAACTTTTGTTTTTGGTATGGTAAAATATATTACTATTAATTAACGAATAAGATCATATTCACTGGTTGTGCAGTGATAAACATAATCGTCATCGCAAATATATTCAATAGGCGGTTAGGTTATTCGTGTAGAAAAAAGTTCTTAAGACATTATTATTTCAATAGTGGTCGTTATTTCAGTTCTCAAACGCTATTGAAATAATTTCAATAGTGGTCGTTATTTCAGTGCATTCCCAACCGCTAGTGAAATAATAGAGGTCGTTATTTCAGTGTATTCTCAACCCCTATTGAAATAATTATTTCAATAGAGGTCGTTATTTCAGTGCATTCTCAACCGCTATTGAAATAATTATTTCAATAGAGGTCGTTATTTCAGTGCATTCTCAACCGCTATTGAAATAATTATTTCAATAGAGGTCGTTATTTCAGTGCAGATTCAACCGCTATTGAAATAATTATTCCAATTTCAATAGTGGTCGTTATTTCAGTGCATTCTCAACCGCTATTGAAATTATTTCAATAGTGGTCGTTATTTCAGTGCATTCTCAACCGCTATTGAAATTTTATTTCAATAGTGGTCGTTATTTCAATAGCGGTTGTAACACCCATTGTATTTTATAATTCTTAATGTATGTGGCCACTTAAATGAAACATGTGAATTATAATTCTAAAATTAGAAATATACAAATAAATAAATAAACTTCTTGAATGCACTGGTGCTTGGGCACTTCAATAAATATACTATCAATTTGATACTTTGAAAATTTTTGATTTATCTCAGTTCAATCATACAAAAAATGCTGATAAAATGATATACCTTGTACAGATCAGAAAAGATCTGATTAAAATGTTTTCCAATCTTTCAATTCCCAGTTTCTGGATCCATAAACAGGCTATGCAATGCTATTTTAATGTTATATACTGATTTTGTAACAGTACTTCTGCCAGATGTCCAAGAGTGCCAACATCAATCCAACAGTACTGGCGTTTTTATTGCGCAAATCCTATAGACCTCCTGTCTGAGGCATCATGCATGTTCTGCAATCTGTATTTTTGTACAGCGTGAACAAAGTGAACGCGTACATTGGTATCGCTTTCTTCCAAGATATCGAGCTTCTTTGCTATGAAATTATAAGATATGAGTACACCTGGAAATAGTGCGCCTGGTAAATGAGCGTGAAAGAAGTATATCTGTTTTATCGTGAGATATGTATTCTGAGACGGGTAATGCATTTGGTTACATATGCACATTTGGAATAAATTTTCGGAATACATTTCAGAATCTAGTAAAATATTGCGACGGGATGCATCTAATAATTTCTGCAATTTGGCGAACTGATCTCATGTTTACAATAAAAAGTAGTTCGAGAAGTTTGCGTCCAACGATGTAAAATCATAACTTTTTAAGAAATGAACAGCAACGACAGGTTGTTTAATTAATTCTTCGTGAAATCTACGGAAATTTTAAATTTATTTTGAAGGTTATGATAACATATTTTGATGTTGAGGCAATTGTGTCATATTTTAAAATGTTTATCGATTAGATTTTACTTAAGTGAAAGGGAGATAATTCGTACAGTGTTGTATGCAAATTTTAAATACAGTCGTTTTACCAGTTCCGAACAGGGTTTCATATAAGCACTGCTGCAGACGTCATCCACAAGCAGAGGAAAAAAAATTTATGTGGTGTAATAATACAAATGTTTACTAATTCCAAAATATCGACACCTGTCCTCAAAAACACGTGGTAGTATGTTTTCTTGAAAAAAGCATTTCCGTGATCACGATTTGTTTACATCGTTAAACTAGGTCACCAACAATCTGTCGTACATTTAGGAAGCGGTTGAAGAAACAGCAAATTGAGAAAGTTATTTTGCGATTCCTTTAATTGAACGGGATTGAAATTTTAGATTATTCGGTAGTAAAAATTCGGAACTGGTAAAACAACTAAATGATCCAGTTATGCATACAACCGCTAGAATGTACCCCCTCATAGCGACGGTAGGATCTGCAAAACTCTACTTTCTCTCTATCTGAAATGACAAAACGATCGGGTACAACTTTTTTAAATTTTAATTACCGATTGTCTTTTTCATATATTTATGAAATTAATTTTTTCTACCATTTAATTCAGCAATACATGGTTTGGTACATAAAAATTTGTTTCTTTTTCAAAAAAAAAAAAAAAAAGCATCTGTCGGACTATATGCATAGATCGACGACACCCCCCCCCTTGAATTTTCGGTTATATTCTGTCTTGCCACAACACAATTTTCCCAACTACGCTGTACAACAGCACGACAGTGCTATGTTTTGAAATATTGACTACAATGTTGAGTTCTGCCAAAATGCACCATTCGAAATAAGTCATTGCATACATATTTTTGTTCTGGCTTACAAAATATATTCTAAATTTTCGCAATAGCAAACACAAACTTCTGTATATTTGGAATTTGTTGTATCAATTTAGTACATTGGAATCAATACATTTATTAAAAATATAAATGTGTTGGGTACTTTTTGCCATCTTCATCCAATGCCTAGTTCTCGTCTATGAAGTGATTCAGATGCAGTTGAAAACCAAAACAAACATAAAAATTTATCTTATGTGGTGTCAGAAAATAAAGTGCACCCATCTGCCTATCAAAACGCGGTTTATTGATTGATTGGAGATTTACGTCCCAGCCAAGAATATTTCACTTATATCAAGGACCGTTGTCACCTTTGCTTTTTGTACGGCGTTTCACGACAGTGAACGCGTACTTTGCTACCGCTTTCTTCCAAGATATCAGGCTTCTTTGCTATGAAATTATAAGATATGAGTACGCATGGAAATAGTGCGCCTGGTAAATGAGCGTGAAAGAAATATATCTGTTTTATCGTGAGATAGGTAATGCATTTGGTTACATATGCACATTTGGAATAAATTTTCGGAATACGTTTCGGAATCTAGTAAAATATTGCGATGGGATGCATCCAATAATTTCTGCAATTTGGTGATCTGATCTCGTGTTTACAATAAAAAGTAGTCCGAGAAGTTTGCGTCCTACGATGTAAAATCATCACTTTTTATGAAATAAACAGCAATGGCAGGTGGATTTAAATTATTCTTCATGAAATCTACGGTAATTTCAATTTATTTTGAAGAGTATGATAACGTATTTAGATGTTGAGGCAATTGTGTCATATTTTAAAACTGTTTATTGATTAGATTTCACTTTCGTGAAAGGGAGATAATTCTTACAGTGTTGTGTGCAAATGACCACATGTGGATTTTAAATACTTCACCATTAACATAAAACGGGAATATTTTGAGTGATAATCAGCAGTTTATTTAAACCCCCTCATAGCGACGGTAGGGTCTGCAAAACTCTACTTTCTCTCTATCCGAAAAGACAAAACGAGCGGATACGGCTTTATAAAACCTTATTAAATTTTAATTACTGATTGTCTTTTTCATATATTTATGATATTATTATTTTCTACCATTTAATTTAGCAATACATGGTTTGGTACATTGTTTCTATTTTCAATAAAAATCTGTCGGACTATGCATAGATCAAACCCCCCCCCCTTTCCCGGGGGAGTGGGTGAGATTTTCGGTTATATTCTGTCTTGCCACAACACCATTTTCCCAACTATGTCGTACAACAGAACAGCAGTGCTATGTTTTACCATTGCAGTGTGTATGTTAAATATGAAAATATACCTCTTGTACGGTCTCCGTTGGTTTAGAGTGAATAAAGTTTGAAGTGAATTGCTAAGGGCAATGTACAGGGAGGGTTTTTAATGATCCACGCCTGCCATGACACGGGAGATCGGTTTTTAAGTGTTAAATCAGTATGCGCCATTTTAGCGTCTTTAGCAACAACGTATTTGCACCCATATATAATTTCGGCCACCAACTTTTTAAAACCCCTTAGCCTTTTTTCGCCAATATGGTACCAATCTGCCACACTTTATTGAGAGTTGAATGGCGATATGAACGATGATTTTGGCGTCCCTCCTTTATCCGGGTCGGGGACATATAGATAAAATCCACAATTACTGTATGTTGTAGTTCGAAGTTGGAAACACTTACCTATGAACATATTTATAACTTAAAAATAACCTGACAGGTAAACTGGCGCAAAAAAGACCCCCAGATTCTGGAGGAATTAAAACACCAGAAATTTAGATTAGTGGTGGAAATGATACCTCTAAAATATGCAATTGGCGCAAAAGGATGCTTCCCATTTTCTGATATATTTTATGAATTTACCTCATACTTTCAGAAGAATGAAAATGTACTTGTGGAATTCATCTCGACCTTTAATTATGAATTTCATAATTGTTTCAACACCATTAAAATTGAAGGCGTGTGTGTGCGTATTTTGTTTTGTTTTTTTTTACTCTGTTCCTGTTTGTCCTTGGAGTATTTCCATTATTCTTCATATTAATGATGATGTAGCTTAAATTAAATTCATTTTCTGATGGCATATAGCATATCTTAAATACTACCCTACTGTACTTTTAATGTTAAATGGGCTGCTCTCTCTCTCTCTTTCTCTCCTTCCTAGTGTTGTTTTTGTTTCCTCTGGATGTCTTATACATGTACCTTATTCTGATGGACCATATCATGCAAGCTTCCTGCTCCGGTAATTAATTTTAATTTAAATGAACTATCTCCAGTGATTGGAGATTGACATTTTCTTTACATAAAATGATACTAGAATAAATTTTATTCATTGTGGTACAATTTTTTCTAAGATTTATGGAATATTTACTTAATAGTCGTGATTTTAAAGTGACACGTTAAGCAGCATGTACAAGAAAATTGTGTAACGTAAATTGGTGGATCATCTTAAATTACCATATTTTTAGCTCACCTGAGCCAAAGGCTCAGATGAGCTATTGCAATCTATCACCGTCCGTTGTCTGTGTGTAAACATTACATTTTAATCTTCTCCTCCAAAACTACTGGGCCAAATTTGATGAAACTTGGCGATTATCATGCCTGGGTAACAGCCTTTCAAAATTGTGTTTGGGGTTTGGCCACGCCCAAAAAGATGGCCACCGTTACTAAAAATAGCAAAAAGACAAAAAACTTCTTCTCTGAAACCAAAAGGTGCAGGCAAATTTTGATTGGATATTTAGATTCAGCATACCTGGGATCATTAAAATTATGTTTTTCATGAAAATTTAACAAAAAATAGGTTATGCGTTTTTTTTGCGTAAAATTATGTAATTTTGAAAATGAGACATTTATTGTTATAACTCAATAAAGGCTGAGGATAATTGCATGGAGTTTTCACTGTGGATCTTGTCTTGCTATTCTTCCAAAAGATGTCAAGGTCAAAGGTCAAGGTCATGTCTCTGTTTTTGACCTTTGATAAAAAATGCTATTTTTTAAACATTTTAGGTAATAATGGCATGGGATTTTCAGTTAATTGTAGGTATTGACATGACGATCATTTTGATACATAGATTAAGGTCATTGGTTCAAAGGTCAAGGTCAAAGATGCACAACTATTACCATTATAGTTGATTATCTGCAAAACTATTAACTTCTTGTATAGGCATACATATTAGAATATTGTAGGTAATGGCACAATTGTCATTTTGATATATTAATAAAGGTTATGGGTTCAAAGGTCAAGGTCACAGATGCAAGCAAGTACTGAAATGGTAAATTATCTAAAAAAAACTATAAACTTTTTGTATAGGCGTTTTTTTTGCATAAAATTATGTAATTTTGAAAATGAGACATTTATTGTTATAACTCAATAATTACAAACTGGGCGTGGTTAAAGTCACTTTTAAATTTTGAATGGTCAATTTGGATATAAATGACGTCAGTTTTGACATGTTATTTTGTATAACATTGCAGTTTTGCCGGAACTACCTTCGGTGTTTCCAAATCTATAAATAGATTTAATGTTGACAATGGGAAAATAATGTACGTAGGTCAACTCTCGGGAGATAATGGGTAAAATCGTTTAAAAATAAAATAGAAAAAAATGAATGAGTAATTTTTTATTTATTAAAAATATTTAAAAATAATATAAAATAAAAAATTCAAAGGATTATTACAAGTTCGCTGCTACACAAATTCTGAACGATGCTGGGGTAGAACTACGACACATTATGATAATGTCTGGGCATCGAAGTGAGGCTTCTATTAGGAGTTATAGCAGGGATTGTTCAACAAATCAAAAACGTAACATAAGTGACACGCTGAGTAAACAGACAACCAGCTACATACCACAAACATCACTTGAATCATCCATCGCAAACCACGAAGTACTTCAGGAATCTGCTACATTACATCCTCAAAAGCACGCTATTTTTACACAAAGCATTTCAAATACAAATACGCTTAGTCCTCTTCAATAAGTACAACCAATGGATTTCTACACAATCCATCATTTAACAACTGCAAGATATCATTTAATCTAGACAACAGCACATCCCCACGTATAAACTGTGCTGCCGATGACAAATTTGAAATAACTTTGTTGACGTCACACGTTAATACATTGTATTTAAAAAATCTTCAATGAATTCTTTGTTAATTTTGCTATGAAAATTTATTGGTATACTGAATCCACAAAAACGCTGGTTGTCTTATTTTTCCTCGTTCAAATAATTATTTTACTTTTTCTCGCCTCTCAGCTGCTGACCTGTTTGGCGGGTATCCAAGTGTGACCGATATAACCGAGGTAAACAATGTGTATTATTGCGCTAAAGTACACAAAGTAGTTCGAAGTTTGATCGTTATTTAAGGTCTTACACATGGACGATAGGGTTTGTAATAATACGCTACGCGATTTTATACAATTTGTTTTCCGTCATCGTGATGTTATACTTCAATAAATTTACACAAAATGACAAACAATCCTTAAATAAAGGCTGAGGATAATTGCATGGAGTTTTCACTGTTGATCTTGTCTTGCTATTTTCTTCCAAAAGATGTCAAAGGTCAAGGTCATGTCCCTGTTATTGACCTTTGATAAAAAATGCTATTTTTTAAACATTTTAGGTAATAATGACATGGGATTTTCAGTTAGGTATTTGCCTAACAGTCATTTTGATATATGAATGAAGGTCATGGGTTCAAAAGTCAAGGTCACAAATGCAAGCAAGTACTGAAATGGTTGATTATCAGGGATCGAATTTTAGTGGAAATACTCGCTAAATGCGAGTGGAATTTCAATTTAGCGAGTTGAAGCTACATCATGCCGGCAAATTTAAGCGAGTGTTTTTTTATGCCAAGTTTTACTTTTGTACGATTATTTTAAGATAAGAATCATAAAAATTCATTAAGTATTATCCCCTCGGAAAACCCAATAAAAAAGACGATCTTGTCAGTTCGCACCAACGTTCTTCTTTTTGATCTACATGTGGTTGTTTACAGTCTCTGCCATATTGGATTTTTAAATTTACGCCAAGTGATATCGATAAATAAACACAAAATATGCTCTTTATACAGCGTTTGAAGTTGAATAAAGTTTATAATCAACACAAATGTATTCACAGCTATCAGTGTTGAAAGCAGTTTTAATTTTCACGGACGATTTTGTTATGAAAATGAAAATATGATAATTTTGAATATGGGAAAATCCCGTATATCCTCCGAGACTGTTGAGTAGATATCGCGATGTGATTGAAATCTGGGCGAAATTATAAATGTTGTTGAGTTCCGAGAATAAAGAATAAAAGCTTTGACATTTAACTGATTATAAAAAGAACAGGGTGTCGTGATCATTTTAAAAAGTATCAATAAACGGGCAGGAGCTAAGTACGCCATGAGTTAAGCAC
This sequence comes from Anadara kagoshimensis, assembly GCA_021292105.1. NCBI lineage: Eukaryota > Metazoa > Mollusca > Bivalvia > Arcoida > Arcidae > Anadara > Anadara kagoshimensis. The sequence goes on from CM037864.1 coordinate 22,367,389, forward strand.
CGGTATCGTAGTTCATGAATATATGCAAATATTGTTTAATTACATATTCAAAAAATTAGCAAGTGAAAATTTATTTTAGCAAGTAGAAAAAATCAGCACTTGCTGTTTTTAGCAAGTGAAAAAAATTGGGAAAATCGATCCCTGATTATCTCAAAAACTGTAAACTCCTTGTGTATGCATATATATTGGAATATTGTAAGTATTGGTCTAATGATAATTTTTATATATGAATAAAGGTCATGAGTTCAAAGGTCAAGGTCACAGATGCAAATTAATACTGAACTGGTTAATTAGTAGGTATTGGCCTAATGATCATTTTGATATATGAATGAGGGTTATGGGTTCAAAGGTTAAGGTCATAGGTGAGCGTTAAGGCCCATGGGCCTCTTGTCTGAAAATATTACATACCTTTAGGTCGCAAATTCAGACTCGTAGTAGATTTAATTAATGTATTATAAACAAGGTAAAACCTTTTCAAAATTATATCAAATTAAAGAGAAAATTGTGAATTTTTGGTAACTAGGTTTTGTTTTCTGTTGCGGACCTTTGTTCCCCAGGGAATCAAGAGGAATAAGTAAAGTAAGTAAGTAAGGTTTTGTTTTCCCTATATTTGAGGTTTTATTCATGAGAAAACTTCACTAAAGAAAAATTTTGTCATTTTCTGACCTAAGTAACCTAAAAAGTCAACCTTGAAAAAATGACTGTTTTGTTATATACATGTTTTTGTGACCCCGACAGTTAATTTTTTAAAATGAAAATTATATTGTCAAAAACCTTATAGTGATATAAAAGTTTTTGACATCTGTCTCTTTTTTTTCATGTCTATCTGTCTGTCTGGAAAACTTGTATTGGCAACTCCTCCTAAACTACTAAAGGGATATGATGGAAACTAAGCAGAAATGATCAATAGACAGTGCTGCGCTGCATTTTCAAAAAATCTTGATACTTGCCTTTGATTGGTTATGTGACCAGATTCTGCATTCTGATTGTCTCAGATAAAAATCAAGTTTTAAAGCTAAAAGTTTGAAAGTTGGTATACAAGTGGAATGTTTTAGGAGACATCATAATTCTATGTGTTTATCGTCCGTCTGTCCATCTGTCTGTGTCCATCATTCTGACATTCTGAGAACTTGTATCCGAAACTCCTCCTAAACTGCTGAAGGGATTTGATTTAACAGAAGCTGAAATGATTAGTAGATAGTTGATGTTGATTGGTCATATTACCAGATTCTGCATTCTGATGGCTCTCTGTGAACTAATCATATACTGTTGTTTTCAAATATTTTTATGATAAATATACATATTTTGTTGTCAAAAGTTTGCTTATAAGCATTTCTGTGGTCCAGTCCATATATTTTACAAAATAAAAACAGGAACATATCCTTAAAATTTAAAAATGATAAAAATAAATTGGCTTCAGAAAAAATATTTTTGGTCGTGCTGATTCTAGTGGGTCGATCAGGAAAAGGGAAACTTTTTTTTATTTTTGCCTAATATTGACATACATATGACTGTGTACTCATACAGCTTTTAATTGTACTACTGTTCCATTCTTTGATATTTGAATTTCTCATAGGAATCGTTCACAGTATTACACAAAAAAAAATGTCTTCAGACATTAACTTAAAATACAATATCCATATACAGAACTGTCAAAACAAATTACATCATTATTTTGGTAGGTATAACTATTAATGCTAGTTTTCTCTTGAATATCAATAGATTTAGCTAATTCTCAATTTCAGTTTGTTTTTTGGGAATGCATTTAACTTATTTGTGTGAAATATATATGCACTCTAATAATTTGACTTGCCCCTATACCATGTTTACACTTATTTGACAAGCCAGCATGCCCAATATTGAACATTATTTACATGTTTGTTCTTTTAATTTCCAACTTTCAATGACAGCGGACATGTATTGCTTTTAAATCTTGAAGTAAATTTAAAGCATTGTTGTGTATGACATGCATTTTCTATCTCTGGAACATCCAATCAATTACATACTGTATACATGCATAAGCAACAAATGAGTGATGTCATTTAAGCAATGGTAATTATAGTTCTATAAACAGAGTTTAATAGAATAAAACATCACAAAATTAATGTAAATATATTTACATTGAAAACTTTTAAAAACTGACTAGCCATAGCCAGACTATTGTCAAGTATAGAATAATCACCCACTTTACCTGACTGTTTCATCACCACTTTCATCAGTGCTTTCATTTCAACTGATTTTTTTCAAATTTGAAATATAGAAAGTAAATAGTGGGGTATCAATACTAGTTTAGATTTTTTACAAAAAATATTCTGAAATCTTCTTTGAAACTACTTGCCCTATACATGCTATAGAAATCAAATTTGTATGGAAGATCCCTAGGTAAGCTAGATACGAATTTGTACCCGGCAAACCTGTTTAACATCAAGAACTGTTGCCATTACTATGATCAGTAAAAAAAATAAATGCAAAAAAAAAGCCATTGTGGATTAAATTTTTAATCGATGTACAAATTTAAAATATGGAAAGGAGATAGAGGGACATTTAACATATGTAACAGGTTTTTAGCATAGCCAGCTGAACTAATGGCATCTTGAAGTGTGTGAAAGTGTAAACTATACTCTTCTATTCTGAAACTACTGGGCCAATTGGAACCAAATTTGTTGTGGAAGATCCCTAGGTGGAAATGCTAAATGCTTTTCTTGCCTTGGAAATTATAATAGAAAATATATAAACACAGATTTAGAAGATGATGTGATCATAAATTTATTGCCAAATACTGGTATATACATATAAATATATATCAATCTTTAATTCTTAGATCTTTCATTTGTTTGTTTTTTATTTTCTACATTCAAATTCTCAGAACTGAAATTATATTTCCAGCTCCTGTTTGGAATATATGCTGTCAGCTGGCAACAGACTAAGTAGAAGAGACTTGAGAAATTCAATAAAAAATAACCGGGCTTTGTATCAAGAATTTTGGGTAAGTTTTAACTTGAACTTGCAATAGCCAGTTGAGCTAATGGTTTGGTGAATTGTGGGTGCATCAATGTGTTTGTCAGTCTGTGTGTTTGTAAACTTAAATCTTCCCTTTTGAAACTGCAGAGCCAAATTGAATGAATTTTGGGGTGGAAGGTTTTGGTAGATGTCTGGTGTGAACATCCAGATTCCTAGATGACCACCATTGCTTAAATTCCAAAAAAAACATAAATAACTGTTATTTCAATCATTTTCATTATACCCCTGCAAACTAGTTTGAGGGGGTATATAGGAATCACCAGGTCCGTCTGTCTGTGTCAAATAATGTCCGGGCCATATTTCATAATTGTTTTGGACGACTGTCATAAAACTTCAGATGAATAATCTTCAAGGTCCAAAGGTGTGTCATGATCTTGAACCAAAGTCATATCAGAAAGGTAAAGGTTGCAGGAAAACTTTAATTGTTGAGGGCTGGGGGTATTTGGCTCTCAAGAGACAGTTATAGTTAAAATTTGTGATGTTGAATGTAGATGAATGTAGCTGTTTAACATAAGTTTGGAACAGATTTTTTTATTCGCTTTAAGTCTTTCTCAAAAGACTTCACGCATAAAGTCAGCATACACTTCAACCAGGACCTGAAGGGTTCCATGGATCATGGTCCATTACAGTTGCTCCTGGTTAGTATCTCAAAGTTGAATCAAGTCCTATAATCCCGAAATAACTGTTTGTTGTGAATGCTGTGGATTTGTTGAATCATAGCATTTCATTGATTGTTATTGATAAAATATGAAATGGAAATGAAACTGAAGAGAGACTGCTTTATTTCTCTGTATTTGGGAACAGCTATTATTCTGATGTCACACTGTCCACCTCCAAGATCACTTGGTGTTTTTTAGCTCATCTGAGTCAAAGACTTAAGATATTGCAATCTATCACTGACCGCGGTGTATAAACTTTACATTTTAACCATCTCCTCCAAAATTACTGGACCAAATTTGATGAAACTTGGTGATTGTCATGCCTTGGTAACCGGCTTTCAGAATAGATAAGTTTCACATTAGGTGACCTGCTATACTCATTTGATCAAAACAAGGCTAACACTGTCCAATCTTACTCAGAAACTGTATTGTGCATTAAAAACATGAATCCTTATATTGTTTTTATACCTCCGCAAACAAAGTTTGGGGGGGGGGGGGGGTATATAGGAATCACCTTGTCCGTCTGTCTGTCTGTCCGTCTGTCCCGCTTCGTGTCCGGAACAGAACTTTTGAACCGTAGCACCTAGGATTATCAAACTTGGTATGTGGATGCATCATGGGAAGGCGATGTGTCATGTACCAAATTTAGGTCACTGTGACCTTGACTTTGACCTTTGACCTCTATGATAGTAAAACCTTGTGCATCTTCGTGTCTGGAATAGAACTTTTGTACCGTAGCACCTAGGATTATCAAACTTGGTACGTGGATGCATCATCGGAAGGCGATGTGTCATGTACCAAATTTAGGTCACTGTGACCTTGACTTTGACCTTTGACCTCTATGATAGTAAAACTTTTTGCATCTTCGTGTCCGGAACAGAACTTTTGTACCGTAGCACCTAGGATTATCAAACTTGGCATGTGGATGCATCATGGGAAGGCGATGTGTCATGTACCAAATTTAAGTCCCTTTGACCTTGACTTTGACCTTTGACCTCTATGATAGTAAAACCTTTTGCATCTTCGTGTCCGGAACAGAACTTTTGTACCGTAGCACCTAGGATTATCAAACTTGGCATGTGGATGCATCATGGGAAAGCGACGTGTCATGTACCAAATTTAAGTCACTGTGACCTTGACTTTGACCTTTGACCTCTATGATAGTAAAACCTTTTGCATCTTGGTGTCCGGAACAGAACTTTTGTACCGTAGCACCTACGATTATCAAACTTGGTATGTGGATGCATCATGGGAAGGCGATGTGTCATGTACCAAATTTAGGTCACTGTGACCTTGACTTTGACCTTTGACCTATGATATGAGGGGTACCCATTTTGTGTAATCAACTCCTCTTACAGCTTTTAACCAAGAAGTCTGAAACTTTGCAAGATGTTTCCATATACATTGAACATGTGCACCTCCTATTTTGGTTGGATTATATAGTTACTTGATTATGTATGATCCAATTTTTTTAAAACTATGCATAGATATTGAGCATCATAAGAACGTGCACCTGCCATTATCGGTTTCATCACATGTATTTTGTCGAATTATTAACATTTTCATACGCAGAATTTTTCACATTACAATTTGGCCATACATACATTATGTCCCCAGATCAAAAGTTGCGAACGGGGTATTAGCCTCTTTCAGAGACAGTTCTAGTTAATTTAGCTGTTGTCATAGGTTAATTTTTTAGTTACAAAATTGCTAACAGATCAGATAGAAAGAGGGGGATATTAAATTTGAGTTTCCGTCCTTCCGTAGTTCTTGTCTGGTAGTTCTCCAAAACTAGGAAGCACTATTTCACGAAACTTGATGCAAAGTATCAACATCGATATGAGATGCATATATTGTTAATCAGAGTTGGTTTTCTCATTTTTGTTGGAGTTATGGTTCTTTGAACATACTGTAAAACCCATGTAATTTACGCAGTTTTTTTTAGTGAAAATAAACTTGAAGTTTAGGGGGTGGGTAAATTACATGAGTAGACCATTTTCAAAAAATTTCCCCCTTCTGTTGACTGTTGACTGACACACGTTTCTGATGTAAACATTCAAACCGGAAACCGGAAGTCTGTATAGTTCAGGACAAAATAAAGATGTAAAGACAAAATAAGGCATTTAAAATATTTTATTTGAATTTAATTTATGTTAGATGGTATATTATGCTTAATTATTCACTTCAAATTTACTGAAACCATTTACATGGTTTATTACTGCACAGGTGTATTGTATAGGGTGAGAATATCTCATGATGTATACAAAAATTAGCACCTGATAAATATTTAAATGAAAGGTCAAGCGGACAGGTCAAAGTTATTTACCTATACTATATAGTTTGTTTTTATTAATAATAATAATAATAATAGTTTATTTGCATAAAGTATGAACAACTTGTAGCAATATTACAAAAAATATATATAGAATAAAAATAGTGGCAGAATACAATTAACCTCAAATACATATTAGGTACAGTGTGTTATACTTAATTAAACTGATGAATATATAGAGGATCTTGCATGAGTGTTTATGTAATATTGAATTTATTAAACGAGTTGAATAATTTTTATGCAACGAGCCTTGGCGAGTTGCATAAAACATTATTCAACGAGTTTAATAAATTCAATATTGCATAAACACGAATGCAAGATTCTATTTATTATATAATCCCATAAAAACGGGTTTTTCGTAGATTTAAAACTTGTCTTCTCATTATAAGAAAACAGCTGATTGACCGAAACACAACAATTTCACGTAACTGTGTACATGCGCCAAAAGTAATCCTGCTGAAATATTAAAAGTAAACAATAGTCTGTCCGCAAGATACAAAAACAAAACAAACATTTTCAATTTAAATACAATGTGTCTTCTTTTTAGAAGAAAAGTATCAGCTTAATTAGAATCAACAAACAGTGTGAAATGAAACAAACAATTGTGAACTAGGTCAATTATGTGACGTCACTCTGGAATGATCATGACTTTTACGCTTTTGTGACGTCATACTCATTCAATACGATTTTTATTGTATGACCGTATTACATGGATTATTGAGTAGATTATATAATAAAATTTTTTCTTAATTTAAATGCATGAAATAAATACTTTGATAATTTCAATATAAGAGACTCTGAATTACAAATAATAAGATTATACTAGGCCAATGGTTATAATATTTTGGTAAAAACTGTTTCCTTATTTCTCGATAAAGTGGACATATGAGTATGAAATGATATTCGTCTTCTAAAAAGTTAATGTTGCAGCATCTACATACTCTCTGTTCTCTCAGAATATTTAGGTATCTACCTGATTCTAAAAATAATTTTAAAGAGCCATATCTAAGTTGTGCTATTAAAGAAGAATGGTCTGTACACAATAAGTCTTAAATTTAAAATTACGTTTAACATTTTGGTATAACAATAACTGTGATTTGGTACTAATAGAATAATGCCAGTGTTAAATTTACTGGTCATGTAAACGTTGTATTAATAATTCCACACTAATCAAATTTGGGTTTTGACAATTTCAAAATTCTGGAAATCCGAGACTACATATAAGATTTTTTACATTATACACCCAGTTCATTTTACCATTGTTAGCATCAAACAATAATACACTATAAATCTTAAAAATTATACTATCATGATTTTGTAAAATTTTAAACCAATATTTAATAATACGTTCTTCATAGGATAACGACCCAATTCGCCAAGCATTGCATCAACAGGGGTTGATTTACTAACATTAGGAACATTTCTGCAAAATTTATTATGAATAATATCAATATTTTCAGATTTGTGGAAGCCCCAAATTTCTGATGCATAACAAAGTATTGAAACACACATAGAATCAAACAACTCACATTTATGTTTCACGGACATGGGAAAATTAGTGAACACTTTAAATAAACTAAATAATGCATTAGAACCCTGCTCAGGAAGACGTTGTTGTGTATGAATAAATTTTCCATTTCTATGCAATACCACTCCAAGATATATGTAAGTTTCGACGTTTTCCAATTTATCGGTGCCATAAAGCCAGGTGTAATTATATTTTTGCCATCCATTTTGAAAAACAACAGTTTTTGTTTTATCGATATTAACTTCGATGTTCCATTTGTTACAATAAACAAATAGTTTGTCTAAAAGAACCTGTAGGGAATCTGGTGTTTTAGAAAATAGAACCGTATCATCTGCAAATAATAAGAGATATAGAAGGTATCCATCAATGTCGATGATGCTGTTATTATTGGTATATAAGTCCGATATTAAGTCGTTGATGAAAAATAAAAACATTAAAGGTAATAGAGGTGTTCCTTGTTTTACTCCAACAAAATTCTGGAAAAATTCTGAACATTGTCCGTTTGACTTTACACAAATATTCACTAAATTATATATAGATTTTAACATGTGAATCATTTGGCTGCTGCAACCACAACGGACAAGTTTATACCACAGATAACAGATAATTTTTATTGATAAATCTACTTGTGACTGGAGAAGACATACAACTATCGATCATAATTGTCTAATTAATTCACATAATCTCCTATGTCGGCAAACAGTGTAAATAAACTACACAGAAAATCTTTGAAGATAAATGTCTTTTAATATCATGGTTAAATTCACTACTAAACACTATAATTTTCCCAAAATATTTTATTTGATAAAAAATTAATAAAATTTAATCATAGTGAAATAAAATATTAAAATACATCGTACTTAAAAAATACTTTATTGGATGAAAACCACTTACCCCAGACTGTATGATCGGCAATTCTAGAAATTTTTAGGTGCGAAATTTACAAGAGTAGAAGCTTTTTTTAATAAAAATTTAGCCTGAAAATCACCTCCGTAAATTACACAGGTGTGCAAATTACATGGGTAAGTGCAAATCACAAAAAATGACTTGCTGGCAGGGGATCCTTATTCACTGAAAGTAAAATTAATAATAGAATGGAATGAATGAATGAATGAATTGATGAAATAAATAAATATTAGAATTAAAAAGTAAATATGTAATTCAATTTAATAAACATTAAGAGAAGAATTCTAATTCTGAATCTAGCTATAATAATTAATAAAGGTTAACAATTCTATATTCATTAATCTGGGTAAAACTCGTACAATAATATATTGATTCTACATCTGTAAAATCTTTTAGTTGTGTATATATTACAGAAGGTTAAAATCAAAATCTATTTTACCAAACTGCATTTAGCATTCTTATTTTTTGATCTGTACTTTTACAAGTCTCATAGAAAATAAAAATGGAAAACAATCAAAATACTGTACCTTAAATTTTCCGTAGAAGATGAAATCCTTATAAATGTATTAACCGTTTTTCCATAAAGAAATAACAATTATCTAATAATAATAGTATATAACATTAAATTCATTTATTTATTTATTAAATTATTTATTTATTCATTTATATATATTTTTTTCAACCCTTTTATATCATACCAAGACCCATATGTTTTGTAAAAAAGGGTTTCATCATGTCATTATCTAATTTAAAATATTGTTTATTAAAATTTTTCAGATAAAATAATCCCAAAATTCCAACACTTTTATCAAGAATGTTCACCAGTTATCACCTGGTTTATACACCTATGTAATAATATTATCTAACCTTTTAATAAACTGATTAGGAATCAAAGATACAGTAGCCGAGGGGAGAAAAATGTGTATTGATAATCTAGTAGCTTTTGTTAATTATAGTTTTGAAAGGTAACATTCCTTAATGACACCAGGTAAGGGTTAGTTTTAATTGGTATATTCAGCAATTTTCACTCTATCATAAAAATTCACATCCGAGCTTGAAATAGTTGTGTCATTCCCTTATGAATGGAAGTGTAATTTTCTGTCTGTTACATTGTTTGCTTCATTTTGAATTTGTAGGTGAATAAACATGTATAAAGGGAAATAATTTACAGGAAAATGTGAAAAGGGGTCTATTCTGTTTGCGGTTTTGCCATGCCCAACAAGACAGCTATCGTTACTAAATATAGCCAAAAGACAAAAAACTTTCCTTTTTCTGAAAGCAGAATGTGCAGGCAAATTACGATTGGATATTTGGATTCAGAATACCTTGGAACATAAAAATTATGATTTTCATGAAAATATGGACGAAAAATAGGTTACTCCTTTTTTTTGCAAATATTTGTAATATGTACATCAGATGAGATATTTACTCAGCAACGACTGAATTAAATTGTATGGAGTATTTACTGTTGATTTCATATTGAAATATTGTAGACATAGATACAATGATCATTTTGATACAAAGGTGAAAGGTCAAGGTCACAGATGTGACTGAATACTAAAATCTGGAAAACTAAACATTTTGTAAAAACATGTAAATTAGAACTTCCATAACTCGAAGTGCATGGGACTTCGATGATGACTTCGAGTTATCGGGGTGTTTGAGTTTTCGAAATTGAAGGATGACGTCACAATGTAGACTTTCATTTTTATGGGAGAAATGCTGGATGGTGTTAAACTGTTTACCGATACACTAGTGTAATAATATACAAAATATAATCAATTTAATGATGTTTTATAAGGACTCTATGGCGACGACAAACGCATACATTACACAAAATGTGTATTACCAATACATGATTATAATGCATTCAAAGGTCTCACGAAACAGTTTCGTATTTTCGTCCACGGTCTAACCATGTAATTACTCGGCAAAAATTGCCATGGCAACATAAATCACCCTACCACTTTCGCATTTTGCATTTTAAATGAAAAGTATATACATTAAAAGAGTGGGTCTAAATGTTCATAAAAATATAAAATTCGTAAATCATTGTTGAAGAAATACGAAACTACATGAACTTTTTGGCTGTTGATATTGCGGCCCCTTGACAGCATTTTGTAATGCGATTTTAGCACCATTTTTTAAAATTAGTTTATCTCAAAAACGAGCAGAACGTGCTATTAATTTTATTGCATAAATAAAGAGCAGTTTAAAAAATCTTTTAAATGATATAATGTTTTCCACTCTAATTAAACCGGAAATACACCATATTTTGGCATGAAAGTGCACAATTTGGGTATTTTGGGACAATTTTTGTTATGTAAGAGTTACGTCCCCTTGCCTTTGGCGGCCATTTTATTTCACATTTGGACATATTTACAGACAGAGAGTAATCTCTGGGAGTATTGTCATGGGAGCCACCAACACCAGCTGGCAAGAAAGTCGTTGATATTTCAAAATGGGGGAAGCAATGCAGGGGGAAGGAGATTGGTTATGAAGGGTACCAGGGAATCCAACCAGGGGAAGCATTCCATCGCACATAAAGTGTTTTGTGTAATCATATATTCCATTTATGAGAACATTGGTATCAGTGTGCAAATAATCGATGTATACATTTTGCTGTATGGAATATGAAAATGAATATGCATCATTGTTTAAAATTATTTGGCAATGGCTACATTATAGTAGTTCTTACATTACTAGCTTATGAATTTTGAAAATACACCGTAACCGGTATTCATTCATAAACTGTTGATCATTAAACATACAGTGAGTACCAGAAACGTGTTATAAGCAGTTATTTGATTAGTTAAATATTTCGTTTTACTCTGCTGTCATAAAAGTGGTTGAATTTAAGGTCAGAGTGACTTGAAGTAACAAGGCCTTTAAACATCTTGTCATGAACCAAAAGGACTATGACCTTGAAACTTTATATACAGCATTAGGACAAAAAACTTTCGAGTTTGCAAAATTGGTTGACCTTGACCTACATTTAAGGTCACATTGACCTAAAGAAGTAAAAAAATCTTCTTGTCATGAATTGAAAGGCCTAGGAGCTTGAAACTCCATATACATGTATAAAGCATTAGGAGATAAAGCTTTACTAATTTTGCAAAGCTGGTAGATCTTGACCTACATTCAAGGTCACAGTAACCCTTAAACCCTCATTTAGCATCAGAACGAAAAGGTCTACATAGTTGTAAAGCTGGTTGACCTTGACCTATATTCAAGGTCATAGTAACCTAGTAGAATAACTTTGAAACATCTTATTGTCATGAATTAAAAGGCTCTAGACACTTGAAACTTCATATATGATATCAGAACAAGAAGCTCTAGTAGTTTGCAAAGCTGATTGATGTAGGCCTACATTCAAGGTCACATTGACCTAAAGTAGTAAAATGTTAATGTCTTCTTTTCATGAACCCAAAGGCACATGAACAGGAAACAAAAAAAGGTCTACCAACTATTGGAAGCTAGTTTATCTTGACCTATATTCAAGGTCATGGTAACCTTAAGTAGTTAAACTAAAACACTTTTTGTCACAAGCGAAAATGACTATGATGGTGAAACTTCATATATAGAATCAGGACATAATGCTCTACTGAATTTGCAAAGCTGGTAGACCTTGACGTACTTTCAAGGTCACAGTGACCAAAAGTAAAGACTTGAAACATCTTTTAGTCATAAATGGAAAGGTCTTGTTGCTTGAAACTTCACATACAGCTTGAAACTTCACATATAGCATCAGGACATGAAGATCATCCAAGATTGTGAAGTGAATTAACTTCACCTACCGTACATTCAAGGTCACAATGACCTAATGAAGTGAAACCTGAAAACCTTTTTGTCATCAACCAAAAGGTCTTGGAGCTTGAAACTTCATATGGCATCAGATCAAAAAGCTTCCAATTTTGGTAAACTGTTTGATCTCAACCTATATTCAAGATTGAACTGACCTTAAGTAGTATGTAAAACTTTAAAACATCTTTTTTCTTTTATTAAAAACCATTGAAGCTTGAAATTTGATATATTTGTCTGATACCATTAACAGCAAAAATAAAATATAACATGATTAAATACTTGGCCCATATCGTTTCACAAGAAAATACTCTGTTATACAAAATCTATAAAGAAACTTATAAAACAAATGCGGGGATAACACATGTGAAAAATATTTTAAATAGATTAGGTTAATCTTTTATCATAAATAATCCAGAACTTATAAACTTGCATCTTACAAACATTAAACAAAGAATCATTGATATAGAAAACCAAGAACAACTCAAAATGATAACAATGTCTCATAAACTCAAATTATTCAATCAATTAATACAATCACAATATGAACCCCCATACCTTAATCTTCTCCATACGCGCAAAGACAGATCCACCATAGCTAAACTCAGATTAAGTGCACATAACTTGCTATTGAAGTGGGAAGATATAATAATTTAGATGTTAACTCCAGAATATGCTTAAGTTGTAACAAAAACCAAATTGAAACTGAAATTCATTTTTTGTTATCTAGTCGAGTAGGCATTTTATGAACCTAGAAATGTTCATTCCTATGAAGTTTTTTTGCTGTTTTGTTTTCCTTATGGGTCCTTGAACAAAACTAACTTAGTTGCCCTTCGGGCAAATTTGGGCAACTTGCACAATATACATAAATCTAAAATGGCCGCCAAACGTCAAATTGAAATACATACTGCGATATAAAATATCTTCCAATAGGTTGTAATATATCCTTTTAGATGTTTTCAGGCATGAGAAACCCATTTCTGGTGTTAATTTTTACATACGAAACACTTAACTCACACAATTAGCTATAAACTTAAAACTTAGTGGAAGCGCGTGGCCTAGTGGTTAAGGCGTTGGACTCATGATTCGAAGGTCGTGGGTTCGATCCCTGGACCGGGCGATGTGTTGTGTCCTTGAGCAAGACATTTAATTTCACGTTGTTCCAGTTCACTCAGCTGAAAAATAAATGAGTACCAGCAAAATGCTGGGGGTTAACCCTGCGATGGACCGGCGTCCCATTCAGGGGAGAGTCTTGTACTCTCAGTCGCTTAACGCCACCGAAACCGGGATAAGCTCCGGCCTGATGGGCCTAATGGCTCGGGACAGACTTTAACTTTAACTTAACTTAACTTAAGATGACCGACGGACGCCATCTTGAAATATTGATTTTGTACAAAAACAAATTTATAATAGATTGTCATGCATCTTTGCAGGGGTATTTAGGCAGGGGCAACTCAATTCTGTCATTAGTTTTACATTAAATACCATCATGTCTATAATGACCGACCATATGTGTCTAACTATTCACCCTTGTGTAAAAATTTAAACACTCCCTTTCTTCAGAACAGTTACAAAATTATGTACAGGATTATTTTTTTAGGCAAGCATGTCCTTGTGTGTTGCACTTATGAATTTGTGCTTACATTGACATAACATGACAAAGAAGTTCTTGGGGCGCTGGGTACCCTCTCGCTATAACATGTAATGAAAATTGATCTTTGAATTTCAATCCGAAATCGGTTATCATCTCATATTGCTCAGGAGGATCTTGACTGTCGGTACCCTTACACAACATTAACTAAAGGTGCGACAACAGAAAATGGTGTTTGATACAAACTTAAAACTATAAGGCTTTGGTGTTCTTTATGAAGAGCCTGAGAAAACGTCACAGTTTTTCCTGCTGGCTGGCAATACAGAACAACAAAGAATGGTTCAGATCCCATAAAGTTATTTGTGATCTTTGTTAACCAAGAACATCAGCTAAATGAGGAGAATAAGAGTTTGCAATTATGATGCTGTATCACAACCACTAAGAACATGCATACATAACAGCTCAAGATATCTCGAAGTCCATGTCCCTAAGAGCATGCACGCCTGGTAGTTCAAGACATCTCAATCCAAGACCATGACACTTAAAGTGTGCATGCCTGACAGTTCAGACATCTCAAACCAAGACCATGACACTGAGAGCATGCATGCCTGGCAGTTCAAGATATCTCGTACCAAGACCATGACACTGAGAGCATGCATGCCTGGCAGTTCAAGACATCTCAGACGAAGACCATGACACTGAGAGCATGCATGCCTGGCAGTTCAAGACATCTCAGACGAAGACCATGACACTGAGAGCATGCATGCCTGGCAGTTCAAGACATCTCAAACCAAGACCATGACACTGAGAGCATGCATGCCTGGCAGTTCAAGATATCTCGAACCAAGACCATGACACTGAGAGCATGCCTGGCAGTTCAAGACATCTCAGACCAAGAATGTGGCACTTACAGCATGCATGCCTGGCAGTTCAAGACATCTAAAACCAAGACCGTGGCACTTACAGCATGCATGCCTGGCAGTTCAAGATATCTCAAACCAAGACCATGACACTGAGAGCATGCATGCCTGGCAGTTCAAGATATCTCGAACCAAGACCACGACACTGAGAGCATGCATGCCTGGTAGTTCAAGACATCTCAAATCAAGACCATAGTTAGTTGCATAGATGTTCAAAAACTTCTATCCTATTACTCCATCTGTACATCACATTGTTCTCATGCCTATACACCCAATACACTAGGGAAACAAAAACATCTGTGTTGTCAATCAGCACACAAATGATATCATGACCTCTTTGTGCAGCCTGGAGAACATACGATACCATAGTTATGCCGGATTCATCATGGCCGAATCCACAATCGTATACATATTGCTATGGTGTTCCCTCTGTCCTGGTTTCTTAGAATATATGAGATGGTATTTGTCGAAAAACAAGATTTTCTTTGAAGTGTCTGGGTACCAATATGACCTTTTTTTGGATTGATGCAATGAAATCTGATGGATTGTCGCCATGTGATCAAGAGGTGGTAGTAAAACTGTGAATCATTGTGATTGTGAGTTTTGGGTGAACGAACTCCATAAAGCGATTTAACTAGAGCTGACTTCATTCCTTTTTCAATGACAAATATTCAACCAGTGTCAAAAAGGAACAGAACCGATTTCAAATGCAAGCAGAAGCTATGCTCAAACTGCCTTTGCTGTCCAAACAACGATAACCAAAGAAACATGTTTCCAAGATCAACAACTGACTTTGTTTTTGCATCTTGACAGCGTCGCTTTGAAACGTATTGCCTGTATCATCTTTATAGAGCTAATAATGGCATTATAAACCTCATCAGGTAGACTTGATTGTACTTGTATTCCATCTTCACATTCATTTCAACTGAATCCACCACATTGACACATTAATATTTGAAGCAATTTTGTGAACAATTGCCTTATGACCTGTTTTTATTTAGAAGGTTTGAATCAGCAAAACATTTTGGTCATATATATCCAATAAACATCGGGGATTGAACTCTTTGAGTTATGGTCCGTATCACACTCGAAATATATTCATTCCAATCGATCAGAGAAGCACCAGTCTACCCACTAAAAGGATTAGGCTAGAGAGTCATGCCTTTTTCAAATTTGATAGCAGTTTGTACTCCAAACTGGCTAACCAAGACAGCAACCTAATAATCACTATGGTGTCGACATGCAATATCCTCGACAGGACACGCATGTGTTTATAGCAGAAACTGAGAAAGCTTACCAGCATATTGTACATGTCCAGCATCCAATAAAATTATTTGTTGGGTTTGTTAATCAGGATACAAATAGTTTTGGTGGTAGACAGTGCAAGGGTATTATTTTCTGCAGTCCATTATAATTCATATGTGAAACAGCAGTTTCAGGTCTAGATGTCGAGATTTTGCTTAATGGTAACTTAGGTAAGTTGAGACACCAGAAGTAAGCCAAATCTTCACTGTGCACTACCTTTTCACTTATACCACATTGATGAACATGGAAGTCTGTATTTATAATGTGTGTCTCATAGCGGCCATTTGGAGTGGAAATAGTTAATCAAAATATCAAAACTATCATAAAAAAAATGAGTTCTACTGTTCAACTCTAACCAAACAATTTGTGAAAGGTTGAGCATTATCAGTGACAGATTTTGCTGCAGATTCCCGAAACCATAATACTTCATTACATGACGTAATGTATCAATGTTTATGTAAAAACTGAATCAATTCACTGCTGCCAAAGATTATGTTTTTAATTTCTTATTAAAAGGAATTGTACGAGCCTCATTTATGACCTTTTCATCAAAACGTATCAAGATGCATGGTTAAGTTACACATTAAGTGAATGTGATATGCTGAGTTAATCTAATTATAATAAACCCTTGTTTGGTCAAAATTGTTAAATATACTTTCAAAATGTCCCAAATGTTAAAAACAACAACGGAAATGAGTTTCTTATCCCTAAAAACATATAAAACGGCATATTACAAGCTATTGTAAACAATTCTTACAAAAGATAGATTTTCAATATGGCGTCAGGCAGCCATCTTGGATATATGCAAATTATTCAATTTGCCCAATGTTGCCTCCAGGGCAACTAACGTAATTTTACTCTAGGGACCCTATAGAATACAAAACAGCAAAAAAACTTCATAGGAAAAACATTTCTAGGTTCAAGTATTGAGTATATGGGAGTGTCAACTCGACTAATCCTGCGAACAATACAAACAAAATAGGAATATATTATTTAAAGAAATTTCAAATCACAATCCTTATTTTATGAAGATGTCAGATATATCAAAAATAAAATATTTATTAAATAATAAAAATGAAAAAATATTAAGAGAAATAATAACCTTCATAACTTGCAGTCTTGACATCAGAAACAACACGTGACTCACAAACTTAAAAATTGAGACACTCAAAACCCTTCGGATGTTGCACATTGATCTTAAATCCACTTTTATCTATAACATGTGTTTTTTTCTTTATTTGTAAATTTGTATGGTGTTTGTTATGTTAAATATTTTATATTGCCTTAACCAATTATGTAAATTGTGTTTGAGCAATAAATTATTATTATTATTATAGTATCAAGTTTGCAAAGCTGGTTGACCTTAATTTCAGGTGACCATTGTTACAACAGCAACCTACACTTTTTAAATCCTGGCTGGTACATTGGTCTGACTTAACAGTGACAGTTCATGTCATCTCATTAAAATGAATGACTTTATAATCTATATTCACATGTTTAAAATATTTAAAAACTTGTTATTTTGGTCTTTGAGAAGCACTTGGAGAAGAAATTAGAACAACATCTTGGACTGATGTTGAAATTAAATTGCCTTTTTTAACTGAATACTTTTAAAATTACAGACAATGCAGTTTATTTACAGTAAGATCAAGATCCAATTTCCCTGTTCGGTCAGCACCATCAGTGCTTTGATTTACTTTTGTACTTGTGTTTTCACTATGTTAGCCTCAAATCACTACTATTATGAAAGATTCTGACATTGGAGTTTCAGTATTTATGTTTTCTTGAAATATATCAGCTAGCCATTATTTATAAGGTGAGCGTATCAGGCCCAATGGACCTCTTGTTTAAATGACCCTAAAATGGGGTCAAGGTCATGACCTAATTTGTTAACCTCGACTTTTATTACTTTTTAAGCTATTTTTTAACATATTTCAATGTAGATTTTTATTCATTCTTTTCGTACATGATGCCAAGGTCTAAGGACAGGTAATGACCTCATTTATGAAATGAGCTTAAAATTGTTATATCTTGGTGTTGTATGTAAAGATTTTGTCATTGGGTTTTCAAGTATTGATGTTTACATAAAGTTACCTTCAAGATGGGGTCAAGGTCAAAAGTCAAGGTCATTACTTAGTTTTTACCCTTTGTATGTTTGATACAATTTAGCTATTTTTAGAGACTTTAATTTTTAATGTTTTGAGCATGGTATTTGAAAACAATATCTATACACATTGGGTAACTTGATTCACAATTCACAATCAAGTCCAGCAGGTTCTCAGTACTTTCAGTACTTTGATTACTATAGTTAGAACGTATTACAAGTTGACATAACTGTATGTATGTGTATAACACATATAATGTAGAATGTTTATATTTTAAGGAAATTCCAATGAACATACCAGAAAAAGTACATATAGCTGGAAGTGGAATGAAGAATAGATACAAAACAATTATACCAAGTAAGAACATACTGTAATCGATATCTCTATACAGACCTACTTCAATTTGTTGTAGACATAGACAGGTTAATAAAACTGTAGACTACAAAATAATACAATGTTTAGCATAGGTGCATTAGAGTTAAACATGCGCCAACTTATTTATTCTACTTCTGAGGTAGTTTGATGAAGTCAACAGGACTGTCAAGTTGATCAGTAGAGTAAGAAATTTATAATTGATAACTGTTTGGTGCATGAACTGTGTACAACTCTTACCATGTGAGAATTGCAAAAACAACTGAATACATTGAGGTAAATTGCATTACTTTGAGTAATTTTTTATCTACTTCTATAAGTCTCCTTAAAAGGTATATTTTAATACACTCAGATTGTTTACAGAAGCTGAAGCATGTATGTACTATTGTTCCAGGTAACTTAGATAGTTGATTTTTAATATAAAATCAAGTGTTGTTATATTGGTACTTATTTTGATATTCCTATAAATAAAATCATATCACCTATCAAACCTATGAGGTCCTATAAGATTTGCTGACTTGAACTAGAATTAAAAAACAGGTATATACCGAAACTTTTGTTGTTTTTCATAACAGAGAAGAACCAATCCTAAATTTACCTCAGATAGGTGTACATTACACCTGGTTGACCTGCATACTCATACACAAGTAAAAACAAGGTTGTCTTTGAGGTGTGCGGTTCGCGTTTTACTAATACTCATGTATATGTATAATAATTACCCTTAATGCGATGCTCTAAATTTGCATACGAGGCACAGATAACGAGAGGGCATATGTGCAGTGTTTGAAAAACAACTAATTTTCGGAATAGAGAGTGAAACCAGAGGGCTGTAGACCAATAATTTTTGATACTTAATTAGGCTTTTGTATTTTGAATTCAATATGTATAACATTAAATATAAATCATTAAACATAAAAGCTTAATTGACAAAAAAGTGACTATCTAAGTTCCCTGGAACAATAGTAGTGTTTTACATCTTTAAAAACATGCTATATTAAAGCGGAACTATTCAAATGAAGAAGAAAACTGATTATTTAACCAACAAGCTTTTTTAGCTCACCTGACCAAAGGTCATGTGAGCTTATGGTATGGTGTGTGCGTGCGTGCGTGTGTGCGTGCGTCGTTAACACACATTTTCGACTTCTCCTCTATAAGTACTCGGCAGATTTCAACGAGACTTGGTCAGAAGCATGTCTGGGTCGGTGCAATTTAGATTTGTTCATGGCTTTGCCATGGCTACCAAAACTAGGTCACAGTGACCTAGGGGTGCAAAAATCTTGAAAAATCTTCTTCTCTGAAACCGATGATGGGAGAAAAAATCTGATGTGATATTTGGCTTCTCTAGGGTCTTAAGCCTGTAGTTTGTTCATTTCGTGAAATTCGGTTGAAAAATGGGTTACGAGTTTTTGCGTTTAATTTTGAAAAAATCGTAAAATAGCTTCAAATTGTTATAACTTGACTACTTGACCAGATAATGACATGGGGTTTTCAGTTTTGACATCTTCTTGTTAGTATCTTCAAAATGAGGTCAAGGTCAATTGTGAAGGTCGTGACCTAATTTTTTTTACCTCTGATTATAATTATTATCTCGAAAACTATAAACTTTTTGTATAGTCATGTATATTGGAATGTTGTAGGTATTGATACAACGATCATTTTGATGTATAGAAAAAGGTCATGGGTTCAAAGATCAAGGTCACAGATGCGAATCAATACTGAAATGGTTAATTATCTCGAAAACTATAAACTTTTTATATAGGCATTATATTAGAATGTTGTAGATATTGATACAACGATCATTTTGATGTATAGAAAAAGGTCATGGGTTCAAAGGTCAAGGTCACAGATGCGAAACAATACCGAAATGGTTAATTATCTCGAAAACTATAAACTTTTTGTACAGGCATGTATATTAGAATGTTGTAGGTATTGATCCAACAATCATTTTGATGTATAGAAAAAGGTCATGGGTTCAAAGATCAAGGTCACAGATGCGAAACAACACCTAAATGGTTAATTATCTCGAAAACTATAAACTTTTTGTATAGGCATGTATATTAGAATGGTGTAGGTATTGATACGACGATCATTTTGATGTATAGAAAAAGGTCATGGGTTCAAAGGTCAAGGTCACAGATGCGAAACAATACCGAAATGGTTAATTATCTCGAAAACTATAAACTTTTTGTACAGGCATGTATATTAAAATGTTGTAGGTATTGATCCAACAATCATTTTGATGTATAGAAAAAGGTCATGGGTTCAAAGATCAAGGTCACAGATGCGAAACAACACCTAAATGGTTAATTATCTCGAAAACTATAAACTTTTTGTATAGGCATGTATATTAGAATGGTGTAGGTATTGATACGACGATCATTTTGATGTATAGAAAAAGGTCATGGGTTCAAAGGTCAAGGTCACAGATGCGAATCAATACTGAAATGGTTAATTATCTCGAAAACTATAAACTTTTTGTATAGGCATGTATATTAGAATGTTGTAGGTATTGATACAACGATCATTTTGATGTATAGAAAAAGGTCATGGGTTCAAAGGTCAAGGTCACAGATGCGAAACAATACCGAAATGGTTAAGTATCTCGAAAACTATAAACTTTTTGTATAGGCATATATATTAGAATGTTGTAGGTATTGATACAATGATCATTTTGATGTATAGAAAAAGGTCATGGGTTCAACGGTCAAGGTCACAGATGCGAATCAATACTGAAATCGTTAATTATTTCGAAAACTATAAACTTTTGTATAGGCATGTATATTAGAATGTTGTAGGTATTGATACAACGATCATTTTGATGTATAGAAAAAGGTCATGGGTTCAAAGGTCAAGGTCACAGATGCGAAACAATACCAAATGTTAATTATCTCGAAAACTATAAACTTTTTGTACAGGCATTATATTAGAATGTTGTAGGTATTGATCAACAATCATTTTGATGTATAGAAAAAGGTCATGGGTTCAAAGATCAAGGTCACAGATGCGAAACAACACCTAAATGGTTAATTATCTCGAAAACTATAAACTTTTTGTATAGGCATGTATATTAGAATGTGTAGGTATTGATACGACATCATTTTGATGTATAGAAAAAGGTCATGGGTTCAAAGGTCAAGGTCACAGATGCGAATCAATACTGAAATGGTTAATTATCTCGAAAACTATAAACTTTTTGTATAGGCATATATATTAGAATGTTGTAGGTATTGATACAACGATCATTTTGATGTATAGAAAAAGGTCATGGGTTCAAAGGTCAAGGTCACAGATGCGAAACAATACGAAATGGTTAAGTATCTCGAAAACTATAAACTTTTTATAGGCATGTATATTAGAATGTTGTAGGTATTGATACATTGATCATTTTGATGTATAGAAAAAGGTCATGGGTTTAAAGGTCAAGGTCACAGATGCGAAACAATACTAAAATAGTTAATTATCTCCAAAACTATAAACTTTTTGTATAGGCATTATATTAGAATGTTGTAGGTATTGATACAACAATAATTTTGATGTATAGAAAAAGGTCATGGGTTCAAAGGTCAAGGTCACAGATGCGAAACAACACCAAAATGGTTAATTATCTTTAAAACTATAAACTTTTTGTATAGGCATGTATATTAGAATGTTGTAGGTATTGATACAACAATCATTTTGATGTTTAGAAAAAGGTCATGGGTTCAAAGGTCAAGGTCACAGATTTGAATCAATACTGAAATGGTTAATTATCTCGAAAACTATAAACTTTTGTATAGGCATGTATATTAGAATGTTGGTATTGATACAACAATCATTTTGATGTATAGAAAAAGGTCATGGGTTCAAAGGTCAAGGTCACAGATGCGAAACAATTCAGAAATGGTTAATTATCTCGAAAACTATAAACTTTTTGTATAGGCATGTATATTGGAATGTTGTAGGTATTGATACGACCATCATTTTGATGTATAGTAAACGGTCATGGGTTCAAAGGTCAAGGTCACAGATGCAAATCAATACTGAAATGGTTAATTATCTCGAAAACTATAACCTTTTTGTATAGGCATGTATATTAGAATGTTGTAGGTATTGATGCAACGATCATTTTGATGTATAGAAAAAGGTCATGGGTTCAAAGGTCAAGGTCACAGATGCGAAAACAATATCGAAATGGTTAATTATCTCGAAAACTATTAACTTTTTGTATAAGGATGTATATTCGAATATTGTAGGTATCGATACAACAATCATTTCGATGTATAGAAAAAGGTCATGGGTTTAAAGGTCAAGGTCACAGATGTAAAACAATACTGAAATGGTTAATTATCTTGAAAACTATAAACGTTTTGTATAGGCATGTATATTAGAATATTGTAGGTATTGATACAATGATCATCTTGATGTAAAGAAAAAAGTCATTGGGGTTTAGTATTTACGTTTACTTTAAATCTATCAGCTAGCCATTAGTTATCAGGTGAGCATATAAGGCCCATGGGCCTCTTGTTTCACAAAATCTATAGCTCTTCAGTCAAAGGTTATACTCACATAGTTTTGATAGATGTATTGAAAAGTCCTTTGACTTGTTATCATCCCAGTAAAAAAAACACCTATCAGCCACAATGTGAACCAGAGGCCGCAGTGGCCTAATGGATAAGACGTAAGTCTTCAAATCCAGGGTCTCTCACCGCTTTGAGTTCGAGTCCCACTCAGACCATGCATATGTGGGAAAGTGAATTTACCTTGCCGTTGGCCTTTACTGGTTCACCTGATATCAGTATAATGGACTGGGTGAGTGGTATGCTTGTCTGTGGCATACTGACTCTTTGAGCTAGCACGTTAAAGTAACATGCGCACACTTCACATGCATACACAAAATTGTTCATAGATTAATCCATAGAGATTAATAAAATAGTTCTTGTCGCAAACAGTTGAAAAATTTCTGATGCAATGCTAAGTAACATTCATCCAACCAACCAGCATGTGTATGAAAGGATGAGGATAGGGCAATGTACCCGTAGGTTACCTTTAAACCTTCATTCAGTACTAATACTTAAATTATTATTATCTCAAAAAAGTATCAAGTTTTTGTTTATGCATGTATATAAGAATATTGTAAGTATTGGCATAACAATCATTTTGATATATTAATGAGTCATGGGTTCAAAGACAAGGTCATGAACGCAAACTAACAAGTTAAAATTTTAACTTTTTGTATAGGCACGTATATTAGAATATTGTTGGTATTGAAATGCCAATCATTTTGATATATGAAATAAGGTCATGGGTTCAAAGTTGTATAAGAATATATAAAGAATATATAAGAATATATAAAGTTGTATAAGAATACTAAAATGAAACTGCTAGATGTTATCTTTAATTAATGTAATTGACCATTGCACCTCTGGATGAAATATGAGACTATCCTCCCACTCTGAAGACATTTTCAGCCGACCAGTTCAGAGAAATAGAGAAAAATTGTCTTTGTTTTGATACAAGTTCTAGCTCACCTGGATGCATGTGATATATTCATGATGATCAGCATGAAAATCTGGAAGACTGCAAAAGTAAACAGATTAACCCAATGTGGTGTCTCCTGTGTGTGAATGGTAAAACTTGTTAAATCATTCTTTTAAAACCAGGTTTTGGTGTTTCAGTAATTTGATTAATTTCTGTCTCGTTTGTTGAGGTAATTTAATTTACATTCTACTCAAATGATACAGTTACAGAGTGGCAGTAGCATATTTTAGACAAGATATGACAAAATTAACACATCTTCTTCAACAGACTGAAACTTTGCTGAAGTGTTTTAAGAAAAGGCTTTTTAATTTTAGTCATTATGTACATTAAAAAATGCCTGCTAGTGTTTATTGTTCCATTAGGTATATCATAATTTGCATTTAATATTTAAATTGTGAAAATGTAACAAAGTAACAACACTTTACCTCCTGTTTGGATTTCAAGCCAGGCTATGCAATTATCGCATTCCTGATTTGTAATTCTCACAGTCATTTTTGTTATTCTCAGGGTAATTTTTGCTATTCCTCTATGGTAAGTGTTGTACATGGTAACATTAGCTTACCATAAAAACATCCATAGACAAGATGGTAAATTGAGCAAGCCATGTTGTTGTGTCATTACTACATACAGTTCAATCTCCTTGTCTGGAACTTGTATATCTTGAATTTCCTGATAAGTCGAACTTTTTACAAAGTTCAAATGCTCTTTATTTAACCAAAATAAGTCCTGTTATATCAAACTTGGATATCTTGAATTTTCCGATAAGTCGAACTAATTTTAGGTCCCCTGGATGAAAATTCAACAAAAATAGTGTATTCTTGTCATCAATAACTATGATTTATATCTCCAGGGTTCGTACAGGCCTGGAAAAGTCCTTAAATTTTGAGGTTTGCCCTTAAAAGACCCTAAAAACAAGTCTGACCCTAAAAAGCCCTTGAATTTATCCTGAAGGCCCTAAAAAGCCCTTGAATTTTGCCAATTAGGTGTTGATATTAAATGGTTGTAAATAGACTGATCAAAATAAATAAATAAGTTACATTGAAATGAGCAATTTAAAGGTACCTGGCCCTCCTAAACAATCAAAATCAACCCATACTTCAAGTGTCGTTACTATGGACATGTAAGTAATTGTTTCATTGATTTAATTTTCTTTGCACCAATGTTTTTCTTATAAAATTGTCCCTCTGATTAGGCCTTAAATTTGCAAATGAGACCTTGAAAAGACCCTAAAAAGTCCTTAAATTTGGAGTCCAAATGTCTGTACGAACCCTGATCTCGAAATTGACCTCATGACTTCTGTTAATTGTCACCACTCTAACCTTGGTGATTTTTATTTACTACATAATCATGCATTATTCAATATATACAAGAATATACATTTTAATTTTCTGCATATTTCATATTTTATTTTATCAATATTTCAAACTTATTTTTATTTAATCAAGATTTCCAAAGTTATTTTAGGCATTTAGAACATATGTTCATTAGATCCTTTATCTAAACTTTCTTAAATATATTATTGCAATTAAGGTTAATTCAGGAAATATTTCCTGTCAAATCAAGTCTATACAAGGGATTATCCCCCATGACTGTGTTAACACCTCAATAAGGGACTTAACTCAATTTAACATTTATTTTTGTGATAAACTCTTTGGTGACATAATCTTACAGTGTAATTACTTGTTAATTGTTAAGTAAATACAGACTTTTCTATTATTTTTGATTTGTTAATTACCTTTTCTCTAGACATAACACCTACCCAATCAATAACTTGGGGTGTGTCCAGAAAAAGATTAAATTATGAAGTTTTACTATAAAACAAAAATACAATTTCAATTTTAAAATAGAGAGGAATATAGAGATAGATTAGATAGATTATTTAGATTTTTGGATTTTAGCAATTTATTGGAAGTTTATTTATGTATTGTGTATCATGGTGACTTAAACAACATGATGGCTTGATGTGAAATAAATTATGAAATACAGTGAATGCCAGACTATGTTTTTCATTAGAACTTAGCTAATTCCCCAACACAAAAATTAAAACAACATTTAATCAGTAAGGTTCGCCAGTGGCCGTAACCACGTCCTGAAGCTGGAGTGCCAGGCGAGCCTTACAACATAATTATTGTCCTTGCACAAACAAACAATTATACAGATATAAAAGCCATAGGTTTAATTACTGCCTGGCTAAGCAAGAAGCCATATTAATCATTCTCAAAAACTGGAAGTGTGGGGGAGATTATAATAGCCAAGCGTAACCGGATATAGACAAGATTTTTTGTAAGCAAAATATAAAAAAAAGGAGAGAAAAATTTAAAACAAGGAAACCACACATAAAACAATTGGATTACCCCTACCCCTCTTTGACTGCCGTCCAAAACTTCATTTATCTCTCGAACTTCAGATAAAGTCGAACTATTTCTAATTTTTGATATATATTCTATATTATTACACCTTATGTAAAAATCTAGCAATTTCATTGGATAATAGCTATGTAACATTTTGTACTGTCACATAAAATTTATAATGTCACATAGCGCTGCGCAAGACTATGTGACAGTACTTTTGTTGAAATTGCCTCCCTTCCTTAAAGTTTTGCTGGATCACGTCAGCGCTTTGATAGAAACATGTTTTCAGTTGCGTCTACGCAAGCATCCTATTGTTATTGACAACAAATTTATTTTTGTACGGCGTTTCACGACAGTGAATGCGTACTTTGCTATCGCTTTCTTCCATGATATCAGGCTTCTTTGCTATAAAATTTAAGATATGAGTACGCATGGAAATAGTGCGCCTGGTAAATGAGCGTGAAAGAAATATATCTGTTTTATCGTGAGATATGTATTCTGAGACGGGTAATGCATTTGGTTACATATGCACATTTGAAATAAATTCATTTCGGAATCTAGTAAAATATTGTGACGGGATGCATCCAATAATTTCTGCAATTTGGCGAACTGATCTCGTGTTTACAATAAAAAGTAGTTTGAGAAGTTTGCGTCCTACGATGTAAAATCATCACTTTTTATGAAATAAACAGCAATGGCAGGTTGATTTAATTAATTCTTCGTGAAATCTACGGTAATTTAAATTTATTTTGAAGGGTATGATAACGTATTTTGATGTTGAGGCAATTGTGTCATATTTTAAAACTGTTTATCGATTAGATTTCACTTTTGAAAGGGAGATAATTCATACAGTGTTGTGTGCAAATGACCACATGTGGATTTTAAGTACTTCATTAACATGAAACGGGAATATTTTGAGTGATAATCAGCAGTTTATTAAAACCCAGATTTAACAGCAAATGATCCAGTTACATGCAACGGCTAGAATGTACCCCCTCATAGCGACGGTAGGGTCTGCAAAACTCTACTTTCTCTCTATCCAAAATGACAAAACGATCAGGTACGACTTTGTAAAACTTTATTAAATTTTAATTACTTATTGTCTTTTTCAAATATTTATGAAATTATTATTTTCTACCATTTAATTAAGCAATACATGGTTTGGTACATTGTTTCTTTTTCCAAAAAAACATTCGTCGGACTATGCATAGATCGAACCAACCCCCCCCCCTTTCCCAGGGGTGGGTGGGGGGTTATATTCTGTCTTGCCACAACACCATTTTCCCAACTACACCGTATAACAGCACGGCAGTGCTATGTTGATGATGTTTGCCAAGGTTGACAATGAGTATCTTGCCAATTTATTAGAGTCTATAGACTCTGTACATTAAGCAGGTCATGGAAACGTTTTGTAAATTCTTTTGCCAAAATGAATGTGGATTTGAGGCATTCCCGGCCAATAAATTGGATGAAAATTGGTATAGACATTTCTAAAGACGAAGGATGCACATCATATATTGGTAAAATAAAACAAACATTCGGTGTAATAAAATAAATATTACTTTTCCGACAGGGTGACAGTACATATTGTCACCTCCCGAAAAGCATTGTCAGCTTCGTCTGTCGCCTCTGCAAACAATGCTTCCTCGAGGTGACAATATGTACTGGCACCCTGTCAGAAATGTAATATTTATATAATTGTACCTAGTAAATGACAAATTAATTATAATATTTGATTATTTCAGATGAATTCACTAGAGTTATATTGCCGGATAATGAGTGGGATCCGCTGTCATCATATATTAATGCAAACTATGTCAGGGTAAGTTACATACTAGTACTGTATAACAAGAAATATTCACAATGAATTAATATTTGTGGTTTTCATGGTAAATTCTCAATCACGAAAATAAATACACTGCTATGCTTTCTACATGTGAAAAAGTAAAAATGGTCCCCACAAACACCAAAAATGTCATTCGAGGGTAATTTCCCCTGTGCCATTTTATGAATGCAATCGTTTGTATATAAAAGTTCTAATTGGAATTTTATTGTGCACTTTCGCAATTTAATTTTATTATAATATTTGCATGCAATTTATTTTTTTAATTTTCACGTTCATATATAGATCTGGAAAACTATAAACTTTTTGTATAAGAATGTACATACTGTAAAGGGGATTATTTTTGTGGGGGTGAAAATTTCACGATTTCTGAAATCTAACATTCCCGTGGGTGTAATTTCCTTGTTATCAATATAAGTGGGTGTATATTCTGTATATTATGATATATAAACCTGTATAGTTGTCATTTTTGCGTGGGTAAAAATTTCGCGGTAATTTCTTAGCGCGAAATAAAAGAAAATTTTACCCATGCAAAAATTTCCCCTTTACAGTATTAGAATAGTGTAGGTATTGATACAATGATCATTTTGATATGTAGATGAAGGTCATGGGTTCAGAGGTCAAGGTCACAGATGCCAAAGAATACTGAAATGGTTGAATACTGTAAACAGTGTTTTTTACTGCTATGCGGAATTGTTTTATTTTTCTATGATGTCAGCATCATACTATCAGTCCTCATTATTGACCTTTAATGATTCAAGTGGTCGTTATCGGTGTAACAGTACATCACATTGTGTCAGAGTATTAGTATTTGAAATAAAAACAAAATATGGTTTCTATTGATTTAATGTTTATTTAATAAAAATGTGTAATCAATGAGATGGCCAAGTTATGATTAAAGCTTTCTCCACACATCTGTCAGACTTCCTGGGTCGGCTAACAAGATTTTCTTGCAATAAAAGTCAAACAAATAAACACAATTACACAGTTATTTGAATTTGTTTGTTAAATGCATGTTTTTTATTTTATTTCTTTTCATCATTTTACAATTTATATTTCTTATGACCCATGTTTAGTGTACATACACCAAATTTACATAGTCGATCATAAGAGGTGGCCAAGCTGAATTCTTCTTGTAACCTGTCGAATACCTACACCCCATATTTAAGTTATTATACCCCCCAAACTTTATACCCCCTGCAAACAAAGTATATAGGAATCGCCTTGTCTGTCTGTCCGTCTGTCCCGCTTCGTGTCCGGAACAGAACTTTTGAACCGTAGCACCTAGGATTATCAAACTTGGTATGTGGATGCATCATGGGAAGGCGATGTGTCTTGTACCAAATTTAGGTCACTGTGACCTTGACTTTGACCTTTGACCTCTATGATAGTAAAACCTTGTGCATCTTAGTGTCTGGAACAGAACTTTTGTACCGTAGCACCTAGGATTATCAAACTTGGTATGTGGATGCATCATGGGAAGGCGATGTGTCATGTACCAAATTTAGGTCACTGTGACCTTGACTTTGACCTTTGACCTACCGTATGATATGAGGGGTACCCATTTTGTGTAATCAACTCCTCTTACAGCTTTTAACCAAGAAGTCTAAAACTTTGCAGGATGTTTCCATATACATTGAACATGTGCACCTCCTATTTTGGTTGGATTATATTATTTTTTTTCAGATGTTACGGTAGTTGAACTTAGTCATTTTTCAACAATATTCCATATGAGGGGTACTCATTTTGTGTAATCAACTCCTCTTACAGCTTTTAACCAAGAAGTCTGAAACTTTGCAGGATGTTTCTATATACATTGAACATGTGCACCTCTTATTTTTGTTGGATTATATTATTTTGTTCATATTTTATGGGTAGTTGAACTTAGTCATTTTTCAACAATATTCCATATGAGGGATACCCATTTTGTGTAATCAACTTCTCTTACAGCTTTTAACAAACAAGTCTGAAACTTTACAGAATGTTTCTATATACATTGAACATGTGCACCTCCTTTTTGGCTGGATTATATAGTTACTTAATTATGTATGATCCAATTTTTTTAAAACAATGCATAGATATTGAGCATCATAAGAACATGTGCACCTGCCATTATCAGTTTCATCACATGTATTTTGTCGAATTATTAACATTTTCATACACAGAATTTTTCACATTACAATTTGGCCATACATACAATTTGTCCCCAGATCAAAAGTTGGGAACGGGGGTATTAGCCTCTTTCAGAGACAGTTTTAGTTATTTTTTGGCTAAAAGGTGCTGGTTTTTGGCAAGAATATATAATATGGTATACCTGTAACTAGCCATTATTTATCAGGTGAGCGTATCGGGGCCCAATAGGCCACTTGTTTATGTTTACATTTTAGCTGTTTATAAATAATATACTGATAGACTTTAGATACTTTATATGTAGCATTCTTCTGGCAAGTAATAATTAATTTGAAAAAATCCTTGCATATAATTGGCACTAACTGCTAAAAAATTTTGAAATTTTCTTTCATTTATAAAATTGACCATTGAACCACTGCATGGGATATGTACACACCCTCAGGTGAGCATTTAGGCCCATAGGCCTCTTGTTTTCAGTACACTCAGTACTTTGGTATTTCATTGTCTTTCCATTTTAATAAAAAAAATTTCCTTTACTTTCAGGGATATGAAGGAGAAACCCGAGCATATATTGCAACACAAGGTCCCATGTCACATACGATTGTAGACTTTTGGAGGATGGTATGGGTAGAGAAATCCCCTATAATTGTCATGATTACTAAACTTAAAGAAAAAAATAAGGTATAACATAAGTGTCTCAAATTAAAACAGATATATTAAAATAGTGCATTTTCATTTTTAGCTCACCTGAGCCATAGGCTCAGATGGGCTATTGCCATCTGTCTTGGTTCGTCGTCTGTCATGTTTAAATTTTTCACATTTAAATCAACTCCTCCAAAACTACTAAGCCAAATTAGATGATACTTGCCAGTAATGATATCTGGATGAAAGGCTTTCAGATTTGCACAAATGAAGGGATTATATTCCCTTGGGGCCCCATAAAGGGGGAAATTGTAAAAATCTTTAAAAATCATCTCCTCTGAACATACAAGAGATATAGCTTAGATATTTCATGTGAAACATACTTAGGGCACATAGTTTCAGATTTGCACAAATCATACCTGTAGGGGCCAAAATGGGGAAATGGCAAGGTACTTAAGGGGAAAATTGCTGAAATTAATGTATTTGTCAATATATCTGGAAAACTATCAACTTTTTGTATAGGCATGAATATTAGAATATTGTAGATATTGACCTAACGATCATTTTTATATATGAATGAAGGTCATAGGTTCAAAGTTCAAGGTCATAGATGCAAACGAATACCGAAATGGTTAATTATCTCAAAAACTATAAACTTTTTGTATAGGCATGTATATTAGAATATTGTAGGCTTTTGCAAAACAATCATTTTGATATATTAATGAAGGTCATTGGTTCAAAGGTCAAAGTCACAGATGCAAACGAAAACTGAAATGGTTAATTATTTCAAAAACTATAAACTTTTTGTGTAGGCATGTATATTAGAATATTGTAGGCATTAGCCTACTATTAGCTATTAGCTTACTTATTGGTCATGGGTTCAAACTTTTATTGAATATATATTGTAGCTAGACTTTAGATATTTTACATGTAGCATTCTTAGGACAAGTTATAATTAATTTGCAAAATCCCTTGCATATAATTGGCCCTTATTGCTGAAAATTTGGAAATTCTCTCTAATTAATGTCATTAACCATAGAATCTCTGCATGTAATATGTACTCTGCCTCAAGTGAGCGTTAAGGCCCATGGGCCTCTTGTTAAACTGCAGAATTTGATTATGTTTGATTCATTATCAAGAGTGCAACCTATTAAACAGTAGAAAAGTTTTATTTAAAAAATACTTTACATTATTCTGTTTCAAACTGTTACAAGCTGTTACAAGTTGTATGTACAAGAAGATATCCATTAGTATTAATTTGAGTTTTGCATGTTTTGGTATACTTCTGTTGGTATAATTAATGTGAACCTGTTTTAATATACATGTAAATTTGCTTTCAATACAGATTTCTAGCTCACCTGAGCTGAAAGGTGATTATCATGCCTAGGTGAAGGACTTTCAGATTTGCACAAATGAAGGAGTTATGTCTGGAATACCATAAAAAATTTGTATAGGCATGTAAATAAGAATATTGTAGGTAAAACATGATAACTAAAAATTGGACATATGTTTCAATTAGTTTACTTTAAGACAAACTGGGCCACTTGTCTTATATGTAATAGAAATAAAAAATCATTTAGCTTCCAAGGCTTAAGGATGTATGCTTCTGATGTTTCAATCTTCTTGAAATCTCATTTTAAAAATAGTTTTCTAAATATGTAACACTGGTGGAAATTGTTAATGAATATAACTATTTGTATGATTCCAGCAAAACATTTTAAAAGATATGTTTTTGTGATATTACTTTTTAGCTCACCTGGCCTAAAGGCCATGTGAGCTTTTGCCATCACTCGGCGTCCGTCGTCCGTCAGTCCGTCCGTCAGTCCGTCAGTCTGTCAGTCAGTCAGTCCGTCTGTAAACTTTTCACATTTTGGCTATCTCCTCTGAAACCCCTGAACCAATTTTAACCCAACTTTACAGGAATGATGTATGGAAGGTCCTTTACTTAGATTGCCGAAATTTTTTTGATCCACCAAAAAACATGGCTGCCAGCGCAGGAGATAGTTTTAACATTGGACCCTATGGGAAAAATGCATTTTTGACTATTTCCTCAGAAATGACTGAAGCAAATTTAAACCAAACTTTACAGGAATGGTGTAAGGAAGGTCCTTTACTTAGATTGCCAAAATTTTTCTGATCCGTCAAAAAACATGGCCGCCAGCGCAGAAGATAGTTTAACATTGGACCCTATGGGAAAAGCATATATTTTCTATCTTCTTTGAAACCGTTAAGCCAATTTGAACCAAACTTTACAGGAATAATGTATGTAAGGTCATTTACTAAGATTGCCCAAATTTTTCTGATCCGCCAAAAATAAATGGCCGCCAGGGCCAAACAAAGTTTAACATTGGGCCCTATGGGAAAACGCACATTTTGGCTATCTCCTCTGAAACGACTGAAGCGAATTCCATAAAACTTTACAGCAATGATGTATGGAAGGTCTTTTGCAAAGATTGCCGAAATTTTTCTGATCCGCCTAAAAACAGGGCTGCCAGCGGGGAACATAGTTTAACATTGGACCCTATGGGAAAAACACATTTTGGCTATCTCCTCTGAAACTACTGAAGCAAACTTAACCAAACTTTAGAGGAATGATGTATTGGAGGTCCTTTACATAGATTGCCGAAATTTTTCTGATTGGCCAAAAAACATGGCTGCCAGCGCAAAAGATAGTTTAACATGGGACCCTATGGGAAAAACGCATTTTGGCTATCTCCTCAGAAATGACTGAAGCGAATTTAATCAAACTTTACAGAAATGATGTATAAAAGGTCCTTTACTTAGATTGCCAAAATATTTCTGATCCACCAAAAAACATGGCCGCCAGCGCAGAAGATAGTTTTACATTGGACCCTATGGGAAAAGCATATATATGCTATTTCCTCTGAAGCTTGTGAAGCAAATTGAACCAAACTTTACAGGAATGATGTATAGAAGGTCCTTTACATAGATTGCCAAAATTTTCCTGATTGGCCAAAAAACATGGCTGCCAGTGCAAAAGATAGTTTATCATTGGACCCTATAGGAAAAACGCATTTTTGACTATGTCCTCAGAAATGACTGAAGCAAATTAAACCAAACTTTACAGGAATGATGTATAGAAGGTCCTTTACATAGATCACCAAAATTTTTCTGATCCGCCAAAAAACATGGCTGCCAGCGGAGAACATAGTTTCACATTGGACCCTATGGGAAAAGCATATATATGCTATCTCCTCTGAAGCTAGTGAAGCAAATTGAACCAAACTTTACAGGAATGATGTATAGAAGGTCCTTTACATAGATTGTCAAAATTTTTCTGATCTGCCAAAAAACATGGCTGTCAGCGCAAAAGATAGTTTAACATTAGACCCTATGGGAAAAACGCATTTTTGACTATGTTCTCAGAGATGACTGAAGCAAATTGAACCAAACTTAACAGGAATGATGTATAGAAGGTCCTTTACATAGATTGCCAAAATTTTCCTGATCTGCCATTAACATGGCTGCCAGTGGAGAACATTGTTTCACATTGGACCCTATGGGAAAAGCATATATTTGCTATTTCCTTTGAAGCTACTAAAGCAAATTGAATCAAACTTTACAGAAATGATGTATGGATGGCTCTTTACTTAGATTGCCGAAATTTTTCAAATCCACCTAAAACATGGCCGTAATACAGAACATATTTTAACATTGGACCCTATGGGAAAAGCATATATTTGCTATTTCCTCTGAAGCTACTGAAGCAATTTGAACCAAACTTTACAGGAATGATGTATGAAACGTCCTTTACTTAGATTGTGGACATTTTTTTTTATCCACCAAAAAAGATGGCTGCCAGCACAGAACATAGTTTAACCCTATGGGAATAGCATATATTTGCTATCTCCTCTAAAGCTACTGAAGCAAATTGAACCAAACTGTATGGGAATGATGTATGGAAGGTCCTTTACTTAGATTGACAAATTCAAATTGCACATTTCATTTACAATAAAAGCATAACACTTTCAAAATCTCGGAAGCTGAAATTTCATTGGACAATAATTGTTACGACAATGGGTCATTCACATATGCCCCTAAACGGTGTTTCCTCAGATCTCCCACTCCGCGCCTATATCAAAAATGGGGGAGCAAGTGAGAGATGTGATTTTAATCAGATTGAAAAAACTGTGAATGGTACATATAGTTCTACAGTGATTTCCTTAGCCATTCTGTCTGATATAAACAGTGCATTTTTTCATCACTGGAATACAAATTTGCTTTAAAAGCATTTTAGTCAGGTGAGCGATACAGGCTCAGCCACACTGAGCCTCTGGTTGAAGGTTGTCATTTCAAGTCATATAACTGTAAAAGGCAAATGGTGTCAGCCAAAGTATAAAAAAATGGGATAAACCTACAAAAATTGTCTTTAAAAAATTAATTCACATCCCATACCTATTTTAGTTTAACAAAACTAAGTTTTTGTTAGTATACATTTTTAAAATCATTATCTTTTAAAAAGTTAATATTTTATCCTTTTTTGTTCTAAAATCATGGAAAAAGCACAATTTTAACAAAAATTCTTCATTGCTTTAACCAAGAAAAACAACACAGTTGGTTAAAACCTTCTTATATTAACACTAACATATACCGTATATCTCCATATATAGGGTGCCCCACTAGATTACTAGATACATCACATCCCCCACCTCAGTACATCAAGCTCAGTACAGTCCATTCCGCTTAATTGCATAACCTGTTTGTCAGGAAATTTTATGCAATTAACCAGACTGCAAATAGCCGATAAATCCCCCGTCGATTGATGCATACATCAGACGGATGCTGTTTTTGGTAAACAATGTACCAAACCATGTAGTGCAATGAAAAAACGGTGGAAAATGATAATTCCATAAATATGTAGAAAAGATGATCAGTAATTAAAATTTAATAAAGTTTTATAAATTATACCTGATCTTTTTTGTCATTTGGATAGAGAGAAAGTAGACTTTTTTGAGGTTCATTCTAGCATTTGTATGTAACTTGAGCAATTGTTGTTTAGTCTGGTTTTTAATAAACTGCTGATAATAACTCACAGTATTCTTGTTTCATGTTGATTTACTTCCAAATCGGCAAAGCAAAGTATTTACTTAAGTATTTATCTCCCTTTCACGAAAGTGACATCTAAACAAATAATTATTTTTAAAATGTGACAGTAGTCCATCACACCAATGTTATACCCATTAAACTGAAGTAAAATCAACACAAATTTTATATAGGATTAGTTAAATTCACCTTCCATTGTTGTTTATTTAGTAAAAAGTTATGATTTAAGTATAATTGATCAATTATGATACACATTGTATGATGCAAACTTCCGGGAATTCCCAGTGATATGTGTATCACATTTCTAATCCAATGAAATTCATCCATAATGTCACTTCTGGTTTTGCCAGCAAAATTGAGTCTGGATTATGATTTTAGAAAATGTTCTAAGTTAAAACGATCCAATATCGACTCTATGTACAAGATTTGGTTACTGGGGTACAAAATCCTTTATCTGTTACAGTAATTTTTAACTACAAAACATTTTCAATGTTTTTGGCGTTATTGCTGTCGTTTGAAAAGATTATGTAACATTTCGCAGTGCAATTATGTTATCTCCCTTGATCATTATACATCGGCTATATCTGCAAAACTCACCGAACGGTAATACTCGGTTGTGTCTTATCTATTTCCGATTTCTTCCATATAAGGAAAACTCGCCGAATGGTACTACTCGGTGGTGTCTGTCTACTTCCGATTTCTTCCATTTATGGAACACACTCATGAAATTTTAATTATGGCAGATATCTTTATTTGTAATCTCTCCAAAATGTTTTTAAGAAAAAGCACCGTAAAAACCCATGTAATTTACACACTTTTTGAAAGTGAAAAAAGCTGAAGTTTAACGGATGTGTAAATGAGTACAATTTTTCTCTTGATATATACGTTTCAGATGTAACATTAAGTTGAAATTTGGTGACAAAATAAAGATTTATAAATAAAATAAGGCATTTAAAATAATTTTATTGACTTCAATTGATGTTGAATGGTATGTAATACTTATTTAATCTGTTCAATTTCACTGGTTCATATCTACAGCGACATTTAATACAGCCTATCGAGATCTGGGTCAATAAGACAATCTCAACCAATCAGATTTCAGATTCTAAATATAGATTACTTCCTCTGTCGGTTATGGTCGAGTGTCACCCAAGCTGATGTTCATTGATGTGTGTATTATGATTCAGATAAGCTCCTATGTCGCGAAACTGTAAATTAACAACACAGGCATTTTGCAGTTTGTAGATTAATATCTTTTTATATCATGACACCTTTTTCCATAATTTTGATTTGATAAAAAAATGATTAAATGATAATCTATTCATATTTACTTTACAAGAGTAGAAGTTTTTTCTATCAAAAATTTAGCCTAAAAATCACCTGCGTATATAACATAACCTGCCAAAGGCAGCGGACACCCTAACAACCATCCGACTGGCAAAAAAAAAATAAATATTGTCTTGAACGGTCATGCCATCCTTGGAAACAAATCGCTGATCAAGAAATAATTTAAGAAATCATAAAAACTAACCATAGTGATAATAAAAGTAATAGTTTCAACCCAGGTGTTACGCTAAACCTTACCAATTTCATTCATAAAAATTCTGATTGTCACTTGATAATTAATCTGTTAATTAGAAGTAAATACTCCGGTTCTTAAAGCATGGCCCACAAATCGGATAAAAAAATTATCGATAAAATGCCGAATTTGAAAATCAGTCATTCAGTTTTTTCCTCGATAATGGACAAGCCTTGTATTGTTAATTTCGACTGAGTTAGTTCACGATCTAAGTCGTTATATCGTAAAATCAATGTGATAAGTAATCAGTATTAACTGTCTAATAATCAACCCAAGGGTTGATCGATCCTCTAATCACTTAATTCCGAGTCCATGCGCGTGTTCAACAAACGGTGTAAACAAAAATCCCTACAAGATCAATATAGCTTTTCTTAAAAAATCAAAGTTACCACTAACGGAACAAAATAGTTTACAAATACATTATTTTTAATCACATTTCAAACAATTTTCATCTTGGAAAAAATTAAATACATTGTAATGTCTATCTGCCCGTTTTTAGTCAGATGAAAGTATCGGAAGATCGGGAATTCCCATAGTTGACATGTACTGAATCGGGGAATTCTACAAGTTTTCTCATCCAATGAAATTCATTGATAACGTCAGTTCCTGAAAAAATGTCTGTGTACCGACAGAACTTCTGGTCTTGTGCAAGAGTTTTAATTTCAATCAACTTTCACTTTCAAAGAAAATTTAAGCTCTTAATACAGGTATGGCTTTATTGAGCTTACATTAAAATTGTAAATACATCGTAAAATACATGTCCTCCCATGTTACAATCATGACTCCATCACGCAAATACACAACGCAACAGAAGTATAAAATTAACACTAACAACAAAACAACATCGTTTCTTCTTGTTTTTCAACATTTATTAGAAGAATATGTATCAAGTGTTCCAACTGAATTCCAGCAATATCGTGTGGATTTCAGATGCAAAAATTACTGTCCGAAATTAGACGGAATTTGAAAATTATTAGGGTGTCCAAAAACATAGCGGACCGATTACGGTAAACGAACTGAAAGCACATGGCAGAATCTGTCAGATTATAGTCTTTCCCGTTTTTTGGTGACTGTTTCTATGAATAACGTTTTCCATTAATAAAATTGAAGAAAGAAAGGAAGCATCTGAAAGTAGGTTCTTTCAAATGAAATATAAGCTCATTCTTTTATCAGAATTATTTTCTTACCACATGTGAGGCTCACAGTGGGATTAAGTTACATGGAAATGTGAATTGCACCATTTTAATTTTAATCTGTCAGGTAGTTTCAGAGAAGACAAAAATAGGTGTTAATGACACACACACATACTCATGCTACACTATGCATGTGTATGTGCATGTCATCTGATTTCAAAAGAAGTGATATATACAGATTTCTTGAATCACACCATTTAATGCTTTGAGCAAGTTCTGTTGGTTTTCATGTTCACTCGACTTTGAATATGTACATGGTTTTGGCTGCGAATAGCTGCAATAATGCTGATGCCACTTTAAACAATAATTCACTCACCCATTCTTTTAAAAACAGGTTTTGGAGTTTCAGTACTTTCAGTACTTTGATTATTGTTGTAACTTATTAAAGTATCCGGGAACTGGTGTACATAACCATGACAACCATCTTCATAGATGGATAAGGTCATGACACGCCAGTTAATTGGCTTCATGCCCAGCTGGCACATTGATTACATAACACGAAAACTCATCAGACTAGAAATCTCCAGTACACTTTTCCGTAATTTTCCTTTAAAATCGAACAATTTCAGCCCAAGATAGCATAATTTTAGGATTAATTGTATGCAATTAACCAAAATTCTGTTTTTTTTCCCCTATGCAAATAGCCGTTTTTAAAAACATAACTTTAATAGGAAACGGATCGATGCAGGGGAAAATTATGCAATGAACCAAAATATGCAATTAACCAGTATGCAATTAAAGGGGCAACTTTCCTATAAAAAGGAAATTATACAAGATCTTCTCATAATGGTGGTGGCAAATTTAAATTATGACAGATAGTGTATACAAGATGATTTTCTGGAATCTTAACAGTTAAGGTGAATTAAAAGCTAAAATTTGTCATAGATATTAGCCCAATACCAGAGAACAATCAAGTAAAATTTGAGAATTTTTAACCTTATATTTATGTCTAAATAGGATTTAAAATTTCGAATTGATTCAATTTAGTTGTTGTTCACACCTGAGTAACCAACAATGATTGCCAAGACGAGTGTTTATGTTTACCTTGGTAATTGTTATCTGCCATGTGTGTATTTGGCACCAAAGATCATACATACATACATATCCTCTCTTGGTCTTCAAAGACTCATGAGGCTGTTTAGCATTCTACGCCACCCCTGTCTGTCACTTGCTGCTGCTTCTGCTCTTTGCCATGTGTTCCATTCATTTTACAATCCTTTCATTTTCAACTGTTCTTCTCCAGGTGTTCTTTGGTCTTCCAGCTTTTCTTTTACCTTCAGGCGTCCAGGTTAGTGCTATCTTGATGTTACTGTTAGTTTCTCTACACAGAATGTGACCTATATATCTCCATCTTCTCACTTTGATAGTATGGGACATTGGTGTGGTCTTGATGGGAGTGTAAAGATTGGTGTTTGAGATCTTCTCAGGCCAATGTATTTTCAGTATCCTACGTAGGCATTTGTGGTGGAAGGTGTCTAACCTCTCTTCATCTTTTCTTGTTGTTCTCTATAGCTCTGAGCAATAGAGCAGTACAGAAATTACGTTGATGTTAAATATTCGTAATTTTGTTTTGATACTGTACTTTGGTGATTTCCATACCTGGGTTAAGGTACAGTAGGCAGATCTTGCTAGACCCAGTCTCCTTGTTATGTCTCTTTCGGTGCCACCATTCTTGTCCATGGTTGTTCCTATATATAGAAAGGAGTCTGTAGCTTCCACCTCAGTGTTGTTTATTCTGATTTTCTGCTCGTTCTTGCAGTTCATTCTCATTGTCATTGTTTTCTTGGCGTTTATGTTAAGCCCAGTGTACTTTGCAACTTCGTGTAACCTGTTTGTTTTCTCTTGCAAGTCTGTGAATCTACTAGCTAATAGCACAAGGTCATCAGCATAGTCAAGATCTTCAAGTCTGTTGGTAAACTTCCATCTGGTGCCTCTGCTTTTGTTGTTGGTGTTTCTCATTATCAAATCAATGATGATGATGAAGAGAAAGCCTGACATAACACAGCCTTGCTTCATCCCAGTTTTAACCCAAAAAATCAAGAAGAGAAATAAAATTTAATCCATTCTTTTAAAAATCTAATTTATATCCTCATTGTAAGTTGAATGATGAAATAATGTTTCGGACTCACAAAAGATAGTCAAGTACAGAAATGTTTACATTAATCAGGTGAATCACAAAAAGAATAAAAGACCAATTTTAAGTTTGTAATTGTCATAAACATATATATTAAACTTCATCACTCCCATTTATGCCCCATATTATTTACTCCTGTTGGGTAAGGATATAAAGCTCTGACTAGTTTCAATACACAAATGGGCATTATTTCACACCTAGTGATAACAAAGTTATCCAAGTTACTGTTTGACAATGCTTCATGTTTTCTTGCTAAATACTGTTGTTTTCACCAAACTCCTTGATTATCAAAACTTTTATATAGGATTTTCCTCAACAAATTATT
Source organism: Anadara kagoshimensis (assembly GCA_021292105.1). Taxonomy (NCBI): domain Eukaryota; kingdom Metazoa; phylum Mollusca; class Bivalvia; order Arcoida; family Arcidae; genus Anadara; species Anadara kagoshimensis. Next base: position 22,408,707 of record CM037864.1, read on the forward strand.
TTCTGGTTGTGGAGCTAAACACTGTTGTCTACAAGTAGTAATGCATGGAATACAAAGACAAAAAAATGCACAGGGTTTGTTGTTTGTTATCATTATTATGAATACTGTCAACACTATCATTGTCATCACCACCACCATCATCATTTCCTTGATTTATTGTTATTTCTTGAACAGTCTCAGCTGTTGCGACTTCAAGACGTTCATCTACAGCCAACTGGGGAATATGTTCAGTTTCACTTTGTTGATATCTTTTTGTTTCTGTAATGTTCAAGTCCCAGTCACTGTGTGCAAAAAATGTTGATTGCTTCTTTCTGTGTTTCGATAACTGCTATAGTCACTGCCTCTAACTCTGTTTCAGCAATAGTTCCAAATAAAATGTTATGTATAATTAGGATGAATTAAAGGTCAAGATAAATTGTAATGCTGGAATGGCATTAGCAATGAGGATGTGTTGCAGTAAGATGGCCATAAATTTGAGGTTTAGTGTCAAGAGACATTGATGATAATTAAAAGATTTAACAATTTAATTTTGACTAATCTACTGAATGTATTTTACTTTTATCAGTTGTAGTTGGTCTAATCCCTCATGCCATATTATAAACCATCTAATTTTACTAAACCCTCCACTTGAATAAAGAATTTGCAATATATACAATTTTTTTCACTTTGTGTACATATATTGATGATATATAAAAATAATTTAGGATGAAACTTCTATAGACAGAATTATATACCTGATACCATCTATAGCAAGTACTTTAATTTTGTTGTTAAGACTTTAATGTTTATATTTGCCATGTGAACATTGTATTAACAACACCCAGGTGTCTATAAATAGAACACAGGTAAAGACTAAATTATCATAATCATGCCTACAAAACTCACTACCCCAGTAGCGAGAGTTCCTCCTTTAAGTGGAATTGACTATATTTTCTAAAGGTCGTCTGCATAGGTCGCAGGCAAAAATTTGCCAGAGAAATTCAAGATTTGCTCAGCAAAAGCCATTATTTTCAATTCCATGAATAAAGAAACAAAAACTTTTATCCGTGTTATTTATCTTTTTTTTTTTTTAATAAATATTGTCTGAATAGCTGATGTAAAGTAAACATGTATGTAGACATTTTTACGAACAGGGAAGGTACTTCCCTGGAAGTATTGGCATAGGGCTTGAAAAATCTGCTTAGAGCAATTCACCGAACAACTACTGACTTTTATCCGTTCGAGAAATGAAATAGTTCGTTTGATGCTTTAATGTCAAGATGTAATGAAAGTGAATTGTGTTGACTGCAAGGAGTATTTTAGTATCCATGTAGTAAGAGAGGTCCTCGTTGGTAAAGACCAATGTTAGTTTTTATTTTTCTATAATTTGCAAGTGTGTATCAGTGCGGTGCAATATTTTGTTTGGGATATCCCGACCTGGTTCATTAATATTCATTACGTGATACATCACGAGGATTTTCCCGCTTTCATTGGGTATTAAAATTCATTCCCGTCAGTTTGCCAGTAGCGAATGCATGACAAAAAAAGTAGAAATCAAAGATTCCCAAAAAAGTGACACGCAACTGAAAAAAAGAAGTTTATTTACAAGTTCGTTGGCTATGTTGATAAATCATGTGACTCGTGTACATAGGCTATATCGATACCGTAGTTCGTATGCAAATTAGCTATGTGTTTGGGGGCATGCCTGCGTTTGACACCCGATGCCCCATCTCAAATGTATTCACATAGCGTAGGGACTGACCTTTTTAGTCCAGTAACCCTTGCCCCTTTTTAAATGATCATGACACCCTGTCCTTTTCAGTTATCAGTTAAATATCAAAACGACATGCTTTATTCTCGAATCTCTGCTACATACTTCCGATCTTCCGCACACACTTCACTTCTCCACCATATGTCTCCGAAGACAGATAATTTCATCATCAATGTTCATTAAAATACTATTTCCATTTGTTTAGTTTGAATCAACAAAATAAATCAACAAGAAAGAACAACTTGAAATCAAAATCTAAACAAAAGAACTGAAAAAT